>CM052703.1:14767681-15020906 GCA_028551405.1 Uromys caudimaculatus | reverse complement strand
CCAGGCGCCCCCCCACCCACCCCAACCACCACAAGCACCAACCCTGCGGTGTCAATAAACACAACATATGCTGCCATTAATGTGAAAATCGCGCCCTCCACTCCATTCATCCCCTCAGCCTGCCTGCCTGCTGGGGGTGGGGGTAGGGATGACGGTGGCAGAGGAAAGGTCAAGTGGGAACCATTAACTACCCTCTTTTTCGGTCTGCTCCATTCCCTTACCCCTGTGTTGAAAAGGGGGGGGGGCATGGACAGAATTTGGTTGAGGGTTTCTGAGACACATTCTTTAACTGCTCCCCAACCCAAGTCTCCCATAGAGAACCGTGAACATCCCCTGCTGTCCAGTCACCTCCGACTTCAGAGGGAGGGCAGGTGAGACCTGAGGCCCCGGCAAGGATAGCCAAACCGGTGATGGCAGAGAGAGTCACCGGGGTCCGATTCTTTTGACAAATTAGAAGCATTCCCCCACCACCTCAACTTCTCGGAACTTGTGTCAGTCTGTCTGCTCAGTTCTAAAAGAGGAACTAAAACTGCTTACGTAGGCTTGGGCTTCAGGAAGCCATTGTGGAGGGAACCACATACTTGAGATGGCCAAGGAGGGAGTGGCCTGGCCTCAGTCTCCTCAACTAAATCACCAGTTCCAAGACAGCAGGGAACAATAAAGATAAAAATAATATAATAACAACAGCTAACATGTGTTGAGAGCTTATTTATGTACCAGGCATTGTGTGCTAAGCATGTTACAGGCTTTATCTAATTTGTTCCCCCTAAGACCCCTATGGGGGAGTTACAACTGATAGCCCCATTTCACAGCTAAGGAAAACAGGCTTAGTAGGGACAGCTATGTACAATATGCTTACAGAACACCAGGCCCTGTGCGGAGGCAAGGCCAGTGACAATGTGAGTTCAGCGTCATTATTAGGGCCACCTTACAAAAGAAGAAAATGACTCTTGGAAAGGCTTAATAACTTGCCTCAAGTCACAGCCAATACTAAGAACGCAGCCTGGAACCTGGGTCTGTCCGATGGCCAAAGCTTGTGATCTCAACCCCTCTATAGTCCTGCCTCCTTTTCCAGTTGTTCTCTACCTGCAGGAGCTTCAGCACCACGCCCCTCCGATCCACTTCATTGGGGTTGGAACTGCAGCGGGGCAGTGGAGAATTGAAAGCCAGTGACTAGCCTGAGCCCAACTCCTCCCTTGCCCTATGGTCCCTCCTTGCTACCGCTGAGCTGTGCCCATCCAGCTTTTGTCCCCATTCCGAGGATTCACTGGGAAGAGGCAAAGTGTCCCTTTAGGCTCCCAGAGCACAAAGCCATTGTGCTTGGCTCTGCAGCTCCTCACTTCTGAGACTCCAGTTGCTTTATTGATATTAACCTAACCCCCACCACCACTTCCCCACTCGCCCTGGCCCAGTCTGACGGGCAGAAATCTGCTGCCTGGGCACCACCCTGACCTCTCTTTTCCTCTTTCATTATCTACTCCAGGGCACCAGGGAGCCAGCACCAAAATTAAAACAATAACTAAGCCCGAAGTGGACCCAGCAGCCCCCACTCACACCCCCTGGGAAGGGAAGAAAGGCCACAAAAAACACCTGGAGAGGAGACTAATCAATGGGAGTGAGAGGGGGGACTCAACCCCATGCCAGGACCCCTACCTGTCTTAACCCTTTCTCTCCTGCACAGTAACTGGGACACCCTCATGGTATTCCCTCTCGCTCATCCTATATATAAAAAAATCAAAACAGTAGACCCAGGCATCAGCTCTGCCATTTAGTACTTTAGGATTCGAGAAAAAGAAATTGAGACTATGTAAGGGCCCCAGCAACCCATCCTTTGTGGCTAAGATCCATAAAAGACCCCAGTCCTGCCAAAGGGGGAAGTTCCTCTGTGGGCAAATTCTTGGAGGATTTTCTGATTACTTGGTGATCTGCACTAAACACTTGATAACGTCTACTGACATATTTGGTCTTCACAGCAACTCATGAACTAGGCAATGGTATTGTTCCCACTTTTCAGATATAGGAAAGTCAAAAGACTTATCCTTGCATCTGTCAGCTACAGAGTGACAGGAGCAGGTTCTAATGCAAGCTCAGTGCTCTGTCTCCGGAGCTCTGACTTGGCCATTTTGCTGAGCATTCTGCATAGATCTCTCCAGAGTGTTGTGGAGCCTGGCTAAACAAGGAGGTCTAATTCAGGGATACTCTAGTTCCTCATTTCCCAGGTTATAGAATAGGACCCCTGTGACCTGTCATCTCATTTCAGAGTGGCCAGCCAGAAAGCAAAGAGGTGGAAGCGGGACTAATCCTAGCATTGCTAAGGGCAGCAGAGGGGCCGCTGTAGCTGAGGTCAAGCGGGAGGCCAGAGGAACTTGGCAAAGTTTGTTCTCTCTGACTGAAGGTGTGTTTCCTCAGACAGCCCACCAGGATGTCTAGGGACCAGAGGCTCCAGCAGAGGGTGCCATACAAGAACGAGGAGACAAAGTTAGTGGCACCAAACTGTCCTGTATGCTGACTTCAGCCTCAACCATCTTAGCTGCCCTAGAGAGAGACTAACCACCCACACCAAGCTTCCTCCATCCTTCAGCAAGGCCCTTCTCTGCTCTCCTCCGTCTATATTCCAAGGGGCTTCTAGTTACTCTATTATCTTATCTCAGCAACGAACAAGCCCTTGTTCATCTTGTTTCTGCTGACACAGGATGGAACTCTTCAAGGCATTGTGGTAGGGAAAAAAAGAGAGAGATCAGAAGGTCCAAATATGTGCTTATTACAGCCAGGCACTGATCCTAAGGACCTAGCCTAAAATGTCCCCACTAATTCTAAGAGGTAGGGACCCCTATTTGACAAATGGAGGGAAAGAGGTTCGAGCCGGTAAATGGCACAGCTGAGATTTGAAACCAGGCAGCACACCCTTATGTAATGCTATGTTTTTCCAAAGCAGAGAGAGAGCGGGAGAGAGAGAAGGAAAGGGAGAGGGAGGAGAGAGAGAGAGAGAGCGAGAGAGAGAGAGAGAGGGAGAGGGAGAAGATGATGATGATGATGAGGGGAGAGAAAGATAGGGAAGAGAGAGAAGCTTTTTTTTTTTTTTTTTTTTTTTTGGTGTTTTCAAGACATGGTTTCTCTGTGTCCTGGAACTCACTCTGTAGACCAGGTTGGCCTCGAACTCAGAAATCCACCTGCCTCTGCCTCCCAAGTGCTGGGATTAAAGTCATGTGCCATCACAGTTAGCTTCAAACTTGTCACCCATGGGCATCCTTGCCCATCGCTGCATTCCTGTAGGGCATGGCAAAGTGGGGCATGCACTAAAAATGCCAAAGGAATTCTGAAACAGCCCAAGACCACAGAGGACTGCCTGCCAGACCCCAGCACAAAGATAGGGTTTTTTGTTTTTGTTTTTGGTTTTTCGAAACAGGGTTTCTCTGTGTAACCCTGGCTGTCCTGGAACTCACTCTGTAGACCAGGCTGGCCTCGAACTCAGAAATCCGCCTGCCTCTGCCTCCCAAGTGCTGGGATTAAAGGCGTGCGCCACCACTGCCCGGCTCAAAGACAGGTATTTACCCTGATTTTAACGATGGCTGGTGTAGGTTCTAGACTCAGCTACACTGACTGCTAGCCAGAGGTTCAGTGATACCAGAGGCAGGTCTGGTCTGCTCCTTAAGCCTTTCTGGAACCCTCTCTTCATTTGTCTCCCTAGACTATATGAGAGCCAGTGTTGGCTTCCATAGTTAGTCCTTAGGGCCCCCAAATATCTACCTCCATTTCCCTCCATAGACTAGTCAGCATCCTTAGGAGTCCTCAGGGGCCACTCCTCCTCTAGTGCAGGTCTCAGTTGTGCCTGTCAGCCTGCAGCATATGGTTAGGGCCAGGTCCACCCTTCAGAAGCATAGCTCCCTCACCCTGGCCCCTTCTGAGTTCAAGTTGTCCTGGAAGCCAGAAGCCCTCTGCTTCCCTCCACCTGTCCCTGGCCCCATCGGAACAGACATTATTTTGCTGCCCCCTCAACATAAGCCCTCTGCTGCTTTGTTCCTGACATGAGAGTTTCCTCCAAATCCCCACACTGCCTTCTGTGACCCACTTAGAATCCTAACTCCACGGACCTAAAATAGAAAGCACTCAACGCAAGCTTTTCGCTTCCTGCTACTGCTGAATAAAGCTCGCCTCTTAGAAAAAAGAGACAGAGTCACCAACCAAAGTAACAGTTGCCCACCTATTTGAAATGTTTCACCACCATTCATTTGCCCAGGCTAACACAAATTCATTTGCCCAGGCTAACACAACTGCTTCCTACTTGCCGCCAGTGATATCAGTTCATGCGGGTCTCTCCTAGTATGTGTGACTATTGCATCTACGTGCATGTGTGTGTGTGTGTGTGTGTGTGTGTGTGTGTGTGAGAGAGAGAGAGAGAGAGAGAGAGAGAGAGAGAGAGAGATATCTGGGGCATTGATCTGGCTCCATTGATAGCTGATTGTTTTTACACGTGACTCGGTTGCATTCCTCAAATCTCCGCCCTTCTGCACGGTTTGCATGACAAGCAGCCAGAGGCCTCAGTGGGGAGAGGTCGCTCACCTCTGACCAGAATATAATTGGAAAAAGAAGGTCATTGCCGCCTTTGCTTCTGGGGCAGATCGGCTTCGTTCCATTTGTGTCACAAGCTCTTGCCAGCACATATTCTCAATGACATGGAGACAATGGCTGTGCCCCACCATGGAGCCCACGGAGATGTGCTCAATGTGACACAAACATACCACAGGCCCACACTCACTCAGGGCAGGCATGTACACTGTCACGCACACACAATAGGTGCTGTCAATAAACACAGACGACACTGATGACACACAGGACAATGGGTACCCAGTGACATCCAGACAGAGAGAATGCACAAAGAGAACCATAAAGCAATGCTTACCCAATGACACAGATACCTGACATTTACACAGTTGTGACATGGGCATAGTCACAAGGGCAAATACCCAGAGCTGAGCTACCACACTGAACCCAAACAAACAAACAAATAAACAAAACCCCCACACATCAGTAATGGCTCTCTTTAGGTAATACCCACTTGGGAATGTATCAGAATTAAATGGGGGAGCTCTGACAAAGTACATGTTTCTAGAAACCCCTGCTGGCACATAGACACCTCTTACAGTTAAGGTATGTGAGTAAATCTATTTGTGTTAAAGGAGCCTCATCGAGCAGTTCGGGTAGAAACAGAGGCTGGGAATCACTGATGTGCTACCACCTTTCCTCTTCCTGATGGTACAGCTGTTGGCAGCGATGTTGGGCTGTGTGTTCTTTTCACAGTCCAGGAAGGGACAGGCTCCAAGCTGAGGAGGAGAAGGGGGTGATACGTCAGTGACCGAGAGATTATGTGGTCAGACAATTTCCAGGAACCGAAGGAGTTAAAACTGGGCTTCTCGCCATTGATCCTTAGCAGCCTTGGCTGGACTGGTTAGCGCCTTATACAGCGCATTGAAGGACCCTTTTTGTAGGGACATTTCCAGGATTCTATATACTGCTGTCAGAATGTGAAGGCCCAAATGCTATACCCAGGCCCAGTTGACAAGTAACCATTGGCTAGCCCCAGAATCTGTAACACAGTCTTTGGGCAATACACTGCTCCAGGGTCCCAGGGAAACCCGACCAATACTACAGAAAGTCAAAGTCTCCTCCTATTCCTGGGCAGGGGCGCCGCCCTTTCTCCCACCCCAGCTGCACCCTAAGGCCTCTGGGAGAGGGTAGAGGACGTTGGCTATGCAGGGGCTAGGCATTGGAAGCGAGAGGTCACAGCCTGGACGAGGAAGCGCTGAGATCCCCTTGGCGACCAACAGGGTCGCGCCGCCCCCTGGCGGTTCCACAGCACAGTCGAGGTCGGAGAAGCCAGCGGCTTGGGGGGTCGCACAGCTCAGAGACAGGTTCCTCCTTTCTCGCTTCCAGGGGTCGAAGGATGCTGAAGAGATGCCCCCGTGAGGACCGACTGTACCGTCCTTCCCTTTGACCCTCCCTCTGTCCCCTTCTTTTTTATTCCTCTCCCCCTCCTTCCCTCTCCATCTCCACTCTTCCTTCCTTCCTCCTCTTCTCTCCCTCCCTCCCCGCCGTCCTTCGCCCACCCCTCCCGCCCCCGCCGGGCAGCGCCTCGGTGCGCCAGCTTGGCAGTTAGCCCATTAGATCTCGTACTATTGATCCGCTTCTGAGCCGAAGCTGACAGTGCCCCCCTTCCCGATCTCCCCCCGTCCCCATTCCCCGCGGCCCCCTCTCTTCTCCCCTCCCTCCCATCTCCAGGCAGTCCTGGCCTGAGATCACCCCCCAACACTCCCTCTCCCGCCCCCCAGCCCTCAGCGGGCTGTGCCGAAGTCTCGCCCTCACGAAGGACAGGAACAAATGTAATTAAAGCGATCTGCAAGGGGGGTACGTCCTAGCAAGCAAGCGCGAGCTGGGGTCCCAGCGGCCCGCGCGGGGCCCACCACCTCCTTTCCTCCCCGTCCCTTCCTCGCGCACCCCCCAGGCCCCCCGGAGCGGGAGCATTTGGGTTGAGCGGCGCCTGTCCTATAAATCCACATATAATTCTCGCCTTTCCTGTTCAGCTAAGGAAAATAAACGTGTAAGGCTGTTTCTGGGAGCCCAGCTCGGGGACCGCTCTAAATTCTCCTCTTATTGAGTCGAGGCTGGAAATCATTCAGCTCGGCGGCGCGCCCCAGATTCCCCCCCCCCCCACACCTCCCTCCTAGGTCGTTGGGGTCCGGGCCCGCGCCTGCCGCGCACACGCACGCGCGCACACGGAAGGCAGGCGCTGGGTATATAAATATCTCCAGCTCTCCCCATAGCCGGGCAGATTTATTCCGCTGCCAAGCCTGCAGAAAATTGACTTGTTCATGGAGGCGGCTATTGACACATCACCGGGGGGAGGGTTAGGGGAGAAAGCAGTGGAGCCGGCGCCCCTCCATTATACGTTAATGTAATCAGCAGTGTGCGAAATGACTGCGCGGAAAATAGCATCACTGACATTTATATTAGAGGATATTGATGGCAGGAGCTGTGACCGCATCACTCTGCCTCCCGTTTCCACGGATTGACACAGGAGCCTCTTGTTGGCTCCATCCACGCTTGCCTCCCCTCCCCCTCCCCCTCCTTCCCTTCTCTCTTCCTCTCTCCACCCACTCTGTGTTTCTCCAGCTCTCCCCCTCTCCGCGTCTCACCCCTACCCTGCTTGTTCTCTCTTCTGATCATTCATTTTCCAAATAATTCTTGAGTACCTACTGGGTGCTCCTCTCAAGGGTCTTTGCGCCTGAATTTGCCTAGGTTGATCTCTCTCTTCTCCCCACTATGCTTTTGCCCTCTCTCTCCCGCCTCCCCAGTTCAGCCTCCCCTCCCCCTCTGCCTTGGCTCGATGGCTGGACCGCTGCTGTCACAGCAGATAGATAATTGAAAAATGGTCCTCACCTTTGCAGCCAGCAGGAGTGGTTCAGGCGGTAACCGCCGGGGTTACCTACTCCATCTCTCAGGCCCAGGCTCCAAAAGAGATTCTGAGGAAATTGGATTTTACATGGATGTTTTATTCGGGCAGAGGCTTTAGTGTATATAAATACAGGCAAGGACGCCTTGGCGGGAAGGATGAGTGAGGCCAGATGTTCTGCTCTACCTCCACCACCTCCAGGTTCAGAGGAGGCAGGCAGTCCTTAGGCTCTGCTCTGGGTCCCAGACCTGAACATCCATGCACTGCCCGTCATTATTAGGGACAGAAAGAGGTTAATGCCTCTCAGCAACTCCTCCAAGGCTGTCTTGGGAGTACAAGTGTCTTTGTCAGGGCTTTGCTAAGGCACGGTACAGGGAAGAAAGAAAGGAAAAAGACCGGAGAAGTTTAAAGGCTAATTCTCTCAGGAAATATTTATGGAAACTTTGCCTCTGAGTATTGTTTTGGAGTACAAGAGTAAGTGGGTTAGGCATAGCTGTTGTCTTCCGGAACAGTCTGCTTAGGACATTGTGGGAGCTCAGGCTAGAGGGGAAAAAAAAAAGAAAGAAAGACCAGCGGTTGAGGGGGCCGGGAAGTGATGTTAAGATTTCTTCTTTGGGACTTGATCAGGAGGGGAGCTTGGGAAAAGAAGGGCGGAAATGGAGCATGTTGGGAGATGGTGATACCCTCTAGCATACTCGGTCCTGAGCAGCAGAACATCTCGGAGCACTTGGTTCTCAGCAGTCGCCGAATCTGTGGGCTAGTGCACACCCAAGGTGTAAGCCTCTGGAGGGCTAAAATGATGCACCATCAAGGATCCAGACATAGGGTGGGAAAAGGGCCTGAGTGAGCAGTGCTTTGGGGGAGGTCTAAATGGGAGGCACAAGGACAGGTAGGAACATAAGAAGAACCTAAACATGTGAGACCATCCACATGTAAAGGGACAACATTTTTTTTTTTTTTTTTGGTTTTTCGAGACAGGGTTTCTTTGTGTAGCCCTGGCTGTCCTGGAACTCACTCTGTAGACCAGGCTGGCCTCGAACTCAGAAATTCACCTGCCTCTGCCTCTCAAGTGCTGGGATTAAAGGCGTGCATCACCACTGCCCGGCAAAGGAACAACATTTACCTTGGCTTACGGTTTTGGACAATCCAGTTCGTGATCAATTAGCTCTGTTGTTTTGAGTCCCAAGGCAAGACAGACAATTATGACAGGCGTCTCTGGCAAAGCAAAAATCACTCTCTTCATAGTCGGGAAGCAAGAGAAAGAACTAAGTCCTGGAGGTACAATGCTTGTCCAGCGTGCAGAAGGCTCTGGGTTCAATTCCAAGCACCGAAGGAAGAAAGAATGAAACAAAGCAGATGGGGGGTCGGTCATGTGAGAAGAAAGGAGGGGAGACGATGGAGGGATGGAGGGAAAAAGAAAACCAAATCTCCTTTGTAGTCAAGAACCCATCCCCAAATTCCACTGGATATCATATCTCCTGGGACTTTATCTTTAATACTTGGGCCTTCTGAAGGCTTGAGATACAAACTACAGCAGGAAGGAGTAGAAGCTGGGCGGGGCGTCGCGGAGCGGGGCGGGGCGGGGCAGGGCGGGGCGAGTGTGTGAGCTTAGAAGGGATTCTCCAGCACCTGAAGCTTCAGTTGCAGTCACAAGCAGGGTTTTTTCCACGTGTTGCCTGATCTCTGATTTGAGTCCAAGAAACTGAGGGGTCATTGCTGTTCTTAAGAAGAGGAGATTGCTTGAGCACTTGGCTGAAGGACTGGAATTGAGTGGTGGACCCTGACACAGACTGCTCACTGGAAAGCTCCTCCTGAGCACAGGACAGACAGCAGCTGTCTTACCACAGCCACATCACTGAAAGCTGGACCGACTGCTCCCCACCCCCAGAGCAAACCCCCCCCCCCCCCAAGCTCCCTGGTCTCTGCCACATCGTTATGTTGTTACATCATCAGCTTTGGGGCAGGACAGGTGCAGGATGGATCATAGCCATCCTCCCAGCTGCTCCCACACATCCTGGGCACTCCCAGATGGCATCCTGGGAACTCCAGTCCAGCTGTATGATGGGAGTAGTCTGGGGTAACTAGACTCCTTCCCTGAACTCTCCCCACCTGATCCTTGTCAGCATTTTCCTCCTCCTCTAAAGATTACAACCATCTGCCAGCTCGGTGCAAAGGAGTTTCTTTTCAGCTCTCCAGGAGTTAGGCCTTTCTCCTCACCTTCATTACCTGTGCCTCCCTCAGCCTCTGCCCTCAAAGAACCACAGGGAAGCGTGCCCTCACTCTCCAGCCCCCCCACCACTCTGTTTTTATTTTCTCTTCCTGTGACTCATTTGACATACAGACCCTAAAATTCCTACTTAGGAGGCTGCTACGGGTTGAATATTTGTGCCTCTCTAAACTCCTCCTTAAAATTTAACCTTCACGGGCTGGAGAGACGGCTCAGTGGTTAAGAGCGCCGACCGCTCTTCCTAAGGTCATGAGTTCAAATCCCAGCAACCACATGGTGGTTCACAACCATCCGTAATGAGATCTGATGCCCTCTTCTGGGGTGTCTGAAGACAGCTACAGTGTACTTACATATAACAAATAAATAAATTTAAAAAAAAAAAATTTAACCTTCACTACAATAAGAGATGTCTGTAAGGGATGACTAGGTCTTAAGAACCTGCCTTCATTAATAGAATTAATGTCAGGGGCCAGAGAAATGGCTCAGTGGTTAAGAGCACTGGCTGCACTTCCAAAGGTCCTGAGTTCAATCCCCAGCACCCACATGAGGGCTCACAAACATCTGTAATGAAATCTGATTCCCTCCTCTACTGTGCTTGAAAACAGAGCACTCATGTACATAAAAGAAATAAATCTAAAAAATAAAATTAATGTCCTTATAAAGGGCTGGAAGGAAATCAGGTGGTGGTGGCACACACCTTTAATCCCAGCACTTGGAAGGCAGTGGCAGTTGGATCTCTGAGTTCGAGGCTAGCCTAGTCTACATAGTGAGTTCCAGGACAGCCAGGGCTATATAAAGAAACCATGTCTTGAAAACAAAACAAACAAAACAAAAACAAAAGGGGGTTTGGGGGAACCTATTTGTCTATACCTTACTATATGAGGGTGCAGAAAGATGTACCATCTGTGAAATAGAGGAGCCTTGACCAGACCCTGAGTCTTCTGCTAGCCTTGAAAAGTGTGGGGAATACTTTTTAGTTATTTACATTTGTTACAGCGGCAGGAGCAGACTAAGACCTCTCTAACAGGCTGAAGCTGAGAGCATAGTGCATATGTACAATGAGTGTGTGTGCATGTGCCCACACCGGGGCCCTGCACATCTAGAACACAAGGGATATCACTTTTAAAGCAGTTTTGGTTTTTCTGTGCCAATCAAATTAGGAAACTCAATTGGGACTGTAACTTAGTTAACAGAGGGCTTGGCTAGCATACGTGAAGACCTAGGTTGGATACTAACACAAGTGCACACTTGCTAATCTCAGGTGAAGGCAGGAGAACACTCCAGGCCTTATGAAGATAGACTTCTAGGAGTGATTCAGGATCATCTGCCCAAAACGCTATCAGATGATCCAGGGAATGGGCTTTGGAAAGAGCTGGAAACAGAGAAACAGAGTCAGCCATTCACAGAGGCTCAGAGCCCCTTCATTCCCTTTCCCTCCTTGAGAGGCTGGCTGGAGACCCAGTTCAAAGGATAAGGGACCCATGAAAGCAACTATGCTATTTCTCAGGATGCAGGAAAGTTGCCAGGAGCTGGGAGGTCAAAGGTCTGGATAAAGACCCAGCTTTACAGAGAAAGTCTCCCAGCCTCGGCATTAAGGCTGCTGTTAGCTGTTTCACTATGATCGACACCTAGCTTCTCTGCTTTTAGGTTCCTCACCTAGAAAGTGAAAATACTACAGTCCAGTCCTAATTTCTTCATAGCCCTGGCTGTCCTGGATCTTGCTCTGTAGACCAGGCTATCCTTGAACTAAGAGATCCACCTGCCTCTGCCTCCCAAGTTCCGGGACTAAAGGTGTGCGCCAAGACTGCCTGACCAGTTGTAATTTCTATAGTGTTTGGAGAGTTGGACTTGGGAAGGAGTAGAGCTATTTCAGGGCTGAATATTCAGACTTCTGAGATGGATAAATGTACCGAAAGTCAGCAAGGCCTGAAATCCCTGAAGGGACACTTGGAGTCTAGGAACTGCTGTGACCAGGACAAGTGCAGAACAGTAAATCAGCCCAGATGAGGGACAGAAGAAAGGCAGGATAGATCACCAAGCAGTGCCTCTGCCCTGGGATCCAGCCTGCAAAACCCAGGAGCGATGAGAAGAAATTCCAATTAGCAAGACAGCTGTCAGTCAATCGCAATGTCAGGAAATCTGTGCACTATTATGGTCTGTGCTTAGGCAAGGAGTATTGGATAGGAAGTGAGGTTCTGAGCTTCCTTTCTCCAGTTTCTTAGTAACTTCTGCTTGAGAACACTAACATCACTGCTGTTAGAGTGGAGGAGGAATCAGGGCGCCCCTGGTGGTAGAGTTGTGGTTAGCAGGGGCAACACTTCTTTAGTCTTGTTAGGACTGGGTACAAGAGTAGCAAGCAGGTAGTGAGAGTAATGGAGACACCCCACCCCCATCTTGACTTGGCAAGATGAAACAGAACAAGCCAGGAGGGAGACTTGGAGTGGAAAATCGCCTTGGGTGATACCAGAGGGAAAGGACTAGAAGCCCAGAGTCATGGGCAGCCAGAAGCCAGCAGTCAGGGGAAGAGAGGGGAAGAGAGAAGGTATCCCTTTCCACGGATGTGCCTTGGTCCCTGACCAAGCAAAGGGGGTCAGATTTTCTGTCTGTCCCAAGCCCCTGATCTGCCACCTTGTTTACCTCATGTCTATTTATAGTCACAGGCTCCAAGCCTGGTGTGGGACTCTGCGATTTATATGACTATAAACTTCCAAAGGGCACTGAGAGCTGGCAGGGCAAGGATAGGGACGGGGCAGGCCTCCCACGCTCAACACGCCTACCCTCCCACCTACTCTGACCTTAAAGGCTTCTAAAGGACAAGCGATTCTAAGACCAGACCCAGAACACCGAGCCAGGGGCAGGAAGCCACTTCGCTGGTTTGACCCTTCTTCCCCTGAGTTCTGGATGTAGAGTGAGCTACAGATACCTTAGTCTGATCTCTTCACACACTTGGGAGCTTGTAGGGAACTTCTGTGTGGTAGAGTGGTTTCATCAGACGGTGACTGAGTCTGAGTGACTAGACTTCAGAGGAGGAAGTGAAAATGAAGACCTGCAGCCCAGGCTCCACCTGCCCAACCCACTAATCAACAGGAAGACAGATGAATTATTCTCATGGCCTCCTTCTCCAGGTACCTTTGGAGGCCTGAGTCGGCCCACACCTCACTCAGATCAGAGAATGGTTAAGGCCGGACTAGAAGATTCTGAGAACAACTCCTTGCCCAGTCTTTCCCCCCCCCCCCCAGGAGGCAGCCCTGTTCAGCCCCTGGCAGACTCTCCACTTAATATGTCTCCCTCTTTATGCTCGCCCACTCTCCTGCTCCTCAAGTGTTTTTAGACCCACTGCTCTTTGAACAGGTGTCTAGACTGTCACTTCTCCCTGCCCAATCAATACCAACCTCCTGCTGTGCACCCCACACTCCAACCCCCACCCTCCACTGGTCCCTACTCCAGGATCTGTCATATGAGCATTAAGGCTGGGTATATCTCAGCTCTCTGTCTGTCTGTCTGTCTGTCTCTTATCTGTCTCTCTTTTTGTGTGACGTGACAAAAGTATAGATACAATGTTATTTCTGGATGTGTCTGTAAGGGTGTTCCCAGGGGAATTTCACATTTGGTCATTAGGATTCTGGAAGGAAGATCTGCTGTCACTCAGGTGAGGGGACGGCATCCAATCCACTGAAGGCCTAGATAGAACAAAGAGCAGAAAAAGATCAAGCTCTGCCTGTGCTCCTGGCCTGGGATGTGGCATTCCTGGTTCTCAGGCCTTCAGACTCCCACCAGTCATTCAACCCTCTGGTTCTCAGGACTGAGACTATGCCACCAGCTCTACTGTGACAGCTCCCAGCGACAGATCTTGGTACTTCTCAGCTTCCATGATCTGTGAGCCAATCCTTTACAGTAATAAATCAACGCCTCTCTCCTTCCCTTTCTTTCCTCCTGCTCTCTCTTCTCAGTCATGCTTGCTTCTCTGGAGATCCTTAACTCAGTGTCTGAACTCCGGGAGAAATCCAGCAGCTGGGTGGGGGCAGGTTTGATAAAGAGAAAGAAAGCTGCATCAGGCTGGAAGGAGGGTGGAGCTCCCCTCCTGCCCTCTCCAGAGGGAGGCAGCAGAGGACCATGGGAACTGCCCCATCTGGCTAGCAGCACATGGTTCCTTCAGGTCCTCTACCCACTATGGAGGCACTTGTGTGGTTTGAAGTTTTCACACTTACAGTCCATTTCTCTGATGAAAAGATACCTTGGGAAAGCTGGCCTGTTTTCAACTTAGTCCCCAGCCCCCTCTGTTCATTGCTGAGCAGAGATTTCATTCATAAACCAAACAAACCAAACAAACCCAAACCCAAACACACTTTTGTCTGCAGCCCTTCCATTCTTTATACGTCTCAACTCTGATCATCGGGGGGCCTTTTTGTGACCCCAGCCTGGATAGAGCAGTCTAGCTGGTTTGGTTTCTCTGTGCCCCCTGGGTCATCACTATGATGACTATTTTTAGATAGAACATACCCAATCTTCCCTAGGGAGTTCTACTTCCTGGTGTCTCTTCTTCTCCACTCCTATTCAAACACTTGGCCGACTCACTTCCTCGGGTACAGGGACTGGATCTGGTCCTGGAGAGGCCCAGGAAGACAGTCCTGTGTTTGGGAGTCAGCCAGCATTGGGCAGTGATGATGCAGAGACTTAAATGCCTCAGCCTAGAAACCACATCCTCCCCCAGGCGGGGCACTCTGGTCCCTCGGTCTGATTGGAAATTGGCCTTGGGAAGATCAAAGACAGGTAGAGCCGGAAGGTTAGGAGGGAAGAGGCCACGGGCAGGGAAACATCTCACTTATTGGCCTAGTCAAGGAGTTAAAAGGCTGTGAAGTTAGACTCTGGGGCAGAGATCATCTCCTGTTCAAGGCTGAAGTGGGATAGGGACAAAGTGGCCTTGGTTTGAGGCCAAGAGGGAAGTAAGAATGATTAAGTTTTAGAGAGTCAGGGAGGAACTTTGAACTCGAACTCTGGGCAGAGTGGTCAGGACTGTGGGTCTGACCTTGGTTTAGTAGAGTTGAAACCTCAGCAGACCAGAATCCTTTGCCAGCCAGGGACCAGCATAACCACAGGAAAGGCAGTTGGGGAGACGGGAGTGGACTGACCTTACCTCTCCCACTGAGTCACCTGCCATTTGTCCAAGGTTCCAAGATAGAAGGTAGGTAGGCATCTCCCCAACCATCTGGCCTAGCACTATTTTACAGATAAAGGGAAATGTGGAGAAGGTCCTTAGTCCCTGTTGCTGCCACCACACCTCTAGTCATCCAGCAGCCTCGTTCTCAGACCCAGTTTGACCTCGTCCCAAGGAGCTCCCAGATGATCTGCCTGCCCAAAAGTTTGTCAGAGATTGGACCTCACTGTGCATTTTGCTCTATGTTCAATCCTGCCAGGGCTGCATGACAGGCTGGGAACCCCCCTCCTTTTTCCTTCTCCAGAATGGGGTTTCTGGGGGGGTGGGGCGGGGCTCCTTTGCAGCCTGTGATGTTACAATGCCTTTTCCACTCCCTGTCTGTCTTCTCCTTCAGCCACTGTCCCCACTCTTCTTACCCCCTCCTGCACCTGCTGACATGGATCTCTGAAGCTTCATGTTTCTGGGGTAATTGAGTTGTGCTCCTTGGTCATGCTGGGGAGGAGGCGGTGGCTGCCCATTGGTCTAGCCCTCCCTCAGCTCGCTTAGCCCCGCCCACCATGATCCAGCAGCGAGCGAGGAGTGACAGGGTGCTTCCTCTTCCCCAGCCCAGCTGCTTTCTCCAGCTTTTCCCCCTCCCTGCTCCATCTCCTGCACAAATCACATGGTGACAGCGCCATCCAACCTTTGGGGAAGGGTTTGTAAATGTGTCTTCCTTAGCTCTGATCTCCAAATTGTTCCTTTTATTGCATTTGTCACGGTGAAGATTAAAGTCCCTGGGTGGCCTGCACTACAAATCACAGAGTCTGCTCTGGGAGCAGCTGCAGGTTGGGAACCGATGGAGGGGTCTGAGCCCTGTTCCAGGGTTGTGCTTGTGTGTACACACTCACACATTTCCCGTGTGCAGCGTGAACTCGTACCTAAGAACAGAAAGCTGCCCCTCCCCCGCCGGCATTGCCATTCTGAACCATTTGTTCCCTCTGTAGCAAATGGTAACTTCTTCCTCCAGGCTGTCTTCCAGGATCCCTCTACCACACTAGAGGTTGGGGGATAACGCAGTGGTAGAGTTCTTGGCTGGTGTGTTGGAGGTCCTGGGCTCAGTTCCTAGTGCTGCAAGAAAAGGGAGCCAAGGTGAGCCTCTCCCTTTCTATAAGGGTGGTCGGGTCTTCCTCTTGTCTGTTCGGTCAGGCATGAGGGAAAGCTATGCTCGCTGCAGAGATATTTTGCTCTCTTAATGGGTCAAGGACAGCCCAGCAGCCAAACTCCCTGTGTCTAAGTCCCATATGCACCGCTGGCCCGTCCTTGTCCACATCTCCCACATCCTTTCTTTCTCATCCCGGACACAACTGGATGCATGGGAGACACAGCTGAGGAGCCCAGAGGACAAAAGCTCCCTTATACATGCACTAAACAAAACAAAACAAAACAAAACCGGTCCCTTTCCTACCCTTATGAGGTGGGCTTTCTGTCTGTCCCTCATGTACATTCATAACATTCAAATTTATGCCTTAATCTCCGCCGCTCCATATGTATGAGCCTTTGATGGGTGTTTGGGTTTATGGGATGCACCCAGCCCTCCGCTCCCTCTCCCGCCCACCGCCTCTAACCACTGCAAAGACGCTCGTACATAATTGACATCGGCAGATTCTTTCATTATACAAGATTTAGCATCTGCTCGGGGATCGCTCGCTCCTCACTCACTATAGATGACTTTTCCCTGCGTTTCCTATTATCAATTCAAATTAGCCCCATCTCCCCACCCGACCAGTGCAGCGTTTACACTTGACAGTGAGGAAACAGCAAGGCTGTAATGGGCTTCTCAATTATTTAGGCCCAGTTAGGCCAGGACCCAGAAGGCCTCAACGAGGGTGTGTGCTGGGATGAGGTTATCACAGGGAGAGGCTAAGATAATAACTGTTGGATTTCTCCTTGACCTCCTGATAACCTTCACACCTCGCACCTTGGGGCACCCCAATATTTGGGTCTACAAGGCTGAGACAGTCCCTTACTGTCCCCCATACTCCCCAGCAATACCATCGGGTGTATTTACTCAACAGGAGCACCTAATGAACTACCAACATGAATCAAAGAAGCGAGAGTCTTTCTTGCCAGTTGGGCCGGCCCCCTCCTCTTATGAAGTATTTCTTTAAGGCTTGGTGAAGGTAAGAGGTGGTACCCTAGGACCTCAGAGATCAGTGAAAGGTATTGAAACCAAACTCTGGAGTGCCCCGAAGAGACAAGGAAACAGGAAAGCCTGAGAACTCAGAGGTGTTGCAAGGACTTTGGGAGAAGTCAGCAAAGCAGAAAGCGGCTTAAGAGGCCCTCGCTCTGTTCAGACTACAGGGTTGTGCTGAGCTATAATCAGGTCAGTGATGCCCACTTGCTGTGTCGCTCTGACTAGTACAGGTGCAACCTCCTGGAATATAACTCTAGGGCCCAGGGGTGGTTCAGGAACCACTGAGCTCTCTGAAGCCCTCTAAAGGCCCAAGTGCTGGGGCAGAATCTGCAAGTCAGCACCAGGCCTGAGCCTCAGAATACTGCCAACCTCTAGTGTTAGTATCAAACAGCCAGCTCAGTTCCCCTCAGCCCTGGGCTCCTCAGCAACCCTCCCCTCCCCTTTCCAGCCCAGATCAGTTTCTGAGAGCAGTGGTGGGGGAAGTGGCAGGCAGAGGTCTGGGAGGCTGTGGGATTACAAGTGGCTTTCCCATGCCTAGCCTCTGCAGAATCAAAGAATTCCTCCATCTGACTGGATTTACTCTAAGTCACAGGCGTGTGGGACCTTCTTTCCCTCAGCAACAGCTGGAAACAGCCCTAAATATGATTAATTAATGCTGTGAAAAGCCCCGGACACAATTAAGGTGTGTGTGTGCGTGTGTGTGTGTGTGTGTGTGTGTGTGTGTGTGTGTGTGTTGGAAGGGGGGGAGGGGAGCAGGACAACAGGAGGCATGTAGATTGTACAGGAGCCCTCCAAGGAAGCAGAATGACATTTCCCCAGAGACACTTCTTTGACATCCATCCCAGGCAGATTAGTCCTTTCTTTTGTCCCAAGGGCACTGGGCTATTTTCTCTCTGGGGGGGGGGGGAGTGGTAGGTCAAGCAGATGTGACATCTCTCCTTTACAAGTGGAATATTCTTCAAACCTCAGTTTCTCTTGCTGATCCTAGGGATCAGGGACATACATTGTTGTACCATGCTGCTCAGACACAAACCCAAATGGGACATAAATGGGAACTCAGAGGAAGCTGAATGAATGGCTGATTAGACACAAACCTCCTGTTCTGGAAATGTCTCATGGTCCCTTCCCTCCTCTACACCTGAAAGAAAGACTACAAGTTTATCCTGTGGTCTTTCCATGCCCCAGATCCAGCTCTGTGTGACTAGGTCTTCATTCTCTAAGGTATGGACACATCTTTGCCTTATTGAGATGTTGGTGATAATCAGTATTATCTATAATGATAAGGGAGGGGGGCATAGACCATTCTAACGAATCACCCAAAATTCAGTTCTAAATCTCAGTAATGTCTTAGGGTGTTCTGTTACTGTGAAGAGATACCATAACCATGGCAACTCTTATAAAAGAAAACATTGAATTGGGGCTAGCTTATAGTTCACAGGTTTAGTCCGTTGTCATCTTGGTGGGAAGCATAGCAGCATACAGGCAGACATAGTACTGGAGGAGCCAAGATTTCTACATCTAGATCAACAGGCAGCAGAAAGAGAGAGTGACATTGGGCCTGGCTTGAGGTTCTGAAACCTCAAAGCCCACCCTCAGTTAAACACTTCCTCCAACAAGACCACACCTACTCCAAGAAAGCCACACTCCCTAATAATGCCACTCCTTATGGGCCTATGGGGACATTTTCATTCAAAGCATCAATAATAATAATAATAATAATAATAATAATAATAATAATAATAATATATTTGTATTTATACTTGGAGGGTTTTATATGTGCATACAATGTATTTTTATTTTAATTGAATTTTTAAATTTTTATGTGTGTGATTGTTTTGCCTGCATGATACATGAGGTCAGATGAGGTTGTTGGATCCCCTGGAACTGGAGGTAAGGATGGTTGTGAATCCTTGTGTGGGCACTATGAACAAAATCTGAATCCTCTGAAAGAGCAACAACTGCTCTTAACTTTGGAACTGCTGCACCATCTTGCCAGACCTTACAACATATTTTTGTCATATCCATCCTCAGTGTCTCCCCCTCCAATCCCACCCCTGCCCTGACAGACTTCCTGGGCTTTTGTTTTGTTTGGGAGGGGTTATGTTGTTGTTTTGTTCTGTTTTTGTAACCAAGTCCAATTAATGTTGCCCATATGGCAGTCTATGTAGGACCATTCACTGCGGCACAAGGAAGCCAAGATTGACATCCATGAAGAATGCCTTTAAAGATGGCTTCCACCTTCTGCAGAAGCCATCAGTTGCTAAGAACTCCTCAGCTACAGATGGGGTATTGTGGGCCCCTCTTCTACCTACACTAGAATTTTGACTGGCTTGATTATATGCAGGTCTTGTGCAGGCCACCACAGCTGCTGTGACTTAGTGAGTCCAACTTCTGTGTTGTATCCAGAACAGTCTTTCCCATCTTCCAGCCCTTACATTCTTTCTGCCAGCTTTCTGACGTGTTCTCCAAGCCTGCTTGAGGTGTGTGTGTGTGGGGGGGAATGATACAGAGGTATTTATTTGGGGTTGAATACTCTCAGTCACATATTATCAGAATTTTGACAAGTTAGGAGTCTCTGCATTCACTGCTTCCCACTGCAAAAAGATTATGTGACCAAGTTTAAGAGCATCATAAATCTACGGGAATAAACATCAGCACTTAGAAGGCCATAAATTATTATTTATGGCAGTGGACTGACATGCTTCTGTTTTGCCGAAATGATTCAGCTTAAGAAGAGGCTGCCTGGGTTCTAGCACTGATAGTAAAAGACAGAATAGATTGGAATGAGTATGATCTTCTTGGGTCAGTGGGACATCTTAATAGCCTGGTGTGCTGGCTAGTTTTTATGTCAACTTGACACAGTCAGAGTCATCTGGGAGAAGGGAATCTCAACTGAGAAAATGCATCTATAAGACTGGGCTGCAGATAAACCTGTAGAGCATTTTCTTAATTAGTGATTGTTGCGGGAGGGCCAGCCCATATGGGTGCCATCCCTGGGCTGAGCAAGCTACAAGGAGCAAGTCAATAAGCAGCACCCCTCCATGGCCTCTGCACCAGTTCCTGCTGCCAGGTTCCTGTCCTGCTTAAGTTCCTGTCCTAATTTCTTTTAATCATGGACTACAATGCAGAAGTATAAGCCAAATAAATTCTTTCCTCCCCAACTTTCTTTCTTTCTTTCTTTCTTTCTTTCTTTCTTTCTTTCTTTCTTTCTTTCTTTATTTATTTATTTATTTATTTATTTTGAGACAGGGTTTCTCTGTGTAGCCCTGGCTGTCCAAGAACTCACTCTGTAAACCAGGCTGGCCTCGAACTCAGAAATCCGCCTGCCTCTGCCTCCCAAGTGCTGGGATTAAAGGCGTGCACCACCGCTGCCCGGCCCAATTTAATTTTTGTTATTGTGTTTCATCACAACAATAGTACCTCCAACTAGGACACCAGGTTTCCAGGAGAGCAACCCAAGGAGGTTTGGGGTTGCCCAGATGTTCCTTCGAAAAGGGTCTCCATACTTCTTGGTAACAATGTTTCTTCATAACAATGTTTCTGAACTTAAACCACCAGGACTGGAGTCAAAATCTGGGTATCAAAACCAAGGAAAATGTAGATCTTCCTCATCAGACCTGGCCCTTGTCTCCCAGAAAGAGGCTGAGCTCTGCAAGGCAGGACAGTGACCTTTAGAAGCATTGGTGGGATTCCTGGTCTTTGCTGGTGACTGAGCAGAGATGTGAAGGCCCACACCAGATTGCTAGAGTGAAGGGTGAGTCTTGTTTGTTTTCAAGACAGGAGGGTTTCTCTGTGTAGCCCTGGCTGTCCTGGAACTCAATCTGTAGACCAGGCTGGCCTTGAACTCAGAGTTCCACCTCCCTCTGCCTCTGTGATCCTAGGATTTAATTCGTGAGCCACCACCAGGCCCTGTGAAGGGTGAGTCTTAAAGAGGGAAAATGAGAATAATTTCTCCTCCCCAGCAGCTCCAAGTCTGGGGGGGGGGGGTGAAGTATATCCTGAGGTCAGATGTGCATTGGTTCTGTCCAGAGCTCAGTTGTGCAGAGAATCCTAACCTTTAAGCCTACAGTGTTCTACAGCAGGGAGGGAGCTGTGATCATGGAGGGAGAGGCAGGAGCTGGAGGCTGGGAAGAGGTGGGCAGGAGGGCAGGAAGGGGGTTTGCAGCTTTTGGGGATAGTCTTTATTTATGCTTTGCTTAGAAACCCTTGATTCTCTCTGACAGCGGTGTGAACACAAAGGACTCCTTGCATCTAAACCACTCCTTGTGTCCTCTTGAGTGAGTTTCTTTCTTTCAAATTTATTTTTATTTTATGTGCATCAGTCTTTTGCCTGCATGTGTGTCTGTGTGAAGGTATCAGATCCCCTGGAACTGGAGTTACAGACAGCTGTGAGCTGCCATGTGGGTGCTGGGAATTGAACTAGGGTCCTATGGGAGAACAGCCAGTGCTCTTAACCGCTGAGCCACCTCTCCAGCCCCAACCCAAGTGAGTGTATTTCAGTATGGGAATTTTCACTGTTTCAGTGACCCTGCGGCTAGGGATAGATGGGTCAACGGAAAAAAAAATATAGATATTTATTTTATTTTTTAAGTGTGTGTGTGTGTGTGCGCGCGCGCACGCACATTTGTTGTGTGGAGGTCAGAAAACAACCTGCCGCCACCTCTATACTGTGTGTCCCAGGGATCTAACTCAGGTCATCAAATGTGGTGACAAGCTTTTATCTGTCATATCATCTCACCAGCCATTCATTTTTGATGTTTTCTTATGACAGGGTATTGTGTACCTCGGGTTGTTCTCAAACTTGTTCTGTAGCTGAGGATGAGTTTGAACTTGTGTGTGTGTGTGTGTGTGTGTGTGTGTGTGTGTGTGTGTGTGTGGTCATGTGTGCAGGGATGTGCGCCTGCATGTGGAGGCTAAAGGGCAGTCTCAGGTGGCATTTCTCAGACAGTACCCTCATCTATTTTTAGACATAGTTTTTCACTTGCTTAAAACCCTCACCAAGTAGGCTAGGCTGGCTGGTCAGCAAGACCCAGGGATCCTTCTGTCTCTCCTTCCTCAGTGCTTGAGTTATGGGTGTGCAGCACCACACACCCAGGTTCTCACTCTTGGAAAAGGCTAAAACTCTCAGCCAACCAGAGAGGGGCCAACATAAACCAGGTCTGTCCCTGGGAGGCCCCATTCAGGCGGCAGCTGCTAGGAAGGGCTGCAAGCCCTTTATTTGACTTCCCCCAAGCCTGGGATAGAGATGGGAAAGGGAGAGAAGGTGGCTTAGATGGAACCAGAGCCTCACACATGCTAGATAAGGGTTCCGCCGCTGAACCACCCACCCCTGTTAGCCCAGAGCAGTATTTCATATGCTGCACCTCATAGAATGTTGGGCCATCTAGTGAGGTAGGTAGCATTGTTATCTACTGATGAGATTTAAAAAAAAAAAAAAAAAAAAAAAAAAAAAAAAAAAGGAGGCTCTTGGAGCAACAGAGCTGGCTCAAAGCCACACATCTTTCTCTTCAGGGGCATTGCATTCCCGAGTAAGTCAATACAGAGTCTTACAACAATGGACATAGATGCCAGAGTTAACAAACAAAAAATGCAGAACTCCCAGGAAAGCCTAAGTTCCAGATAAACCAATAGGTTTTCAAAAAGGTATAAGTGGGGCTGGAGAGAGAGATGGCTCAGCAGTTAAGAACACTCGCTCTTGCAGAGGACCTGGGTTCAATTCCCAGCCTAGCACCCACTTGGCAGCTAACAGGTGTCCTTAACTCCAGTCTCAGGGGATCCAATGCCTATTTTGATATCTGAAGGCTCCTGCAAGCATGTGGTACACATACATATATTCAGCCGTATACACATAACATAACATAAATAAACATAAGTACATCCCAAATAGTGCAAAGGATGTCCTTATGCTAAGGACTTACTTGTATTTATCAGAAATTGAATTTTATCCGGCTCTTTTATGATGGCCTCACAGCCAAGGTCAGCCCCGCCTCTTTCTCCCAAGAAACGCTGAAAAGCTTTGGGGAAGGAGAAAGCCCCAATGTGCTGTTGATTATTCCTGTAATCCCAGCAATAGGGGGGCTCAAGCAGAGGAAACTTGCATAGTTAAACCCTGTCCAAATAGGTAAATAACCTTTATCTTTCTGAGCTTCATTGTACAGCTCGGTCTTGATGGATCCCATAGCGTGGGCAGAGGGAGAGTCAAACATATTGTTCCATTCATGTCTAAGACTTTAGAAAAAAAGACTTCTTGGAGCTACAGAAATGACTCAGTGGTCAAGAACTCTCCCTGCTCTTGCAGAGGACCCAGGTTTGGTTTCTAGTACCCACCTGGTGGATCAGAACTGTCCATAAACCCGGTTACAGGGGACCTGATACCCTCTTCTGACCTTCTTGGGCACCAGGTACATACATGGTACACAGACATGTGTGCGGACAAAATACCCATACACATAAAATAATTTTAAAAAGATAATTATTTATTTTTAACTTTATGTGTATGGGTGTTTTGCCTGTATGTGTATCCAGGTAGGTGAAATACCCAGAGAGGACAGAAAAGAGCATCAGATTCCCCCTGGAACTGAGATTACAGAGGGTTCTGAGCTATTATGTTGGTGCTGAGAATCAAATTCAAGTCCTTTGAAATATTTCCCATTACTGAACCATCTCTTCAGGGACCTTTTCCCAGGTTTCTTCTTTTCTTTTTCTTCCTTTCTTTCCTTTCTTTCTTTCCTTCCTTCCTTCCTTCCTTCCTTCCTTCCTTCCTTCCTTCCTTCCTTCCTTTCTTTCTTTCTTTCTTTCTTTCTTTCTTTCTTTCTTTCTTTCTTTCTTTCTTCATTTCTTTTTTCCCCCTCTCTTTCTTGTATGCTTGCTTACTTGCTTGCTTTCTAAAGCAGGGTCTCTCATTCTGTAGCCCAATCTGGTCTTGAACTCACTATGTAACCCAGGATAGCCTTGACCTCTTGGCAGTTCTCCTGCCTCAGCCATGGAGTGCTGGTATTATTCGATAATTCTTCCTTCCTCACAGGAAAACCCAACTCTGAGTAGCCCAGGAGGTGGGTGATGGAGGAGGCAGCTCTTTTTCATCCCTTAGGCCCACTAGTTCTAGCTCAGTACCGCCAGCCACAAGCCCTGGCTCCACCCTGGCTCCCATCTCTATCCTTGGCAGCTGAGCTCTGCTGCGCTCCACCCCGGGCTCCATCGCTCTCTCCAGCGCCTGCTCAGGCATTTGCTCTCTTTGCTCCCGTTGGGCTCACATTCCTACTCCCAGCTTGCTTGCTCGGCTTGCTCGGGGCGTCTCCCTACTGAAGAATTATGTTGCATAAAGCAGCCGCCACCATCTTGAACTGGCAGTGAACTTTGCTTTCTACATATAAATACAGATAGCAATCACACCCCAATCAGCGCCGAGGCTTCGGGGCATCATCTCAGCAACTCTAACTTTCCCATTACGATAATGTGATTTTCACTCAGTCTATAATATCACCAGCCATGAATAAAGCAACTGGCTCTTTCTGCCTCTCTCCTCCCCACCCCCCTTCTCTGCCTCTCCCCACCCTCCTGATGCTCGTTTCTTTTCCTCCCTCTTGCCTTCCTCTCTGTCTCTGCAGCCCTCCTGGAAATATCTCCATCTCTGTCTCTGCACCTCTGAGCGTGTGTCAGCCTTCTTCTCCTAGTCTCTGTCCCCCACCCCTCCTCTGGGACTCACATTCCCTAAATACTAATGGTGGGGATTTGCAGTGCCCTCGGGGTCGTTTTAAATTTTGCTCCCCAGCTCTGCCATCATCTGCCTTTGCCTGAAGGTGAGAATCTGCCAGGGACAGGGAGTTGGGGGGGGGGGGGTGACTGGCTGCTAAGCTTTAGAGGGGGGTGAGGAAGTGGAGAGGGGGGCTATGAATTAGATCTTTCCTCCTTCCCTTAGGGACCAGGATGGCTTTGGGCAAAGGACTCCCATCAAGAATGCCCAAGTCAAGATTCAGCAACCACCAGGTTCAGCTAGTGAGATATGAGACATTCTTACGTAGGAAAGGGAGGGTTCAGGAGGCTCTGGCATTCTGCATATTGGGGGACCCACACCTAGACATTCCAAGTGCCAGACAACAGTGTTAGACAGAGCTGGTGAGAAGGTGCTTCAGAGAGGCCTGGGAAAGGGAGAATCAGGTCCAGTCCTTCCAGAATCTCTCCTGAGTTCATCTTGGTCCTCAGCAGAGCTGCCCAGGCTGAAGGTGCCTTTGACAGGACCTGGAGAGAAAAGCGTGCAGATCCTTGATCAAGGTGCCAGCCACCTTTTCTGCTCCTGAAGAGGGTTTCTTTCTCCTTTTGGAGGACGTCCCAGGTCAGTAGTGACTCTGACAGAGGGATGGTACTTTGAACTTCTGGATTCCCTTATCACCCCTCCCCCACATCGATTTTTTTTTTCAAGTATTAGCTGTGGCACCATGGACAGAGCCTCAGTGTCCTTTATAAAATGAGAATTATATAAAACATAGTCTGATGGCACAAGGGGGTGGGGCAAAATCAAAGCTCAAGGTCATCTTAGCTACGCAGAGAGTTCAAGAGCAGCCTAGGCTATGTGAGCCCTTGTCTTTAAAGGGGTGGGGGCATAATAATGGTATCTACTGCCTACTCTCTGAATTATGTGATGTGGGTGACAAGCTTGGCACGTTGTTAAATGTTCAATAAGTGTTAGCTGTTATTATTACCGCCACCAAATATTGAACGTTCCCTTCCTCACATTTAAGCTAAGCAGGTTATCACAGAGGTTAAGAGCCTGGGGATAGAGCAATTTATAGCAAGGTGACCTTGGAAGTGTCACAGTCTCTTTGGGACTCCTTTTCCTCAACTGTCACATAATAGGAACAGTCTGGGGTCCACAGGCTTGGGTCAGCCTTCATACAGTGCTGGCATGTGCTAAGAGCTCTAGAATATTAGTGAGGAAGGGTTGTACACTGTGGGTCCAGCTGAAGATGGGGTGAACACATCAGGGTGCCCCAGAGGCCACCTTTTGTGTGGTTTGAAATCTGGGATATGGATCCTTTTTTTCTGGTGCCTTGATTCATTACTGGTTTGATGTTTTACCCCTAAGCAAGATGAGAATGAGGGCTTGCTTCAGCTTCCCTATTTTTTGTTTGTTTGTTTGTTTTTTGTCCCCAACCCCAACCCCAACCTTACAATCTCTCTCTGTGTAGTTTTGGCTGTCCTGCAACTCACTTTGTAGACTAGGCTGTCCTGGAACTCAGAGCTCCACCTGCCTCTACCTTCTGAGTGCTAGGATTAAAGGCATGCGCCATCACTGCCCGGCTCAGTTTCCACACTCAGTTGTCCACCTCCCTGGACAGACACTTTTATTTTGGACAGGGGAAAAATGTCTAAAAGATGTGTGTGTGTGTGTGTCAGAGACACCAATGACACAGAAATACTGAGAGATACAGAGACAGAGAGAAACAGAGACAGAGACAGAGAAACTTTGCTCTTACTATGTAGCTCTAGCTAACCTGTAGCCCAGGCTAACCTTGAACTTGCAACAACTCTTTTGCTTATGACTCCTGAGTCATGGAATTATAGGCAGGTACCGTCCTCACAACTGTCTCCAAATTATTGATAGATATAGATTTAAGGTTTTTTAATGCTTGTTTTTGTTTTTGTTTTTCAAGACAGAGTTTCTCTGTGTAACTGTGGTTGTCCTGAAACTAGCTCTGAAGACAAGGCTGGCTTTGAATTCAGAGACCTGCCTGCCTCCGCCTCCCAAGTGCTGAGATTAAAGGTATGTACTACCATACCCAGTTCAAGTGATTCCTGAATGTGCTGTCTTAAGCAGAAGTAACCAATTAGGATCAGATGTCCCCATCCCATTTCTGTATTTCTAAATGTTGTTTGCTTTCTTCTAGTTGTCCTTGTTTCTCTCTGAAAGTTCCTTCAGAAATATTCCAGTGTGAACTCCAGTGTGAATTTCCGTAGAAGAGAAGAGTAGTCCTTGAATGGGTCTCAGCACTACTGATGTTAGAGCTGGACATCCAGCATCACTGAGGAAGGGAAGAACCGGGGCACAGTGTCCAGCCAGAGGCTAATTTGAGTCTCTTCCCTCATACTTGGCTTCTTTGCCTTGGCTATAAGAAGGATGATACTATCCTTCGAGGTCCAGCAACCAAAGCAGTCTTACTCAGGGGCTTTAGTGAAGGGAGTTGCCTTAGTTAGGGTTTTACTGCTGACAACAGACACACCATGACCAAGGCAACTCTTATAAGAACAACATTTAATCGGGGCTGGCTTACAGGTTCAGAGCTTCAGTCCATTATCATCAAGGCAGGAGCATGGCAGCATCCAGGCAGGCATGGCGCAGGAGGAGCTGAGAGCTCTACATCTTCATCTGAAGGCTGCTAGCAGAATATTAGCTTCCAGGCAACTAGGATGATGGCCTTAAAGCCCACACCCACAGTGACACACCTACTCCAACAGGGCCACACCTTCTAATAGTGCCACTCCTGGGTTGAGCACATACAAACCATTATAGGAGTGGACGGTCTGTGAATCCAGCAGAGGATTAAGTGTCAGGTTTTCCTGTTCCTTTCTCCTCTTCTCCATGAGGAAACAGGGTCCGTGCCTTCTAGGAACTTCCAGTCCAGGGAGGGAGGCAGATGTGAGAACAGGCAAGTCAGAACACTGCAAGGGTGTTAGTTAGCTTTTTGTCACTGTATCAGAACACCTGACATGAACTATTTACTGGAAGAAAGAGCTATTTTGCTCACGGACTCAGAGGGTTCATTCCATACTGGGGCAGGGGAGTAGTGTTCTGAGGAGCAGAGTTCTAGGCATTGGGGTGAGCGGGAAGTCAAGAAGAGGGAACGCCAGCACAGCTCTTCCTCCTTCCTCTTTTATTCCACCCAAGACCCAGTGCACCCGGGTGGTGCCAACACTGTTCACGTCCCTCTTTAGTTAATCTTCTCTGAAACACCCTCATACACATACAAAGGCTGTTTTAGGATAAACATCAGAGTGAGAGCCACTCCTAGTTGCAGGGTACAAGGAGATGCAAAGAAGCTGTCCTTTCTAGGAGGGGCTCCTGGAGGAGGCAGGTCTGGAGAGGAGAAGGGCATTATTCTATTCTGTTCTGTTCTGTTCTGTTCTGTTCTGTTCTGTTCTGTTCTGTTCTTATGTATATGGTTGTTTGACCTGTGTGCCACTTGTGTGCCTGGTGCCCACAGAGGTCAGAGGAGAGTGTCTGATCCTCTGGAACTGGAGCTACAGGTGATGTGAGCCATCACGTGGATGCTGGGATTGAACTCAGGTCCTCTGCAAGAGCACCAACCACTGAACAATCTCTTCAGCCCAGCCATCACATTCTTGCTCTCAGCAAATGGCTGGACAGATGGAGACTAGAAGACATAGAACAGTCGTGGGATAAATAAATCCAAAAAAATATGGTTTTTTGTTGGTGATGCTATCTTTTATTTTTGTTTGTTGTTTTGTTTTGTTTTGTTTTGAGACAGAGTCTCACCATGAAGCCTGGCTATCGTAGGACTCACTGTGTAGACCACACTGGGTTCAGATTCACAGAGATCCAACTGCCTCTGCCTCATGACTGTGGGGATTAAAGGGTAGCACCCTCACACTCAGAATTCATCACTAGTGTTTTAAAATGAAGGAAACTGTGGCATAGGGAGGCAAACACTTCCCCAGGCTTACACAGCTAGTAAGCAGGAACCAGCTTCAAGCCCCAGTGGACGTCAGCTAGCCTTTGGTGTTCTGTGTTCTGTAGAGGGCCTAGTGCGAGAGCACTGCCTGTGGGCCTCAGCTGTTAAGTGGCCAGGATGGTCTCCTAAGGAGCCAGTCCTCTTCCCCTTTCCTCCTTTGATCTCCTTCCCCTCTTCCTCTTTCCTAAGTCCTATACGTTGCTGTGTCCACTTCCCCTTCTTCTGGCCCACTGGCTAAGAGGAACTGATCCTCTACCCTGGCTCTTGGTGGGGCAAAAGTCCCACCCATTTAGGATGGCCACCTGAGGCGCATCTAGACAGCAATCTCTTCACTCCCCAGCCTGAGGTAGATGAGCACTGAGCATTTGGAGGGGGAAGGAGGCAGGTGGGGTAAAGGAAGTGGAGGAGTGATCACCCGGACAAAAACCCCACAGGGAACCGAAGGGAGAGACAGACTTGGAAGAGGATGTCCATGAGATGTGAGTCTGACTTCTAAGACCTGGAACTCAACTTGTCTGAGTTACTGGCCCTTTAAAAACAGACCATGCTCAGGTTGAGTATGGTAGCAAATGCCTTTAATCCTAGCACTGGGGGACAGAGGTAGGCAGATCTCTTTGAGTTTGGGGTCAGCCTTGTCTGCAAAGTGAGTTCTAGGACAGCCAGGGCTGACTGTGTCAAAAAATCAAAACAAAAAAGAACAATGGACCCCACTCTAGACATGGTAGCTCTGGCCTGTTATGGAGAAGCTGAGGCAGGAGAATCTCTGCAAGTTTGAAACTGCTGAGGCCATGGACAACACAACAACAACAAAGTGTGCTCAGCTGTAGTTCCAGCACTAGGGAAGCTAGGCAGACTGGCTGCAAGTTCAAGGCCAGCCTGAACTCAAACAAACGAACCAAACAAAATAAACATAGCAAGCACTTCTCAGAACCTTTGGACCACAGCAAATCTGGGGAGACTGGGCATTGGTGGCATTTAAAGCTTCCCAGACGATTCTAATGTCTAACCTTGTTCTGGCCACAGCCTGTGGAAAAGGACTCTGGAAGCTGTCCCTGGTGACATAAGCCTATAATTAATTGTAATGGAGAGGCTGGGCAGAAGGTTCAAGAGGAGGGCCAGCTTGGGTTACCTAGTAAGTTTAAGCCTAGCCTGGATTAGGTAGGTAGGCCTTGTGGAGAGGACTCTGGGTCAATATAAAAAGGAAACTCTAAGGCTCTCCTTTGTCTACTGCTAGTGGTGAGGTCTTGGCCAACACATCAGACCTCACTGAGCCTGCTTCCTTATCTTTACAAAATAGCAATCTCAGCTTCACCTGCTCCAGTGTACAAATTAACAAGCTCAAGTAGACAATGGAATGTGGTATATGGTTAATTATAGAATTCTACTATTTTTTAATTAAAATTCCGTGTAGAAATGTGGTAGAATTAAATAATATAAAGGTGGCTGGGATATAGCTCAGTGGGCAGAGTTTTTCTTCTAGTGTCCACAAAGCCCTAAGTTCTATCCCAAGCCCGGCATAAACTAGGGATGGTGGTAATGCCTGTGATCCCAGTATTCAGGAGGTTGAGCCTGGAGAATCAGAAGTTCAAGGTCATCCTCAGCTATGTATTAAGGTCAAGGTCATCTTGGGCTACTTCACACACACATACACACACACACACACACACACACACACACACACACATACACACACATAGAAACCAAGCACACATCAGGGAGGCAGCTGTACTTGTGTGGGTACACAAACCACAGGGAGTTGCTGGTGGATTCTGAAAGGAGAGTTGTGGATTTTTTAGATATAGGCTTTTATTTTAGCTTTCAGAATATTCCACTCAAATATGGAGAGATGAACTAGGAAGTGGGGTGTGTGTGTGTGTGTGTGTGTGTGTGTGTGTGTGTGTGTGTAAATGATTGCTAAAGTGCAGCATCATTTGAGTCCGCCTGTCAGCATATCAGAAACGTCATCTATAACCTTCACTGTTTGCAGTTTAATCTCCCCTGCCTCCCCTCAGGCCCTGTTCTGACATTTTAAACCCCATAAATGACAGTAGTGCTCTAAGCCATTTTGAAAAAAGCCAAGCATTTGGAAAACACACACACACACACACACACACACACACACACACACACACACACCCCTAAATATCCCTTCGCCAGAACACATGCTCACTCTCAAGATCAAAAGTAGAATCACACGCATGCTCACACATCTGTACTGGCCAATTTACAAGAAGTCAAAGTTCCTGCTACTGGCCTAGAAATGTATGTAGGTGTGACAGCAGGACACAAGTGCACAGAAGCATGGGGGTGTATCTGGTGTCGGTGCAGGAACTCCGGAGGACACACAGCATTGGGACATCTTTCTGCTTTCACCTCCAATCCTACCCTTTGCTCCTTGGCCTCGAGAGAAGATGGAAGCCTCTGGGGCTGTGGAGTCGGTAGCATTTGGAAGAGCAGCATGCTTTTATGTTTTTAACCACTAAGCCATCTCTCTAGACCAGGAACTTATTTAAAAAAGTATTTTTTATCGTGAGTTGGATGTGGTGGCATATGCTTTTAATACTAGCACTCAGGAGGCAGAAGTGGGTACATCTCTGAGTTTGAAGACAGCTTGGATAGTGAGTTCTAGGACAGTGGGGGCTATGTAGAGAGACCTTGTCTCAAAAAATGTTTATTGCATGTCTTCATTTATGGGGGTGGCGTGTGTGCCATTTACACATGTGGGTGTCAGAGGACAACTTGTGAGACAGTTGGTTCGCTCCTTTAAAGGAAGAGCTCTGTCCAGCTCATGAAGATATGAGCCAACCCTTAGACTTGGTGCAGATTCTGTAACATAGCAAAGGCAGGTAAATGTTTGTTAAATGAAATATAGATGAGCTCTGGAGTAAGTGGTGAAGAGTATGTGTGTGTGTGTATGCATGCACGTGTGTGTCTGTGTACATGCTTATGTGTATATGTGTGTGCGCATGGGTGTGCATGCATGCATGTGTGTCTGTCTGTGTGCCTGTGTGCATTCGTGCATGCCTGTGTGTGTGTGTGTATACACATGCATGTGTGTGTGTGCATGCATGTGTGTATCTGTCTGTGTACATGCTTGTGTGTATGTGTATGGGTGTGTGCAAGGGTGTGCATGCATGCATGCATGTGTGTGTCTGTCTGTGTGCCTGTGTGTGTTTCTGCATGCCTGTGTGTGTGTGTGTGTGTGTATGTGTGTGTGTGTGTGTGCAGATGAGGGTGGATGGGAGATTGCCTAGTTAATGACAGTTCCTTCCTAGAAGAGGTCACATGACCTGGTGCTGAAAGAGAGCCCTTTATCACTACTGATATCCACTTATTCCAGAGTAAGTGACTGGTTTTTGTTTGGCTTTTTTTCCCTTCCTTCCTTCCTTCCTTCCTTCCTTCCTTCCTTCCTTCCTTCCTTCCTTCCTTCCTTCTTTTTTTCCTTTCTTCCTTCCTTCCTTCCTTCCTTCCTTCTTTCTTTTCTTCCTTTCTTCCTTCCCTCCTTCCTTTCCTTCTCTTTCTCCTCCTCCTCCTTCTTTTTGCCTTGGACTCTGACTTTCCAATACAATCTCCCCACGAAAAAACAAGATACCCTCAAAATATGGCAGGCATGGTGATTTAGAACTACCTTTGTGTACTCCTGTTAAAAAATCTGGACCATCAATACCCACAGCATTTTCCTTAGCTGGCCTCTCTTCCTCCATACCAGAGACATGTACCAAGGAGAGCAACTCTGGCAAGTTCTGCCTGATTCTGAGGGGCTCTGTGGACTCTTCCTGACAAAGCTGGCTCCTTCAGCTCTCCCTCCCACTACATCCAGTCATCCTGCACTTTAAGGAACTTGTTTCCAAGGCAACCAATTAGTGTCAGGAAGTGAGGGCTGTGACGTCAGAAGAGGGTGGGGGTAGGGTGAGAAGCTCCATCCCTCAGCTCCCTGGCTCTGCTCAGCATCTGTAGCCTTTCGCAGATAGCTCCAGAGCAAGAGAACTAGGCCTTTGCCCTTTAGAGAAGCATGGCTCCCAGAAGAGCCCTGGAGCAAGCCCCAGGGCAGAGACCTGGCTCCACAGGCAGGGCCACGACCAGCCTTTCATTCTAAAGGGCTGATATGGCTGTGAACCCAGGAGAAGGCACAGACTAGGGCCACTGCTAGCCTCCTCCCTGTCTCCTGGGAGAAAGCAATGGTAGAACTTTTTAAATTAATACTTTTAAAAATCTGTCATTATTGTGAGGAAAGAGGCATATGCCACAGTGCTCTGTGGAGGTCAGAGGCCACCTTACAGAGTCTGCCCCCTCTGTTCTACTTTTATGGGGCTCTGGACATCAAACTGAGGATACTGGGCAATTGCTTTTACCTGCTGAACTATCTGACTGGCCTATCATTTCAGGGCTCTGCAGACAAGGTGGAGGAGGAAATCATAGGCTTAAAACAGGATACTGTGCTCTCAGGCTTTCCTTGGGAACCTATTCTCTTACCTTCACCACAATGATGGAAGTTTTAGTCTGTGGGAGGAAAGTGAATGCTTAGGAAGCCAATGAGGAACACACCCAGAGTGTGACGGGTATGGTCCACTGACTTTCTTGGTTGGGTTGGGGATGGGACTCAGTAAGAAGAGTGAGTGCTTAACATGCAGGAAGAACTGACTTCAGTCTCCAGCTCTGTATGAAACTGTTCAAACTTCGTGTGGTGGCTCACACTTGCAATCCCAGCACTCAGGAGGTAGAGGCAGGAAGGTAGGAAATCAAAGTTATCCTTGGCTGCACAGCAATTTCAAGGCCAGCCTGGGCTACATGAAACCTTCCTTAAAAACCAAACTAAATGAAGACTCAGATGTGTGTAACAGAACTGCAGCAGTTTGAATCTGTGAATCCTTGAGATCATGGCTGTCTTTCTGAATAACAAGTTTGGCCATTGGAAAGGTTATTCTGATAAAGAGACAAAGTGTAAAATATAAAGGACCTTGTCCTTAGGGTAAAGCAAGAAGGCTGGGCATTTATCTATATGCTGACCCCTGCTGTACCAGCTGAACGGGGCCAGCTGTGACGATGATGACAATCACAATGTCAGCCTTGATGACCAAAGGCCGCAGCTGCATCCCCAGGAACTATATTTTATACACTTTCATCCTGTGGTGGCCCATTTAACACACAGGCTAAGAACTGCTCTCAGGTTGGATCTGGAAGCTGACTGAAATGGAGCATTCTGTGCAACACTTCTACTATGCTGTGCGGGGGTAAAACTGGGAAGGGCCTGGAGAGATGTCTCAGCATTTAAGAGCACCGGCTGTTCTCCCAGAGGACCTGGGTTTAATTCCCAGCACTCACATGGAGGCTAACAGCCATCTGTAACTCCAGTTCAAGGGGATACAATGCCCTCTTCTGACCTCAGTAGGCATGCATGTGGCACACAGGTAATGTGGTACAGGCAAAACACCCATACATATAAGATGAAGATGATGATGAAGAAGGAGGAGGATGAGGAGGAAGAGGAGGAGGAGGAGGAGGAGGAGGAGGAGGAGGAGGAGGAGAAGAAGAAGAAGAAGAAAAAGAAGAAGAAGAAGAAGAAGAAGAAGAAGAAGAAGAAGAAGAAGAAGAAGAAGAAGAAGAAGAAGAAGAAGAAGAAGAAGAGGAAGAAGAGGAAGAAGAAGAGGAATCATATAGGAAGAAGCAGGGCTGGGAAGAGGGAAAGGTTAGACTATGTCTTGGACTCCAAAAAGGTCTTAACCTATCACAGGAGCCAGGATGGCCCTTTGGAATTGTCCTGACCTGGTAAGAAGTGTCAGGGGAGGAGTTGTCCTGGGGAAGTGACCATAGGCAGGCTGACAGGTAATGGCAGCAACTGAGAGGGAAAGCTCAGTTGGATGTCACTTGGAGACTTGTCAGCATGTGAGAACCCCCTCCCCCACTGGAAAGTGGAGACTGTGACCTTAATGCCTCCTAACCCAGCCACAACCCTCATTGCTCTGGGTCCCAGAGAAGCCTTCCTGACAGATGTGTGGGATTGACAGAAAGGAGGATTTGTGGGGATTATGCTGTCTGCTCCAGGCCTGGTCCCTGATCCCCCCAAGGAAAGACTCAGAGAGTCTTTCTGAGGGCCTTCTGGATAGAACCAGAGTGGTGGTCAGGGGCCTAGCAATGGTCTTGTCCCTGACCAACCCCAGGAGTGACCAGCTGCTTCAGAAAGGCCTTGGCAGTAAGGCCATGCTGAGGGGTCAACAGAGGTGAGGGAGCGAGTGGACAGAAAGCCAAATAATAGGGAGAGGCTGGGCCGTCTCTCCCAGGACCAGCCAGTCCATGGCAAAGATCTAGGGAAGAAGCCTTGGTCTGATTTCTTCAGAAGGCTGCTGGTTCAGGGCCATCTAGATCCTACTAAGACCTGAGGAAGTCGCTGATGAATAGAGGGTTGGGGTGACTTAGATAAGAGGATAAAGTGGACAATAGGGAATTCACTCCAGAAACACAGGAGGCCACGGGACAGGAACCCAATGAAAGCTGCACCATCCCTGCTGAAGACACCTAAGAGGGCATACCAGCTCCTGCCTAGAGGGACATGGGCTTTCTTATCCATTCCTGGGCATGGTGAGAATGAGTGACCCCAGCACCCGGTCAGAAGAGCCTAGTCCCAGAAGGAGTTTTGTTTTATTTTGGTTTTAGCTCTGCTGCCCTGCTTCTCCCCATAGACACATCCCTTCATGACCTTTGTGACTCCTCTGTTCAGCCTCTTGACTTTGGCTTCAAGAGAAAGCCAGGCAGGGGCGGGGTGGGCTGGAGACCCGGAGGGAGCAAGGCCGGCAAGAGGCTGAGCCAGTAGCAGAGTCTGCAAGGTGCAAAGCAATCAGCGGAGCCGCTGGTGAGCGGGGTCACTCAGTAGTGTGCACATCAGGGTGAAATCCTTTCAGCTCTTCGCCAAACCCCTAGTGAAAGACAATCAGGCTCGCTGTCACCGAGCTAATTCTGTCTATATAAAAGCAGTAATGAAATTCACGGCAGGATTACCCTCTCCATCCAATGGGCCAGCGTCGTGGTGACATATCTCTCTTATTGCCCGAATGTAACACACCATCTAATTTACGTCGTGTAGCGAACAGGAATGAAATGTTCATAAAGAATTGCTGCATCTCGTCACCTTAACTGCGGCCCGGGGCTCTGAGGCATCTGTCAGGGAGAGGAGCAGTTGCAGGAGGAGGGAGGGCGGGCGGGGCTCAGGGAGCAGCCGCCAGGGGCAGAGGCTTCTGTGGGGCGGTTGTTTCTTAATAGGGTGAAGTGGAGGACTGAGGGAAGCTGGGGCTAGAACGAGGGGGAGGTCAGGAGGAGAGAGGAGGGGTGCAGGAGCTTTGGGGGAGATGAGGATAAATAGGGCCAGAATGGAGTGGCCTGTGGGGAGTGTTTGGAAGTCTGTGTAGGTCTGAGAGGTCAGAGAGGGAGAGGATGCATGTTTGGATTTGGGTGAGTTGGGGAGATGAATGTGAGCGCCTGAGTAACAAGGAGTTGCTAGGGGAAAATGACCTTCTCAGTGCCCCCCAGGTTCAGCAGGGCTTCTGCTCATTTTTTCATTCTCTGGAAATGGAAATCCACTCACCTCTGAAGGCATCAGAGCTGAATGCACCAGGCACGGAGAAGGAAGACCTTTCACAAAAGTCTTCAAGGAGCAGGTAGATGCTAAGAGCGAGTTTTACAAGCCCCAGGAGTCAGTCAGTGGTGGAGCACACCTTTAACCCCAGCCCTGGGGAGGCAGAGGTGGATTCCCCAGTTCCAGGCCAGCCGAGTCTACAGAACAAAGTTTCAGGATAACCAGGGCTGCACAGGGAAAACCAGTCTCGAAAAACAAACAAAACAACCACAAAAACAACAACAGACCCAAGAGCCAGCTATGTGCCTCTCTCCTCTCCACCTGTAAGTGCAGGTCCCAGACTAACAGGGAGCCGAGTCTTCTCAGCTCACTGTCACTGTGGAAGACAGAGCTCATCACTCTATTCTCATGCCCACCACCCCCAAGGTCACTGCCATCTGCCTGGAGAACTCAGTGCCACCATGTCTCTGAACATAAAAGCACTGCAGTGCTTTAAAGTGTCTTCTTGTTCTTGAGAGACAGCCAGAACTTACCTCTCCAGCTTCTTTGCTTGATGCTCATGGTTACAAAGCACGTTCCCGCCATGTCCACCTCTCTTTGAGGTCTAAATGTGCCACACTGGAAGCAGCCACTAGGAAAGACTTGCCCTGGCCATTGCAGCAGCACCAGCCTGGCCTTCACTTCAGCTCCTACTTCAGACATGTTGCACCACGGGAAAACCTTGTGTTGCACCTTGGGAGAATCTTGTGTTGCACCTTGGGAGAACCTTGTGATTACTCAAACTTGGTCAGCTCCCTATCTGTTTTAGTTACTTCTCTGTTGCTGTGATAAAACTCCATAACCAAGGTGACTTATAGAAGAAAGAGTTTCCTTGAGCCTGTGCTTCCAGTGGGATAAGAGTCCACCATGGTGGGAGGCCGAGCAGCAGGCAGCAGGCACAGTTTCAAGAGCCCAATGCTGGGAGCTCATGTCCTTTACCACAGCAAAAGGCAGAAAGAGCAGGAACTAGCAGTGGCACAGGGTCTAGCTCCAGTGACACAGGTTTTCCAATAAGGCCACACCTCCTAAACCTCCCCAAACAATGCCACAAACCGGGAAATCAAGTGTTCAAAACACCTGAGCCTTCTCTATGCTCCATGAAGGCAGGGACCCAGTCTGTTCCGCTCGATGCTATATTCCCCAGCGCCTGGCGTGTGCCCCAGGGCACTGAGGGTGGTGGGTATATTTGTTGAATGAAGCAACAATAGGCCTGCAGAACCACCACAGCACTGGAATCCCTGATCCTCCCTTCATCCATCTAACAAACAACTAATTTTTTTTTTTTTAAATTAGGGGTATCTGGGTGTGTGTGTGGGGGGGGGGGGTTGCACAGTGTAGGTGCCCTCTGAGGCCAGAAAAGGACATCAGGTTCCCTGAAACTGGAGTTATAGGTGGTTATGAGATGTAGGTGACGGACCCAAGTTTGGATCCTGTGCAAGAGCAATATACACCCTTAACTGCTGAGCCATTACTCTCAATTATACCAGTCTTTGCAGTGACAGTGTCAAACATACTATGACCACCATGCTAAACATGTGAAGACGAAGTCCCAGTCTATGACAGAAGGGCTCACAGGAGAGAGAGAGAAAGAGAGAGAGAGAGAGAGAGAGAGAGAGAGAGAGAGAGAGAGAGAGATTGATTCTTCCATGGTTGAACCTATACCAGGTTGTCTTGTGCCAGAGAAGAGTCACATGCTCACCCATTGTTAATGTCACCTATAAAATATGATGATCCTCTGGGATGCTACAAAATTGTCAACAAAACTCCCCAAGGTGCAGATCAGCTACTTTTGGAGAGAAATATTAGCAAGGAAAGACAGTGTTACAAAGTTATAAATGAGGACTAGAGAGAGGGCTCAGAAATTAAGAGCACTGGCTCCTCTTCCAAAGGACCTGGGTTTAATTCCCAGCATCCACATGGCAGCTTACAACTGTCTGTAGCTACAATTCCAGGGGATCTGACAACCTTACCCAGATACATGCAGGCAAAACACTGATGCACATACAATAAATAAATCATTTTTTTAAAGTTGTAATTGAAACATTCAAGAATTTATTGAGTGTCAACTGTGTGCGCAGCTGTGATACTTAGTTATATTATTCTTACCTGAGAGATGGAAGAATTGAAAGTAGCTGAGCTTAAATATCTTGCCCCAAAGAGGACACACACCTAGCACATGATAGCTGCTCACTAAGTATCTATTGAGTAAATGAATAGATGGTGTCTTAGTTAGGGTTTTCATTGCAGTGAAGGACACCATGACCAAGGCAACTCTTGTAAAGGACAACATTAAACTGAGGCTAGCTTACAGTTTCAGAGGTTCAGTCCATTATCATCAAGGCAGGAACATGGCAGGCACTGGAGGAGCTGAGAGTCCTACATCTTGTTTCAAAGGCAAACAGAAGACTGTTTCACAGGCAGCTAGAAGAAGAGTCTCAAAGCCCACCCCCACAGTGGCATACTCCCTTCAAACAAAAGCCACATCTCCAATAGAGCCACTCCCTGGGCCACACACATTCAAGCAACCACATATGGGAAACCAATACATAGAAAACGACAGGATATAACCCTAGGCATCCTGGCTCCAAAGCTCCTGGTCTTTTACTATATTCCAAATAAATTAGTTTGGAATCCTTGGGATCAATATTAGAAAATAACTAATGTTGGGCTCTGAATTTGTATATCCACTGCTCCAGACCTTCCCAGACATACAAGTGACATCTAATATTGGGTTATAAGTGGAAGTCCTATGTCCGCCCCAGGGCTCGAGCCACTGGAGGATGCGAGACAAGGGAAGTTTGACCGCTCTCACCCCACGGTGCCAGGCTGTGAGAAGCCGTGGGATACGGCCTGGGGGGTGGGGGAGCGCAGCCTACAGTCCCAAGGACTTCATGAAGCCGGCTCCATCTGGTTCTCAGGCTCTTGGGCATCCCACGTACTGCTGGATGCTGGGGAAGAGCTGAGAACAGAGTGGGGGCCCACGGGCTGGATCTAGCCTGGGGTTGAGGGGGAAAGGTGAGGAGGAGCCAGGCTGGGTTCTGCTGGGTACCGAGTCTTTGGCTTGTTGGCAGCTGGCCTGCTTGGTTTGGTAGAGACCGTGGCTAGGAGCGCTGAGAGGCCTTCTACAGGAGACTGGACGAGGCTCTTTAGACGAAGGCCTGTTCCATTGTTCTCCAGGGTGGATCCCGATGAAGAGAGACAGTCCATGGTTTTAAGAGGTTTATTGTCATGGCAGAGAGTGGCAATGAGTGAAACTGTACTCCACTTTCTCAGGGCGGGCCTGAGGTTAAGTACCTTTTGCAGGGAAGAATGGCTGGGAAGGGGAGTTTATTGGCTAAGCCTCTAGGTATCTCATTAAAATGGGGATGTCTTGAGGCTACGTGACCACACCTATACCTGTGGAGGGTCTTGGGGCATTGCCCTTACGTGACTGATGGTCACAGACCTATGGAGAGCTTTGGTCTTGTGTCAGGAACCTGGGACCCAGGAGCATAGCAAAATGCCTACCGTACAGTTATCCCCTGCTGGGGTTATCCCCTGCTGGGGACCCCCTACTGTGTTACTGGAGTTTTAAACCTTAGCTCAACCAGAAACTAGGCTGCCTTTCACGATCCTACAATCTAAAGGTATCAGGTCTGCCTTAGACACGATTAAGCCCACTGCTAAACACTCTCGAAGGTGCGCTCTTTCTCATCCTGTTCCACCTGTCTCCCCTCAACAACCCAGGCTTGGATTAGCTGATAAAGAGGCCTGCAAAGTTTGGGCTTGGCTATGCACACCTTTAATCCCAGCACTTGGAAGGCAAAGAAAGGTGGATCTCTGAGAGTTTAAGCTGGCCTGGTCTACATAGTAAATTCTAGGACAGCCAGGGCTATGTAGAAAGACCCTCTCTCAAACAAAACAAAACAAAACAAAACAAAACAAAACAAAACAAAACAAAACAACAGAAAAAGAGGCCTACAGAACACTGTAATGTGAGAGCAGCTCTTGAAATAATTCCTTGTTGAGATATCTGGTCTTTCCTCAGTAGTTCAGACGTCTTTAAGTACCAGGTGATGTGCCGGAGAGATGGCTCAGTGGTTAAGAACACTGACTGCTCTTCCAGAGGTCCTGAGTTCAATTTCTAGGAACCACATGGTGGCTCATAACCATCTGTAATGGGATCCTTTTCTGATGCATCTGAAGATAGTGACAGTGTACTCATATATATAAAATAAATAAATCTTTTTAAAAAGGACCATGGGGCTGGGCGGTGGTGGCGCACACCTTTAATCCCAGCACTTGGGAGGCAGAGGCAGGTGGATTTCTGAGTTCCAGGCCAGCCTGGTCTACAGAGTGAGTTCCAGGACAGCCAGAGCTACACAGAGAAACCCTGTCTCGAAAAAACCAAAAAAAAAAAAAAAAAAAGTACCATGGGATACACAGGTATTCATGTTTATGTTATATGTATACATATGTACACTTACACGTAAGTTCATCCTTTAATTTTTAATTATTATTATTATTATTATTTTTGTTAGTTTGTTTTTCGAGACAGGGTTTCTCTGTGTAGCCCTGGCTGTCCTGGAACTCACTCTGTAGACCAGGCTGGCCTCGAACTCAGAAATCCGCCTGCCTCTACCTCCCAAGTGCTGGGATAAAAGGCGTGCGCCACCACTGCCTGGCTTTTTATTATTATTATTATTTTAATATGCCCGGCGTTTTGCCTGCCTGTATGTCTGCAGGAAGGTGTCAGATCCACTGGAGCTGGAGTTAAAGACAGTTGTGAGCCGCCATATGGGTGCTGGGAATTGAACCCAGGTCTTTGGGGAGAGCAGCTAGTGCTCTTACCCTCTGAGCCATCTTCTCCAGCCCTAGTCCATCCTTTCTTTAGGTCTCTCCTAGTCCGGTGATATTTCCATTAGAATTGCAGCACCCAAGTCTGCACCTTGAACCTCGCTCCCTGAAGACATCTAAGGAGTCACTCCCCTGCAGCCTCCTTTCCCACTCACTTCTATCTTCTGCACCTGGAAACTGTACCTGACCTTCCAGCTAATGCTCACAGAAGACAGTAGGGTTGTGGGAGGTGTGCGTGCGTCCTCTCATTCTGAGGATAGCTCTGCTATCTAGCGGTGGGTACATTTTTCCTTAAAGAACTAACGTATAGATGGACCACCAAGGAGATAAACTATACCTGGCACACAATAACCTCTCTAGTCTTGTTCACCATTAACATTGTTATCATTTGTTCGTCCTTCCTATCCAGAGGGCATCCCTCCTGCCACCCACAGGGCTGTAAGTACAAGCACCCACATCCACTGCTGCCAGGGAGCTGTATGAGGCTTGGTGTCCTCAGAAGCATCTCTGGGGTTTGAGGGTGCCTTGCTATTACCACCCACATCTCACAGGTCCCTGGAAGGCTGTGTGCATTTGTATTTTTCTTTTTTTTTTTTTTCCTTTTTTTAGTTTTTCAAGACAGGGTTTCTCTGTGTAGCCCTGGCTGTCCTGGAACTCACTCTGTAGACCAGGCTGGCCTCAAACTCAGAAATCCACCTGCCTCTGCCTCCCAAGTGCTGGGATTAAAGGCGTGTGCCACCACTGCTCGACTACATACTAATTTTTAAAAAGATTTATTTATTTATTTTATGTATATGAGTACACTGTCACTGTCTTCAGACTAGAAGAGGGCATCAGATACCATTAAAGATAGTTGTGAGCAGCTATGTGGTTGCTGGGAATTGAACTCAGGACCTCTGAAGAGCAGTCAATGCTCTTAACCACTGAGCCAGCTTTCCAATCCTCAAATACTAATTTTTAAAATAGTATTCTATTTTTAAATAGAATCTCCTATACGGTAGGCTGGCTTTATACTTGTTATATAACTGAGGATCACCTTGGACTTCTGATCTTCCTGCTCCTGCCTCCTCAGTGCCAACACATCTGGCTTATGCAGTGTTGAGGATAGAACTCTTCCTACCTACAGGGTAATAAGGAGCCACTTTCCTGACAGTGCTACATCCACAGGTCCAGAGCTTTTCTGTTTGTTAGTTCATTTGAGACATAGTTTCATGTCTCCCAAAGTGGCTTTAAATTCACCACGCAGCCCAGGTGGAAAACTTTAAACTTGGAAGGCACAAATTGTTTCCTAGACCCATCTTTTGCAGCTAACATCTTTCCTCCTAGGCAGGACGGAGGTCACATCCTGTGGCCAGTACTTACCAAGGCAGTGTACTTGCAGTGATAATCTTACCTCTTCTCCTTCCCTCCCAGTACTTGGTGCTGAGGCTCTACTAACATAGTAAAGTAGACCATTTCTCTGGGTGAGGGCAAGATATCATTCGATTTGGGTGGCTACTAAACATACCCTAAGCAGGAGCCAGGAAGAAAGAGAGAGAATTCAGACAACAGTCGCAAAAAAAAAAAAAAAAAAAATCAAGATTCTCTAGGCAATATCTGTTCTTAAAGAGGCAGGAGGCATTTGTTTTAGGGTCTGTGGAAACCTAGGGGTCTGTGACTAGAAGTGTATTAAGCTTAAGTTTTGTTTGATTGTCTCTGGACAGAGAAGGGAAGGAAAGATTATATGAAACAAATCAACTAGAAGAGGTTGGCGATGGATTAAGAATTGGTATACAGCACTGCCAATGTGTTCATTTGATTTCCACATTTCTCTACCCCCCCCCTTATTCCCACCTTCTTTCCCCTGACACCCAGCCAGACACAAGTGATACCTTGATGGCTATTTCAGTTGCAACACTATCCATCCAGAGAAGCCGGAGCTCCCAGCTGCCAGCCAGCCCTGATCCCCTAATCCCAAAGGGACCAGCTGGTCAGAATTCTCAAGGATGACAGACCCCCCAGTGCATGCGTGACTTCTGATGCCAGCACTGTGATCAAGGTTAGACCATTTAACGTCTTTGCATATGGTAAGCCTTAGCCCCAGCCCGCCCACCTCCCCTGACATACTCATATCACCCCAGATGGAAGTAAGAAGCAACCTGAAATTCTTGAGAAAGTATTCTAAAACCATGCCTTTCCATTTCCAACTAAAATGACCAGAATAGACTTCACAATGTGGGTGGTCCAGTCAGCTTCATTGTTGGCCTGGACAGCTGTTGAACCATTGGTCACCAGGACAAAGAGAAGATGGCTCAGTGCCCTTCAGCCCTGCTGCTGACTGTGGAGCCCATTACAATAATGGGGAAGTTAATCGCTAGCCTCATGCTTGTCTGAGGGTTTTGTGAGTACCCCCAGATACTGCGTGGCCTAAACCTATATCAGTCGAAAACTACGACCAGCATGCACTTGCCTGGAGTTTAGTATGATAGCCAGGGGTTATTTATGACATAGATAAGGCTGAAAGGATCCTCAGGAAAGAGGATAATTGATAATTTGAAGAAATAGAAATAAATTCTTACTAAGTATGGGTCAATGCCCTTGTTTTCCAGCCTTTCCCGGAGCCAGGACTTCGATTTGGTGGTCATCGCCTGCTCAGTGACACTAAATTCTCCAGTAATCTGCAGGGTTGTGTAATTATGCTATAGTTAGTGATCGTTCACTAAGTAAACCCTTGGTGTAGTTACCATGTAAGTCAACAGTATTTACAGGATATTTTTTCTGCCTGTAACTCAAAGCCTTACCGAAACAAATTGGAATTGCCTTCTGGAGGCCGTTGTTATAAATTACAGACCCAACATCTGTCCACATCTGCAATGTCTAGACAGCCTGTCTCAGCTACAAGAGAGGAGAAAGATGAACAAACAGAAAGCACGAGAGGCTGAGAAATAGCAGAGGAAAACCCTAGATTCGCAGAGATTTTCTCTTCTGAGGTTCACTCCATGCATGTTGCTCTGTTTCTGAAATGGACCTGAACCCTCAGCAGCCCCAGGCTGAGGTTACGAGATCTGCGAGTGCCTATCACTTCAAGATGCAACGGACAACATAGCTCTTCTGTTCGGACATTCTCCGCCCAGATGTGCTTTTGGTGGGACCTAGAAGATCAGGTGACATGCTGAGACTGAGAGGGATCAGGAAAGGAGACTCCTGCTTTTCCAAAGTTCCCCAGCCCCTCTCTCCACCCCGTCTCCTGACCTGGCTCTGGGGGAGGGGAGGCATCCATTCGCCTACCTTTCTGGTGGTCCCTCTCCTGCATCCACGATAAGGAGCCTGCCCGTCAGCTGAGTGATTGTATTTTTTTACAGTTCCTAGCACAAACCTTCTCATTTATATGTAAAGCAGCCATTAGTCATAGCTCCGTTCCCACACACTGCCTGATGTACAATCACATTTTGCAGCGGATGAATCTTTCCACACAGCTGCTCTGCTATGAATAATCCGTCTCCAGGCCCATAAATCAGAAAAAAATCATGCACCTCGTTCGCCTGATCCTTACACAAAGTCATATATTTTACATGAGGACGAGCTAAATATTCATGAGTCTTAAAGTCTTTTTCATGAGCACTTGTTGGGGTTGTTTTCCACTATTGGGGGAGCACCAAGGTGGGAACAAGGGGTTTAAAAAGGAAGAGGAGGAGGAGACAGAATCTGTGTGTGTGTGTGTGTGTGTGTGTGTGTGTGTGTGTGTGTGTGTGTGTGTGTGTGGCGTATTTGAGAGAAAAAAGAAGAGTGAGAGAGATTGGATCCAGCTATCTCTTGTTCCAGGAGTCGTATGGGACAAAAGGTGGCCATGTGGGGTCTTAGAAATATGATAAATACCTGCTTACCTGAGCTCCTGACTTGCTCTGGGTCGGGAAGATGTCCTCCTTGATCTTCAAGGTCATTTTATGAGCCTTTGCCCTCTGATCTGTGGAGCAATGGATTTGGCCTTTTTTCTGTGGGCAGAGGATGCAGAATTTGGGGTGGGAGGGTAGCAGGGGTTGGGGTGGGTTGGGGAGGGGAGATCAGCAGATGTAAAATAATCCACTTAGATACTAATGCAGCCTACTTGGCTGGCTTTGGTGACACACCTGTAATCCTAGCACTGGGGGGAGTAGGGCAATCGGATGGTGAGTTAGAGGCTAGCCTCAGCTACATAGGGATTCAACAAAAAAGCCTCCTACAGAGCCAGAACCCAGGCCTCTAACAACTCCACCCCTCCCTTGTCTCTTCTCCAGTCAGGGAACATTGACAGTGGCTTTTCTGATCCTTGGGGCTCCTCTTTCTTTTCAAATAAGAAACTCTCCTTGGAACTCACCTTAAATGCTTTCCCTCCCTCTCAAACACAAAACTCGATCCTCCAAGAATCCTCTTCCCACTAACGGAAGGCAAAACAGGAGGTGTTCCTTGCGTGGGTGTCCAAGCTGCACCCTCCACCTCTCTCTCAGTGACAAATCCCAGCTCCGCGCTGGTGGGTGCTCTTTCATTTTATCCTGAGCGTTTGTTCACGTTTGTCTGTGGCGCTGTCTGTCTGACTCATCAACGCTGTGGTCTGCAGTGAGCGTGATGATGCAACCTCACTTCCCTTCAAAGGTGGGAAAAAAACCTTCCTCTTGGTCTCACTGACAACGTGAAGAACTGTGTGGAGGCTGAGATTTCCCAGACTTAACTGAAGATCTGGAAACACCTAAGTGCTCACACAGTCTCAGCTTTCTTAGGATAAAGACAGTGCCTGGGCTCAAGGGCTGTCCTCCGAAGAACAATTTGGAAACTGGAAGGACACCTCTTTGGTGCGTTATCCTTTATAATCTCATTGCTGGGGCTGGCAATGTAGCTCATTCTGGAGAGTACTTGCCTGATTAGGCTGCAGAGGAAGCTCAAGGCCAATCTGGGCAATTTAGTGACATTTTGTTTCAAAAAGTAGAAAGAGCCACAGGAGTGGTGGCACATGTCTTTAATTTCAGTACTCTGGATGCAGAGGTGGGAAGATCTCTGTGAGTTCAAAGCCAACTTGGTCTACATAGTTAGGTTCAGGACAGCCAGATATACATAGTCACATACACACACACACACACACACACACACACACACACACACACACACACAAAGTATGAAGAGAGCTGGGGTTATAACTGAATGGTAGAAAGCATTGCGAGGCCTTAAGTTCCATCCCCAGTCCCAGCACCTCCACAAGCAAATAAATAAATAAATAAATAAATAAATAAATAAATAAATAAGCAGATAGATAAGTAGATACATATATAAACAAATAAAATTGTGACTCCTGTCTACTAGGCCTACAGAATCTGCGAGACTCTGGGTATGATGTGTGATCCTGTAAGGAATGTTAAATAGGAGTCTTTCTATCAAATATGATGCTTGTGATTAGGGTGAGGAATTCAAATCTTACTGTTCCCACCTCTTAAGGTTTTTATGTGAATGTTTTAACAACACTCTCCCATCCCCCACTCCTCAGCACATGTGTGTGTGCGCGCTTGCACGCACACACACAACACACACACACACCTGCTAAAACTTTTGTTTATACAGAGACTCCCTGCTACATTCCAGAAATTTGATAGCTTTGAGCAGTGATCCTTTTCCCCTTGGAGCAGTGATCCCCTCTCCGGTTCCTTTTTCATTTCCTGACTAATTCTTTTAAGACTAATCAGTTGAATAAGAGTGTGAGATCAATAGCCAATGGGGAAAAGAGACAAGCACCACCGAGTTAGACTAAAAACCTAGTGTGCTTCCAGCCTCTGTGTGCCTGCTCTTCCTAGTATTTGCTCCTGATCAAGAATAGAGTTCAGACTCTTCATTGACATAGTGCTCTTTTTCTCTGTGACCCTGTTATTTCTAACAGTCCTAGTACTACAAAACAAACAAACAAAGTCACTTCTCGTGCTGACAAGCTTTTACAACCTCCTGTCACTAGAGAGAAGGGAATCTCAACTGAAAAATCATCTCAATCAGATTGACCTCTGGCCTTGACTATAGGAGATTATCTTGATTGATTATTGATTTGGGAGACCCCAGTCCACTGTGGGCAGCACCATTCCTAGGCAGGTGAGTCTGGGCTGTTTAACAAAGCTAGCCTAACAAGCCAGAGGAAACAGGCCAGTAAAGAAGTGTTTGTCCACCATTTTTGTTTTTATTTTTGAAACATAGTCTCTCTGTACAACCCTTGCTGTTTTGGAACTCTGTGTAGACCAAGCTGCTTTGAACTCACAAAGATGTGCCTGCTTCTACCTCATGAGTACTGGAATCAAAGGCTTGTGCAACCACACCTGGTTGGTCCTTGGTTCCTGCCTTCAGACTTTCTGCCCTGACTTCCCTCAGTGATGAACTGTAACCTAAAATGTAAACTGAAACAAACTCTTTGCTCCCCAAGTTGCTTTTGGCCCCATTGTTTATCCTAGCAACAGGATAGTTCTCTAACAGATGGACAAACCAAGGTACAACCTTGGCAATGACTTTTTCAAAGATTAATGAAGAGGTGAGAATGGGAAGCCACAATTAATTATATCTGATTCCCTTTGTGATTTTTGACTCTGGACATCAACCTCACCCCCACCCCCACCCCACCCACCCCAACTTCCAGAGCCATGGTCAAAGCTTCTCCCTATTTCTGTAAACTTGTGGGCTTGCCCTGTTTGGTTGTCCCTTGCTCCTCTCCTGCTTGAAACCCACTTTTTCTCCTGTTCAAGGAACATTAAGTCAAAGAACCGCCAGAGAGAAGGGGAGAGTCCAAACAATCACAGATGGCAGACTCGGAAAATTTAATTTAAAGTCATTCTTTATTATCCAAAATATTAAAATTAAAGCTATAAAGCCCAAAGGAAAACACAGATTAAAACCCCCAATGTTTCACAGTCTCTTCCTCAGGGGGTCCCCAAAACATTGAGTGAGAATGCTTTTGAAAAGAAAGCAGGGGTGCTGGAGCTAAGAGCCAGCTGTAGATCACTGAGCCAACCGCTCAGCGACTGACCCAATCAGCTTCCTTTAAAGCCAAACACCAACTGTTTCATATGCAATTAATGATTGCCCTGGCAAATTAAAGTGCATCAAGTCGTCACAGGCATCCTTGAATGACAAGGCACACAACAGTCACAGGTATCTCATCCCTGGCATCTCCATAACGATATTACTAGGCTAATCTGGGCTTGGAGATTTAATTCTGCAGAACGCCATGTGCTAAATATTTATATTCATAAAACATGTTCACATGCTACCTCTTGGCTCTCCATTTATCTGGACTAGGCCTGGGGCTCACTTGCTGGGTCTGTGGAAGAGGGTAAAAAGCATCAGTTGATGTCATTAGAATCCCACTGTTTCTGGTCCCCAACTTCACGTCTCAAAGGGGCTTATTGCTGGATTGGGTATCTAGAGGTCCTAGGGAAAAGAGCAAAGCCTCTGGCTTCCCTGAGATGCCAAAGTAGCCCCTTCGTATTTCAGGGCTAAGGAAGAGGCAGCGGAATGGATAAACATGCCTCTTGCTCATTCTTTGGTGCAGAAAATCAGAGTCCAGAGGGGAAAGCAAAGACCATCTCAATCATTCTTTCCAATCTCCATTAGAAATATCGCAGATGTCTGGCTTGGGGATGTCACTGTGTTTGAACTATAAAACTGAAGAATAAGGCCTTTGTAAATAATCATAAGTAAGCCAGTGCTGATGGGAAGGAAATATGTTTCGTCTCAGTTTCCCTTCGGATTTGACTCAGTCTCGTGTCCTGAAGCTTGAGTCTGAGCTATGCCCCTCAGAGCACCTCAGCTTACAAGGCATGGACCCTATAGGGCTTGGCTGAGCCTCTGCTCTCAGGGGATTGCCAGCATCATTTGTGCCCATCCAGACAGTGATTTCCTCTTCCCGTTGGCATTTTGAAACCCAGTTGTTCAATCCAGTCCCCTCTGCCATCTCTCTCTCCCTGACAGCAAAAGCAGATGATGGAGCCTGTCTGTTTGTGCACACCAGGTCTTCAATAGCCTTTCCAGGGCTCAGCATACTATAATCAAGATGGGATCAGCTAGTAAACATTACATTTGTTGCAATCTTGAAAGATTAACTGGCCTTAAGGGGTTCACGGCTATGCTTTACGTTTTTCAATCTCCTACAATTAAGTGAACAACAAATAACATTAACAAATAAACTGCCAGATCACCGACTGAAGGTCAGTCAACAGGAAAGGAGAATGTTCTGCAAGCTTGGCCATGGCCTGCCATCAAGATTCACCTTGAGGAGGGTGATGTAGTGCAGTGGGTAGAGTGTTAGCCTAGCATGCATGAAGCCCTGGGTTCAATTCCCAGCACCGCATAAACTGCATGGTTGTATGCACCTATAATCCCAGCACTCAGGAGGTGAAGGATGGACAGTCAGAAGTCCACAGTCATCCTCAGCTACTTAATAAGTTTGAGGCCAACCTGGGCTACATAAGACTCTGCCTCAAAACTAACTAAATAATCTTGCTACCAAACAGAAAATACGGTGTCCAGCCTGTGTGTTCTAGAATGTTGGACAGTGGCTTTCTCAAGTTTCTTGGGTGCAGAGGGAAGAGGAATAATTTTTGGCTTTATTCCTAAAAACAGTGACTAGACTTGACAGCTTGACTCTGCCTCTGCGTCTCCATTTGAGGAATTTCCCTGGCTTCCTTGATTTCTCAGGCTCCTACTGGAGACAGTTAGAAGGAATCACTATTCATCGTGAAGCACAACTGTGTCAACTCACTCATTAATTTGGAGTCACAAGTCCTACCGTTGGACATGGTGGTTCATGCCTGTAACTCTATCACACAGAGGATGAAACAGGAGGATTGTCATGAGTTCAAGGACAGCAGGAGCTACAGAGTGAGGTTTTGTTTCAGAGAGAGACAGTGAGAGAAAGAAGAAACTGAGACCTCAAGATGTTATAATCAGTTGGAATCAAACGTGGATTTTAAACCTGTTCTTTTAATCATAAAATGGCCAAATTCTTAAAAGTCCAAACAGCGTCTAATCTATAGAAGAGACTAAACTTGTGTTGTTTTGCTTCTGGTCCCGGACTTGAATCCAGGCTTTGACATGTGGAACACAAAAACTCTAACCCTAAGCTATATTCCCAACCTTCTCTTTACTTTAATTGTGTCTATATATAGTTTTTAAAAATGATTTATTTGGGGCTGGAGAGATGGCTCAGCAGCTAAGAGCACTGACTGCTCTTCCAGAGGTCCTGAGTTCAAATCCCAGCAACTACATGGTGGCTCACAACCATCTGTAATGAGATCTGATGCCCCCTTCTGGGGTGTCTGAAGACAGCTACAGTGAGCAGGGCCAGAGGGAGAAGAAAAAGTGTCTGAAGACAGCTACAGTACATATAATAAATAAATAAATCTCTAGAAGAATGATTTATTTATTTTATTGCATTGGTGTCTTCTCTGCATGTATGTCTGTTTGAGGGTGTTGGATCCCTTAACTGGAGTTACAGACAGTTGTGAGCTGCCATGTAGCTGCCATCTCTCCAGCCCCTTTACTTTAAATTTTATTGAAGGTCTTATTTGTTTGTTTGAGACAGTATCTCACACTGTAGCTCAGGTTAGCCTAAAACTCACTATGTAACCCAGGCACCTCAAACTTATGGTAATCCTCCTGCTCCACCCCCTCCCCCCAAAGCTTGAGGTGATGCATGATCCACCATGCGACTAGACTTGACCGAGGTGCTTTAAGATGCTCAGGTTGAGCCTTAATTTAAGATCCTCCTGCCTCAGACCCCTGGGTAAGGGGGGATTATCTGCCTGCACCACCAGATCCAGCTCATTCTGATTTGGGCTAGAAGCACCCCTTCTGCTGTCAGGGTCATGTTCTCTTTGACTTTATATTTAAGCTTCATCAAAATCAATGACAGGTGGCCAGGGAGGTAATCGGCTGGCAACGTCCTTGCTGAACAAGTCTGAGTACCAACTTCAGCCTCTCAGCTCTCACATAAAAGCCAGGACTGCAGCCTCTGGTCTTACGCACACATGCATGTGCGCCTCCCCACCACACCCCCAAATAAATAAGTTAAACTGGAAAATAAACTAGAAAACAAACACAAAATAACAAGAGTTGGGTGTGATACTTCACACTTGTTTTTTTTTTTTTTTTTGGTTTTTCGAGACAGGGTTTCTCTGTGTAGCCCTGGCTGTCCTGGAACTCACTCTGTAGACCAGGCTGGCCTCGAACTCAGAAATCCACCTGCCTCTGCCTCCCAAGTGCTGGGATTAAAGGCATGCGCCACCACTGCCCGGCTGATACCTCACACTTGTAAGGCAGGCTGAGACAGGAGAATCACTACAAAATCAAGACATCCATGTTGGTACACAGCAACTTTCAGGCCAAAGGAAACCTAAGCAGACAGTAACTAGAAACCTTGCGTTACAAACCCCGGAGGAACGAACTGGATGCTTTGGTCCTTAGGAGCTAGCTATGAGAGGAACCAGTAGCAGGGAGGAATAGCCAGGGCAGGCAGGCTCTGAGGTGGGTCACACCTTGGCTCAAGGGAGAAATGCTTTCTTCTCTCACCTCTGATTGTGGGTTTTGGTATCCTTTCTTCCGCCCCTTCTTTCCACTTTTAGATTCTTTAGCGTCCTGCATTGTCTGCCTCCTTTATACAGAAGAATCTATTGCCTTCTCTTTCATCTTAGTGAAAGTTCATCATAATTCCCCACTCCTTAGTAAGGCGGGAAGGGGAAAGAACGCAAATTTGTTACTTCGCCCTACCCCTCCCCCACTCCAGAATTTAGCCTTGTTGTCCAGGTTAGACTCAAACTTGCTCAATTACATGCTGCCACTGTGGCAGGCTATGAAAATGTATTTTTGTGATGTTTTATTTTTGAAACAGAGTCTCTCTGTGTAGACCAGACTGACCTCAAACTCACAGAGATCTGCCTGGCTCTGCCTCCCAGTGTTGGACTTAAAGGCAAGACTGGGGAAGGAACCCAGAACTTTGCATACATTAGGTAAATGTTCCACCCGTGAGCTACATCCTGGCCTAGCAGATTTTAATCTCAGAAATGGTTTTGTTTCAGAATTATTTGAGGAAAGTTTACCTTTTTTTTTTAAATCCACTGTGTGGTGGCGCATGCCTTTAATCCCAGCACTCGGGAGGCTGAGGCAGGCGGATTTCTGAGTTCGAGGCTAGCGTGGTCTACAGAGTGAGCTCCAGGACAGCCAGGGCTACACAGAGAAACCCTGTCTCGAGAAACCAAAAAAAAAAAAAAAAAAAAAAAAATCCACTGTGTATTTTACAGAAAGGGTGTGTATGAGTCTATTACACGTTTTTTTGTTTCTGTTTTTTAATGTGTGAGGGAGTTACACACGTTAGGGTGATCCAGTGGAGGTCAGAGGACGACTTTGGAGAGTCCTCTTCTTCTACCATGTGGGTCTCTGGGATGGAACTTAGAGTCATTAGGTGCGCGCTCTCTCTCTCTGTCTCTCTCTCTCTCTCCTTCCCCCTTCCCTTCCTCCCTCTCTCCCTTGTAGCTGAAAGTTTTGGATTTCTTCTGGATCTTCCTGTTTCGAGGGTTTTCCCTGCACGTCCATCTATGTCCAGCGAATCAAAGTTTCCAGACCTTCTCTACCCTCGAACCAGTGATTTGTAGAAACCCCCACCTTGCCCTTTAGAGCATGGTTGTCCATTGTTTCCCACCCACCTTTGGACCTTGAAGCCACAGAGATGGCACCAAAAACTCTCTCTGACCCTCTGTTTTTCATTTGTGTTTGGCCAATCAGAAAAATGAGATTAAAACGCAGGAGGAAAGAGATGTGGAGATATGATTCTCCCAGATGTTTCCCAGCTGGGTTGCCCATCCGCCCTTTCGGAAGATCAAGGCATCTGGTTCCTGTATCTGCCCTCTTAGAGTCTTGGTAACTAACCATTCTCCCTCATCCCTCGACCCTTTGGGTATGCTGTTAGCAGTATTCCTTGATGGTATTCCTAAATCCTGCCCAGATCTTTAAAATAAGGTTGATTTGTTATTTGTTTGTTTGAGACAAGGACTCATGTAGCCCAGACAGACCTCAGATTCACTATAGAGCTGAGAATGCTTTGGACTCCTGAGTCTCTGGCCACGCCTTCCAGAGTGCTGGAATTATAGGCATGTATCACCAAGGCCATTCTCCGTTTAGATATTGCTACGGATCAGTCCAGGGCCTCATTCACGCTAGGCAAGCAGCCTGCCAGCTGAGCTGCGTTCCCAGCCGAGGCTCTTAATCTACAAATTCATCCAGTCTGTGTGCACCGGCACTCTGAGGATACAAGGCCCCCTATTGCCAGAAAGCCCCATTAGTGTATATTTTTATGTTGTACTTCCTCTAGAGCAGTGGTTCTCAACCTTCCTAATGCTGCAACTCTTTAATATGCTTCCTCATGTTGTAGTGACCCCCACCATAAAATTATTTCTGTTGCTATTTCATAACTATAATTTGTTACTGTTGTGAATAGTAATGTAAATTCTTTTGGAGATAGAAGTTTACCAGACTGTCCTGAAATTCATTCTGTAGATCAGGCTGGCCTTGCATTTAGAAATCCACCTGCCTCCCGAGTGCTGGGATTAAAGGTGTGCACCACCTTTGCTTCTTATCCATCTGCAGAGTGACAGATACTAAGTGAGTGTTTAATCCTCTCTAATAAACCAGTCCTAGCCTTGATCACCTCCTTCTCGAATGGCTTTGGGGAGGTAGAGGGGATCAAAACCAAAAAGCTTCCAGTGATATAAATGTCTGCGAAATCATAGCAGCCAGAATAAGAAAATCACCGCTAGTCCCGCTGAGGTCTGATGAAGTCCAGTTAAACAGAAAACAACCTGTACAAACAGGCCAAAGTCTGCAGACTCAGCGTGATGAATATGGTTTGTCAAAGGGTCTAACAAATTGAGCCACAGAAATCCGGGGAAAGATAGCTTTGTCAGCACAAACAGCTGAATGCTGATTAATCTCTCGAGCCTGGAAAAAAACGTAGCAAATAAAGTGTGTATGAACGTGTCAATATTTTTATATATATATATACACACACATAATATTTTTATAACCAAAGTGAGCACTTTTTATTTGTTTAGATAACGGTTTCTGCTTTGGATACTATTATTAATAAAGAAGAGACACTATCACTGCAACTACGATTGGGTTAGGCTACTTAAGAACGCAGGGCACCTGGGGAGATGGCTTCATTGGTAAAAAGCTTACTGTAAGCCGGGCAGTGGTGGCATGCGCCTTTAATCCCAGCACTCAGGAGGTAGAGGCAGGTGGATTTCTGAGTTCGAAGCCAGCCTGGTCTACAGAGTGAGTTCCAGGACAGCCAGGGCTACACAGAGAAACCCTGTCTCGAAAACCAAAAAAAAAAAAAAAAAAAAAAAAAAAAGAGCTTACTGTACAACCATCGGACCTGAGTTCAGATCCCAGGCACAAAGCCAGATGTGGTGGCATGGCACACCCAGCACTGGGGAAGGAGACACACAGGACTCCTACGGCTTGCTGGCCCGGCAACCAGCCTACCCTAATCCAGGAGCTCCAGGCTAATCACTGAGAGACCAAGGCTCAGAAAAACAAGGTGGGCAACATAGCCCTGCAAAAATTCACAAGGCAAGGAATTTATTGATGCTTTCTACCAAGATAACAAAATTGAAAGACGTGACCAAGTTGTCTTTTTCTTTGTTTGCTTTTTTTTTTTTTGAAAATTTTATACTTTGTAAACAATGTGCTGTGATTCTATTCACCTCCCTTTACCCTTTGTTGTTTTTTCGAGACAGGGTTTCTCTGTGTAGCCCTGGCTGTCCTGGAACTCACTCTTTAGACCAGGCTGGCTTCGAACTCAGAGTTCTGTCTGTAAAGGTGTGTGCTTCTATCTCTGGGCTCCATTATCCTTTCTCTCCTTCTCTCTTTCTTTCTCTCCTTCTCTCTTTCTCTCCTTCTCTCTTTCTCTTTCTTTTTTTCCCTTTCTTTCTTTCTTTCTTTCTTTCTTTCTTTCTTTCTTTCTTTCTTTCTCTCTTTCTCTCTTTCTCTCTCTCTCTCTTTCTTTCTTTCTCTCAGAGCTGAGAGGACCATGGACCAATCCCACGTTCTTTGTTCCCCTTCCTTGTTCCCTTCCCAACTAGTCTCTCTCTCTCTCTCTCTCTCTCTCTCTCTCTCTCTCTCTCTCTCTCTCTCTCTCTCGTGCAGGTCTTAAGCAAGTAGTCACCATTGCTATTTATTTGATTGCCACAGCCCATGTTACTTTTTGGGTTTTTTTTTTTTTTTTTTTTTTTTTTTGACAGAATATAAATCTGTAGTCCAGGCTGGCTTTGAACTCAGGCTATTATTAGTCCTCCTGCTTCAGGTTTCCAAGTGCTGAGATTATAGGTACTATGCAGGAGTCTCCATGCCTAGCTAATTTGTTTTTTTTGGGGGGGGGGCATGCTTGCACTGAGAATTGAAAACTGACCTTGAAGCCCACAAAGGTGGTCCACAACATCAATCCCAGCACTCACGAGGCAGAAGCAGGCAGATCTCTCTGAGTTTGAGGCCAGCCTGGTCTACATAGTAAGTTTCAGGACAGCTAAGGCTATACACACACACACACACACACACACACACACACACACACACGAAAAAACAAGCAAACAAACAAACAAACAAAAACAAGAAAGAAAGAAAGAAAGAAAGAAAGAAAGAAAGAAAGAAAGAAAGAAAGAAAGAAAGAAAGAAAGAAAACTGATCTTGCCGAGCGGTGTGGCGCACACCTTTAATCCCAGCATTTGGGAGGCAGAGGCAGGCAGATTTCTGAGTTCGAGGCCAGCCTGGTCTACAGAGTGAGTTCCAGGACAGCCAGTGCTACACAGAGAAACCCTGTCTCGGAAAAACAAAAAACAAAAACAAAAAAAAAAGAAAGCTGATCTTAAACTCAATTGCTTGTCTCAACTTTCTAAATGCTGGGATAACTAAACAGTGCCACCAAGACTATCATCTGAGCCATGGTGAAGGCGTCCTTGTCAAACCTTCAGATGACTCAACTCCAATTAACATGGACTCCAACCCTCAGCTAAACTGATCTTGAATTTCTGATACAGATGAGTTGTTTATTGTTGTTTATGCAGTTGTTGGGGGATGTGTATGTGTGTGTGTGTGTGTGTGTGTGTGTGTGTGTGTGTGTGTGTGTGTGTGTGTACATGCATATATGGGCAAATGTGTGCATTGTGCCAGGATCTAATCAGGGTTCATTCATTTTGTTTGGTTGTCACTCTGCTCCCCATTTTTTAAAAGATTTATTTACTTATTATATGTAAGTACACTGTAGCTGTCTTCAGACACTTTTTCTTTTTGTCCAGGCCCGCTTGTTCCAGCCCTGCTCATGTGTTGTCTTCAGACACCCCAGAAGAGGGCATCAGATCTCACTATGGATGGTTGTGAGCCATCTTGTGGTTTCTGGGATTTGAACTCAGGACCTTCAGAAGAGTAGTCAGTGCTCTTAACCGCTGAGCCATCTCTCCAGCCCCTGGTTGTCACGCCCTTTAAGTTCCTCTGCACTAAAGTCTTTCTCTCTCAACCAAAGAATATTTTTCAGGAGTCTCCACCCAGCTTCCATCTCTTACCACCCTGCTAGGTTTTCTTTCCTTTGCAAGTCACACATTTTGTAAAGAGAGACTGAACAGTCTCCACCTCCTTCCACTCCTCTTCAGGGCATCCCTCAGAGCTCTTGCACAGCCCAGACCTTCCCCATGTTACTGGTCTTTTTTCTTGGGCTCCTTTGCAGCTTCCTCCTCCTCTGCTTGTCGGAGAACCTCTACCTACCCGTCTTTCTACCATTTGTGCTTCCCCTGTGCGATTTCTTCCTTTCTGATGCCGCCTATATGTTGAGACCCCTGTCTGCGGCTAGAATCTTTCTCTTGCTTCGATTCCAAATAGCCAAGGACTTCCCCATCGTCTGAATCCTCATGGAAGCCTCCCAGGCACCTGTGAAGCAATATGTCCAGAAGAGAACTGATTATGTCCCACCAGCATCTCCTTCTCTTGTGCTCCCTGTCTCCAACAGTGGCAGCCCCCATTCATCCTGTTTTCTGAGCCCGATACCTAGAAGTCATCCTTTGACACACCCTTTGACATCATCCATGACATGTCTAATCAGTCACCGAGTCTCACTGATTTTTTTCCACAGCGTCTCTGGAATCCATCTATTCCTTTCGGTTCTCACCACCTCCCTCATTCGGGCTGCCACCATCTCTCCCAGGAAGGTTTCCACAAACTCCGTAATCCTTTTCCCAGCCTCCAGCTGTGCTCCACTTTAATCTATTCTCCACCCTGGGCTCTGAGTGATTTTCTAAAAATACAAATCTGACCAGGATGCAGCCCTGCTTAACATCTTTCAGTACTTTCCCACAGCCCCAGGATAAAGCATGAATGCCTGAATTTGGCCTGTGAGCTGGGGTGGAAATCAAGATATTGATAGTCCATGAAATACAGGCACAAACCCCAGATGGAAAGGACAGAAAGCTGCTCACCTGACCACCTTGTGCCAGCTGAATAATGTTTTGTTTTGTTTTTTTCATAAAAGCCCTATTCCCACCCTTTGCAGTCTGCTCTAGGGCTATCCATCCTTCCCCTAAAGTCATATGGCCTCGTTTTTATTCCCAGACTATGACATCAAATGTACAGCCACCTTAGTCTTTTTTTTTTTTTTTTTTTTTTTTTTTTTTGGTTTTTCGAGACAGGGTTTCTCTGTGTAGCCCTGGCTGCCCTGGAACTCACTCTGTAGACCAAGCTGGCCTCGAACTCAGAAAGCCACCTGCCTCTGCCTCCCAAGTGCTGGGATTAAAGGCGTAAGCCCCCACTGCTCAGCCGCCACCTTAGTCTTTATGATGTTTCTTTTGATTGTTGGTTTGGGATTTGCTTTTTTCCAGACAGGGTTTCTCTGTGAAGTCGGCTGTTCCAGAACTCACTATGTAGACCAGGCTGGCCTTGAACTCACAGAGATCCGCCTCCCTCTGCTCCTGAGAGCTGAAATTAAAGGCATGCACTGCCGCCACCTCAGGGTTTACCTTTGTCTTAATATTCTTTTCTGTGGTCCCATCTTCATCTCACCCATCTGAACCCCACTGAATGGCTCTGCATGGCACATGACTCTTTTTCTTTAGAGAAGGAGTCTCACAACATATGTAGCTCTGGATGGCCTGGAACTCATAGAAATTCTGCTGCCTTTGCCTTCTGAGTCCTGGGATCAAAGGTTCACCACTGACATCCACTCTTGTATGTCCCAGGGATGAAACTCAGGTTGTCAGGTTTGGTAGGGGGTGCCTTAACCTGATAAGCCACCTTGGTTGTCATATTTTAAAGATAGTGTCTCATACTACAGCCCAGGCTATCCCAAAACACAGTATGCAACAAAATCCTGTCTGGAACAAAACCAAAATCAGACAACAAAACCAACCACGCAAACAAACAAACAAACAAACCCCCAAACAACAACAGATCCAGAAATGTATTGACGATATCTCTACCACCGTGTATACATTAAATTCAGAAACTACCTCATTGTGCAGTGCGCAACCGTAACGATACCACAGACTCCCATGCTGCAGGAGAACAAGCCACACTGGTCTCAAACTTGCAGCGCTCCTCCTGCCTCAAGTCTCCTGAACGCTGAGATTACATGTGGGAGCCATCAATCCTGTCAGGCATTCATCTTGTTGCTACAGTTCCTCAAATGACTTCTGTGTGTAATCGAGGCTAGAAACTCAATGGTTACAGGAAAGGAGACAGGAGGAAAAAGCGCAGACGTGACTATGGAATATTTCTGCTTCTAGTCTGCTATGTGTGAAATACCACACACAAGCTACTGAGATAGGGACAGAAGAATGGATTAGTGTATTTAAATATGCATGGTTGGTTGGCAGTTGTCTAGACAAGGTGAAGCCTAGACACTGGCAAAAGAGTAGAAAGTGGGTCAGTGTCACGTGCTGTGAGAGGACTGTGAAAATGGAAAGCTACAGGTGTCACAGTGCGTGTGCAAAAAGAGAGTGTGCGCTGGGCAGTCACTGGAGCGCCTGCATGAAGGAGATGCATGCGGGCCATCCTGAGTAACATTCAGGTACTGGACATAATGGCTCATGTCTATAATCCCAGCCCTTGGGAGGATGAGACAGGAGGATTGCCTGGAGTTCCAGGCCAGCTTGGGCTACATAGAAATACCCTACCTCAGGAATAACAAAGAGATGGAGAGATGGCTCAGTGGATAAAGCACTTGTTATTTGAGTGTGAGGGTGTGAGTTTGGATCCATTGAACCTACATTAAAAAAATAATAATTAAAAATAAAATAAAAAGCCGGGCGGTGGTGGCGCACGCCTTTAATCCCAGCACTCGGGAGGCAGAGGCAGGCAGATTTCTGAGTTCGAGGCCAGCCTGGTCTACAGAGTGAGTTCCAGGACAGCCAGGGCTACACAGAGAAACCCTGTCTCAAAAAATAAATAAATAAATAAATAAATAAATAAATAAATAAATAAATAAATAAATAAAATAAAATAAAATAAAAAGGCTGCTCTTCATGATAATGTTACCTGTAATGTAATTCTGATGTTTGATAGCTGGAAACAGGGAATTCCCAGGTTAAGCTGAAGAGCTAGGCATTAATCATTGAGCACCAGGTTCATCGAGAGACCCCCGCCTCAGAAAATAAATGGAGAGCTAATGGAGGAAGACTCCACCTGATGTTGCCCTCTGGCCACTCACACATGGTTGTATATACACTCATAAAAAAGGGAGGAAGAAGGGTTTGGAGAGACAGCTTAGGTGGAAAAATGCTTGCTATGCAAACATGAGGACCTGGACTGGTTCCCCAGCACCCACATGAAAAGCCAGACATGGTATGCATGCCAATATTCCCAGGGCTGGGGACATGGGGACCAAGAGATCCCTAGGGCCTACTGGCTACCCAGCCTAGCCTATTCGATGAACTCCAAGTCAATGAGAGCACCTGTGTTACAAATCAAGACAGAAAATGCCTGAAGATCCACACTGGATATTAATCTCTTGTCTCCGCACACATCACACACACACACACACACACACACACACACACACACACACACATACACACACGCCTAAATGGGCACATATAAACAACAACACAACATATGTAACTAGGGATGTACTCAGCTGGTGGAGTGCTTGCTTAGCATGCACTAAAACTCTGGTTCTTCCCTCAGCACCACAGGAAAAGGGTTTCGTGGCAAGTGTCTGTAATCTCAACACTTGGCAGGTAGAAGTTCAAGGCCATTGTTGGGTACATAGCAAGTTGGAAGTCAGCTGGAACTATATGAGACCTTGTGTCAGGAAAAAAGTCCAGAGATACATTGCCCACATCACCACCCCGCCCCACAAAGTGCCGGTGACATTAAATTCAGAAATGACCTCATTGTAAAAAGGCACAACCATAATAACACTATTGACTTCTGTGCTGGGTAGGGACAAAATCCCCCAAGCCAGTGATGTGTGATCTTGGTCACTTTCTCTGAATAAGTGACAATTTTAAGAAAGTGATGTGCTAGGCCTTTCCACACAGGAAAAGGATGTCTGTGGGAGAGCGAGCTTGGCTTTCAGGGAGCTGTTTTTGTTCCTGATTACCATTTTGCAGAACTTTATTCTAGAATCTCTGGTTGTCTTAAAGGACATGATGTCACTGGAGTTGCCAGTGTGCTACTATCTACCAGGTCCTAATCACTAGTCCCCTGAAGAAAGCCGGAAATGTGGCTGCGGTTATGGTATAGTCTGTAGTCCCTTTCTCTGGGGCATGGTCCACTCCTTCCCTGTTAGGCATGCCTTCCCTGGCCTCTCCTCTCCTTTCTGCAGGCTCCCTGGTAGTTGCATGAATACAGCCTACATTACACACTGCTTCCTGTGCCCTGCACCGCTTACACTCACTACCCGGATCAATAATACTTACCTAAGGCTGAGTTACTGCCAAGGATGAAGGCTTGTGCCTGCAATCTCAACACCTGGGAAGCTGGACACAGAGGGTTGTTTTGGGTTGAAACCTGCCTGGATTTTATAGGAAATTCCCGGTTAGTCTGGACTACAGAGTGAGCTCCGGTCTCAAGAATAAAACTGCTAAGTTATTGATAGGTTGGCATAGTAAAACAGCAACATGATTAGCAATGGCAAATCTGTCTCTTGTTGTTGTTGTTGCTGTTTTGGTCTTTTGGAGGGGATTGGGAGTTTTGTTGTTGTTGTTGTTTGAGACAGGGTCTCTCCATGTAGTCCTGGCTGTCTTTGAACTTGCTATATAGACCAGAATGGTCTAAAACTCACAGAGATCTGCCTGTCTCTGTCTCCAGGGCACTGAGATTAAAGGTGTGTACCCCACACCCAGGCTGAGGTCTGTCTCTTCCTCCTCACCTGTAGCACACTCTCTCCTTGGTTGATCATTTTGGGGCTCTCTTACCTTCCTTGCCTTTGTTTAAGTCTCTCTATTTTGGCTTTCAAGATGTTCCTCTTATTTCCTCCTATTTCTCGAGCCTCACCTTGCACTCGGCCTGACTTCTCTGCTCCGCAGCCCCATCCTCTGCTTCTGTTGGTCATGCGCAGTGCTGGATGGCATTTCCCCTTCATACGTATTCACGGTCAAGACTCTTTTTTTGTTTATTTTTGCCTAATAGAATAATAGAGCCTCAGACTCACAAGCCAAGATTGGCCATGAATTCCTGATGATCCTGTCTCTACCTTCCGAGAGCTGGGATTGTAGGTGTTCACTACCATGCACAGCTTCAAGGTTCGATGTCAACTATACTTAGAAAAAATTTTAGCAGGCAGAGCTGGAAAGGTGGCTTCACAGTTAAGAGCATTTGCTGCTCTTGCAGAATTCATTTTCTAGCACCCATGTCAGATAGCTCACAGCTGCTTGTAACTCCAGCTCCAGGGGATCCAACATCTTCTGGTGTCTGTGGGCATACACACACACACACACACACACACACATGGGCTAGTAAAAAGGCCAGGTGTGCTCACTCCACAAATAATTAAAGTGTTTTTCTTTTTCTTTTCTTTTTTCTTTCCTTCCTTCCTTCCTTCCTTCCTTCCTTCCTTCCTTCCTTCCTTCCTTCCTTCCTTCCTTTCTTCTTCTTCTTCTTCTTCTTCTTCTTCTTCTTCTTCTTCTTCTTCTTCTTCTTCTTTTTTTTTTTTTTTTTTCAAATTTTGAGACAGGGTTTCTCTGTGTAGCCCTGACTGTCCTGAAACTTGTTCCCTAGCCCAGGCTGGTCTCGAACTCAGAGAGATCCACTTGCCTCTGCCTCTCGAGTGCTGGCATAAAAGGCATGTGCCACCACTGCCCAGCTTTAAAGTAATTTTTAAAATAAAAAAAAAACCAAAAACCACAAAACATAAACACAAACAGAGAGAGAGAGAGAGAGAGAGAGAGAGAGAGAGAGAGAAGGCAAATGAGCACCAGTAACTTAGGAACAAGATAGGGGTGGATGTGGGACCCATCATGAAAGAGAAGAAATTGGTGTGGAATAGACAGCGACATTTGATGGACTGGTGACATCTAAATACTGAGATCAAGGAGCAGAGCCCATGGGGGAAAAGCCAGTGGAGAGCCTGGCCGGGATTCGTGAAGTCCTGGGCAAGAAACTGGAGGAGGAAATGTAAATAAAGTATCAAAAAAAAAAAAAAAAAGAAACTGGAGGAAAGGGGCTTTGACAAGGCTTATGTGGTACTTGGCCAGTTTCTGGTGCTAAAGAAAGATGAAGCCCTCTTCCGAGAATGGCTGAAAGACACATGTGGTGCCAATGCCAAGCAGTCCCGGGACTGCTTTGGGTGCCTTCGAGAATGGTGTGATGCTTTCTTGTAATGTTCTCTGGGGACCCCTCAGCCCCCCAGCCACAGCATAGTCTCCAGAGTCTGCAGCAGGGTGGGGCTCCTCCCTGCCCTCCATGAAGGAAAAGATTGCTGTTGTCACCCTCACCTCCTATGTACTCCAGGGTCTTTTGGGAGTTCTCTCCCCTCAGCATTTCAACCTGTCTAGAATTCTTGCCCTTGCATGCCTTCCCCTTCCACCTCCCCCTGCAGTTCCATGGCAACAGTTATCAGCTTTCCTGAATGGATTCCTGGCCCTCTTCTCCCTCCCTTCACTATCTGTTGGATGCCCTTTGGCTCCTTTCCTTTTTTTTTGGCAAAAACAGTCACTGTCCTTATAAAAGATTTTTAAATTAATAAAGTCAGTGGCCTTCAAAAAAAAAAAAAAAAAAAAAAACAACAACAAAACAAAAAAAAAAAAAAACCAGGCTGGCCCCTGCCTTCCTAGTGGTGAGTGCTGAGGTTAAAGGTATGCATGACCATGCTCAGTACTTGATTGAATTTATTTTTATTTTATCAATATCTGAGTGTTTACCTGGACATATGTCTGGATTACAGATGATTGTTAATAGCCAGGTGGGTGCTGGGAATCAAATGCAGGTCCCCTGGAAGAGAAGTCGGTGTTCTTGATCGGCTGAGCTATCTATCCTTGTAATTTGTTTTTAAACTTCTATTGGTTTATGTTTGGGAGGTCTTGGTAAGAAGCCCTGTGTGGCCTAGGATTTGCACCATTTCTCTCTGTCTTTCATGTGCTGGGATTATAGGCAAGTGTCACTATGCCTTTTTCTTGCTCTCTGTGTGTAGTTTAGTGTACCACTGCCTGTGTACACGTGTTTCCACTCCTTTGTGCACACTCATGTAGAAGCCAGAGGTCTACAAGCATCTGCGAGAGGAAGCCAAGCATCTTCCTTCAGTGTTCTCCACCTTTTTTGTTATTTATTTATTACTTATTTGAGATAGGGTCTCACTCTTTAGCTCTGGCTGACCTGGAGCTTACTATGTAGGTAGACTCAAAGATTTGACTCCAGAGTGTTTTCTTTTTGTTTTTGTGTGCTGTTGTCCTTTGAAACACGGCTTTTCTACGTAGCCCTGGCTGTCCTGGAACTCACTCTGCAGATCAGGCTGGCCCCGAATTCAGGGATCCACCTGCCTCTGCCTCCTGAGTGCCGAGGTTAAAGATGTATGCCACCACACCCGGAGAGTGCTTATTTTTTCAATATTTATTTTATTTTTTTCAGTTACATGTATGTGTGTATTACATGTTTGTCTGTATGTATGACAGTGCTGAAGATCAAAGCCAGGTCCTCAGACTTTGCAAGCAAGTGCCCCAAAGCTGAGCTACACTCAGCTCACAAGTGTATACATTTTAGAACTTCCGGATGTCAAAAGCCAATACTAGGCCTGGTAGTGCACTGCTTGTTATCCTAATACTCAGGAGGTAGAAGTAGGAGCCAGGGTCATCTTGGCAATGTTAGGAATAAGATTGGGGTCAAAAAGGAGGAGACTACCATCACTCTTGACGAAGGGGATATCGTTTGGAGAGCGATGAACAGAAGATGGAGACAGGAAGTGCATTTGTTGTTTATTCTACCTCACGTGGTAACTCAGTCTTTTCTTCATTGGCTGGGGGTCAGCCTCACATTCTGAACTTAATCTGAAGAGAAAATCTAGGAAAGGGGAAGTTTCATTCCAAGGAGAAAGGGGTCAGGGTTTCAGGCTATCAACTTCCCGGAATACAAGTGGAATTTAGTGGAAAATAAAGAAGAGTTTTTTGGTTAGGGAGGAGATTAAAACATTTGCATAAAAGTTTCACAAGGAGTGGGGGTAAAAAATTTGAATTCCTTATCCTAAACAAAAATTTTATAGTATTTGGTAGAAAAGACTCATATTTGATATTTCTGTATGCCAGGAACCTCCCCTAACTACCTTGGATGGGGGCATCTGACCACCTTGTTTCAGCTCAAAGACTCTCACCCTGATGAATCTAAAATCTTCCTGTTTTACTGCTCTCCACCCTACCCCACCCCTGCCCCTAGCCTTGACTGTTTGATTCCCAATAAGCCTTTCTTTCTACATATGGAGTAATTTGGCGGTTTCACTGTATGAGGTTCTGTCTAAAATAAAATAATAATAATAATAATAATAATAATAATAATAATAATAATAATAATAATAAACATTTTGAAAGAGGATCGGAGCTGGGCCATGGTGGTGCATGCCTTAATCCTAGCACTTGGGAGGCAGAGGCAGGCGTATGAAGCCAGCCTGGTCTGTAGAGTGAGTTCTTGAATAGCCAGGGCTACACAGAGAAATTGTCTTGGAAAACAAAACACAGCAACAAAACCAAAAACAAATAAACAAAAAAAGAAAGAAAGATAGAAAGAGGATCAGAAAAGTTTGACTAATTACAACCCATTAGCCAATAAAAAGATGAGCTAGAAATAGGTCTCTTGTTCTTTTCTCCTGTTGGAGGGAGTCAGTTTAGGGACTGACACATACTAAGAATTAGTCTCCCCAGGTCTCTTTCCTCTGATCCAAAGAAGTTGCCTAAACTGGTTGGCTATGTGGGGCTACATCAAAGCAAGTCTCTACCCTAGGCTTTGGGTTTTAATAACTGGGATTGCAGCTTTTATGAGCTAAAGCAGGAAGATTTCAAATACAGTCAGGATGGAGATAAATCACAAGACTGCCTCAAAAAAGAAAAAAGTGGGATGTGGTGCATGCCTTTTGAGGCAGCCTGGTCTACAAAGCAAGTTCCAGGACAGCCAGGGCTACACAGAGAAAACATCCCCACTCCCACCCCCCAGAAAGAAAAAAAAGAAAGAAAAGTGTTATTTTGAAAGATGAGAGGAGAAAGACCACTGACTCAAATCATTAATTAATTAAAGCAAGTTTTTTTTTATTCAAGTACTAGTCTGCCTCCCCTGAGGTGGGGATCAAAAGATCAACATTGGATGTGGGAAAGATAAGGTATTTACAGCTCAAGGGTAGGGAGTTTCCAAACGGGCGATTTGGCAGGCAAACCGACAGGGTTACAGATGCAGAACATAACAAGGTGGTCCTAACCAGAGCTGTTAACAGACTGGCAGTCATGGAACTCAATTTGTAGACCAGGCTGGCCTAGAACTCACAAGAGATCTACCTGCTTCTGCCTCCTGAGTGCTGGGGCTAAAGGTGCCTGGATATAATAACCTTGGAACAAAGATAGGGTTGCAAGGTGATTGTAACAGTTTTGAAACAAAGACGTGGTTGTCATTTTCTGGAAGAGGCAGTACAGAACCATTAGTAGTTAAAATTACAGGTGGAGCATAACCCAATCCTGGAGAAACATTGTCATAAACAGGAATGCACCTAATTTGTCTTTAGTATAAAATGGCTTTTAAGCCTAAAATGGAGGCAGGTTGGTTCATCAAAATGTTCTCAATTTGGATTTATCAACTCATGAAAGGTGATTTTTGGTTTTGTTTGTTTTTGAGAAAATGCCATGTAGTCCGGGTTGGTCCCAAACTCTTGATCCTGGTTTCTGGGATTAAAAGTATGCACCTCCAAACCTAGCTGAAAATAGCCAATTTTAACAAAAATTAGCTTTTTTTTTTTTTTTTTTTTTGGCCAGCCCCCCTACAGCAGTTTCCTTTGAATTCATATGTATATGAGTGCTTTAGTAAGGAGGGGCTTTAAACAAAACCTCTTGGTTAGCAGGTGGTAGTGGTGCATACCTTGAATTCCAGCTCTCAGGAGGGGGAAATCTCTGATTGTGAGGCCAACCTGGTCTACAGAACAAATTCCTGGACTACAGAGCTACCCAGTTTGCTTTACCAACTCTCACTTTCTACATGAGTGGACAGAGAAGGCTGCAGACCACTGCTAGTCCTTCTTTGTTGTTTTGTTTTGTTTTTAAAGATAGGGTTTCTCTGTGTAGCCATGATTGTCTTGGAACATGCTCTGTAGACCAGGCTGGCCTTGAACTCAGAGATCTGTCTGCCCCTGCCTCTGGAGTGTTGGGATTAAAGTCGGGTGTCACAATGCCTGGTTTATTAGAAATAATTAAAGTAAAATTTGGGCGTAAATCTACAGTGGCAGCGACTGATGTTACTGCTTTTTAAAAGATAGGCTTCCATTCGTAGCCTAGGCTAGCCTGGAACTCAACTATGCAGATCAGGTTGGTGTTGAATTCTGCAGCATCATTGTGGGCTAATTGGTCTTCCTTTAACCTGTAAAGTATATTTGCCTTCTGTCAAAACTAAGTTGGTCTAGTGAGATGGCTCAGAGGGTAAAGACATTTGCCACCAAACCTAATTTTCTACGTTTGATCCCTGGGACTTACATTGTGGAAGAAGAGTAATAACTCGTTTGTTTGTTTGAGTCCCGGTTCCACTATGTAGCTCTGGCTGTCCTGGAACTTCCTATGTAGACCTTGTGGACCTTGAACTCACCAGCTGCCCCCTGATCTCCACAAACCATGTGTACCTACATATACACGAAATAAATAAAAAAAGTAGAAAACATCGGGGCCGGAGCCAGCAGGGCTGGAGGGAGAAGGAAAAGAAAAAAAGTAAAAAACAAAACCAAACAACAACAACAGCAAAAACCCAAACAAACCCAGAAACCACCAACCAACCAACCAACCAACCAACCAACCAACTAGAAAAAGAACATCAGAAACCTAACCAAAATTGGTTGCTGTGTTATTCCTAAGTGCCATTCTCTCTTGACCTGTGTTCCTGTTTATGATTTTTATAGAACATGGTGCTCATAATTAAAGATCTACTTCAGGTGAGGCACAGTAGTGGCTGTGGGTCATCATGTGGGTGCTGGAAACTGAACCCAGGTTCACTGCAAGAGTAGCAAGTGCTCTTAACAACTGAGCCCATATACCCAGCTTTTTATGTGGGTGCTGGAGTCTTGAATTGAGGTCCTTGTCCTTTCAATGGGAAGCACTCTTATCTACTGAGCCATCTCCCCAGCCCCATCTTGTCTCTCTCTTTTCTTTTGTTTTTATTTTTTGTTTTTTTCAAGATAGGGTTTCTTAGCGTCGCCTTTGCTGTCCTGGAACTCACTCTGTAGACCAGGCTAGCCTTCAACTCACTAATTTACCTGCCTCTGTCTTTGCCTCCTGAGTGTTGGGACTAAAGGCATGTGCCACCGCACCCAGCCCATTTTGGGCTTTTATGGCCAAAGACACTACTTATCAGTCATTGTATTTCATTGATGTAACACAGGACTTAGATCTGAGGGTTAGCAATGGTAGTCCATATTTTTGAGCGCTAAACTCAAGGTTTCCTCGAGCGAGTTCTATCTGCCCCTGGCTTGCTCTGGGAGAGAAAGGGCTCTTCAGAAACGAGTCAGTAATAGCTTAGGAGGACTTCAGAATTTTGCATTGATGTTGAGGCTGCTGTTACATGCACACTTGGCTCAGAGTCTCTAGATCTCAGTCTTTACGCAGTTGCTTGATGTGTGAATTTTAGGAGGGTCCGGTTCTCTAAAATCACAATTAGGGAGGCCCAAGGACCCCAGGTTCTCTGTTTTCCCAGTATTTGGAATACTGAGGACGTGCTAGTCGCCATCTTGCTATCAAATGCCAGGCAAGCAGCCACTGGCGTCGTTTGGTAACCACGGTGACACTCTGGCTTTGCTTTCTTAAAGGCTGGAAACTACAATTCCCGTCAACCGACGTTCCCTCCGGGCTCTTGAGTGCTCTACATTTGGCTTGCACACAGCCGCGATTCTACGCAGTGACCCGTGGGAGTTGCTGTTCGCCCCGTGGCCTCGCCTTTTGCCGCTCGAGCCTTCAGAACTACAAGTCCCGTGAGGCAGCGGAGCGCGCACGCGCAGAGCCGCGGTCCTACTCAGGGGGAGGGGGGGCGCCTTCCAGTGCCAGGAGGTAAAGAGAGGGCGGGGGAAGGAAGAGGAGGCGGGATCCGGGCGCTGCGTTGGCTGCGGCCTGGCACGAAAGGGGCGGCCCCGGCGGAGAGCAGACCCAGTAGCCCGGGCGATTATGGACCCGGCAGAGGCGGTACTGCAGGAGAAAGCGCTCAAGTTTATGGTGAGGAGATGGTGAGGGCAATGGACTAGTGGAGGCGGCAGCGTTGGCACGTCGCTGAGCTTAGGCCTGGGTCACCGGCTCACCGCAGGAGGGGGGCAATGGGACTCCGGGCCAAGGCCGGTGGCGAGGCAGAGGGAGGGACTGGACCGGAGCTTGGGGGAGGGGGCAGGAGGGTGCAGAGGGGACCCCGGGGTGGGGGCAGCAGCTCCGCCATCTTGTGGAAGAGAGGCCAAGTGACAGCGGGAGCTCATTCGAGGTGGGGGCTCCTGGCGGCGCGCGGGGCCCCAGAGGGAAAGGGGCGTGGGGACAGTTACTGAAGAGCGGAGGAACCCCGGTGAAGAGACGCCTGTGGACGCTGGCAGGGGCCTTCCCGGTGTCAGGGTTACGGGTAAGGCCTGGGAGAGAAGGTGCATTCAGGAGTGGGGAATAGTGGGGATAGGATAATGGCAAGACAGACACTGGGGGCAGTGGGAAACTGGGCAGGGCTGGAAACTGGTGGGTTTAATGGCGAAGGAGGAAAAGCCCAGGCTGGGGTGGCCAGTAGTTTTGTAGAATGAGCTGGGAAGATAGCCTTTGCCTAAGGGCTAAGGGTGGAATCCCAGTTGGCCAAACTAATGTTGGCAAACTCTGGGAGAGGCCTCATTTAAGAAGATAAGGACTCAGACCTAGGGCTAGGGTGACAGCTCCTGGGAGAGAAAGACCGTGTTGATTGTGAGCTAGAATTACAAATATCAGAAAGGAGATACGTGCTCTGTTTTGAAGGAGAGGGGCAAAATTATTTGTGGTAAGGACAAAGTGATGAAAGAAATGTAGTTACAGGTCAATGGGGACAAGATTAATAAGCAATAAGAGAAAGCAAAACAAAACTTGGGCCTTCAGTGATGAGGTAGTAAAATGTGGAGGAAGCCAGGTGCTGTATCACTTTCTGTGAGAGGAAAGGCCTTGGAGGAATGGTAAGAGATGTGAAGAAATTCTAGAGGAAGGGTGTAGGGAATAGAAAAAGTGAGGTGAGTCAGGATTGGTGGTTGCCCATGAGTTTAGGCTGAAGGACAGAGTGAGCATTCCATCTTTAGGGCATGTGTAAAACCCTTAGGCTCTGTTTAACTTTGTATGGTGGTTTTCCTTTGCTGTGCTTGTGTTTGGCAACCTTCACTAGTCTGATATTTGATGCTTTTAATCTGATGCTTTCTTGTATATCCTAGGTGTAAACCAGCCTCTAGTTACATCTAAAGAATGATGGGATGCATAGATTTTTTTTAGCTTAACAGGTGGTCTTAGGGAATATTGTATTATTTTCAATCAAGTCTTCCCCCCCCCCCCAGAAGTAATTGTAACCCATCATTCCAAATAGCATTCCTATGTTGAATAGGTTTTTTTTTGTGTGTGTGTGTGTCTTTGCCTAAAATGCCATAACAAATTTGGTAAACATAGATACCAACTTAGTTAAAATTAGGTTTTAAATTGCCCCATTCATATTTATAGAAGCTGGTCAAATTTAACTTTTTATTTTGGGGACTGGAGAGATTGCTCAGCAGTTAAGACCACTGCTGCTCTCCTAGGGGATGAAGACTTGATTCCAAGCACTCACGTGGCTACTCACAGTGGTTTGTAACTCCACTCCCAGGGGATCCTCCACCCTCTTCTGGACTCCCTGGGCACCAGGTACATAGGTGGTGCGCAGACATACATGTAGACAAAACATCCATACACATTAAATAAATAAATAAATAAATAAATAAATAAATAAATAAGATAAAATTTTAGCCGGACTGTGGTGGCGCATACCTTTAATCCCAGCACTTGGGAGGCAGAGGCAGGTGGATTTCTGAGTTTGAGGCCAGCCTGGTCTACAGAATGAGTTCCAGGACAGCCAGGGCTACACAGAGAAACCCTGTCTCGAAAAACCAAAAAAAGAAAAAAAAGAAGCTGAGGCAGGCTGGGCAAGGTGGCCTACACCTGGGCAGGTAGGTGGATCTCAGTTTGAGGTCAGCCTGGTCTATATAGTGAGTTCTAGTACAGCCAAAGGCACATAGTAAGAACCTGTCTCAAAACTATAAAAAGAAAGGGAGGAGGCGGAAGAAGAAGAAGAGGAAGATGACAAGCCTGGGACGACTAGGAGGAGGCCTGAATGTGGCCAGTGTGAGAACCAGCTTGGGCTACATACGGAATTAGACCATAAACAAACAAACAAACAAACAAACAAACAAACAAACAAGCTAGGTGTGGTGGTGAATGTAATCCTGGCGCTTGGGAGAGGAGGCAGAAGGATCAGGAGTTAAGTCTGCCTGGGCTACTGTAGACCCAGTTTACAAACAAGCAAATCTGCAAAGAGACCTTGAAGTCTTGGGGCAGGGGATAGAAATAAGTCTACGTTGCTTTTATCCTCTCAGCTACTTTCGAGTTGTCAAAAAAGTGCTCAGTTTTTTTCAGTTTAGAGAGTTGACTCTGAAGAGGAACCTAACATTTAATCAGATTTATGGAATAATGAGACTTGGGGATCATAAAGAGACATTATGAGATCACCCTCTTTTGCTCCCTGTGAGCCTCAGCCTAGGAACGTTCTGAACTCCCTCAGCTCTGCTCTGTGCCAGTAAGTTAGGTGTTGACAGTGGCCGACTTGGAGATGGCTAAGTGCTAGTTTGCAGTTTTGAGGGCACCACACATTATTGAACGTTGAGTCAGTCACAGGGAGAAGCTAAATTTTCCTGTAAATTTGGCTGCTTTCTCTTTTGACCTTGCCTGCTATTGTGGCTGCTTTTTGAGAGAAGGCCACAATGGGAAGAGAGTGGCCAAGAAGGACACCTCAGTAAGAGAGGCAGAGACAGAGAGTTACGATTCTCTTTCGGCTCAGTCACACCCTTGTTATGAATCTGAGTAAGTCACGATGCCCCTCAGCACCATTTACCCCACTCTGTCTTTCCACTCAGAGTCAAATTTGAGATAGAGAAGGTATTTTTTTGAGCTTGCAACAAGCAATTAATGCACAGTACACAGTGGAAGGCTACCCTTTAGTCAGACTGAAACTTTTGGTGTTTCCCTTCAGTTGCTAATAACAAGCTTGATAATTCTTTTTCCCTTGAGACATGGTTTCTCTGTATAGCCCTGGTAGACCGGGCTGGCCTCTATCTCCTAAGCACTGGGATTAAAGTTGTATGCCACCACATCTAGCTTCAGTTTAAAGAATTTAATGTAAAATTTATTGAGAATGCCATTGTGGAATGGAATGCTTCCTGATTTTTTTGTTTGGTTTTTTGTTTGTTTGTTTGTTTTTACAATGAATTGTTCTTATTGCTAGTACAAATTTCTTTCTTTCTTTTTTTTTTTTTTTTTGTTTTTTTTGAGACAGGGTTTCTCTGTGTAGCCCTGGCTGTTCTGGAACTTACTCTGTAGACCAGGCTGGCCTCGAACCTCCCAAGTGCTGGGATTAAAGGCATGCACCACCACCTCCTGGCTAAGACACCTTTTTTTTCTTTCTTCTTCTTTTTTTTTTTTTTTAAATAGCTAGTAAGCAAAATAGCATAAAAAGGCGAACATTGCTGAATATAATGACACATAACTGTATTTCTAACATGTAGGAGGCAGAGATGGGAGTATCCTGGGGTTGAGGTTAGGCTTAGTTCAGATAAGCCTCAAAGCCTGTCTCTTACTGTATGAACATTTAAATATGGTGGCTTGTGCTCCAATGAGTATTCCAGGAAATGAGGTAGAAACTGCCCAGTCCTCTTATGCTAGATTTGAAATTCAAGATAGGAAAAAATAAGAAAGTTTATAATGTCATTATGGTAAGTCCAGTCAAGGTTAATCTAAAATCAGGCTGGTGGGGGTGGGGGTAACTTCTACCTACTGATGGGGAGAGTGGCATTGATGAATAGGAAGGGAGAATCCTGGGGTGTCCTCTGCCACTTACTACCATGAATGCTATTTTAGTTGGGTGTCAGTCTACATGTATGAATGGGACCAGCTGAGTTTGTGGGTGATAATACAGAATGTTTGAGTTTACATCTTTATTGTGAACCTCTCAAGAAACTAAGAGGCTCTCCTTCATTAGTTGCTTCAAAGATAATATGTAGAAACGATACTGGGTGAATTAATACAATTTAGTGACTTTTCTTATTTTGTGTGTGCGCCTGAGGTCAGCTTCAGATCCATTCCTCAGGGGCCATTCAGCTTGCTTTTTGAATTAAGATTCTCTGGAGCGTGGGGCTCACTTAGCCTAGTGAGTGAGGGTGAGTGGCTTGGGGGTGGGGGGTGGCAGTGTCCCTGGGAATCCGCCCCCCCTCTTCCCCCGCACTGGGATGACAAGCATGGACCAGTGTGCCCAGTCCTTAAGCTTACACAGCTGTCACTCACCACTGAGCATTCTTCCTGGCCTCGCCTTCTTTTACTTATCTGAGAAACAGATGTTTAAAGTATATAAAGACAAATTGTATCAAACAAAATCATTTTGTTTGTTATAGGTGCTTTCTGTCTTGCCCCGGTAGCCGGAAAACTCAGTATAGCTCAGGTTGGCCTTAAGCCAAGTGATCCTCCTTGCCTCGGCTTCCTGAGCCTTGGTATCACATTGTGTGCCAAATAAATCTCCAGACGTTTCTACAGTGGATTTTCTTTAAATCAGTGAGATCGATTGCCAGCTGAATGGTTTACATTCGAAACGAGCTCCGTCACTTTCTCTGCATCCTTTACCTATTGCTTGTTTACTGAGACAGGATCTCCTTTGTTGTCCAAAATGCTCTCAAGTTCTTGGACTCGAGTGATCCTGCTTGAGTGTCATCCATGTAGCTACAGACATTTGGTACCACCTTACCTTCCCATTTTAAATTAGTTTCTTTTAATTTGGTTTCCTAGATTCTCTTATTTAAATATCAGGATATGAAGTTATTACTTACTTTTTTAAATGTTTAATCTTATGTAATCTAGTCTGTCTTTATAGCCCAGGATGACCTTGAACTGGTCTCATTTCAGGATTACGTGTGATCACCACCTTTGCTGTTTAAATGATAATTCTTTGTGCTAATTTCCGAGGTTTCTGTTTGTAATAGATGAATGAGTGGAAATGAATTGCCAGGCTGGACTTGGTGGTGGTAATGCAGATACTGAGTAGGCTGAGGCAGTAGAATCCTCCATTTGAGGACAGTTTGGATTACAGAGTGAGTTCAAGGCCAGTGTGGGTGACTTAGTGAGGTCTTGTCAAAATAAAAACTGAAAAGAAGGGATGGATAGACTTTAATATGCTAGGAACCCAAGTTCAATTCCTAGGTCCTGAAGAGTGTGAAGAGAAAGAAGTGGATTATTAAATATAAAGTAAAAATTCTATTTTGACTAGTTGTTAGGAATTTTTTATTAAAAATTATTGAACTTTCAGAAGAGATCATTTTTTATCTCTTATATTTAAACCCTGAAGAAAGGAAGCAGACAAGAGATTTTTTTTCTCAGCTGAAGGGAGACAGGACATTATGCAAAACCTTAATCATATATAGATAAAACCCTTTGTCAATAGTACTCCAACAAAAATATCTATGCTTTGGGATATAGCTCAAAGCAGATAGCTTGTTTAGCATGCCCAGGCTCTGGGTTTGATACCCAGCTCTGTAAAAACAAAAACAGCAGCAATAGCAAGTCACCCAAAGTCTTTATGGTATCAAGATACTTTACAGTCTTACCTATTTTCTAGGGATTCTGTATTGTAGCACAGAAGTACTTTCTTCATATGACAATCTGTTGAAGGTGAAATAGCGTCGTCAACGAAAAGAAATGTAAAATCTAGAGATCAGTCCCCACCACCCAACAAGGCAGTTTCAGCCCCCTAAAAACAGGCAGTGGAGGGGCTGAAGTCTTTGGGAAAGATGAATTGTATTTTAATGGTGTTGCCCAGTTTTCCATACAGGCCACCCTACACTTCAGGGTCTCTGGGTAGAAGGACCTGATGCATATTCCTTTTAACTTCCCAAAGCTCAGTAGAGACCATCTTTACACGTGGCTCAGAGAACAAAAGCAGAATAGGCAAATTGAATTAATGTTGAACTAAGAATGTGGTTGATCTCTGAGGCACTATCATCTTAGTATATTATTTTACTTCATTCTCCCAATAATCCTATGAGGCAGATTCAATGCTATTATTTCTGTCATTTTTTACATAAGGAAACTGGTTTCAAAGAAATTAAATAACGGGCTGGAGAGATGGCTCAGCGGTTAAGAGCACTGACTGCTCTTCCAAAGGTCCTGAGTTCAATTCCCAGCAACCACATGGTGGCTCACAATCATTTGTAATATGATCTGATGCCCTCTTCTGAAGACAGCTACAATGTACTCATAGATATAATAAATAAAATCTTTAAAAAAAAAAAAAGAAATTAAATAACTTGCTCAAAGTTACTCTGCTAACAAGGGATCTGAGGTCAAATCCAGGCATCCTTACTCAGGGACCCTCACAGTGTATGCCAGCCCCCACTCTCATGTGTGTGTGTGTGTGTGTGTGTGTGTGTGTGTGTGTGTATAAGTGCCCATTAGCAAGTGCACAGAAGCCAGAGGAGGACTATTAGTGTTCTTCACCATCTTCCTATTAAGCAGGGTCTCTCAAAAACTAGCGCTTGCCATTTTTTAGCCAGGCTGTCAGTCCAAGTCCAAACAATTCTCCCTCTGTCCTACCCAGAACTGGAGTCTGAGGCAGTTCAAGGCAATTTGTGAGCTGTACAGTGTGGGTGCTGGGAACCAAATTCTTGTCTTTTATACACTCAACACTTTTTTTTCATTTGCTGATCCTTGACTTTTGTTTTTGTTTTCCTTCAAGTCAGGGTTTCTCTGTTACCAACTCTGACTGTCCTGGTACTCTGTAGAACAGGCCAGCCTCTGAGTGCTGGGATCAAAGGCATGCGCCACCCTGCCTGCCTTGAGCCTTGACTATTAGTAGTACTTTTAAAAGCTCCATATTAATTTTGCTTTCTGACTTTGTGCTTCTGCCTTTAATATTTTTTCAACAGTTTTCTGCTCATCAATAAGGAAAGCACACTTGATCCTGTCATGAACACAGCACACACGAAGCCACCATAGGCCCTGCTGACGTGCTTCTTTGTTTTAAAATAAATCTCATAAAGACTATACAGCAAGAACCTCTCGAAGTCTGACTGGGCACACACAACATACAGATTTTGGTGCTTTCATAACCTTCTTGGTATAAAGGTAAACAATCCTATTGCCAAGGGTTCAAGACACCTAGTTTTGGGGGCTGGAGAGACAGCTCAGTGGTTAAGAACACTGGTTGCTCTTCCTGAGGACTTGGGTTCAATTCCCAGCACCCATGTGGCAGCTCACATGCAGGCAAAACACCAATGTACATAAAATCAAAATAAATAAATTAAGAGTAGTTTGTTAGAGGCCATGTTATAGGAGGCCTGTGATGGTTAAACGCTGGGCTCTTTAGAGCGCCTCTTAGCACTTGTCCTAGAAGAGCACAGTACAAGCCCTTACTACTGAGCCATCTCTCTAGCCCAGATGGCATGTTTTCTTGATAGTTAGGTGGTAACCTGAGAGTAGTTGCTATCTGGACTTAACAGGTGTGCTTTCTGATCATTTGAATTACCAATGAGAATCTGAGATGTTACAGTTGCCACATATCTATATTAGTGTGTGCTATAATTTGTTTTCCTTTCAAACAGGGCCTCATGTACCCCAGGATGGCCTTAGACTTACTGTCGAGGATTACCTTATAGTTTTGATCCTATCCTGCGCCTCCCGAGTGATGGGGTCATAGGCATATGCCACCATGCCCACTTTATGGAGTCCTGGGGATCAAAGTTAGGGTTTTGTCACCCTCAGCAAGCACTCCACCAACTGCTACTTCCCCAGCTCTGGCTAGTGCTATTTAGTAAAGTACCACAAAGCATGTCTAGTGTGCAGTGACCGATGTTATAAACTCATGAGCACTGGAGAGATTATTTGATCCTGAAGGGCTTACCTGTGTGACTGTTACGTATTTTGGGATTCAGAAGGAAGAAACAGTGACTTCATAGAGAAAGCCCTTCTCACAGTCACAGGAGTAGCAGAGGAAGATGAGCTGGTCAAGTGCCTTTCAATCATTGTTTGTGTATAATGACTGCTAAGTATCATCGACCAAAGACCACGTGGTCAAGATGTAACTAAAGTGGAAGAGGAAATAATTTGTACAATAATCTACATTAACAATGTGTTTTTTCTTTTTGATAATTTTTAATTAATCGTTTTTTTCTTTTTTCAGTTCTAGGGATTGAACCTAGGGCCTCAAGCATGCTAGGCAAATAAATGCTCTATCATTGAATTAGAACCCCAGCATTTTATTATTTTTATTTGAAAAATTTTTTTTTATTATTTTTTTACATCCCTATACAACAGTTTCCTCTCCCTTCTTTCTTCTCCTCTGCCCCCTTGCCCAATCCACTTCTCCATTTCTCTTCAGAAAAAGGCGGGCCTCCATACAAACAAACATGGTATATCAAGTTGCAGTAAGACTAGGCACCTCCCTTTGTATTAAGACTGATGAGGCAACCCAGTGGGAGGAAAAGGGTCCCGAAAGCCGGCAAAAGAGTCAGACAGCTCCTGCTCCCAGCCTGGCTGTAATATATATGCAGAGGGCCTAGGTCAAACCCATGAAGCGTCCCTGGTGGTCGGTTCAAGTTCTGTGAGCCCAGGTTAGTTGATTCTGTGAGTTTTCTTGTGTCTGTTACCCCTTCCCTTCTCCTGTAGGATTCCCTGAACTCTGCCTAGTGTTTGGCTGTGGGTCTCTGTGTCTGTTACCATCAGGTGACGGATGAAGCCTCTTTGATGACAGTTGGAGCCCCAGGGGTTTTTTTTGGTGTTTCGAGTCAGGGTTTCTCTGTATAGCCCTGGCTGTCCTGGAACTCATTCTGTAGACCAGGCTGGCCTCGAACTCAGAGATCCACCTGGCTCTGTCTTCCAGAGTGCTGGGATTAAAGGTGTGCGCCACCACTGCCTGGCCTAATCAGTTGACTTTTAGGTAGGGGGTTTGTCCTACACTCGGTTAGAGTTCATTCGTTCACAAGGGTCCCTGGGTGTATATGAGAGAGCCCCAGTGGGTAAGAAGCACTTGATATGCAGGCCTGATGACCTGAGTTCATCCCTGGAGCTCATGTTAAAAACCTGGATGCAGTGACCCCATCTGTAATCCCAGTACTCAGTGGCCAGATGGGAGTTACTGAGCTTGGCAGAAATGAAAGATTCTGCTCCAGCAAGGTGGAAGGAGATTTCCACATGTGCACCAGGTCACAAGTGCCCACACAAACTTGCACACACAGAGACTCTAATAAAAAAAGAATTAAATCTATGAGGGAGGCGGAAGAGGTTAGGATGGTGCCTTGTGACCTAGGAGATGAGGATGTGAGCCAGAGAATGTGGGATTTATGGGCAAGTGAAGGCCTCTGGGATGGACCTGGATTCAGCTCCAGGAATACCTTCAGCCAGTCAGAACCATTTCATATGTCTACATATAGAAGTAAGCTACTAATGAGCATGTGGTATTATATCAGTCACAGAACATGAATAGTTTTATTAATAGAAGACATTTTAATTGGTATACATATGTGTGCTCATGCATGATTGTGTACACCTGTGCGTACATGCGTGCATGTGCTTTCTTGTCCAGGCAGGGTGACCTGGAACTTACCATCTTCCTACATAACTCTTTTAAGTAGTTGGAATTACAGGTGTGCACCTCTGTACCTGGCTTCTGTTAACATTTTGAGTCTCAGAATAACACAATTTTCAGATATGTTACTTTTTCCTGCAACATGGAGAACAAATTGTTTCCTTATCATCAAACACTATAATACACATTTTCTACATGCAAAAATACTGTATAACTCCAAACATCAAAATTTGGAAATCGTGCTGAGGAGATAGGACAGTGAATCCAAAGCTAGCCATACAAGCCTGGCCTTGGGTCTCCAGAACCCACATGAAAGCCGGATGCAGTAAGGAGCATGAGTGCGTGTAATCCCAGGATGCCTGTACAAGGAGATGGGAGGTCGAGGCAGAATTACGAGAAACTCACAGGTCAGCTACCCTGGTGTTTCCAGCAGAAAATGACAACAGAGACATGTGTACACACACACACACACACACACACACACACACACACACACACACACACACACAGACATCATGCACAGATATATATCATACACATTTAAAAAGTTGGAAATGAACATGATGCAATACAGATAGAGATTTGATCCTCAGACCTCAGTCAAAAATAGTCTATTCCAATAATGGGCTTTATAACAAAAGACTCCAGTCCGACTTGGTATGAGGTTACACACCTTCTGTTTTATTTTTCAAGCCAGGGTTTCTCTGTGTAGCCCTGGCTGTCCTGGAACTTGCTTTGTAGACCAGGCCTGCCTCAAACTCAGATCCACTTGCCTCTGCCTCCTTAATCCCAAGTGCTGGGACAAAAGGCGTGCGCCACCTTACTAGTACACACCTTTTGATCCAGCCCTCAGGAAGCCAAAGCAGGAGAATTGATTGCAAGTTTCAGGTCAGAGGTCAGCTTGGACTATATGATAGGTTTGAGACCATTCTAAGGTACAAAATGAGACCCTGTTTACATCCTTTAAATAAAGATTAACTCTACACCTTGAGTAAAATTGTCTTGACTCTTTAGTCTCTTTCAGTCTGGAAATGATTCCGTAGATTTTCTTTGATGTTTATGACTATGGTACTTTTGAGGGTGATAGGCTAAGCTGGGTATGGTGGCTTACACTCATAATCCTAGCATGCTCAGGCAGGTGAATTGTTGCAAATTTAAGTCCAGTGTGTGATACATAATAAATTCTAGGTCAGCCTAGGCTACAGAATGAGGTCTTCACACGCATGCAGATACACACAGTGGATGGATATGCACAGCAGTTGGAGGACAGGGTCAGTTAGTCTATCATTCTCTTACTCTTTTGAGGTAGAATCTCGCTGAATCTGAATCTCACTTTTTGCCTTTGACGAAAGCCAGCAAGCCCCAGTAGTCCTGTCTATAAAACCCGCATAGCAATAGAGCTGTAGGCTTCTGTGAGGCCACTTCCACCTTGGGTGTAGAGTGATCCAAGTACAAGTTTTCTAGGTTGTTCAGCATGTGGTTATAACTACTGAGCCATATCTTCAGCCTAAGAGCCAGGTGTAGTGATATATGCCTGTAATCCCAGCATTTGGCAGGAGAACTAAGACTTCAAGTCTAGCCTCGGCTACATAGTGATTCCAATGTGCCAGCCTGTGCTACATGAGATACCATTTCAAAGCACAACCCAAACCAAAACTAACAACACTTCCTTAAAAAGAAAACCAAACAAGGAAAAACTTGACTTCAATTGAATGATCAGTGTGCAAGAGTTTCAAACTACTCCTGACGTTGTTACAGAACAGTAGTTTACTGTTCCTGCCCATTGGTGTTCTCCACTAGAAGACAGAGAGCCTAGAAGTTGTGCTGGTAGAGTAGCCCACTCCTACTCTATGCTAATGTCTGCATTTGTCTTTCAGAGATAAGGCAACAATTCCTGGTCCCCCAAAGTGTTTGGCCACACACCAGTCTCCTCCTGAGGTCTCACTGATTCCCCACTAGGAGCTCCAGCATTCCGTAGGCCCCCACCCTCACATGCTTCAGCTCTTGCCCAGAGTTTGTTTTTCTATTTATTTGTCTCTGTTGTTTTTTTAGATAGAGGCTCAATTTAGCTCAAGCTGGCCTTGAATTTGCTATGTAGCCAAACATGTAGCTGAGTAGGACACTGAGCTCCTGATCCTTTCCCTTCAGATATTGAGATTATAGGCATGCACCATCACACTGGATTTAAAACAGATCTTAACGTGTTCAGTTTTATAACTCATGAAATGGTAATTTTTATTTTTTTTAAGAACAAGGTCTCTCTGTAGCCCTGGCCTTCTTGGAACTTGCTAGGTAGACCAGGCTAGCTTTGAATTCAGAGATTCCCCTGTTTCTGCCTGTGGACAAAAGTAGAAAGAAAGGTGTACACCACTGCGTCCTGAGACTTCCTGCAGTTTTGTTATTGTTATTGGAGACGTAGTCTTGTTGGCCTTGAGGTTACTGTCTTCCTCTCTAGCCTCCCAGATGGTAGAATTACAGGCTTGTGCCACCACACCTGGCTTGCCAGTATCTTTAAAGAATTTGTTATTGAATGTTCATGATTTCAAGGATGTGTAAGGTAAACCTGAGACTAGTATATGATTCATTCAGTATATATTCTCAATATATTTCAATATCCTTAAAATGTTCTCAGCCGTGACACTGAGGATGAGAGTCCCACTTAGTTTCTGGTCGTGTCTTTTGCTCTTAGTTTGAGTATTTATGGCTCAATATGTATTTTATTTTAGGGCAGTTTCCAAAGGTAGTCAGACTGGCCTGACTCACAGCAGAGGTCTGTGTCTCCATGCCCATTTCACAGTGGTGATCTTGAGCAAGGTGATTGCTGTCTACTGACCTTCTCCTCTTGGCCACACAGGGCAGTGGTGTCATCTTGAAACAGTTGCTTGTTCAGGGAACTAATTCAGAAAGCCATGGTGGCCTTCCTCCTGAGTAATGTGCTTCTTTGTACTTCTCTCAGCCAGAGGCTTCTGTGGTAGGAAGCAAAACTAAATGATTGGTAATTAAATGTTTAGTGTTTATTTTAGCTAGTCATTAGGTTGAGGTTAAGCTTTTTTAATGAGTGAATATGGAGGAATGGTCCTTTTTACAGTTGAGTGTGTGCTTGCTGATCTTCGGCATGTCACTCCCATTTTATGAAGCTGGAACATAATTTCCTTTTTTTTTTTTTTTTTTTTCTTCCCGAGACAGGGTTTCTCTGAGTAGCCCTGGCTGTCCTGGAACTTACTCTGTAGACCAGGCTGGCCTCGAACTCAGAAATCCGCCTGCCTCTGCCTGCCAAGTGCTGGGATTAAAGGTGTGTGCCACCACTGCCCGGCTCATAATTTCCTTTTTTTAATGATTGTAGAGTTTTAAGTTACTGAATCTGTTTTGATGGTGTTCCTTATGCCAGTCCTTTCTTTGCTACCATGTTTCAGGAAATAGTCTCCTCATTATAACTTGTTTCCATGGGAGAATATAAACCACTTTGAAGCAGTTTCCAGTAATATATTGCTGCAGAAATAGATTGTCAGGTGGTGTTATTCAGGCTTAGTTTTTGTGTAATTTAGAAAAGGTGATTTAAGTAGAACATTTGCTGTATCTTTTTCAAATTGCAGTTAATTATAATGACAGTTAATTATGAGCTCCTTTTTACTCTTTTAGAATGTTGTCCAACTGTAACAAATTTGGCAGGATTTGAGTTAAAAACACAATTTAAAAGTCAAATGAATCGATTGAAGAGAATCCTATCATTTTAAATTCAGCCTCTCACAGCATTTTCCTTTCTTTTTATTTCATTTTTTAAATCTCTAGCCATATCTAGGCATCCACAATGCACAGGGTGGGACAGTGCACACTTTTAATCCTAGTGAGCAGGAAACAGGAATTTCTGATCTTTAATCTCACTGTTCAGGAGACAGGAGCCTCTATGTAGCAAGTTCCAGGCCATCCAGAGCTACAAAGTGAGATCCTGTCTCAAGAACAAAAACAGCTCGCATGGGGGTTGGCAAGGAGGGAGAGGAAGGACCTGCAGGGAAGGATTTCAACTTTTATTGGAGTTTCAGAGTAGAAACGTCTATAGATATTTGTAGATCACCTTTGACTTTGTGGTAAGTATTTTAAATGTAATCTTTTTACCTGACACAGACCTCATCAACAAAGTGTCTAATTTTTGTTATAATTATACATGATCATCTAAAAAGTCATATAGCCATGGTTAGCATGAAAATCACTAACTAGCCTAGCCTAGTTATCCTCATGTCTCTTCTTGCCTGGCAGTTTTTTTACCTTTACTTTCTAAATTCTAGGATTAGAAGTACACACTACCATACCTGGCCTAAAAAGGATTGTTTTTTTCTTGTTTTGTTTTGTTCTGTTTTGAGACAGGGTCTCACTATGTAGTTCTGACTATCCTGGAACCCACTAGGTAGTTCAAGGCTGGCTTTGAACTCACAGAGAGATTTTTGCCTCTGCCTCACCAGTTCTGGGATTAAAGGCATACAACACCACATCTGGCTGTATTAGGTCTTTTTCTCCTCCTCCTCCTCCTCCTGCTTCTTCTTCTTCTTATTATTATTATTTTGGTTTTTCGAGACAGGGTTTCTCTGTGTAGCCCTGGCTGTCCTGAAACTCACTCTGTAGACCAGGCTGGCCTCCAACTCAGAAATCCACCTGCCTCTGCCTCCCAAGTGCTGGGATTAAAGGCGTGCGCCACCACTGCCCTGCTGTTGCAGCCAGCTTTCTTAACTGCTGAGCCATTGCTCCAGCCCCTGTATTAAGTATTCTTAATTGCATCTTTTTTTCCCCCCTCTCCAAGAAAGGCTTTCTCTGTATAGTCCTGACTGTCCCAGAACTCGCTCTGAAGTGACTGGCCTTGAATTTACAGAGATCTGCGCCCTCCCTAGTGCTGAGATTAAAGGCGCGTGTCACCACTGCCTGGCTCTTAAATGTATTTTAACAGTGCCTCATGGAGAAAATATTCACAATGTAGTGGCAACATTCATATTTAAAAAGTATTAGCAATAATAGAAATGAGGCAATGTTGGGACTAGACCCCAGAGCTGTGCTCATTAGGTGAGTGCTCCAGCACTAGCTCCACCTCTAGCCCTCAGACCTGTTTTCCGTCCTGTATCTTTAAATTGTAGGTTGAACACATACGAATTATGTCAAGTTGACTGAAACATGGACCCAGATATATTATAGATTATGCGATGGAGGCCTGAATAGGATGCTCACATGTTTTTTTTCTCAGAGAAGCTTCTTTAAATGGTTCTGTTAAGTGTAGGACTGTTCTGATGATTATCTTTTTAATTAAAATGAGAAATCTTTGTTTAAAGTGGCACTCGTTTTTTACGGCCTGTTACAGTCTCTGTAACAGTCATTTCTTAAGTCTGAACGTTTTATTTCCAGGAATCCATTTATATAAAACTATGTTTAGACTTAATTAAGGAACAATTCTTACAAAGCTTGTAAATAGCCAGCAAAAAAGAGACCGAAAATCAAACTGACATTCACATTTAACAAAATGACTGTTACAAGGTATGTAATAAGCCATTAAAATACAATAAAGCCCTTTTTATAAGAGTTCATATTTTTTGATCCTTGTTTTCAGAGGTATTTAAGACAAATATCAAAGCTCTACACACTGGCGTGGACCAGTGGTAACTTCTTTGGCTTGTAACTCACAATGGAGGAGCCTACCTGTCTTGTTCATGCTTTCTTTGAAATACCCGAGACTGGGCTAGTTTAGACTACAATGTAAGTTTTACATTGTGCTGTAGTGAAAACGAGACCTGTTTCCCAGGTTCAACTTTCTAGACATCATATGACATTGACTAAGTTGATTAACTGCTTTGAGCCTGATTGCCTTATCTGGAAGCACTGTTACCATCGCTTACTTCTGTGTCAAAGAGCTCTTAAGAGGATAAAGGAAACTTTTAAGTATGAGAGTGTTCTGGAAAGTGTAAAGGACTGTAAGTATCTAAAGTAATGTTTCCTATAAAGATAACCAGTCTGACAGCATCCCCCCTCCCCCAGGTGTTTTGTTGGGCTTTCTTGGCAACTCTTATAAAAGAAAGCATTTATTGGGGCTTACTTACAATGTCAGAAGTTCAGTCCATTGTCATCTGTAGGCTTAGATTTTTCAAAACCTACTTTAATTATGGTTTTTTTTTTTTTTTTTTTTCCCGAGACAGGGTTTCTCTGTGTAGCCCTGGTTGTCCTGGAACTCACTCTGTAGACCAGACTGGCCTTGAACTCAGAAATCCGCCTGCCTCTGCCTCCCAAGTGCTGGGATTAAAGGCGTGCGCCACCACTGCCCGGCTTAATTATGGTTCTTTAGTGCTCAACCTCCCTTTTAGCTCACCACCCATCAGAGGTAGGGGAAAAGAAAGGTTAATAGGAAACGGGGTTGTGGACCTGTTCAGAAATAGTTCTTGGGGTGATTCCATCTTCATTGTCAGCAGTCCAGTTCTCTAGCAGACACCAACGTGACTCAGCAGTAGACTCAGAGTCCAGCCCACTCGGCAAACATTAAACATCAGTCAGCAGCAGTGGCTTGATCCAGAAGAACCACAAGGCGCCACCAGCCCCCGTGAGTCCGAGGAAGCAGCAAGAAGCAACTGGAATACCACCAGAAGTTTCTGTGGTGCACTTACCTCCATGAAGTCAAGACAAGTGTTGATCAGTGAAGAAAGCAAGACAAACCAGTGCAAGAGCATTGTCCACTGTCTGTCGTTAGGGTGTACTCACACGCTTTCCAAACATCACGTGTCCTCTCAAGCTTCCACTCCAGCAAAACATCACACGCCCTTCACCAGGCAGCTTCCAAAAGAGTACCATGTGTCTGCTTCAGCAAAACATCCTTTCATAAGACAGTTCCCAGAAAAAAATCACATGACACAACTGAGTCTCCAATGAAATCAGAAATTCCTATTTCAGTTATCATGGCAGGGAACAAAGCAGTGCACAAGCAGGCATCACATTGGAGAAATAGCCAGTACTGATAAATCTAGATCTTCAGGCAGTGGGAAGAGAGAAAGCCTCTGGGAATGCGCTTTGTGAAACCGTGAAGCCCAGTCTGAGTGACAGACACACTTCCTCCAACAAGGCTACACCTTCTAATCCTTTCAAATAATGCCACTCCCTGGTGAACAAGTATTCAAATCTATGAGCCTTTGGGGACTGTTCTCATTCAAACCACAACACAGGGTCTCTATATAGCCCTGGCTGTCCTGGTTTTTAGTATATAGACCAGGCTGGCCACAAAACAAAGTGACTGCTTGCTGGGATTAAAGGCATGTACCATCAAACCCTGTACATGGTACATATATTTCTTTCTTTCTTTTCTTTTTTCTTTTTTTTTTTTTTTTTTTAAGATTTTATTTGTGTCCTATGTAATGTCTTTTTAGTTTTTGTCTATTTACAGTAGTCCCTCAACATGTTTTGTTCTTTTAAGATTTATTTTTTATTTATATGAGTACACTGCAGCTGTCTTCAGACACACACTAGAAGAGTGCATCGGATCCCATTACAGATGGTTGTGAGCCACCATGTGGTTGCTGGGAATTGAACTCAGGACCCCTGGAAGAACAGTCAGTGCTCTTAACCGCAGAGCCATCTCTCCAGCCCTCTCAACATGGTTTAATTATGAAATTAACATTTTTTTTGGAACTTGTCTCTTTCTGTATCCTACTCTGACTTGAAGCTGGCAGTTCTCCTTGCTGTCTTAGTCTTTCAAGTACCAGGAATACAAGTATACCCTCATCCTTGGCTTCTGAAATTCCAGCTTTTCTTGTACAGTCTGGAGATAGTTTTACAGAATGCCCCATATCTGGATTGTTTGGTTCTTCATGATTGATTTTATTTAAAAGTTGTTAGCAGGAATGTGTATTGTAGTTTCTTAGTGTACTATACCAGAAGTTACATGATGTCATTTTGTTCTGTCATTGGTAATGTTAAGTGAGCTTCCTATTAGGGCATTGCTTACCTCACATTTTCATTGTAAGCTATCACCACAGAACAACATCCCAGCTCCTCTTTAAAGACTTTTAAGAAAGATTTCTTTTGGGGGATGGAGAGATGGTTCCACAGTTAAGACAACGTGCTGCTCCTGCAGAGAGCCTGAGTTCCCAGCACCTGTATCTGCTGACTCACAAATGCCTGTAACTCTAGCTCCATGGGGATCTAAGACCTTTGACCTCAGGCATCTGTACTTGTATTTAATCCCAGACAGACATATACATATGATTAAAAATAAATCTTATTTGCATTATGTGTGTGTGTTTAGGAGATGCTCGTGGAGGTCAGTAGAGTTGGAGGCAGTTGTGAGCAGTTGGATCTGGATGCTGGGAACCAAACTCGGATCCTCTGGAAGAACAAAAGTACTCTGCACCATTGAGCTATCTCCTGCTCTGACTTAAACATCTTTTTTTTTTTTTTTTTTTTTTTTTCCGAGACAGGGTTTCTCTGTGTAGCCCTGGCTGTCCTGGAACTCACTCTGTAGACCAGGCTGGCCTCGAACTCAGAAATCCACCTGCCTCTGCCTCCCAAGTGCTGGGATTAAAGGCGTGTGCCACCACTGCCCGGCTGACTTAAACATCTTAATTGGCTTTCTTTTGTGATTCTGGAATTGGGCACCACTCTTCTATAAAAGGAGAATGAGTGTTCAGATGAGCTAAGCAAGGACCGCTGATTTTTATAGGCAGAAAAAGGCTGAAGAAAGCAGAAACAGTATAGAAATGGTTATTGCTGCAAAGTTACTTCCTTATAGAGTCAATACAGGGGACTTTCTTATCTTGCTGGCTCAGGTAAACTGAACTTGATTTTTTGGTTGTTGTTGTTGAGCCAATCTGTCTGTCTCTTAACTAAAAGGCCTGGTTTTCCTATGTATAGTTGTGGATTGGCTTGTACTGCTGATCTTCTGCCTTCTCGGTCCTGGAATTACAAGTAGGTGCTACCATGCCTAACTTCTCCTCCATTGATCTTTCTTAATTAAAACCAAGCAAACAAAAACCTTACTATTGTCTGTGAGTGCATGTTTCATGTGGAGGTCAGAAGACTAGTCTTGGGAGTCTGTTCATTGTCTCCTGCTTCATTAAGGAAGTCTCTCTTGTTTTTTCCTCTGTGCTTCCCAACTTAGGCTGGAGCATGTAGGCTTAGAGAAATGTAAGCCTACTTTCTTTAGGTTTCTTCAACACTTCAACCTCCCTTCTAGCCTACTGACCAGACATAGGGAAAAGGGGGTTGTGGACCTGTTTAGAAGTAAAGTAGTTCTTTTGGGCAGTTCCACTCTTGGTTGTCTGGATACCACAGTCCTGTCCAATAGCAAACACCAAGCACGAATCAGTAGCACAATGCAGCAGAATTTACAAGGCTCTGCCAAATTGGCCCAAGTCAGCAGAAGTGGTAAGAATCAGCCGGAATACCACCAGAAGTTCTTTGGCGAGTTTCTCTAGGAAGTCAACACAATCAAAGATCAGTGAAGAAGCGAGACCAGTGAAACTTTGCACTGCCAGCAGTGCAAGAGGGCCCTGTGGGGTTCTACTTCTACTCTTTCCAGACATTTTTCAAGCATCTGCTTTAGCAAAACATCCTCTCAAGACAGCTTCCAGAAAAACATGTGACACAGCTGAGCTTCCAACAAAACCAGGAATTTCCACTTAGTGCCTTTTTACACCCTGCTTGCTTTGTGTGGGTGGTTCCTGGGAGCACACTCAGGTTATTAGGTTTGTTTAGCAAATGCTTTTACCCACCGAGTCATCTCCCAGGCCTCCACATTGGCCCATTTCAGAGTTCAGTTTGATCACTTGGTACCTAACATGAATGATATGGTCTAGTGTGCTGGTCTACTCAAATAAATAGTGGTCTCCTCTACTTGACAGTATATCTGTAACTAAAAAGTGTTCAACACATTGAACTTGGAGATGGTATGAATATCTTGTTTTCCAGAATTGTTACACTTAGTCTTCTGTCATTAACCAATTTATGTTTAGGGAGTTCTAAGTCTTTTTTTTTTTTTTTTTTAATTCTTGACTTTGAAATGGTGGCTTCCTAGACATTGTATGGACTTCATCTATCTATCTATCTGTCTATCTATCTACCTACCTATCTATCCATCCATATTTTTAACTCAGTTCAATTAAGATTAAATTTAAGTGTTTATTTTTTTAGCTTTAAAAATGTATGAGTGTTTTGCCTGCATATATGTCTGTGTTGTACAGTGCCTTAAGAGGCTAGAAGAGTTAAAGTCATGGTCTGCCATGTGGGTGATGGGAATTGAACCCGTGTCCTCTGGAAGAGCAGCCAGTGCTTATGACCCCGGAGCCACTCCTCCCGCTCACAGTTATCGCTGTGTTTGGGCTGGTGAGTAGGTGCCGTGTATGTGTGTCAGCACAGTCTGTGAAGTACGTTCTCCTTCCATCTTCCTGAGGGCTCCAGGGTCGGAACTCGGGTTGTCAGGCTTGCTTAGCAAACGCTTTTACCTGCTGAGGGAATTCGGCAGCCTGAAGATCACATTTTTGCATCATGATTGACATGCTACATGTTTGATTTGTAAAAGTAACTTTTATTCTCCTGTTATCTGGGAGGCTTACTGCCTCTGTCTGCTAACCTAGACCTAGTTCTGGAAGCTTAAAGCCTCCGTTCTAGCCTCCGTCCAATCTTATCTAGGCCTAGAGTGTTTTCAGTTTCTGAGATTTGCTGCTGAATCAGCTCACCTTTTCTAGTTTTTTTCTGAACTCTAAGCTGGTTGGTTTAACTCAGCTGTTCTGGCTCAAATTCCTCTCCCAGCTGACTTACTCAATCTGGATTTTCTCTTGGCCTCTGAATTGCTCTGCTTGGTCTCAAACTTAACTCTAGCAATCTTTTCCTTCCCTTTCCCTTTCCCTTTCCCTTTCCCTTTCCCTTTCCCTTTCCCTTTCCCTTTCCCTTTCCCTTTCCCTTTCCCTTTCCCTTTCCCTTTCCCTTTCCCTTTCCCTTCCCCTTCCCCTTCCCCTTCCCCTTCCCCTTCCCCTCCCTTTCCTTATTTTCTTTTTATTTTCCTTTTCTTTTCTTTTCTTTTCTCGAGACAGGGTTTCTCTGTGTAGCCCTGGCTGTCCTGGAACTCACTCTGTAGACCAGGCTGGCCTCGAACTCAGAAATCCGCCTGCCTCTGCCTCCCAAGTGCTGGGATTAAAGGCGTGCGCCACCACTTCCCAGCACTGGCAATCTTTTCTAATGCTCTGGTTCCTTCGTGTTCATTCTGTCTTTACCTGTGTCTAGCTTGCTCTCTCTTCAGTCTGTCTCTGTAAACTCTCCCAGTGAGACTGCTTCCCTCTCCCTCTTTGTGCTGCTCTACTCCCCCTCTCAACTTTACTGTTTGTTCTCTACGAACTCTATTGCATTCCTGTACTGTACTCTCTTCTTCCTCTATTATCTGTCTCTCCCTATAGTTTCCCTTTCCTCTCCTCATGAGAGTTGGGCATATCCTATTCTGTCAAATCTATCTAATTTGTCACCTTTTCTGCCACTCAGTTAGACATCACATTCAAGCATGGGTGCTGCTTCTACAAACTAACCTTAGCCCGACGGTGTGTGCTAAAGGCTGAGCCATATCCTAACTAGAGACAGGTTCAAATAAACGGTAATATTTGTTTGTTTGTTTGTTTATTTATTTATTTATTTATTTGAGATAGAGCCCTCTGTAGCAGTTCAGGCTATCCTGGAACCCACTTTGTAGTTCAGGTTGTCGTTAACTTGGACTATTCTGTTCTCTTGCATCAGCTACGATTATAGGCATGGATCACTTGCTATGCCCAGCAAATGTTTGATAATTGTGTTATGCATGAGGGAGGGAGGGAGGGAGGGAGGGAGGGAGGGAGAGAGAGAGAGAGAGAGAGAGAGAGAGAGTTTGTGTGTGTGTGTGTGTGTGTGTGTGTTACTATATAGGCCTGGCTGCTCTGCAGTATGTAGGGGACCTTCCTGCTTCTGCCTCCTTAGTTCTGGGATTGTTGGTATGAGCCTTTACTCCCAAGTTTTCAAAGTTACATTTGTGTGTATGTATGTGCATGTGTGCATAATGTGCCATTGGTCTCTCTACCATGTGGAACCCTGAGATCAGATTCAGGTGGTCAGGGTTGGTGGCAAGCACCTTCACCTGCTGAGCCAGCTCAGTGCCCCATAGATCTTTATCTTTAATGAAAAGATTAGTAAGGTAGGTGTGGTGGTATGCTTATAATCACAATACTCTGGACACCAAGGCAGGAGGATTGCAAATTCAAGACCAGTTGGACTTCATCCCTAGCAAGACCTGTCTCATAAACAGTAAACAAAGCATTACTTAGGTTCCTTAAAGAAAGGACTAAAATTAAGGAGTCCATCGACAGTGCCTGGAGAGCTGTGTGCATCTTCCGGACTTGTCCATTTTGTGGTCTGTGTGTAGCACTGTTTCCTGGTCCTGCTGCTGGTCTAGGGCTACACTTTGAGAAGCACTGTGGTTTCTATAGGCCTGGTAAGCCAGTACATTGCTTGAAGTACGTGATTTTGGGGTGCTTTTCCCCCTCCCTAGCTCTACCAGAATAGTGGGACTGTAGTATATGAGAATAAGTTGAAGTTTGTATTAGTAGATTTTTGACAAATACTGGAAAAATTTTAACAACTGGCTAAATTACTGAATTAGGATCTCATTAGTCCAGCTAATTCAAAATGGGCTATGTTGTAATGAAAATGGTAATAGGTTATTTTAAAACTTATTATAGTACTTAATATTTGTTGAATCTTTTGTACTGTGATCTCTGTTTTGACTAATTTGGCTAGACATCCACAGTCATCAGTTTGGGCTTTCCAAGTGTGTAAGTGATCTCTGCATTCTCTGTAGCAGCTTGGTTCGGTTACATCTGTGTGATTAAGCAAGTGGAAAATTTGTCATGTCACTGGGATATTTTGGCTTTATAGAAGTTAGCCGGCTGGCCCTTCTTTGCTTCCTCCATTAGAAATGCTATAGACATCAGAGGGAAGAGGACGACCTTAATATTTGCTTCTCCGACTAAATCACAGCCTTGAAGCAGCTATTTCTTTTCAAATAAGAAGTTTAATTTCACGCCCTGATTAGTGCTAGTGCGTGCAGGTGGATATTTCTTTTATGCAGCTAAACTGATCTGCCCTTGCAAATTACTTGCCAGTCAGCAGAACTGTAGTTTCTTATGTGTAGTTGTTGGTGAATTATAGTTCTCATTAGTAAGTTTTGTGTCTTTTCAAAAAAATATTACAGATTTATGAGGTAGGGGTGTGTCTCAGTTACTAAATTTTGGCTACACTAACAGTTTATTTTTTTCCCCTCAAAGCTCAAGTATTGATGAGCTTAAATTAACAGTCTGAATTAATTAGCACTAGGAGTCAGATCTTGTCTCCAGTTGATTAAAAAAAAAATGTGCTCAGGATCTAGTAAAAGTGATTCCTTGTGGGGAAGCCCTAAAAAGAAATTGTCTTATTGAGGAATAAAATGCTGTATAGTCAAGATATGCATGTGCAGAGAAGCTTAAAGAGCAGGGAGGTAAACTGAGGGAAGGTGGAGAAGATTTGAAGTACAAGGATGGTATTGATATTTTATTTATTTAGACACAATCTTATTATGTAGCTCTGCCTGGACTTGGGAACTCACTAGGCAGACCAGGCAAGCTTGGAGCCCAGAGATACATCTGTGTCTGCTACGATTAAAGGCATGGCTACCATGTTTAGCTGTTATTGAATATTTTTAAAGATTTATTTGTATGGGTTTGTTTCTCTGTGTGAGTATAGTGTACCATATTTGTGCGAGTGCCCATAGAGACCGGAAGACGTCAGATTCCTCAGAGCTTGGGTTACAGTTGCTGTGAGCCATTCAATATAGGCACTAGGAACTTAGCTCAGCTCCTTTGCAAGAGCCACAAATGCTCTTAACTGCTGAGCCACCTCTTTTTCTTCCTTGGAATAATTGTTGTTGTTGTTGTTGTTGTTGTTGTTGTTGAGACAGTCTCCTACACTGCCCTGTAACTTGCTAAGTAGATAGCCTGGCCTTGAACTCACAGAAATCTTTTTTTTGTTTGTTTTTTTGTTTTTTGAGACAGGGTTTCTCTGTGTAGCCCTGGCTGTCCTGGAACTCACTCTGTAGACCAGGCTGGCCTCGAACTCAGAAATCCACCTGCCTCTGCCTCCCAAGTGCTGGGATTAAAGGCGTGCGCCACCACTGCCTGGCCACAGAAATCTTTTTAATTCTACCTCCAGAGTGCTGGGATTAAAGGCATGGCTACCTTCTTGGCCGATAATTGAATATTTAGTTGCTTAACTGCCATGGATCCGAAAGCATACTGAGGTTTGAATCCAAGATTTTTACATGCTAGGCATGTGCTAGACCCTTATTCCCTTAGCATTTTAAAACAAGACCGACTTTTATTAGATTTGAATCAAGGATAAGTACAATTAACTAGAAGGAAGCATAGTCTAGTTTTGGTGTGTCTGTTCTAGACCTTTTTATCTAAAATGAAACCAGGTTCTATTTGGAGGATCATCTCTAATTCAAGGTGTCCTAACCTTTTTTGGTCACAGACTGCTCTGGATGCAGCAAGATCCTCTCCCATGTCACTTACATTTTGCACACCATTTCAGAAGATTCAGCAATTCCTGAATCCTATCTGTGGGCCCTAGTTAATGTCTCCTGCACTAACCTTATTTATTTATTTATTGTTGTGTGATTTTTTTTTTTTTTTTTTTTTTTTGAGACAGGGTTTCTCTATGTAGTCCTGGCTGTCCTGGAACTCATTATGTAGACCAGGCTGGCCTTAAACTCACAGAGATCTGTAGTAAGAATTCTGGGTTATGGTTTCTTTAAAAAAAGAAATATAGCCAGGCAGTGGTGGTGCACGCCTTTAATCCCAGCACTTGGGAGGCAGAGGCAGGTGGATTTCTGAGTTCGAGGCCAGCCTGGTCTACAGAGTGAGTTCCAGGACAGCCAGGGCTACACAGAGAAACCCTGTCTTGAAAAAAACCAAAAAAAAAAAAAATGAAAAAATGAAAAAATAAAAAATAAAATAAAAAAAATAAAAAAAGAAATATTATAAGAATATGTTTTTGTTTTAATCCCAGGTGTGGGGATATGGGGCTGCTTCAGATTGTCTGCAGCAGTTGACTGTGATTTGCCTGGTGCTCTAGCAGAGTCGTGGTTTTGCCAGCTGCAGATAGTTTCTGTGCTTGTGGAACTCTGGGAACTTTTCAGAGGGTATATAAATGCTAGAGCCCTGATAGGTGGGGTAGGCAGTTGTTGGTCAGTCAAGGGGGTTGGTTGTGATTTGTGATGCTCAAAGAAGCAATAAGAAGAAAGAAATTAGATTCAGGGATCTCTCTCACTATCTTTCCTCTATTCTCCTTTCTCTCCTATCTAGTGAAGGGGTGGGGGTGGGGTGGGGTGGGGTGGGGGTGGGGTAAAGGTGGGAAAAAGAAGAATCCTCGAAGTAGCAAAGACTAGCTACAAGCAAAGAAGAAAGAAATTAGATTCAGAAATCTCTCTCTCTCTCTCCCCTCTATCCTTTCTCCTTTATCTAGTGATAGGGTGTGAGACGGGGTGAGGGTGGGGGTGGGGGTGGAAAGAGAACCTGAGAAGTAGCTAAGAATGGCTACAGAAATCCCCCTGCCTCTGTCTCCTGAGCGCACCACTGTCACCCAAGTGTGCGGTGTGGTTTATCATTTGTTGTTGAGCATTACCACTTTCAGTACAACTGGTTAGGACTATTTTAATAAGGTAAGGCCTGAGCCTCATCAGAAAATGTCATTTTGAGAAGCTAATGAAATGCCGAGTGTGTTGTTTGGTAGTGTCAGAAAATGGTGGAGACGATTTGGCCGGTGGTTATAAAAACGTCTTCCCGGAGCACCCTTTCTCAATACTCTCATTCCCCCAGCTGCTCAGGCACGCAGCCACAATTCATCCCTGTCTACAGTGATGGAATTTTCCTTGTCAAGAACATGTGGATAGACACACTTGAATCCTTTGATTCCTGTCCTACTGATATTTCCAGGGTATGTCTGCTTTTATCAGTTTTATTAGAGAAATGGCATGACCAAGCAGATGCCCAGCAAGGTCAGTTTACCCCAGTGAGGGCACTTTACATCCAGGAGCGATTGAAATAAACTCTTCTATCAAGGTCGGCCTTAAACACTGTCAGCATGTTCTGTTATTTATATTCTGCAGCCTGGGAGACTGAGAAACATTTATCTTCTTCTCCTTTTCTGCATCCTCTTAGGTATCCACACTGGGATGCTGTCCACCACTTAGCACATTCAGCAAAGGCAGTTTGTGATGATTTTTATATCAGCAGCACACTCTGCCCAAAAGAAGACCTGGTTAGAATTTCATCTTACAAATCCCATATGCTGCTTGAAAAAAACAGTTTTATGTTATCAGTTAAGTGTCTCATGGAATATTTTCTCATTAAAAAAAGGCAGTGGAGGTAGAAAGACTTGGGTGGTGTCGTCCAAGGTCAGGTGATGACAGATTGCATTAGAGCCATATTTCCCAAGTGTAAGGCTGGCTGGAAGTCTTTCAACCTTATGTTTAGCTTGTAGTGACTTAAAGCCTTCCCTGTCAGAAGCTTATGAAAATAGTCTCTCTTACATTTCCAGCTCTAGTCTCAGTAGAATTTGGTTGTATTCGGTGTGAGGAAGGGATTCCATCACATTTCTCATGTAGGCATCAGTTACCTCCAACACCACTTTTTGGAAGAATCTGAATTCTCTGCTGGTCTATAGTGCTCTCTGCATCAGAAGTCCTGTCTTAAGATGTATTGGTTTGTTTCTGAACTCAGTATATTGTCCTGCTTATGTCTTTCTGAGAAAGTATAGTCGCTGTATAGTGACCTAGAACTTGCTATATACACCAGACTGGCCTAGAACTCAAAGAGATTTACCTGCTTCTGCCTTCCAAATGCTGGGATTAAAGTTGCACAGCACCATACCCGCTGTCTAGGAGCTGGAGATGGCTCAGTGGTCAAGAGCACTGGTTGTTCTTCCAGAGGTGCTGAGTTTAATTCCTAGAAACCATAGGGCGGCTCGGACCATCTATCATGGGATCTGATGCCCTCTTTGGTCATGCAGATGTACAGAAAGACAGAGCACCCATATCAACAAACAAACACATAGATAAATAGATAAAACTAAAAAATAAATTTTTCACTTGTTTATTGTGTATGTGTACACACACAGTATGTCATAGCAGATGGAGGTGTGGAGGTCATAAGACAACTTGTTTGAGTTGGTTCTCTCCTACTGTGTGGGTCCTAGAAATCAAACTCAGCTTTTTCAGAGTAGCTGAAAGCATCCTTACCCACTGAGCCATCTCACTGTTTCTCGAGACAAGGTCTTACCATGTAGCCCAAGCTGACCTTGAGCTTGGGAGCTTCCTTACTCAGATTACAGGTATTATAAGCCACCAAACCAAACCTCTTCCCCCAACTCTTTTAAAGTTTCTAGCACTTGCTTTCTTTCTAAGTTTTCTGTTTCTTCCAAGCAGCTTTCAAACTTTAAAAGTTGCTTTGAGCTTAAGACTGTCCTGTTACCTACCTACCTATCTTACTTGTTTTGTGACATTCTCACCTGGCCTGGATCTTGGTTCTTTGCTGAGACTGAACGATTGGTGAGCCCTGGTTTACCTGTGTGTGTCTGCCCCTCCCAGTGGCTGTGCCCAGCTTTACCTGGAGCTGGGTGTCCACACTCGGCTTCTTTCTCCCCAGCCCACAACAGAGCTTCTCATTTGTTTGTTTTCAACATACTGAAAGAGAATGGATAACAAGGATCTAGTTGTCACCCATTTGTGTTGTGGCACTTTAGTATTCTATACACCTTTTACCGGTAAGTGACACATGATCATCTAACATCAAGGGGACCATTGTCAGTCTATATTATGGAAATTAGAAAAAAATCACCACCACCATTCCTTGTGCAGTTTTGCCACATAGTAAATTTCAGGTTTGTTTTGGATACAGAATGAGACCTTGTCTTAAAATTAAACCATGCTGGAGAGATGGCTCAGCTTTTTCAGAGTACTTGCTGTTCTTTCAGCAGATGAGTTAGGTTCTCAGCATCCGTGAGCTCAGGGTGTAACACCAGCTCCCGGAGATCTGATGCTGTCTTCTGACCAAGGGCACCTGAATGCATGTGCAGACACACACACACACACACACACACACACACACACACACACACACACACACAAGCAAACAAACAAACAAATGAAAAAAACCAAGCCAACCAAGCTAATAGCCAGTAAAATAACAAATAAGCTCGAGGAATGATTGCTATGAAAAACCTAAAATTTGTTTTTCATACTCAGGTTTGGCTAAGTAAATTATAATTTTCAGTTCATTGCATTCTATAAACTTTATTAAATTATATAAGCTGTGATTAAAATTAAAATGTGCCTTGTTAATATGAGAAAATAGCAAAAATAGTACAACATTATAAATAATCTTCTCTATGCCTGCAGGGAACTAATGGGAAATTTAGTAGTGTTTGCATTTTTTTAAAAATAGGAGTACGATTTCTGTTTTATTTGTAAGTAGTAAGTATGTGTGTCTTACTGCTCACATGAATATGGCTCTTTACAGGACTGTTGGGGGATACTTTATTTTTGTGTGTTGATAAAGGATCTGAATTTAGTGATTAAAGATATTCATGATAAACCTTAAAAAAAAAAAAACTTTCCTCTCATACCCGTTCTTTTCCGTTTTCTTTTTTCTTCTGTCTCTGTACACATGGGGGCGTGAATATGCATGTGGAGGTCAGAGGACTGCTGGAGAGGCTGGTTCTCTCCTTCTACCACGTAAGAACTTGGGATCAAACTCAGTTTGCCTGCTTGGCAGCAAGCACCTTTACTTTCTGAACCATCTTGCCAGCCCCAAAATATGAATATAATTTTATATTGCCAGTTCTGAACAGTAATTGCCTTTTCTTTGACCTTTTTCTTATGAGTGAGTTTTTGTAAACATTTTTTTTAATGCCATAAAGGTATTTATGCTATAAGTTTCTGCAGGGTGGTTCTACTCTAGAAAAACTTAATTGTGAGGTTAAATGGCAGTTAGCAAGTAAAAGGCCCACTGCTGTCTCTGTGATACTTACAACAAGTGAAGTTGGATTAGCACAGCAAAGGGTTTGGAACTGTCTTTATTCCATTTTTACTTAAAAGAAAAAAATTTAATTTATTTTATGTGTATAAGTGTTTTATTTGTATGTATGCACAGGCAGCATGTATATTTCTGGTGCCCAGAAATCAGAAGAAAGCTATTAGTCCCCTGGAACTCTCCTTCTCCCTCCCCTTCCCCACTTCTTCTTCTTCTTCTTCTTCTTTTTTTTCAAGACAGGGTTTTGATGTGTAGCTCTGGCTACCCTGGAACTCGATCTGTAGACCAGGCTGCCTGCCCTTAAACTCAGAGTGCTGGGATTGAAGGTGTGCACCACTATGCTTGTCTTTTTCCTGGACTCGTAACTGCAGAATCAACTCTCCAGCCCACTAACTGTCTTTATTTTTGATTTGGGCCAGGTATTACTGGACACTTGCTTACAGCTCATAATTGTAGTGGTGTTGATATGTTTTGATTGGAGAACTATGTACCAAAATCAGTTACTACTACCTGTAAACTAGGTTTAATAAGATAGTGTTAATTCTGCTTATTTACTTTTAAGAATATTTTAATTAAAAAACATTAAATTAGATTTTAAAAATCCCACCTTTTTATGTGTATGGGTGTTTTGCGTTTAGCACATGCACACAGTGTCTACAGAGGCCAGGAGAGGGTGTTGGATCCCCTGGAAAAAGAGTTACAGATGGTTAATTACCATGTGTTTGCTGGGACTCAAATCCTAGGTCCTCTGGAAGACCAGCCAGTTTTCTTAACTACTGAGCCATCTCTCCAGCCTCTAGATGTTGTTTAGTGTTTTGGTTTTTGTTTTTTTTTTTTAAAGATTTATTATTTATTTATATGAGTACACTGTCGTTGTCTTCAGACACACCAGAAGAGGGCATCAGATTCCATTACAGATGGTTGTGAGCCACCATGTGGTTGCTGGGAATTGAACTCAGGACCTCTGAAAGAGCAGTCAGTGCTCTTAACCGCTGAGCCATCTCTCCAGCCCCGTTGTTTAGTTTTATATGATGAAAGTACTTATGAAAGTAACTCTTCCACCAAGATTTTAAAATTAGGTACTAGATATTTAATTAAAATTTCTATATAAATTCCATTATTTGCTTTCTTTATAGGGAAATCCAGTGTCCTTAAGAGCACAATCCTAAAACAAAGTTGGTACATATTGGAGAAAAGCAGAATAATTGTGTTGTTATGGCAAGTCAAATGGGGAAAATGAAAACAGCACAGATAAGCTGCATCCTGTTGTCATAGTAACCATAGTTATAAAATGATTAAGGCTGGTTCAGAATGGATGTATTACATACAGCTTTAGTTTGTTGAAAGTAAGTAGTGAAATAAAAGATGGGTGATATGGTTTTAGACACAAGTTAAATCTGGTGCCCGGAGTTGCTAGTACCATTGTATACAGACAACTCTTGGTTTTTTCCAATTATATTTCAGCTATGTTGTCTCATATCGTAAAAAAATGACACAAAGGAAAGGTGCATGTAATAACTGTATGAAACAGCTGTGAATAAGTCTTGTTCTTTTTGTTGGCAAATTTAGAAAGAAATCAGTTAAAAATTTTTATTCCTAGAATGATTTTTTAAAGTATTATTTTCTCCCATTTTCTTTTCTTCATTTCTCAGCTAGAGCTTAATTTTCATTCCTTTTCATTCTTTCTTGTAACATCTTAGTCATAAGTGGTAAACCATAACACAAATGTCCATGGTCATGGCAGTTTCTAAAGCCTTAGGTGCAGCTTTTTTTTTTTTTTGGTTTTTCGAGACAGGGTTTCTCTGTGTAGCCCTGACTGTCCTGGAACTCACTCTGTAGACCAGGCTGGCCTCGAACTCAGAAATCCACCTGCCTCTGCCTCCCAAGTGCTGGGATTAAAGGCCTGCGCCACCACTGCCCGGCTTAGGTGCAACATTTTGATTGCATATGAACAGATAGATGGATTTGGTGGTAGAATATAAGCATCTTAATGTGTGTAAAAAATTAAATTTATTTCTGTCTTTCTAATGTTGTAATCAAAGGTTAAGTGTAATTTTAAATGTCATTATTTCTTTTACAACTTTTATTCATGCATCAAAGCAAAAATGATTCATCCACCAGAGTGGAGACGTGTCAGGAATAAAGCTGATGGAAGGAGCAGCGTTCTTTGTTCAGCAGCTGGCTGCTTGCACAGGCTTCTGTGGTAATGGAATTGGCATCTTTGTATTAGAGTATTGATCTCTGCGGCTTTGTAGGTACTGTGTACAGAGTCGCCCAGTTACAATGTATTAAAGAACTCTAAGAGCAGTTTATATTACAAATGAGATGGAGGGGATGGAGGTCTGCCAGACTGGGTACAGACACGTGCTGTAAATATCCAGAGGGCTGTACATCAGTTTTCTAAAAATTCACATCTCAAATGCACATACTGTCACCAACGTTTCACTGCAAATAATTGAACATTACCTGAGCTGGCGCTGCCTACTCTGATGTCATCCCCCTTACCCCTGAATGCAGGTTTATGTCTATACTGTTGTTGTTGAAGCAAAGGTAGGTTTTAAATAGAAGTAAAGGATTGCATTTGCTTTAGATTTAAGAGAAGGTGCTTAAGTGATCTCTCCTGCTCTTTCTCTCTGGAAAAGGATAGTACAGGTTTCCCAAGAGAGAGAAACATTTATGTCTTTGTGTGTGAATGTATGTGTGTGTATTTTGTGAAGTTTTGTTTTCTTTAAATCAAATTGAAAAAGACTGAATGGCTCTGGCTCACCTGGAATTTCTCATGTGGACCAAGCTGGCCTTGAACTTGCGTGATTCTTCTGCTTATGAGTGCACCAACATTACCCAGCTTTGAATTTTTACTCACTAATTTAGACAGTCTCATATGGCCGAGGTTCTTGAATTCACTATAGAGTTGAATCTGCCCCCTCCTCCTCTCCTCTCTCTTGTTCTCCCTCACTTCTTCCCTCTCTCCCAGACCTGCCTGGCCTGGAATTTAGTATGTCCTCTCACTCATGGAGATCTGCCTGCTTTTGCCTCCCGAGTGCTGTGCTGAAATTAAAGGCTGGAACCAGACAGCCTTGAACTTTTGGGGGGAGGAGGGTTAGGTTCTAAGGCAGGGTCTCACTCACTATGTAGCTCTCGCTGTCTCAGAACTTTCTGTGTAGACCAGGCTGTTCTCGAACTCACAGAGATTTATATGCCTCTGCATCCGCTCGATTGCTGGAATTAAAGACATGTGCCTGAATGGCCAGCACCCTTAAACATTTGACCCTTGTCACTCCACTTTGAAGTGCTGGTATTAGGGGCAGGTGCTTGTTTGTTTGTTTGTTTGTTTGTTTAAAGCCTGCTTGCTCGCTTCTTTCCTTCCTTTCTTTATAAACCCCCCCATTCAAGTTCATGGCTTCTATTAAAAAAATTGTTATAACATGTATATGAGAGAGATAGAATTCCTAAACACATAAATATAACCTGCTCATGTATGTTTTCAGGGCTGACCAGTTGGTAAGTTCTTCCCTGAGGAAGACTATTTCTCGTGATCTCAGCATTCCTTAGTTCCCTGTAGTTCTTTGTGTAGGACTGAAACCGTGTGAGCTTTCCCTGTTCATGTTAGCATGTCTGTTGGTATCTTCCTTGTTCAGGTCATGTATATGCAGCCATGCTGGTGAGACTTTGTGGTTGCAGCTTCTGACTTAGTAACTAGGAGTCAGAATCTCAGAGCAAACTCTCTTGACCCTAAGTTGCAGGAGCACAACTCCGCATTTGATGAGTTGTAGTTTTCTGTTAATTGTCTTCATCTATTGCAAAGAGAAGTTTCCTTGGTGAGGGGTGAGGCCCAGACTTCTGTGGGTATAAAAACAGTTATTTAGATGTAGTCAGGGATTATGCTGGTTTAGTAAAGTGGCAGTTAGTTGTTGATTCTCCTCTAAGATCCACGAGTCGGTGCTGGAGAGCGGGGTTTCCAGTACTAGGCACGATGTCTTTCTTTTGGGTGGGTCTTAAGTTTAATTAGAGAGCTGTTTAGTGTGTGTTTGAAGAGAATCTTTTAAATGTAGTTTGTAAAATCGTGAAAATACTTTATATTAACATCTGATACAGGTTTTTAAATTGGCTTTCTGAAAGTGGATGATAAACAGGGTATGTATTTGAAATGTACTAGTTTGCATCCTGGGTTATGATAAACTGAATTGTAAGATGGAGTTTTTTATTTTCCTTGAAGAAAGATTATTAGGTTTACTCCTCACTCTCCACCTCACACTCTCCTGTCACATTTCACTTGCTTCAGAAATACTCATTTTCTATCCTTCTCGTGAATATGTAACTCTTAATACTAATGCCCCGAGAGAGAGGAGATTTTCTTATCTAACCTCAGTAATAACCACAGCATCACAGAAAATGTCTTCACAACACATCAAGCAATCAGACAGCCAATAAATCTATTCTCCTGCTAAATTCCACACCCTAGATGAGGAGGTTAGATTATGTTCATATTTGTTACTTACCAGGGAACATGACACTTGGTCTTTGAAATGGTTATTTATTTCATATATTGTAGCTGCCAATCAGTCAGCTATTTGCAAATAGTGGAGTAAACTGCAGAAATGAGTTCTGTGGTACCTAGAAAATCAAGTGCAATATGGTTGTCTTTATTTATGGAACCACTTATTTTCTTTCTAATGAGTAGGTAGTTTTCTTTTCCCCATGGAAGTTAAGGAGCACCTGAGAGAGTTGGGAGACTTGGTTTACAGTCATTGAATACTGTTTGATACCAGGTGATTCTTTTCTGAGCAGCCGTTCTCTTTAGAAGAGCACCACAGACAGCACCTTCTGAGCTTCCCCAGCTCATCTGCAGAGGAGTTGCTCATAAGTAGAACTCAGTGGTTTGACCTCTTTCCTGGGAAAGGATCTTACTGTGGCTACTTTTAGCCACTGTAAGGGGGAAATAAGAGTCTAATATGGTAGTCAGCCTGTCCTCAGTCTGTGATTTATTAACATGGTACCAGCCTTTGTGGGATCATGGCAATATGGCTGTGAACAAATGTGTCAGCTCATCAGTGGCAAAGTATGGCAAAGCATTTCTCTGCAATGGAAGGTGGCTGCCTCTTCTGTGTTTCCTGTATTTACAACCAGTTTTCTTTTCCTGTTTTCTCCTCGTTTCATTCCTTTCCTGTCTTCCATCTCTCAGAAATGCATCAGCCCGACCTTCCCGGTGAGAACTGTGGGCCATTGGAATGTGTGTATAGATAGACCAACTCTACATTTCTAAAACCTTCAGCTGTTGGCCTACTTATTTCAAATAATATTTGTGCAATAAAGTTTAGGGTAGTAAGAAATTTGGACAATTTTTTGTGGCTTATTCAAATGAGATTTGACTCGATTTTCTTTTTTCTTTTTCCTGAAGACAGGGTTTCTCTGTAGTCTTGGTTGTCCTGGAACCGGAGCTGCAGACCAGGCTGGCCTCGAACTCACAGAAATCCGCCTGCCTCTGCCTCTCAAGTGCTGGGATTAAAGGTGTGCACCACCACTGCCTGGCTTGACTTTATTTTTTATACTTGAATTTAATACAGTGAAATTCCAATGTGACCAAATAATCTTTTGTGATTATTAAACAAAAAAACTTTGTAATTTGAGGTAATTGCAATTTTTCTATGAGAAAATGAGCACTTATAAGATACAGGAATCCAAAGCAGGTAATTTTTAAATGGCATAGCAAAGAAAATGTGAATAAACAGACTTTATTCTCTTCTAGGAAAAATAAGATACCATCTACCTCTGTCCATAAATTTGTTCATTAAGCTTGTTTTCCTGTACGTGTGTATTAAAAAATGTGTGTGCATGTGCGCGTATGTACTCTAGAGAAAGGGGGTCGGGGAGGAGGATGGATCTCACTATGTGGCTCTGACCTGGAACTCCCCATGTAGTCCAAGCTAGCCTCAAATCCACAGAAATTTGCCGTCTGTTTCTGTGTCCTGAGTGCTTGGACTAAAGGGTGGATTGCTTGACTAGCAGAATGACTTTTTTTTTTTTTAGAGGATCTCATGTATCCCATGCTGGCCTGGAACTTACCATGTAGCTAAAGAGGACCCTGAACTTCTGACCCTCCTTCCCCTCTTCCCCTGTTTTGGGGTTATCTGTGTGCCACTGCTCAAGATGCTGGGAATGACCACAGTTCTCACTGGAAAGGTCAGGCTGAGGGATGGAGGGCAGGGAAGGAATGAGGAGGAGAAAACAGGAAAAGAAAACTGGTTGTAAATACAGGAAACACAGAAGAGGCAGCCATCTTCCAGTGCAGAGAAACGCTTTGCCACAGAGGCAAACAAGTCTTCCAAATGACCTGCATCTCCAGCCTCAAAATGATTTTTTTGGTATTGAAAATATTCAGTATCTAGATAATGCTATGATGCCCTGTTGTCTGCTAATATTTAATATTTTATCTAATTTTAAAAATAGTTCTTATTCTTTCAAATTCGATAGTCTTAATTTCTATGCTCCCTTGCTTTTTCACTGTTAAAATGTTCCTTACAGATACAGTTCTGCATCTGTAATTGAAGTCAGTATTCTAATACAGATGTTTAGAATCCCAGTTGTTAATTCCACGAAAAAGCTTGGGTAGATGGGGGGAGGGGAATCTCCTTAATAGGAGGGAGGGAAGCAGCTCCCGGTGTGTCCTTAGATTAGAACATTGCAGTGCAAGCCTGGCTACCTTCTAAAGCATTTGTTCACTGTTATTTATTAAGGACACAGTTAGTTACAGCCATCTGATAAACTAGAATTTTGAACAAACAAATGCTTTAAAATTCTAATAACTGTGCATAATCAGTAAATTATTCTTACATGAGTTTCCACGGCTGTGCAGAGGAAGGTTCCTAAGTACATAATTGCATAAGAGAGCCGCCCAGATTTCAGAGGAGCCATTCCAGTGAATTGTGTAAATAATATGCTTTAAAAACACAGCCTCCTCACATATGAATTTAGATTTTCCAGATATGGAGTAGCTTTGCACCTGTGAGACTAGAACACAGCCCTAAAAAGGCCTTGCTAATTATGAGCTTACCAGAGAGACTAGAATGACCCAAAGCAAATTAATACATAGATTTTTTTTTCAACTTTCTATAAAACCATTTTCACTATTCTGTTTTAGTTCAGAAAACAAAAGATCTTAAAAGCCACTGGAAGAGATAAGAACCCTAGCATGTGTGAAAATAATTTTTTTATATCAGCATTCTAATTTTCTTAATTGCCTAATACTTATGTTTTACTTTTATTTGTATTAACATAAATTATATCTGGCACTTGGAAAAGTTTACTGTAAGATTTCCCCAAACTGGGGAAGTGTGGGCAGGGAAGATCAGAGGAGTTCAGGGTTCTCATTGGCTATGTAGTGAGTTCCAGGCCAACTTAGGATACGTGAGACTCTGTCTTTAAAAAGTTTTCTGGGGCTGGAGAGGTGGCTCAGCAGTTAAGATCACTGACCGCTCTTCCAGAGGTCCTAGTTCAATTCCCAGCAACCATGTGGTGGCTCACAACCACCTGTAATGGGATCTGATGCCCTCTTCTGGTGTGTCTGAAGACAGCTACAGTGTGCTCATATAAATAAAATAAATAATAAATAATTTAAAAATAATTAATAAACAAGATGTAAAAAAATGTTTTCTGTTAGTTGTACAGTAATTCATGTGTCCTAAAGTGGGCATGGCTTCCCAAGGTGATAATAAAGAACAGGTGAGTTCTGTGGCCGTATCAAGCTAGCAACAGTTTAATTCTAATTTGGGCAGCATTGTCTTTTTTTCATGTCCTTTCTTTTGTAGCCTATCCTGGCCTTGAATCTGCTAATCCTCCTGCTTCCCAAGTGCTGAAGTCAGAGGTGAGCAGCATCCATACAGGGCTTTGTCCACTGCTTTCTAAACGTTTATAAATGTTGGGATGGGAGGACTGACCAGGACTGGTGGTGCACACCTTCAATCCCAGCACTCTGGAAGCAGGTACAGAAGGTCTCGGTGAGTCTAAGGCCAGCTTGGTCTACGTAGTGAGTTACAGGACAGCCAGGATACCATAATAGACAGGTCCTGTTTCAGAAACAAACAATCAAACAAAAATGTGGGGTTGGGGGCTGGAGAGATGGCTCAGTGGTTAAGAGCACTTTGCTGCTCTTGCAGAGGTCCTGAGTCCAAATCCCAGCAACCACATGGTGGCTCACAACCATCTGTAATGAGATTGGATGCCCTCTTCTGGTGTGTCTGAAGATAGCTACAGTGTACTTACATATAATAAATAAAATAAATCTTTAAAAAAAAAAAAAAAATGTGGGGTTGGAGAGATGACTCAGTGGTTAAGAGTACTTTGCTGCTCTTGCAGAGGACCTGGCCTTCGTTCCCAGAACGCACATGACTACCCATAGCCATCTGTAACTCTAGTTCGAGGGGATCCAGTGCCTTCTTCTGCCCTCCATGGACACCAGGCACACACGTACATACATGGAGGTAAAACATACACACACACCTACACACATACACCCCTACACACACACATACACACACATACACACCTACACACACACACACCTATACACACACACACACCTATACACACACACACACATACACACAATAAATCATTAAAAAGAATACCTGTAGAGACTTTAAAATGTTAAAATGTGGCTAAATTTTTAAATTTCAGGTTTTCTGTGAGATCATAAGCTCTTTGGAATTATGTGTCTTTATCAGCTGCTTCTAGTTAAATGTCAAGTTGCCTAATTCCCCTTTAAGTAAGGATGGTCAACTATTGAAGGGTAGAGATAGTTCATAGAACTAAAGGGAAGATGGACAGTCGGGTCCCATAAGGACTAGAGCCAAGTATCAAATATCTTTACATTCCAAGACAGTGGTTTTCCGTATCTATATGTTGTTGGCTTTTGTCAGTATTCTGTTGACGTTTCTGCTTGTAATCTTCATCCTGCTACTGTTTTCCTTCATTCAATGAGTTTTAGCCTTCTGCTTATTTTCAGCTCTTACATTTCCACTTCTTTATTGTTTCTTTGCCAATACATTTATTTCAAGAGTTTACCCTTAGTTATTGAAACATTTTCATTCTAGCTGTATTAAAGTTTTTACAATTTATTTCAACGTCTTTATCATTTTGGCATTGGCATTTGCTGACAAAGCTGAAATTTCTTCCTTCTTGGGATGTAAATTTTGTTTATCATTGACAACTTCTTGTTTGGTTTTTGAGACAAAGTTTCTCTGACTAGCCCCTCCTGTCCTAGAACTTGCTCTGTAGACTAGGCTGGCCTTGAACTCAGAGATTTGCCTGCCTCTGCCTCTTAAGTGCTGGGATTAAAGTCGAGCACCACCACCTGGCTGTCATTGACACTTTGACTATTACAAGGCTCTGCATTTTATTCTCCTCTCATTAATAATGGTTATTTTTTTGATGCCCACAGTGCTGCACTCCCTATAATCTCAGTGTTTAGGGGAGGCTATGATAAGAGGGTTGTGAATTTGTGGGTTTACTGTCTATCCCAGTCAGAAAGCCTCTGCACATGGCATTGAGATTTACTCTGTGCATGATACTTGGTGGCTACCCTGGGATCTGGTTGGTGGTCTGTCTTATATTTCAGTTCTAAGAGTCTTTAGCTTGCACCCACCTGTTTGTACCTTGCAGTGAAGACTGGAGTCAGTTACTCTGTAATAGTGCTTTCCTAGCATCTTTCCCACAGTGTGAGGACCAGTGCTGTCTGGTTTCTTAGGGCTACTAATTTCAGTCTGCATGTAGAAAGGCAGCGTGTTATTTAAACCTGAAAATGTTATTGCATCTGAGAATAAATGATGAAAGGAATGAGGGGTGGGAGTTGGGGATGATAGAAACTGGGGAGGAAACTTTGAACCCCCCTTTACCAGGTCAGAGAAGAAGGCCTCTATTTCCGAGTTTTGGGTGACTTTTGTCATGGGATGGCTTAGAGAGAATGCAGCGAATTTAAAGGAAAACATGAGGTTTGCATTCTCTCAAGATACCCACAGAACTTGAACTAGAATCAGGCTTTTTCTGGAGCCCTTTACCTACACTGATGCTCACTTTTGGGTTTCAGGCTGCAGTTCCGGCTGGTGGATATTGGAGGAATAATAAAAAGGTAAATTCACTGTTGGTTCAGTACTATGTTAAGGTCTTCTTCCCCACCCACTTGCTAATGTTTACTCTTTAGAGTCCTCCATAGCTGCTCCATGTGCTCTGCCCATGTGTGTTAGCTGCATTCCATGGGAGACATAAGAGGGAGCTTACTGTGTCATGCATGGAGCCAGGACCCCTTCGTTACTTTCTCATTACTACTCATGCTGCTCAGCAGTGCATTCTGCAGCTTCATTCTTCTGAACTAAAGCCATGGTCCACTTTAAGGTCTGTCATGGTAACAGAGTGCCTTAAGGAGTCAGTCTGTGTACTGTACTTGATGGCTGCGGTGCCTGAGGTTCAGTCATCAGGTCAGGCTCAGTTACTGCATTCTTCATTTCCCGTGCTAGTTATTTCAATACCTGAAGGATAAGCGTTAAAATCTCAAACTGTGGATGCAGAATTCTATGTCCTCCTCCCTCCCCGCTCCCTCCTCCCTCCTCTTTTGTGCATGATACTGATTTCTGGGCCTCACATGGTTCTATCACTAAGCTATATACTCTATTTTGCTTCTTATCATTTAGAACTTTTGTTAGGGAGATTGAAATATTTTTAAATTTTGAAGCTATTTCAACGATGTAAAAAAAAAGCAATTCACTATTTTATAATGTATTTTGACTGAGTATACTATCATTTCAACATGAATTCAGTGTAAAGTTGTCGGTGGTGTTTTACCTTTACAAAATAAATTCAATGTGTATTTAAACAGCTGTATTAGAATGTGTCAGCATTCGGTGCACAGTGGCCACGTGTGCTCGTGTTTGTATTATACAGTGTGCACAGACACACATCTAAAGTAGGTATTGACATGATTAAACCATCCGTTTTTCTATTTGTCTTATATGTTTTTAAACTTGCCTTTAATGGATTAGTTATTTTTTTGGTATTCTGTTTCTTTTGTTGGTATAGCAGGAATTTTGTTTTAATTGTTCCTTTAGAGGTTAAAATATCTTTTTTCTTTTTTTTTTAAGAAGACAAGATCTTGCTCTGTAACTCAGACTAGCTTTGAACCTATCCTTCTGCTTCAGCTTTCTGAGTGTGTGAGCCATAGGTGTCCATTTCCAGGCCCTGTAATGTGCATTTTAAAATGTTAATCATAGTTAAAATGATATATCCACAATCTCTAATTCCAGGATACTTCCATTATACCATGTGAAATTTATATCTGTTACGTAGTTTCTATTTCTCCCCCACAGCAATTGCCAGTCAACATTCTGTCCATATGTGTTTCCTGTTCTGTATATTTCATATTTTGTTTCTGGCTTCTTTAACTTAGCATAATACTTTTGGGTTCATGTTGTAGCATGTATCAACTTGTTTTTATTACTAAACACTGTTTTATTTAACATATAGTACAATTTCTTTTATTCACTCAATTATCTAGGCTATTTGAACCTTTTGACTATTTTGAAAAAAATTCTGCTGTGAACATGTGTACATGTATGTGATTGAGCACGTATTTTCAATTGTTTGCATGTGTATATATGAGTAAGCAGGATTGCAGCGTAGTCACATGGTATTCTACATTTACCTTTTAGAGATTAGCCAAACTTGTTTCCACAATTTCTTAACTATTTTGTATTTTCCCCAGCAACATGTTAAAGGTTCATGTTTTCCCATACTTCCTAGTCTCAGTTTCTGTCCTGGGATGGTTTTGTACTTTGACATGATGAGGGCCAACACATCTGGTCATCTCGCATGCCTCTTCCTGAAGAGTCTGGCTGACTCTGGTGTCTTTTAAGTTGCTGTCCTCCGTGGGTGTGAGGTGTATGTTCTGATTTTTGTTTTCCTAATGTCGAACAATCTTTTCATGTGTGTGTTATCATTCGCATATCCTTGTAGAGCAGAGGTTCTCAACCCTCCTGATGCTGTAACCCCTTAATACAGCTCCTCATGTTGAGGTGACCCCCAACCACAGCATTATTTTTGTTGCTACTTTATAACTGTGATTCTGCTATTGCTATGAATTGTGATGTAAATATCAGTATGCGACCCCTGTGAAAGGGTAGTTCAGCCCCTAAAGGGGTCACGACCCACAGGTTGAATGCCAGTGTCAGAGAGAGATCCTCAGGGGTTTGCCCATTTTACGACTGGGTTGCTTGGCTTTTGTTGTTGGTGTTGAGCTTCTCACGCTTCTGGACTCTGGCGAGCCTCCTGTCTCAACTTCCGGAGTGCTCCTCCTAAGAGCCTCATTTCCCTCCTCCTCCTCTTCCTTCTCCTCTTCTTCCTCTTCTTCCTTCTCTTCCTCTTTCTCTTCTTCCTTCTCCTCTTCCTCTTTCTCTCCTCCTCCTCCTCTTCTTCTTCCTCCTCCTCTTCCTCCTCCTCCTTGTCCTCTGTTGTTGTTGTGGTGGTGGTGGTGTCACACTAGGGATTGGACTCAGTGCTTCCTACATACAAGGCAAGCTTTTAATTTTGCTACATTTATTTTACACAAACATTATTTGTGTATGTGCCATATGAAGATGTGTACATATATGTAAAGTCTAGAGGTTAACTTCAGTTATCATTTCTCAAGAGCCCTTTACTTAATTCTTTGAGGCAAGATCTCTCATTGGTTAGCCAGGAGTTCACCATAGGCTGGCTGTTTAGTGAGCCCAGGGCTCTGCCTGCCTCCCCCTTTGCAGCCCTGGTATTTGTGAACACACACCACCATGTTTGGCTTTGTACATGGGTGTTGAGGGTCAAGCCCGGGGCTTCATGCGTGCACAAGCACTTTACTGTGAGTTATTTACAGAGCCCCCAGAAGTATTTTCTGCTTGTTCTTTTGTCCTTCCCCCCATGTCATATTACTTCATAGTTTAAAAGTCACTGAGGTTTTTGTTGGTTTTTCTTTTTTTTTAAATGACTTATTAATTAATTTATTTTTTTATGTTTTGGGTTTCTTCAAGTATGTAGTCTTATTATACCCTGAGTTTCCTTTCTTATGTTACTGATGGAAACTGCCCCCTCTCTGTAGAATATTAGTCCAGTCTTATAGGTCACTTCATTTCTGTCCATTAGGACTATACAGTCTGCCATTGTGCAGTAGCTTCCTATATCCAACCTGGCTTTCCTGGCTTGTAGCTGACACCATGGTTGTCAGTTAGCTACCCTGTTTCCATTGCTGTGAAGAGACATCATGACCAAGGCAACTCTTCTAAAGGACACATTTAATTAGGGCTGGCTTACAGGTTCAGAGGTTCGGTCGTTTATCATCAAGGTGGGAAGATGGCAGCATCCAGGCAGACATGGTGCTGGAGAAGGAGAAGTTCTAACTCTTGATCCAGCTGCTACCTGGAGAGGACTATCTCCTAGGCAGTAGCAGGGTCTCAAAGCCCAGCCCCACAGTGACACACTTCCTCCAAAAGGGCCACACCTATTCCCAACAAGGCCACACCTCCTAGTGCCACTCCCTGGGCCAAGCATGCTCAAACCACCACAGTGGTAGAAGCTGAAGTCTGCTGTTTGTCATTTACTCAGCCTCTATTTACATGTAATAGCCATGTGAGATGCCCTTTAACTGTATCTCCTGTCCTTTATAGTGAACTGCAAGCCAGCCTGGGCTGCATAGTAAGATACTCTCTTAGCAAAACAAAAAACCCCAAGCAAAAACTAAATTTAAATTTTAAGTTCTGTAAGTTCTCATTTTACACCGCTCTAATTTACAGAAATTTCATTTACTATGATTTAGTTAAGTAATACCAATTAGCATAGTTTGAATCTAATTAGCATGGTATGTTAACTATAACTACACAGAATATAAATATCTTTTGTTGCCAATTCTCTAGTTCATGGTAACTGTCAAAGAAATGTGTGCTGTGGTCAGTCATGTCTTCCTAGCATTAGTGGCTGCTCATCTGTCACTGGTTTATCTTTAGACAGCAGAATATTTAGTTGTGTTGGTCTCTCCTCACTGAGATATTTTGTAAATATTGATAATTCAGACTGGAAAATTGGGAATAAAGGTGAAACAAAGTGACAAAGTAGTGACTGAAGTCAGAGGGAAAGGTGAAGATAGTAAGGAAGAGACAGCAGACAGCAGTGATGGAAGACACAGCAGAGGGCGATGACATCACCCTGTGAAAGTAACCCACGGTAGCCACAGGAAGTTAGGAAGTTGTTCCTGCTTGGGTCCCGTCCTTAAGTTATCTCAGTAAGCACATGTATATATTCTAACCCCTGCCCCATCTACAGTTCTAGTCCCAGCAAATTTAGATAAGAGAAATTTAAAGAGATATATAATATAATTTTTTCAAAATATAGAAAAATGAAAATTTGGATTGTTTTTTTTTTGAGATAGGGTCTCACTATCTAGCCCAGACTTATCCTCCTTATCTTTTTCTTCTTCTTCTTTTTTTTTTTTTTGGTTTTACAAGACAGGGTTTCTCTGTGTAGCCCTGGCTGTCCTGGAACTCACTCTGTAGACCAGGCTGGCCTCGAACTCAGAAATCCACCTGCCTCTGCCTCCCAAGTGCTGGGATTAAAGGCGTGCACCACCACTGCCCGGCCCTCCTTATCTTCTTGTGTGTTGGGATTAGAGATGTGAACTACCATCTCTGACCAGAATTTTTTTTAATGGCTTTTTTTTTTTTTTAAGTTTATTTAGTGTTGAGGCACACGTGTGTGTGTGTGTGTGTGTGTGTGTGTGTGTGTGTGTGTGTGTGTGTGTGTGTGTGTGTGTGTTGCGTGTATTGACATGGAAATCAAAGGTCAATTTTTGCAAGTCAGTTCTTTGTACTGTGTCAGTCCTCTTGAATTCGGGTCTTCCAGCTTCACTCAGCGAGCACCTTCACTTGCTGACCCATTTCACCGGGCCCATACTTATTTTTTAGGCTTCATTAGCTCAGGAGTACTGACTGTTAACATTGAGATTTGTGCTATGCCTCGGCTTAGACTCAGGCCTCTTTCTGAAATTTTTAATGTCTGTCTCTTTTCAAATATATACAATTTTTCTCCATTCTGTCTTATTTATTCCGTTATACTTGATCAATTAAAGTGAAATGTTTACATAATATACAACACGTTTTCACATACACAGTCACTGTGAAGTGCTTACCCGAATCAAGCTCACTAACATGCCTATGACACTGATAGTAATCATTTAATATCTTTGATTTTTGGAGTCACAAGTCTGGGCACAGTTGGCCTGGCATCTTTACTTCAAGATCTCTCACAGGGACAAAAGTACTGGTCAGGGCTGTTGTCTAATTTGAAGTCTTGATTGAGGAAGGACTAACTTCCAAGCTTTCAAGGTAGTTGGCAGAATTCTTTTCTTCAAGGGCTATTGGACTGAGACCTCGATTTTTAGCTGGTGGTTGGCTGAAGGCCACCCTTTATTCCTTGCCACGTGGACCTCTTCAGTACAACTGTTTGCTTCATTAAATCATGTAGGCCAAGCAGACCGTTCAGTCTTTAAGATGGTAGTTAACTTTATGTAACCTAATTATGGTGTCTGATTACCTTTGCCAGACTCCTCTAGGATCGAGGTTTTAGGTCCTCCCCATACAGTACTGGGGCTAACTAAGGGTATGCACGCTAGGGTGGAGAAGCCATTGGGGAACATGTTAAAGTTTGCTTGCCACAATTGTAATCTGCTATCACTATTTACTGATGTTTAGACTGTTAAAATGTTTACTCTGTTCCAGCCTTTCATTCTGTCCACTCTGCCGCCTTTACACATCTCTTGATCTTTGAGCACCTCAAGAAGTTGTTCCAAACTCACCTTAAATTTTTCAGGCTAGAGCTCTGGACATAGTCATTGTTCTAAGGCTCTGATTTAGTGGAGAGTGGTATTTAGAATAATCAAATGTGTTCATTTTATTAGATTTTTAGTAATCATAGGCATTCTCAGTTGGTATTTTGTGTGTGTGTGTGTGTGTGTGTGTGTGTGTAAAGATAATGCATATACATACTTCATTTCTCAAGTTCTGTCTCACAGTATTATCTTAGTTATAACTCAGCACTATAACATTCATTCTGGGTTTTTCTTCTTTCTCTGAGAAGCCTGGCCTTTCCCCTGTTTACTCTCAGTCCTCCTGTGTGACCGAGCTTGTGTTGTCCATGTTATCTTCTCAGTCTCCTCCTCCATCACATGGAAACCTCCTTTACTTTTTGGGTGTTACTTGACAGCAATGCTGCCTTCACCTTCTTTTTTTTTTTTTTTTTTTTTTTTTTTTCCCCCTTGGTTTTTTTGAGACAGGGTTTCTCTGTGTAGCTCTGGCTGTCCTAGAACTCACTCTATAGACCAGGCTGGCCTCGAACTCAGAAATCCACCTGCCTCTGCCTCCCAAGTCCTGGGATTAAAGGCGTGCGCCACCACCGCCTGGCTCGCCTTCACCTTCTTTAAAACCTAGGACTGAAACTGAGTTCTGAACTCTGTTTCCACCTCTTGCCCTGCCTTATGTCCTTGAGGAACCTTTGCTCCTGCCACTTGCCCTACCTAGGTATGGATTCTCAAGTCATCCTGCTCACTGGAGTCTAGTCCCTAACTCTATGCCAGGCCCATCGGGTCCAGAGATGTTCTCATTTGGACTCCAAAAGCTTGTTTTGAACCACTGCAGTCACCTAGCATGAGGCTTGCTTAGCCAGTACTCACTAGTGACTGATTAATGGAATTGTTTAGATAGGGAGGAGACCAGGACAAGCTATCACTTACATTTTTTAAAAAAGCTCCACTTTGGTTTTGTTTGTTTGGTTTGGTTTTTTTGTTTGTTTGTTTTTGTTTTGTTTTGTTTTGTTTTTTTGAGTCTAGGTGTTTCTACGTAGCCTTGGCTGGCCTGGAAATCAGGATGTAGACAAGGCTAGCCTGAAACTCAGAGATCCTCCTGCTGCCTCTGCCTTTGAGTGTTGGGATTAAAGGTTTGCACTACCACCACTTAGTGGGACTTTATTGAAAGAGCTTATGCAAAAGACCACTGACATTAGCCTAGGGGTGGAAAGGGAATGAGAATGCAAATGAATTAGAGCACATTATTTTTAAAAGTATTTTTGTTTATTTGTTTTTTATGTAATGAGTACACTGTAGCTGTCTTCAGACACACCAGAAGAGGGCATCGGATCCCATTTCAGATGGTTGTGAGCCACCATGTGGTTGCTGGGAATTGAACTCAGGACCTCTGCAAGAGCAGTCAGTGCTCTTAACCGCTGAGCTATTTCTCCAGCCTTTTAAAAGTGTTTTAAACCAAATATGACAGCACTTATGCGGAGGTCACTGAGGCCTACCCGTATGTAATTATTACAAGGTGGTTGTGTGTGTGTAAAAGCTTGTTTATGTGTAAGATGCCAGAAGAGGGTCTCAGGTCCTTTGGAACTGGAAATAGAGATGGTTGTGATCCACTTTGTGGGTGCTGGGGACTGAACCCATGTCCTCAGGAAGAACAGCCAGTGTTCTTGCATTAGTCAGGGTTCTCTAGAAAAACAGATCTTAGAGAATGGGTTATTAGAATGGCTTGCATGTTGTTGTCCAGCTAGTCCAACAGTGATTGTCTACAAAAGGAAGGTTCAAGAATCCAGTAGTTGTTCAGTCCATGGGCCGGATGTCTCAGCTGGCCTTCAGTACATGCTGGAATTCTGAAGAAGTAGGTTCAAATGCCAGTGAAGGAATGAACTTGATAGGGAGAGAGAGGCAGAGCAAGCAAGAGAGAGCACTCTTCCTTCTTCTGTGTCCTTTATATAGGCTGCCAGCAGAAGATGTAGTCCAGATTAAAGGTGGATCTTGCCACCTCAAAAGATCTGGATTAAAGGTGTGTCTTTCCACATCAAATTCAGGTTAGAAATGAGTCTTTCCACTTCAAATGATTTAATTCCATGTGTGGTGGTCCAGTTGACAACCAAGAACAACCATCACAGTTTTTAAGCTCCGAGTCTTCTCTCTAGCCTGTCATTCAGGCTTAAGTATTGGACATATTTCTGATTTGCCCCCTTTAATTAGTCACTGATTTTCCATGGCCATTAGTTTGATGGTTCTAACAGTCTTATGAGTGGGTCTTACTTCTCTCGGGCTTTGAAAGTCCTGGACCCCTAAACTATCTTTGGACCCTGTTTCTTAATAAATTACCCATGACTTTCAAAATGCCTCCCCAGCTTTCTTTTTGAGACAAGATCTTGGCCCAGGCTAACCTACTTCAAATTTACAGCATTAAAGTGCCACTTTTATGTATACTTTAAAGATAGAATATTGTAGTTTAGAGCCTATATTTACCATTTGCTAGGTACCCCTCAACTTTTGGTAACCGACTAACCTCCCTTTATTTTATTTTATTTTTTTTTTAATTCGAGACAGGGTTTCTCTGCATAGCTCTGGCTGTCCTGGAACTCACTCTGTAGACCAAGCTGGCCTCGAACTCAGAAATCCGCCTGCCTCTGCCTCCCGAGTGCTGGGATTAAAGGCGTGCTCACCACCGCCTGGCTAACCTCCCTTTATCAGAGATTATACATGTCAATAATTGTGGAAATATTTCATCTAACAGATACCTTACACTCTAGTTGACTTAATCTGTAAGCAACGATTTCTCTCAGGTGTGTATTTTGCACTGTTCTCTGATGATTAAGGACACATTTTTTGAACATTTACCGTGGCCAGATAAAATGGTTTTTGTTTTATTTATTAATTTATTTATTTTGTAATAGAAGAAAGTTTATTTAGGGATTGTGTTTTCATAGGGTTGGAGTCCATGATGCTGCCTATGTTCCAACACAGGCAGCAGGAGGCAGCCACTGAGAGTTCACATTTGCTCTTGAGCAAAGAGAATATTGGGGATTTTAAAGGCATGAATCATATCCCTGAGGAACAATCTGGGCAATCTAAAAGAGGAGGCAAATATGTGATAACTTACAGTAATATTGCAGTAGAACTAAAGCCTATGTCTGAACATTTGTAAACATTAAAAAAAAACATTAATAGCACAGATTGTCTAATCCAGTGTAGTTACTGTACGTGTTAATTTCTCCCTTAAATAGAATATAAATTAGGGGATAATATAGAACATTTGCTTATCATACTCAAGACTCTGGATTCAATTCCTTGGTGTGTGTGTATGTGTGTGTGTGTGTGTGTGTGTGTGAGAGAGAGAGAGAGAGAGAGAGAGAGAGAGAGAGAGAGAGAGAGAGAACGGACAGACACACAGACAGAGACGGAGACAGAGACAGACGGGGTAGAGAGAGATTGAGAGAGAGAGGACAGTGCACAGAATTCAGTAGCGTGTGAGCAGCGTGAAGTGGTTGAGCCTGTGAGGGACACGCTGACGTCTCAGTTCTGCCATTGTCATTTCCTCAGTGTACTGTCCTGTAAAAAGAACAGTAATAACTTATAATGAAATAATTTGTTAAGGAAAGCACAATTTTTTAGTAAACAATTTCCGTCTGATAAACTTTACCGCTCTCTTATATACACACCTGTGAGGAATAAGTATTTGATTGGCGGATGAACTTGCTGCTGTTATGGACTCTAGTTCATTCTTTCTTACCAGAACATTTTGAAATGGAATTGGCATTCTTGGAAGCTGTTGTTTTTTTGTTGTTTGTTTTGCTTGGTTTTTGAGACAGGGTTTCTCTGTGTAGCCCTGACTGTCCTGGAACTCACTCCGTAGAATAGGCTGGCCTGGAATTTAGAGAACTTTTTGCCTCTGCCTCCAAGTACTGGGATTAAAGGCGTGCACTGCTGCCTTGCAGAGGCCATTCTTACTAGTACATTTTGCAAATGTTATAACTCTTATTTAATTTTTCTACAATTTTGTGTAATAAGCTAAATGGATTTGATCATCTGACACAGCAGGTGAGAGTTTTGTTTTGGGAGTAGACTGTAAAAGGGCTTCTTAAATGTTGCTAACTGATGATTGACAAGCAGGATGGTTCAGCAGCAAAGGCGCTTGCGGAGAAGCCTTACAACCGGGGCCACAGTAGGAGGGCGGAACCGATTCTCCCCGTGGTCCTCTGTCCTCCCCGTGTGCAATACGGCCTGCACACTCTCCCACAATAAATAAGTCGTTAAATAAATGTAATTTTTATAGGCAAACATTTCTTTGTAAGTTAGAGCCTGAATGCCTTGCAAGGACTATGGAAACTGCATTTCTCTTGGCCTGAATTTTTTAGTTGATATAGTAGTGGAAAGGGAATTCTTTACCATGGCTTAAGGATACATAAACTCTCAATGCAGCTATCTTTTTATTGTTGATTATTATAGCTTCTATTACTCCTAGAAGTTGACCAACAGGGACCTGAATTTAGGAGATTTTGTCATTCAGCTTTCATCTAGTAAATGCTGAGGCCAGCCCCTTGCTTGCAGGGCCCTTTATCAGTGAAGAGAATCTGTGGCAGTCAAGTGTGGGGGAGGAGTAAAGATTCTCAGAGATCTCTTAGGGGAGATTTGAACTTGATAGGTACATGACGCTGAATTCTTGAAACACCAGACACGTTTTTTTGCAACATTTCAGTTGGTTTTTTTTCTCCTTCTTTGATTTAGTAGAAACTTGTTTAGCATCCCCTCTATTTTGCATAGGCTTTTTTTTTTTAAGATTTATTTTTAAATTGTGTGTGTGTGTGTGTGTGTGTGTGTGTGTGTGTGTGTGTGTACATGAGTGAGGGTGGAGGCACAAGATTATGGGTAGAAGACAAAGAGGGAGTTGGATCTCCTGACTGGTGGTTATGAGTTTCCTAATGTGGGTGCTAGGGAAGAAACTCTGGTCCCCTTCTAACTGCGGAGCCACATCTCCAGCCCCTATCCATATATATAAAGATTATTATGTATTTTTTATGTATATGAGTGTTTTGTCTACTTGTGTGCCTAGTACCATCGGAGGTCAGAGGAGGGTATCAGGTCCCCTGGAACTGGAGTTATAGACAGTTTAGAGCAACTATCTGTGGTTCTGGGAACCCAACTTGAGTCCTTTGCAATAGTAGTGAGTACTCTGAACCACTGAACCATTTCTCCAGCTCACACGCGTGCGCACGCCCGCGCGCGCGCGCGCACACACACACACACACAATATGTTTTAAAAGTTGATGAACCTGTGTAGTTGGACCCATGTTTTAGTTTAAATAAAGTATTGCAGTCTTTACTTCCTACGGGTTTTAAAAATGTTTTTAATTTGAATTTTATTTTTACTTTCTGTGTTTTGTGTTTTTGTGCATATGTGCATGTGCCATGGTCTCTGGGGATGGACAGTTACTTGCTGAGCCATCTCCGAGGTCTAGCTTTCTACTCTTGTGCCAAGGAGAGTCGTTCAGGGTGAAGGTAGATAGAAAATGAGCTTAGGAAGCAGGCCTGTGCTGCCCAGAGCTGAGTTTACACAGGATGAGATATAAGCTATTAACTGAGGCTTTGAGTTTATCCAGGAAAATCATTTAAGGCGTGTGTCATTCAGGAGTTCTTTAATGGTAGTAAAAGTTACATATTTAAACGTGGGAACGTGGTTGTAGTTGTTGGATTGAAGCACACACACATCCTCATTTCTATTTAAAAGGTTAAGGGTTTGAAGCATGGCTCAGTGGCAGAGTTACCTTAGCATGGCCCTGGGTTTGATCCACAGCAAAAGAGGTTGGGAGGATGGGAGAAGTTTAGAAATTTAAATTTGCAATGAGAAAAAGCAAGGCCAGCCCAAACCTTAGGAAACTATGTGCTTAAAGATGTGGTCTCATTGTAGAGCCCTAGCCGGCCTGAGACACAGACTCTTGTTTTAGCTCTCCCTGAATTGGGATTACTGGCATGTGCTAATGTGCCTGGATTTTCTTTCTTTTTTTTTTTGGATTTTCAAGACAGGGTTTCTCTGTGTAGCCCTGGCTGTCCTGGAACTCACTCTGTAGACCAGGCTGGCCTCGAACTCAGAAATCCGCCTGCCTCTGCCTCCCAAGTGCTGGGATCAAAGGCGTGCGCCACCACTGCCCGGCCTGTGCCTGGATTTTCAAACATTTTTTTCAGTCTTAGGGATAGAACCTAGGACCTCACATACTAGAGAAGCACTCTACCACTGAGCTATATCTCCAGCTCCTTTTAACTTTTTTCTTTTAGATATGGTATTGCTAGTTGCCCAGATGGCCTTAAACTCACTCCAAAGATCAGGCATGTCTTGAATGTGTGATCCTTCCGCAATAGCCTCCAGTAGCTGGGCTCACACACCTGGCAGTTCAATCAAGGGCAGTATTACTAAGTGGTGGATATAACATGTATTATGTCTTTGTTTAAAATTGGCCCATAAACTTGGGCAACTCTCATTGGGCAGTTTAAGCAGCATTTACCAGTATGAGTAAGATTAATTATTGCAATACAAACCAATTTGAAAATTGGTTTTTAAATTGAGCCATAATATATAAAATCTTATGATAATGTACAAATCTGACTATATTCAAATGCAGTTTTCTTACCCATACCAATCGCCTTGTAATAATCGAGAATGCATCCTCTGTGTGGTGTTTGCAAGTTAATACTGTTTTGGAAATCACACTGGGCATATTTGTGGCTTCCCTGGGTGTATGTGGCTCATTATTGATCATAATTTTATTTTGGAATTTTAGTTTAAGTAGATGGGGTAAGCCTCTTTCAGAATTTTAGTTGTTGGAGTTTCGATGCAAGATTGGGTCTATGAATGAGAAGGAACATTAGAATGAACACAAAAGAAGCTCAGATAATAATTCATCAAGTGGTAACAGTAGCATAGATTCTTATGGAAAACAGAAAAGACTATAATTCATGGAAGAAATGCCTTCAAAACTTTACCAAGAAGCTCTTACAAATGCAAATAAATGTGTGTTGTAATGAGAAAGAAGAGTCCCATGTCTGTGAATGAAGGGGTTTTGGCTGAGTTCTAGACCCAGCAGTACCTATGTGCACTGTGCAGAGGGCTTCGGTAGAGCTGAGGTGTGTGAGCACCTGCCTCTTCTGACAAGCTGTCTTCCAGTGCTTGCTGCATTTCCACCCATCCTTTCCTTTTCTACATACTCTGTTACATACCTTCACTTTTCTAGCTCTCATACATACCTCAGATTGAAATCCTCCTTCAGAATGACACTTTTTTTTTTTCAAGAAAAAAATCCATTAACCAAACTTAATAAATAAAAGTACCATGTCTCTAAAGAATTGCACAATAGTAACCTTTAACAATGAATTTCTTGCCGGGCAGTGGTGGCGCACACCTTTGATCCCAGCACTTGAGAGGCAGAGGCAGGCGGATTTCTGAGTTCGAGGCCAGCCTGGTCTACAGAGTGAGTTCCAGGACAGCCAGGGCTACACAGAGAAACCCTGTCTCGGGAAAAAAAAAAAAAAAAAAAAAAAAAAAAAAGAGTTTCTTTATGTTAGCAATCTTTAGTATATAGTGACTTCATGCTGATGGAATGTTGCAAGAATATAAGTTCTATGAAGGAAAGGGATTTTCTTCCTTTCCTTCCTTTTCTTTTCATTTCTTTTCCTTCCTTCTGATACCAGCTTGCTAATAACCCTGGCTCTCATGGTAGCCCGCTTGGTATTCACTATATAAACTCAAGCTGATCATGAACTGCAGGTAGTCATCCTACCTCAGTCGCTCCAGTTCTGGGATTACTGATGTGAGCTACCATGACCAGCTAAGAAAGGGATGTTTTTTAAAAAGATTTATTTATTTACTTACTTTACATCCCAGTACCAGCTCCTCTTCTCCTCCCAAAAAGGGATTTTTTTTTTTAAAGGCCGATGATATAGCTCAGTGGCAGAGTGGTTATCTACCATGTGTGAAATTCTGCTTTCAGCATGACAGCATGAGTGATATCAAAAGGGAGGAAGAATTTCTTTTTGTCCATTGCTGTATCTGGTGCCCAGAACAAGAAAGACATTCACTAAATATTTACTGAATAAACTGTTAAACATTAGCCTTAAGAAAAACTTATATAAGTAACTTACTTATGAAAATTATTTCAGTGAAACTTTGTTTGTGTCTCACTATGTAACCTTAGCTTGCCTGGAGTTTAATAAGTAGACCAGTCTAGCTGGGAGGGAAGGTGTGAGTTACTATTTCTGGCTTCAGTAAGGCATTCTTTCTTTTTTAAATTAAGTTTTTGAGATGTATTTTTATTTTGTGTGTATGGATATTTTACCTGCATGCATGTCTGTGCCTGTGGGGGCCAGAAGAGAGTATCAGATTCTCTGTGAATGAAGTTACAGTTATGTGGGTTCTGGGAATTGAGCTCCAGTCTTTTGGAAGAGTTGCTGGTACTCTTAATGGCTGAGCCATCTTTCCAGCCCCAGTAAAGAAAGCATTTGTGGTTCCTCCGTACAGGGCAGGGATTCTCAAAGTGACAGAAACTTTAAATACTCCTCTCAACCGTCCCCTTGTTCTGTTGCTCTTCTCCCAGTATAAGTATTTCACGTGCAGATGAGCTGAAAAGGACTGAAATTAGTAAATACAGTGCCCGGGAGACACAGAGGTGACTGGCAGGTGTATGGCAGGAATAAAGAGCAGGGGAATCACACATGTACCTGTATTAGGTAGGGCTCAGTTACAGAGCTAGAGTGCCAGAGCCAACTAGGAGGGTGGGTAGAGAAGGTGGGTTGATAAAGGCAGAGGAAATCAGATTGATAGTGTGCTTGGAGTTCATACAGCCAGGACAGGAAGCCATGATGAATTGCATAACGTAACAACATCCAACCGCTGTTTGTAAAATGGGTCGTAGCTTGAGGTTGGAGCAGTGAATGGAAGGAACTGACTGCTGCCGCAGCGCAGCGCAGCGCCGGGTGATAACACTGGCTTGTTGTGCCGTCTAGTGATGCTTCAGATCCCTTTCGAAGTCCCCAGCCCCAGTTTTTGATACAGAGGTGCAGACAGCAGGAGGAAGAGCTCTAGGAAGTAGGAATGGATTCTAGTTCTCACTTGCTGTCCTATTTCCTAAGTTCCTGAGCATGAGTGGACAAGTCCTTACCTGTAAAATGAGGACAGTGACCTGTAAGCAGGAATCTAGACTGGAGTCCTTAGTAACTGTTATCTTCATATGAGTTATAGACTGTGAGTAGGAAATACTATATCTTGCATCTCATTGTTGACTTCTACCAATTTTTTAAAGAAGTAAAAGAACCAGAACTTTATCTCATATTCTGTAAAATTTTATTACCTGTGAAAATGACTTTCTATTTAAAAATATGTATCCATTGAGTATGGATGGGTTTTTACTATTTTAGCCATTATTAAGGTAGCATAGTGCTCAAGCTAATGGACAAAACTTCATCCTGGGGTATTTTTAGAGAAGCTTGAAGAGTTATAGAGTCCACTCTGCCATTTGTAGATCTTAGGGAACTAAGCAGAGCTCAGGGAGATGGTTCAGTCAGTAACACTTGCCAGGGCATATGACATGCCATGTAAGACAGACAGGGAGCTGGTCAGCCAGCCTAGTCTAATGAGCAAGTTCCAGGTTCTAGTGAGACTTCATCTCAAAAAACAAGGTGGGTGGCTCCTGAGGAATACCACCTGAGGCTAACCCCTGACCTACACATGCACATGCACACATGCACATATGCACACACGCACACAGACCACAGATCTGCAAACTGCTCCCCTCCCCCAGCCTCAAAACACAACAATACTAACAGTGTTTAGTGTTATTAGAATTGGATCTTCTGGGGCTATTGAATGCACTCTATTCTGTCCCATCCTTTCCTTGCTGAAGGTTTTAGTACCACAACTCTCAGGCTCCCTACTCTTCTTCCCCTGTTGTTTTGTTTCTGTTGGGATTGTTTCTTGCCCTACCTCCCTTTAATCCATCTGGAAAGATGAAGAGGCAGCTGCTATGGTTAACTGTGCACTGTGGTTAATGAATAACAGACTAACAGGACACATAAAGCATCTGCAAACTGTGCAGAGTTAGTTGTTGTCAGGCCCTAGGGATACAATGCTTTTTCTTTTCTTTTTTAAAAACATTCTCCTGTGATATTTTGTTTCTTAATTTACCATTCTTAATATTGTAATGCTACCACAAAGTTCTCTTATCTGCTTAGTCTGTATAGTATTTCTTTCACCTTATGATGAATTTATAGAAGATGGTTAAGGTCCAAAAAGGAAATTAATCAATCCAGTATATTTAAGAAGTAGGTTTCCTAGTTCAGGTATAGTTATTCCTAGAAAAACAGGGATAGAAATTTATGACATGCTTGGTTTTTGGATCTGTAATGTTTTGTCTCTTGCCTTTTAGTTTCTAGTGCTCCTTTTGAGTTTCTTTGGGATTAGAACCACCATGTACTATTTCCTCCCAAGTGCTGGGAGGCAGAGGTAGGCAGAGCCTGGTCCACTTAGAGAGCTCCAGGCCAGGCCAACTAAGGCTACATAGTGAGACTGTATCTTACCACTTCGCCAGGGTTTCTATCATAAAGGCCAGCTACAACTTGAATATTGCATTCAACCAACCCTTGAAAATTCCTGTAATCTAAGCCATCCTGTCTCATACTGTCCCATCTCATAGTTGTCCTCTCTCTGCAGTGCTCTATGCCCAGGTCTCTGTGGCTGGGCTGCTCCAGCCTGGCGGACAGCATGCCTTCGCTGCGATGCCTGTATAACCCAGGGACTGGCGCACTCACAGCTTTCCAGGTACTCTCTCTGTCTCTGTGGGTTATTGGTGGGGGTATGTCTGATCCATCAGTGTGTCCTTCCTTCTCTCCTATACTGTACTTAATCCAGCTCCTCTCCTTTATAGCGCCTGTACTTCACATCACTCAGTATTTCTTCTGGGACTAACTTTTAATGTAGACCCAGACTTACTGACTTTTCAAACATCTTTATCATAATTGTTTTGTCAAAATGGATATAGCACAATTGGAGCAGTGCGTTTCAGATCTAGTACAGCTACTAATTTTTAAAATAATATAAATAGCAATTCAGAACTTAGTGTTTGCTGTGGTCTTACATAAAATCAAATCAAGTAATTAGGTAATCGAAATCAGATGCACAAACATCTTATGTTTTTCTTAGGATTACTACTATGTTCAGAATGCCTGGGTTTCTATGCCACTATCATGTGTGTGCATGCATACATACACATTTATGTTTGCATTATACATTAAGAACTATGTGTTAAAGAGTTTCTTGTTTCAGAGTGGGAAAGCTGTAGATAGTTTCCATTTTGAAGTACTCCAGTTGATCTTACATTTTTTGATGGACTCTAGCTCCTCTTAGTCTTCCTTAGAGGTCAAGAGGTCATTTCCATGGTGTAAGAGAAGCTATAGAAGAAACAAATGGAACTTAGTAGAGGAAAATGAAAGAAAGAACTTGAGGCCCATTGCTTATGGATTGGGGTGTCATGCATGATATTTCTTGGCAGAAGTGTTGTCTATCTACTTAAGGTATTTGGAATTTGTGTTTAGCTTTTATAATATTAAAAAATTGTACTTTTTTTCTTTTAGGTATATTTTATTTTATTTATGTGAATGTGTGTACAGGTGTCTAAAGAGGCCAGAGGGGTATGGGATTCCCTGAAACTATTGTGTACAGGCAGTTGTGAGCCACCAAACATGGGTTCTGGGACCCAAACTCACTCAGGTCCTTTGGAAAAAGCATTAAGCTCTCCAGCTCCTCAAAATTTGTTTTTTAATGTGCATGTGTGCTTGTGTGCAGGAGTGAGCCACATGCCCAGCTATTTGCCAGGTTGGTTTTTAACCTATGTAATTTATTATCTGTTCAGAGAAATTTCACAGACAGGTTGTAACTAAATATGAAAATATCCATGATTAAGTCTGGAAGAACGGAATTAAGTGCTGACAGTTACCAGTCTTTAGCAATACTATGTTAATGATGCTTTCATTTTCCTTTGTACAGTTTAATATTAATCTTCCTTTGCTTATACTTGAAAATAGTAAAGCATGTTGACTCTAAAAGTAAGTAAATCGTTTCAAATACTTTGTCACTCACTGTTTTAGTTGGGGTTTTTATTGCTGTGAAGAGAGATTATGACCACGGCAACTCTTATAATGGAAAAACATTTCATTGGAGCTGGCTTATAGTTCAAAGCATTGTATGGTGGAAGCATGGTGGCACATAAGCAGACATGGTGCTGCCTGTGTGTAGCTGAGAGTCCTACATTCAGATCAGTAGGGAACAGGAAGAAAGAGCGACACTGGGCCTGGCTTGAGCTTTTGAAACCTCAAAGCCCACCACAGTGACACACTTCCTCTATCCAACAAGGCCACACCCACTCCAACAAAGCCACACCTCCTAATAGTACCGCTCCCTATGGCCCTGTGGAGGCCATTTTCATTCAGACCACACAGTCACTAATACTGTGATCTTGAACAAATTGTTTTACTCTCATGCTTATTTCCCACATCTGTTACATGGCTACTGTAGATATGAATGGATGCATGGTAATATTTGCTGTTTTTATCATCTTTGTATACATTGTTGCTTTGAGAGAGTATATGATATCCTGAGAGTGTCAGTTTACCCCAGAGTGAGTTATCTTGTTAAGGTAGGGTTTTTGGTTTTGTTTTGTTTTGTTTTATTTTGTTTTGTTTTAAATCAATGTATCCTGCTTGGGAAGGTACTGACTTTAAGAACTCAGAGTTCTTTGTTTTGTTATTGTTTTGACTGAGACAGACTATCTGAGACAGACTATCACTTTATAACCCAGGCTAGCCTGGAACTCTAGAGTATCTTGCCTCAGCCTTCTGAACCCTGGAATTATTGTGTATCACCAACCACTGCTAACCTATTGGTTTTTAGTTGCATTGAATTTAACCAGTCTGTAAAGTCTCAGTGAAAAAGCTCATCAAAATTGTCCTCACTTTAGGCACAGACACTCTCAGGATTGATAATTGGTTTGAAAGTATTCAAAGAACTTACTGAAAGCAGTGATACAGATTATTAAGAGGGAAAGGATACATGTTAAACCTCACCAAAAGAGGTATCCATGGGCCAGACAAGATGGCTCAGTGGGTAAGATTGGTGGCCTGAGTTCAATCTCTGGATTCCACAAAATGGCAGGGAAGGATTTACTCTCCAAGGACTTGGATGAATTCTCTCTCGATTTGCCTTGTCTCTCCTCTCTTTTCCTCTCATGTCCTCCAATGTCTCTTCCCCCCCCCACACACACACACAGACACACACACACACAGATACACACACACACACACACACAGACACACACACACACACGTATTTGTGTGCCGTATGCATGCAGTGCTTGCAGAATCCTGAAGAGAGTGTTGGCTCCTCTTGGACTAGAGTTAAATAACAATGGTTGTGAGCTACCATATGGATGCTAGGAGTGAAACCCAAGAGCAGCTAGTGCTCTTAACTACTGAACCATCTATCCAGCCCCAAATAAATAATCTTTAAGAAAGACTTAATTAAAAAAAACAAAACAAAATCCAGAAGAGCCGCGTAGGAAAGGATCTTAGAGAAGTTACAATGTACAGTTTTCAGTCACTGAGTTTCTGTGGAGCCATGGATGTATTATAGCTTTTCAGGCACAGTATCTGGTAACATGTGCCAACCTCCAAAGCCATATTTATTCAAACTTACTTGTTTATTGCCCCCATGACTGGCCTTTAGTCTCTAGCCCATCCTTGTAGGCCACACAGAAGCCTTTAGTCCCTATCTCCTCTTGGTGTTGAAACTTATACAGTGTTTTTTCCAACTCTCAATGCAGATTGCATTTCCAGTATCTAAAGTCCCCAGACAAACAGAGACACTTATATCCACAAGAAGTCAAGAAGCCTAGACACCACCTCCTTGCAACCAAGGGCAAAGGCAGATTTCTCTTTAAATAAGGTTATTCTTCACTATATAGGTATCTGTTGTGAGAATGAAATAAGGCCTATTTATTCTTGTATATATAGAAGCCAAGTTTTATTTAACAGTTACTTATGATTTTTATATTTATATTCCATTGTGAAATGAGTAAGAGAGCTATGAAGCCACATAATCCCAAAGGCAGAATCTCCCTGAACAGATTGGTTCTATAAAAGAAATGTACAGGGAGTCATAGGACTGTACAGGAAGGGCCTGACTGGAGTTACAGCAGTTCGCACAGGGCCCAGGGTTCTATCTCTGTCACCACAAATAAACAAACTAGTCCTGATCTAACCTCAGAGTCGGGGTAAGGAGGGTCAGGTAACCACGTAGACTGAGAATGGACTGGGCAAAAGCCCAAGGACAGGAACGGCTGGGTGCACTAACCCCTCCCCCACCCTTACACACACACACACACACACACACACACACACACGCGCGCGCGTGCGCACGCGCACACACACACACACAGCACAACAGCTGAAAACTACAGAGAAAACAGTAGCCTTACTGAGAACAAGCTGGGGAAGCTACTGATCACCTCATCATGTAGGACTTGGGGCATGAGCAGCGAGGTGCTACAAGGATTGAGCACAAGAAATTCATCACTGTGGCTATAGACAGATCATCTCAGTTAGTGAACATTTCTCTTGGTCAGCTTTTCGTTTGTCTACCTCCAAAGTTCTGACATTACAGGCCTGTGCCACCATACCTAGCGGTTTTACTAATTTAGAGGTGAGAACAGTTTGCACTCTTTAAAAATTACTGAGGGACCCTAAACTAACTTTATGCATTTGGCTTATTTCTACTGATATTTACTATGTTTGAAATGAGAATAGAAAAAATATTATTATTTGAAATTAATAACTCTCCAGGATGTGGAAGTACACAACTGTAATTTCAGCAAGCTAGAGGTGGAGACAGGAAGATCATGAGTTGAAGGTCGGTCTGGCTCTATAGCAGGTTTGAAGCCAGCCTGGCCTACATGGATTCCCCCATAATAACAATACTAACAAAGAAACCTATGTTACATAAATAGGACATTTTTAATGAAAACTGTATTTAAGATATTAATACTGGCATTGTTTCACTTTCATACATCTAGTGTCTGGAGTAATTAAAGGCAGATGAATTTTCATATATACTTCTGCATTCATTGTTATGCTTTGTTTAAGGCATAGGAAGACTGTCTTGCCTATATATAGAGAAAAAGTTTTAAAAGAGGTACCAGGCTTGATGACACAAGTCTGTAACCCCAGCACTCAAGAATCAGTTGTATTATGAGTTGGGGGCTAGCCTAAGGCTATATAGCAGCTTTGATTTGTCTGGAATACATGAGATCCTGTCTCAAAAATATCTATATGACTCTGTGTGTGTGTGTGTGTGTGTGTGTGTGTGTGTGTGTGTGTGTGTGTGTGTGTGTGTGTGTGTGTTTAAACCTTCTGACTTTGGTAGAAAAATAGAAGTTTTCATTTGTCCTAAAACAGTTCTGAATTAAAGTAGCAAATAATTCTGAACCAATTCACCACCAGAACCTTTTCTAGTTGTAATTAAAAGTCAATAGTGCTTTTAAGAAGTTGAACACTCTGTATGTTCCTACTTCTAGAATTTATTTGTAGGAAGGCTTATTTAGAGATATTTTTATGTGTATGAGTGTTTGGCCTGCATGCATGTATATGCCTGGTCCCATGGAAGTCAGATCTGCCACCATGTGGGTGTGGGAACTGAACCTGAGTCCTTTGCAAGAGGAGTAAGTGCTTTAACTTCCAGGCCATCTTTCCAGTCCTATGTAGAGATTTTATTGGAAAAATCAAGGAATAAATTGAACAAGTTAGCTGTTGATTCCATCACAGGAGTCAAATTGTTTAAGCAGAAAGGGAGCTACTTATGAGACAGGAAGGAAAGGAAAGCCAGAGGTTAGGTTGTAGGTTGGGGCCCAGGGCCCTGGGGCAGGGTTTCCTGGAATCTGAGCTGGCTCTGTTCTTAACCACTGAGCAGTCTCCCCAGCTTAAATCCTTCTCCTCTAAGGGGACCATTTTTGGGCCAGACACATCACTCGGCTTGTGTAATGTTTGCTTATTATGCATGACGTTTAGTTTTTGATCTCTACATTTCATAAACTAGATGTGATGGTACATGCCTGTAATCCCAAAAAGGACCAAAAATTCAAGGTCATCCTCAGCTACATAGCAAGTTTGAGATCAGCCTGGTATACACGAGACCCTGTCTATACTACTGCTACTGCTACTGCTACTGCTACTGCTACTGCTACTGCTACTGCTACTGCTGCTACTATTACTACTAGTAGTCATTATTATAATGACTGTTAATAATATTTTTAGACCATTATTATTATTTAACATACTTGTTTTCATCAGTCTGGGATGACTTAACTATACATTCATATATGCATATATGCATGTAATGGTTTTGTTTTCAAATGTTCCTATTGTTTTTGTTCTCATTTTAATTATCAATCAAACATTATTAGCTATAGAAAATAGATGTAGAAAAAAGAAAGACAATAATGATGTCCTTTCAAATATTACCATTTTACTGATATTAGTTAGCACTTTGGAATTTCATATAAATTATGTGCTTGCCCATGCTACAGTTAGCAGCTGGTATTCCTGATGAGAGTGGCCACTTCTATTTTGTGGACAGTTGCTTATATGTTTTTAGGTTGAATAAAGTTTGAACCTCGCTTCTCCTTCACAACTCTTTTCCTTTCATATAATTCTCAACTACTGCAAAATTTACAGTGCAGAATGAGTACAGGATTCCCACTGTTTGAACATAGCAGCGTTTGACCAAACTCCAGTGCATCTGTTTTTGTGTACTCTGATCACTCCGTCTGAGGCCTTCCCACACCCACCTGCCCCACCTGCCTTTTGCCTGTGGATGTCTATCTAGCTAGAAAACGCTATCCTTGACTGTGTTGAGACAGGATTAAAGCATTTCCAGATCTGTACTCCTTTCCCTCTCAGGCAGATCACACTTGTGCCCAGATACACAGCTACAGAGATGTGCCGCCACAGCGTTCAGTCTTCTGCCAGACTGAATTCCTTGAAGGTTAAACTGTATTTTGTTCATTTATTCTTCCATTGTCAAAAGTAATATTTCATACTTCTGGTGAATTAGTGAATGAACAGACTTAGATAATTTGAAGAAAACTATCCAGTAACAGACACAGGGTAAGAAAAGAGGAAGCATAGTATCGCTGGTAGCCCCCCCTACACATGTATAAAGATGACCTGTATTCAGAAAGAAATCATGATGATTAAAGCCATTCCAGACATCACACATTTGCACAGAGAAAAGAAAAACATGCCGAGTCTGATTTATGGGAAGTCCTCAAATTTCATATATTTGGCTTTCTTAGAACTCACTGTGATGATCCCCTCTGAGTTGGATTCTGTATACTGAATTTGGACTCTAGTTCATGAACAAATGCACATTTCAGGCTATTAAAGACTGGCACTGCCAGCCAACTGATGGTTCAGTTTCAATGGTGTCAACATCTCTATCTTTGTAGCAGTGTGTATTTGTGCGATTATTTGACTGTTTCATTGCAGTTTACCCTTACTTTGTAAAAGAATGGAGTAAAATTAAAGAGCTGAATATGATGAGCATCAGGCTAGAGAAAGGCTGAAAATCAGCATATCGATGATTCTTTAGTCTTGATTAAGTCCAATTTTATTCTTTTTTGGTTTTTCAAGACAGGGTTTCTCTGTGTAGCCCTGGCTGTCCTGGAACTCACTCTGTAGACCAGGCTGGCCTCGAACTCAGAAATCCACCTGCCTCTGCCTCCCAAGTGCTGGGATTAAAGGCCTGCGCCACCACTGCCCGGCCAATTTTAAAGCATATGTGCGAAATGTTAGAAATAGATTTTTGAAGATCGTGTTTTTTAAAGTGAAGGGCAGAGGAGATGGCTCAGAGGGTAAGAGTGCTTGTTATGTAAGCATGAGGAGATGTGGGTTCAAATCAGCATCCACAAAGTAGCCAGCGTGCCTGTTTGTAGCCTCGTGTAACCCAAGTGGTGTGGAGGGGCCGAAGCAGGGGGATGGCTGAAGCTTCCTGGCCACCAGAGTCATTCCAGGTCTGTGAGAGGTAAGAAAGCTGATACCCCCCACCCTACTGTGTGTGTGTGTGTGTGTGTGTGTGTGTGTGTGTGTGTGTGTGTGTGTGTGTATGCACGCGAGTGCGCGTGGTGTGAGCAAGCATGTGTACATATGTGTAGGTGAAACACAAAACTATAAAAAATACAGTGAAATTGTTTTAAAGTATTAGTTACATTGAAATCTAGTGTTAAGCCTTCTGTACTTTCATCTTTTATGTGTATTTTCAAGTGTTAAAGGTAAAAATGACTTGAGTTTGCGACAATTTTGCCTTACCTTGGAAATCATCTACATTGGAGAAGCAACATCTTGGGTTGATTGTCTCCCCTGTTGCTTGCTTGGTTATTGTGCTATTTTATATTTCAAGTTTGTTAAAAACACATTCCTCAATTGCTGAGTATTTTGACATGTCCAAGTGTAGCTGATGTTTATTTATGGGATAATGTATGACTTTACCTGGTGTTTAGAATGTGCCAAAATCATCATCTTGTGAGACAAAGCAGATTTCCTTGAAATATTTTTATTCTTCATGATGGATGTGAAAAATAAAAATCTTCCCAAAGTGTTTATTTCTTAGTTTAGATATATTGAATAACAGTGGATTTTCCCTCAGCTGCTTTGACTCCATCATAACCCGTAATTGTAAAGGGGAGAGATAGTACAGACTAGTAATGCCAGGGATGCAAGCCATAGGAGTGGAACTGGTGGAAAGAGGGTGATGGTGGCCTTTGGAGGTGCCCGACTTCAGTGACAGATTTTTTTCAGTAGGCACTTAAGACTAATCTGTGTCCTCTGCAGAGAGGCACATGTTATTTTCTTTATGTTCTAATATTCCTATTATTGCCATCGTTTGTGCTTACAGAGGCCATGGTTGTATGTGTGTTCTTTCTGTGCTATTCAGGAATTGTTAGGTGGCTCTGTGGCAGCCACACCATGCACACCTTCCTTCCTTCACCGTTGTCCTATGCTAGTGTTTTGCTTTCCTTCCTTGTTTAGTTTGAAGACTTGATATGTGGACTGTCACGATAAAGAATCTTGGTAGGTAGGCAGTATTCAGGAAACTCTTTCTTTGTCATTTATTTAAGCCAGGGTGTTTTAAGACTGCTTTATTTAAAACTAACAGGCAAGCCTGTGAGCAAACCAAGAGTGTGCACTCTTGACTCTAGCCTCAAAGGGCCCTATGCACTGTAGCACACGACTGTTAGGAGCTGGTGCACGTGAGCTGTTCTACATTCTTACACACAGTTCTCTGGAGACTAGATCTGTTATATTTTGAAATAGTTATTTAGAATATAGGAGAAAGATTTTGCAGTGATCTATCATCGGCCCTAACATCCTTAGGTATACGGTGAAAAGCTACTGTCTGTGTCTTGGTGTGAATTAAGCTGGAGTTTAGTGGCCTGTAAACTTTGCATGAAGAAAGGGACTGTTCCTTTTCATACATGAACACCGCATTCAAGTCAGCTTGATTTTTATGTGTTGGTCCATACAGTCATAACTGAATGAAAACATGAGGCATTAGCAATTCCCTTAGGTTTTCATGTTACACATAAACCTACTCACCATTTCAAGCTAGTAAATATAAAACTTAAATTATAAGCACCAAAAGCTTTATATTTGAATGCAATCTCCTCATTAGCTTAATTTAAATGAAGCTGCTGTTGTTGCTAATGTAGCTTCTATCTTTTGCACAAGTCACTGTTTTGTATTACTTTCTTTACTGATAGTGAACCATAAGGGACATTTCTAGTTTAATATTAATGTATTTCCCCTGATTTTTAAAGTAGCAGTTTGTTAATTTTTTAAGCATATCAACTGTAGCATAGTATAGTCCTGTGAGAGAGATTAGTAAATGAGCATAAGATGGATACAGGAATCCAACAGCTTGAAAATCACTGTTTGACCAAAGTCTTTTTTTGTATTCCCTACTCTGGTTCTCTTTCAGTAGTCCTGGAAATGTGCCTCTGTACTATTTGCAGTGAGATTATAAAACTGAATCATGATTTTGGTGGTGGAAGCCAGAGCATGTGCTTCCAGCACCCCAGCTGGCAGGAAGCTCTCCCTAGGTTTATGAATGTAGTTAGATGGCCCCCAACTGTTTACAAGACAGCAGAGGTGAGATCTTTGATTGACAAGTCAGAAATGCATTAGATCATTCTCTCTGCCATTCTCTGGTTCATGCTGTTAAAAATGTCAGCCTCCAAGTTTGAATGGCAGCCTGAGGGCCTTAGAAGCTTTTTGTTTTCTGAGATGGAAACACAAATTGGATGTGTGCCTGAGCGCTTCATCCTGGGCTGTAATTTCATCTTTTAGCTAAGAACCACAAGGTACATGAGCAAAGCACCCTGTAAACAATAATACTGTGGAAAAAAAAAATAAACAAGGTCGTGTTTCTGGTACGTTGATCCGGTGGTGTCCTGACCTCTATCAGGTTGAACATCTCCACTCTGATTGCTGTTCCCTTTGGCATTACAATGAGAGAGAGAGACTGACACAGGGAAAGATTTAAAGTTGCAGTATCGTTGCACATTGCTTGTATTGGTCATGAAATATTGAACTGTCAGAATGTGACACTTAGTTTTTTAAGCAACCTTTCTTGTTTGAGGTGTTCACAGTTCATTCCTTTCTCCCCTATTTGTCCACTTTCACTCATAGGGTTGGAAGTAGTGGCCTTAACCACATAAAAAGGGACAATGTTAAAGAGAAGTGGCGCCAACGAAGCCAAATGAACCTAACACTTGAACAGAAACACAAGCTGTGAGCTAAAAGTTGAGTTAGTACGTGGATATCAGGGTTTATGGAGAACCTCATCACAAGGAAGAATCACATTAGGTCTCACTTCTGTGTCCGTGCAGCAGGAAGTCAGGAAAGCTGTTGTGGACAGGTGTGGGGGACAATGGCATTGTCCGCTCCCTGCTGCTGACCACAGTGACATTGTTCTCCACTGCCAACCATGGCATGATGTTGCTGTGCAGATACAAGTTCACCCATTGTGTGTTGTGTGCTTGCTAGTTTATTGTATAGAGTTTTTTAAGTTTTGAATTCAGTTTCTGTGTAGGGGCATGTATGAGGTCAGGACAACCTGCTGCAGTCCGTCGTCTCCTTTCTCTGTGGGATTGAAGTCAGACATCGCGGGAAGCACCTTTTCCTACTGAGCTGTCTCACCAGCCCCTACCTCCACTATTTTTTAAAATTTATTTTTATTTCATGTGTATTGGTATCTTACCTGCATTTATGTCTATATGAGAGTATGGGTTACAGACAGTTGTGAGCTGCCATGTGGATACTGGGAATCGAACCCGGGTCCTCTGAAAGAGTAGCCGTACTCTTAGCCATTTGGTCATCTCTCCAGTCCAACCTCCACTATTTTAATATTATTCAAATGGCGAATTTATCAAAGACTGAAATTTTAGTAAGAAAAATAATACTTTAATATGCAAAATTTGTATTTTATAGTAATGTTTAAGAAGAACTATTGTGCTTACTCTGGTGTTTTGTCTGTCTGTCTGTCTGTCTGTGCACTATTTGTGCAGAGCGCCCATGGATACCAAAAATGGTGTTAGATCCCCTAGAACTGGAGTTACAGAATGCTGTGAGGCACCATGTGGATGCTTGGAACTGAATCTGGGTCCTTTGCAAGAGCAGCCAGTGCTCTTTTGAGTTTTTTTTTCTTGCTCCAGAACTAAAGTGGAGGTGCTGGGGATTGAACCCAGGGCCTTGTACATGCTCACATGCTGTACATTGAACTACATCCTCCTAATAACGCTTAATTTCTGGTTTAAGGTCATGACGGGAGACAGGAGGTAGATTTTACAAAATAAAGTCCTACTCCTCTGTATCCAGAGTTACTTACTACTTTTAGAAATAGAGTGCTTAGAAAGTAAGACCCAAACCAATAACTAGTAAGAACTAGTTATTATTGTTTTTAAGTATTGCTCTATAGTTTTAAAACACAAATATTGACTTAACATTTGCTTATAAGCTGTAAGAATCCACTGTCTAACTTAATGGGGGATTTAAAAAAAACCACTATTTCTCATTCACTGATTTTTTCAGAGGATGAGAGGAAACAAATCTATATCTATCTATCTATCTATCTATCTATCTATCTATCTATCTAATCTAATCTAATGTATGAGTGCTCTGCTGCATACACATCTGCATGCCAGAAGAGGGCATCAGATTCCCCTATAGATGGCTGTGAGCCTCCATGTGGTTGCTGGGAACTGAACTCAGGACCTCTGGAAGAGCAGCCAGTGCTCCCAACCGCGGAGCCATCTCTCCAGCCGCCAACCATTCTTTTAAATAAAGGAACTCTGGGATGGAAGATGTAATGATCCTAATACGGGGAGGCCACAAAATTCCTTCCCGTGCTGTGTTTATTATTAATGCGTTAGTTAACAGCTGGGACGCCAGGGCTTTCACACCACCACACTTTGTGAGAATCGGCTTTATTACTTTTATTTCAGGCTTAGCTCATGAGAAAAAAATCAGTGTATCTACAGAACTATGGAGTTTCAGTATCGGAAAGAACACTGGAGGACAGTCTGTCACATGTCTCATAATACAGGTCTTTACTATTGGTTTTTGCCAGGAAGTCATGTAACCTGGGCTTGATCTCTACCCATGTGAGAGAAGCGACGCCAGGAGGTTTCTTGTTTTTTCCTTGTTTGCTGTATTAGAAAGATTTCTTTCAAAGAGACAAACTTTAGTTCACTCACTGTTCCCGACTTTGTGTTTTGTAGTAATATGGAATAACTGTTCATAAACAGTTGTCTCCCAGCCCCTATATCCTTGGTTTTACACATGCAGAGTCAGCCAGTTTGGGAGCAGAAAATATAGTTAGTCCTGTGATGTGTACTGAACAGACTTTTCTCTTGGTATTATTTCTTAAACAATACGGCACAGCAGTTGTATGTGTAACAGTTGCAATTTAATAGATTTTACGTAATCTAGAGATAATTATTTGGGAGGATGTGTCCACACTGCATGTGAATACAGACTGGTTTTGAGATTCCCATACTTTGCTGGGGGCTGAGGGATGGAGGGTCCTGGGGCTGAACTCTCTGGATTCTGAAGGACAAGTCTGCCTGTGTTGGGAGCTGTAAGGCTGCTTTATCTTCTGCTGCCCACATGGAATATTTCCAGTTCTGTTGTTCCTTTGGGAGAGGCCACCCATGATCTCTGCCCCTTTCATAGTCATACTTGGGGTCAGCATTCTGGCTGTCCCCCGTGAATACACACTCATCTTGACATCGCCCTCACTGCCGTGTGGAGTGCGTGGCTACAGGCGCTGTGGCAAAAGCAGCAGACCGGAAGAGGCCTGGAAGTGTGGCTCAGTGGTGCTGTCCACACCAGGCATATGTGAAAGCCTCGGTCCCAGCCATAGCACCGCATGGAAATCCCCTACAAGCATGGTGTGTGAAGGATAGTGAGGCAGAGTTGGCCTTTGGCGGGAGGGGGCTCCTCTGGCTTTGTTTGTTTAAGACAGGATCTTACATTGGAGTCCAGCCAGGCCTCATACTTGAGATCTTGCTTTTTGAGTACCTGGGTGCATTTTGTTATAAATAGAATTTAGAAAATGTAACAACTACTGCAGCCTAAAATTTCATACTTGTTTATGTCGATGATAGGAACCTTTCTAAGAGGTTAGCGGAGTTTGTTTCCTTGACTTTTCTTTAAGTCAGAGAAGCATATGTAAGCACTCTGATAAATGATACAGTGTAGTGGTGTTATCTCAGTCATACAGGTATTTGAAACCTAGCTCCAGTTCCCGAAGATGGGGAACATCTGCTTAGAGGTATTGTAGAGCTCCACAATGCACTAATTGAATTACTCTTTTCTGGAGTTGTCGACTGCACTAATTGAATTAGAGGGAGGGAGGGAGGGAGGGAGGGGGAGAGAGAGAGAGAGAGAGAGAGAGAGAGAGAGAGAGAGAGAGAGAGAGAGAGAGAGACTGAGATTATTCCAGCTTTAGTGGGAGAAATTGTAAGAGAATGACTGACGATGTGTACTGTGCTGCTCTCTAATGGCAGCCTCTGGAACTACGCCATGGTCTCCAGGGAAGAGAAGGTAGTCATGTGATTTAACGTGACCTCAGTCCAACCCCACCCTGCCTAGTTCAAAAGGTCCTCGAATATGTTTATAATTATGAATTGAGGGGAAATGAATCTCATTAATTTCTTAGAGTTAAGGTGTATTTTATGAAACAAAGAATTTTTATGAACAAAAGTACTTATTCAACTGAATTAAAATTTTCTTTTTTTTTTTTTTCTTTTTTTTCGAGACAGGGTTTCTCTGTGTTGCCCCGGCTGTCCTGGAACTCACTCTGTAGACCGGACTGGCCTCAAACTCAGAAATCTGCCTGTCTCTGCCTCCCAAGTGCTGGGATTAAAGGCGTGCGCCACCACTGCCCGGCTGAATTAAAATTTTCTAACATTTAATTCGTAAAAACTGATAATGGCATTTTTTTTTTGTATAAATTGTCATAGCGTAATAGGCAGGATGAGTAATACAAGGTTTATTTGTATTCGTAAATATAACTTCTTTTTGGTGGTCAGAACTACTTTCTGGCTCTGAGTAAATTTAAAGGTGACATAAGCTGGGCATAGCACATAACTATAATTACAGTACTTGGATCGGAGTATTTGAGACCAACCTATGAGGCCTTGTCTCAGGACAAAGCAAAACAACCAAAGAAGTTATGAGATCTTGCAAGTATATGATTCTGCTTACATAAAATGAAATTTTTCTATAGGAAATTTAATTACTAGATGGTGTAAATATGATTTTAACATAAATTTGGGTGTGTTTGAAACCCTCCACAGTGAAGTAGGTAGTCTTTTCATTTCTGTCAGTCTGTCTGCTCGCTTCTTTCTTTCTTTCTTTCTTTCTTTCTTTCTTTCTTTCTTTCTTTCTTTCTTTGTAGTAAGGTCTCAGTCATCTCAGCTTAGGCTGATTTGAACTTATTATTGTGGCTGAGACTATCCTTAAATGCTTGATTTTTTTTTTTTTTTTTTTTTTTTTTTGCCTCCACCTCCTAAGTGCTAAAGTAATAGGCATTTGACACCACCTTTAGCACAATTTAATAATTTCAAAAGACATCGTGCAATGTAATTCTGTGCAGCACTAAAGGCAACAGAAGACAGATGAAGCCTGGTGTGAGGACGGTACGCATCTTTAGTCCCAGCACAGAAAAGTAAGATCCCAATGGAGCTCTGTGAGTTCAAGACCAACCATATATTCATAGCAAGTTCCAGGTCAGCCAGGCTACAAAGAGAAGTCCTGTCTCAAACACACACAGACAACACTCCAACAACAAACGGCTAGATGGTGCCGGCACACACCTGGCACAGGAGGCGGGTCTCTGATTTTGATGCCAGCTTGGTCAGCCTGGTCATAGCAAGTCCCAGGATAGCCAGGCCACACAGACAGTCCTGTCTCAAAACCAAACCAAATCAGAACGACATCATTAGGAATCATCTTGTGGTTCCTTTTAACTCTAGGCACTCTAACTTGTAAAATAGCTCTTGTTAACAGAACAATACATACATTAGTATGTAGATACACTCTCCTAATACGCACTGGATAATATGGAATGTGTCTGTGTGTGCACTGCCATTTCATTCATCAGAAAGTGCCATCGAGTACCTTTTTGACCTTTTGAAACCTTTCTTTCAGTTGAGGCACAAAGCACAGAAAAACTTGTAATTTTTTCTTATGGTCTTCATTTTTAAAACACCTTTGAAGTTGCCAATATTGTATTGAATATGAATGTGTGTATGGAGGGTGTGCATGTACATGAAACCCAGATTGACAGCTGTCTTCCTTGTGATCATCCACTTTTTAAGATATTTTATGTGCCCTGGTGTTCTGCCTGCATCTATGTCTGTTTGAGGATTCCAGATCTCCTGCAAGTGGAGTTACAGAGTCGTGAGCTGCCATGTGGGTGCTAGGAATTGAACTAGCTCCTCTGAACAAGCAGCCAGTGCTCTTAACCACTGAGCCACTCTCCAGCCCCCTCTTTTCATCTTTTTGCTTAGGCTGGATCTCCCCAGTCCTGCAAATCTAGTCAACCAGCAGCTTGCCTTGGATTTACTCAGACCTTCTGTTAGAATTAACTCTGATTATCCAGTGTGCCATCTCCTTAGCCCCATGAATATGCCAATATTTTGGGTCCATTTTGTTGTTGTTGTTGTTAAGACTGAGTTACTTGAGTTTCATATATCACTTCGATAAAAAAGACAGAAATAAGATATGTAGTTTGCTTGCTTGCTTGTTTGAGGCAGGGTATCATGTAGCCCTGGCCAACGTGGAACTTTATATGTAGACTAGGCTGGCCTCTGCCTCCATAGTCCTGAGATTGTAGGCTTGAAGCACCATTCTTGACATTAATATATACTTTGTATAGTATCTTTAAGGACATTTTACTGAATTATAAAATGCCTCTGACATCATGTAGATCTAAATCCTACAAATAATAGGGCCATAACTCCACCCAGCCCATTTGTATGTGCCGGGTGGTGGTGTTTGTTTGTTTGTTTGTTAATATTAGGCATAAATTAAGATTCAGGCCCTGGCCTCAAGGAGCTTTTAGTTAGTCATTAAACATATATTGAAAACCTATGTACAAGCTGCTGTGCATATAAGGGGAGGTATTACTGTGAGTCCCTATTATTCCATTCCTTTTCCCCATTCATCAAGTTCAGTATCTGGTTTAATAGTCCAAAAAAAGTAGTGTACTTACTATCATATCCAGTGTAGCTCATCTCAGCGGAAAAGAGTGATTGATACCCATGTCACCTTAGTATGTCTCTTGGATAGTTTTTCTTTTCTTTTACATACCCTTTCAGGGGTCACTGGTGACTTTGGCAACTCTACAGGCATTAACGTGAGATGGCATTTGCTACAGTGCCTCCTGCTGGTGGATACTTTTCTGTTCGTCTCTACCTTGCTAGTGCCCACTTGGGCTTTGGGAGTTACGTCAAGTCTTCTCCTATCAATGAGTTTATTCCATTCACGGTAGAAAGTACTTCTTTTAAACAGTATCTCTAAAGCTTAAATTGTCTTGGGACAAGCTCTTGATATAAAAATTCATAGAAACCCGTTTTTCACAGAGTGTGGTAACTCCTTGCCACAGTGCTAGTGTGTTACAATTCACATTGGCCAGGTTGTTCTGTAAATTAAACACTGACAGCTACCCTCAGGGGAACAGCCAATGTATTTATGATGATGTGCTGATTACACAAAATACACTGCAAGCAGAAAACAGCTGCAGAGAACAAACCTCTTAAAAAGAATACAATTACAAATAGCACCCTCAGTATTTCTAGTGGTGAGTGTAGAATACAGCATGCTAATGCAGTTTTCTTACTTAGTCTGCCTGAAAACAGAAAATCTGAAGGAGATAAGTTAATTTCTGGTTGAATGTACATGCGGTGCCAACGTGGCAGCACATATATGCATCCCCTTCCTGAGCAGGGCCAGTGCACACACTTCAGGTATGGAGGCGCCAATGCCCTCCCTCTCCCATTTTTTGTTACTGGGTTTTATAGTGCTTTTCTCATATAGAAGGGTCCTTACCCTTGAGGTTAAGGGTCATGGAAACTTGAAGGGTAGTACGCAACGAATTGGACAGGAGATACCTAAATCGTGGTTAAATTTGTCTGGAAAAGTTTGATGTTAGGGTTTAGATATCAACATTTTATTTGAAGACAGCTCAATATTTTTAGCACTGTTAATAGTAATGAAGATGTTTGCCCTTGGAATTAATAAAAGAAATTATGACTCTTTGTGGTAAGGTCTTTGTGATGTCTTAGAGTCTGTTTTTCAGAACTATGGTGTTTTCAAACTGGAATAGCTGGGATTTTGGGAGAATTTCAGAAGAACTGGGTCTCATGTGTGCCCCTTTCAGCCCTTCATGTTACTGGCCATGTGCACATAGGAAAGGAAATTAAAAAGTTTTTCGTTCTCTCTGCCTGAGCTTTTCTCTTTTAGAGTTAGGGGCCAGTCTCTATAAAATATATCTCAGCTGCTGAGAGAGTGCTAGCCTCTGCTTAAATCAGTAGAATAAATGTTGATCTCCCACAACATAAATTTCCGGGCATCAACTGTAAGGTGTAGCAGTGAGACGTAGTGATTGGAAACCGTTCGGTTCGCCGCCTGAAACTAAGAAGCAGCTCCTCCGTGTATGGATCGCTGGTATGTAATAATCGACTGTTATTGGTCTGTCTGTTGGTCGCTTTTTAAATCAGTTTGGAACCTCCTGGAGTTATTTTCTTGCTCTGCTGACATCAATCCCATGTGGCAGAGGAGTTGTGTATAATCGCTTTGGTTTAATCAATAGAATAATTGATAAACCAGATAAGATTTAAACTGATTATAGCGTCAACAGAATTCCCCGGAGGCCTTGGACTCTCTTAATTTTGACATGTGTGTTGTGTACCCCGAGGATGAAGTGCAGTTTGAATTATCTGTTTTTATTTGCTTAATGACAGGGAGGGTGTTAAAGTCAAATGTTTAATTAACCCAGCAATGGGCTGCGTTGTCACTTACACACAGCTGATTGAGATATCTCATGGAGAATACTGAACAGGAATGATAATGCGGCACTGGGACGGAAGATTGCCTTTGCGATCCATTTGCTGGGTCACTGCTCTGAATGTCTTAGTGGATGAAAGGCATTCAGCCTGGAGAAAAAATTCAGCATTTAAGTACATTTTGTTCTCTCCTCCCCTTTGCCCCCTCCCTACCCTGAAGTTAACTAAAACAGATATGTTCTAGGTTTAATAAGCCATTCATGTACTAGTAAGAGATCAGGGTAGCTGGTAGCCCCGAGCTACATAATTTCCTGTGGAAACAGAAAAATCCTACCAGCCTCTAGGGTATTCTAAATGTTAGCTCTTTGTCCCTCACATCTCTGTCCCATGCTGTTATTGTAGGGTTGTCTTTGCTTCCCTGTCTCTTGCCTCTTTCTGCAGTGTTTGCTAGATGTGCAGTTAGCTCTAGGGCCACAGGCAGACCTTTTCCCCCACCCCACAAAGCAGCAATTCTCAAGTATAATTTTGATATTCCATGCAGCTGGCTCCTCTTTGCTTATATTTTCTAATCAAGTATTTTAGTGAGTTAAACCTGAGTGATATTTTTGCCAATTTTATTATGTGAACAGCCAGTACCATATGTATTTGATTTTTTTTTTTTTTTTTTTTTGGGCAAGGCACTTTACTTTACCATATGACAGGACTAAAAAACTAGGCCAGTAAAGAGTCCAATAGCCTGGACTATTAAAAAAAAAAAAAATGCATCCTAGGCACTTGGTGTTTTAATGACTTGGTGCAGCCTACAAAATAAATAAATATCTCAAACTTCATAATCAAATGGAAAATTCTTCTCAGGCATACAAGGAAAACTTTTTAAAAAGGAATCATCGTAGTTTTCTTTTTGTAATGTTCTTACAGATTTTTTTCTTCTATTCCCTCAAAGATCTAAGCCAAGGATTTGTTAATTTTTTTTCTTTAGTCATTTGTATTCCAGAGAGCACAATATAAAGAAGGATTCAAGATTGATTTTTTTTATGTGTGTCCTCCTGAAAGCATAGTCTGGTGGGGTTTCAAAGCAATAGAAGCATGCAGCTAGTTTCCAGGCGCAGGTTGGACTTTTGCGGGTCAAGGCAGACCAGACAAGTAGCTTATCTTGAGGGACTCAAGTAATAGACCAAATATAGAGCAGCTATTTCAGGAATCATGTAGGTCATTTAATTATCCATTATGATTGAGTGGCTAATGCTCTTTTGGCAATTACATGACCTCTGTTATTCTTGAAACCTTTCCAGGCCCTCGTGGGTCGAGTGACCCACCAATCAGTGCTCTCAGACTTCATTCCACACAGAAGGAAAGGAGATGTTGGGAAGCACTGGCATTTAGAAACGACTGCTCTCTTTACTGACCACTCCCCAGAATGTCCTTTGTACAGCAGGCAACGAGAAAAGAAACTGTTTCTTCATTGTCTGCAGAAGCAAGGAATGGTCATTGATTTTCACAGAGGGAATTTTGGCAGGACACACTGATGCCAAAATATTGAATATTACAGATTTCAAAGCTTTCTGCTATGACATTAAAATTAGTGTTTTATATATGTTAGACTCTATAGTAAGCAAAGAAGTTTTTAAATTTTAATTCCATAAAATGACAAAATACTATTGGTGATGCCTGATACTAGATTTTATTGATTAAAATTACCCTAACTTAAATTTCGGTGAGAAAAAAAAGCATTAAATTGAATGGCCACTTTAAAGACCTAGGCTGGGCCAAGATTTTCAGCCTTAGAAACCAGACATTTATAAAAATCGGAGAAGAGAAGAATTTGTAATTGTAAGGAAATGTGCTCTGTGGAAAAGTCCACTGGAAAACAAGAATAGAATATTTCTTAATAGTAAAGGAAGGAAGAGAACAATCAAATATGGGTAAGTTCTTCATAACATTATCAGAATTACCCACCTCTGTTCTTCTTTCTGGCAGCTACTTATTTAGTTGGGATTGTTTTTATTTTTGTTCCAAAATGGTGATGATCAAAACTATAATATTCAAGAATATTGAATTAATGTTTCTCACTTATTTTTTAATCAACAAAGGATTATTAATATTTCCAAAGAAAATTCATTTCTACTAAGTGACAGGAAATAATTTTGTAAAAATAATCTAGGTTTCTTATGATTATACATCTAGAAAACAGACTGTGGAAAATAGTGTTAGTGTAACTAAGTTGTAGAACGTCAGAAATGTAAACAAAATGGTGCATAGTTAGCGGGATGGAGGGCCAGAGGCGTGTGGCTCTTCTCCAGCATCACAGCAACTTAAGACTGCAGATTCAAGGATTACTTTTGTTAAAACAGCATGCAAACATATGCTTTTAAGTTGTCTTTTTTTAAATTGGAAGAAATTCTACTGTTAAATTCTTCTGTTGGAGAAAAATACTTTTGAAATCTGTTATTTGTCAAAGAGCATTGTACTAAACAAAGACACAAACAAGATTACTTATTCCTAGGAAAGTAAAATTACTTCATCATTACAAATAAATGTTTTATACTACTACTGATAGAGCTCCAAGTTGTGGTTTAGTTTTATTTTCATTTTGTTTGGTGACATTAGCACTAACATTCGAACAAATGAATTGTTGGTGTGTATAACCTTTGGCCTGTCTGGAAAAGAAATGTACTTCACTTATATTTTAAATTCTTAGTCCAATTCTACCTCCATGTCAACCCACTTAGAAACCTGACAATCCAGTGGATGTAAGTTACCCTCGCTGCTTTCCTTTTAAAAGCACAGCCCTCCCCCTTTTCTATAGTAAATGTTATCAACGAATGGCAAAGCAAGGCTAAAAACTCAGGTTAAAAAGATCACGGTCAAGTGTGAGAATATAGTCAGCGTACTTCGAATTTTAAGAGAAAAGCAAGGAGTATAAAGTGTGGTTCATACAAGCTTCTTCTTCTTCTTCTTCTTCTTTTTAAACATGCCTTTGTTCTTTAAAACATACACTTGAAGAGCTATGCAGGACCAAATATTTACCAAGACCAGTGAGAAGAGCAATTTGTAATTGTAAGAAATATTTGATAAAATAGTTAAGTTTGCAGTATAATCAGAGTAGAATAGCTTGTTAATAATAAAGTAAATAAGAGAATGGTCAAATATACAGTCAACTTTATAATAAGAATAAATACCAAAACTAGAACACAAAACAGTTTGTGTTGTTTGTTTTGTATTGTTCTGTAATTACTTATTTAGTTAGGGTGCTTTTTATTTTTGTTCCAAATTGGTAATCACTTGGGGGAAATTAACAAGTTGAACAAATCTTAAATTTCTTTGAAGATATTGTTTAACTGTAAGTAACACCTAAATAAGGAAGATACCCAAGGTGAGGAAAATAATTTTTAAAAAAACCCAGAGAACATATGAGGAATGAGCATGCCAGAGGTCAGAGTTCACCGGGGTCTGGGTGGATGTCCCAAAGACTCTCTAGTTGCTGGCCTTATTTTGAGAAACATGAAAGAGCTATATAATGCAAATACCTTTGAGTTATAAAACTAACCAGGTATTCATAGGAGAAGCAAATGCTTAGCTCGTAACTTGCATGCATATAACTATGTCATGATCCCTGGATAAGATAGTGTATAAAAAAGACAGCAAAGAAAATTGTGTCGTAGATGAAATTCTCCCCAATGCATATTCAGGAGGGATAATAACTTGAAGACGGCAAAATACTCTTCAATTGCTTTTAAACTTAAAAGTTTTGTGTAGAAGTAAACTAAGCTACTTGTGGTTTTGGTCACAGGTTTGGTGTGCTTGGCTTTTTAGTTCAGTTGTTCAATCTCAAATTCTCTTGGCAAATATATCTTATTTTACTGTGCTTATTTAGCCTTATGAGTTGATTTTTAGTTTCCTTTTTTTGAGGGGGGTTGTTTTTTGTTTTTTTGTTTTGTTTTTTTGAGACAGGTAGCTCTGGCAGTCCTGGAACTCAGAGGTATGTCTGCCTCTGCCTCCTTGAGTGCTGGGACTAAAGGTGTGCACCACCACCACCCAGCTGTTTTTGTTTTTTAAACCATGACATATATGTATGAAAATACCTTTAAAAGGAATACTAGTTCTGGTCTGACAAGAAAACAACCAACCAATGGGACCATAAGGGATCTACTTTGTTGTTCTATTTCAGTTTGAAATATTAAGCCATTTTATTAGAGTTTGGTGACTGCATTGTCGTGTTTAAGTGACTAAAATACCTTTAAAAATTCACAGCCTACAGATTTGAAAGGGTAAGGAATAAAGTATGGTTTGATTTTCAATTAAGTCTTTAGAGCTAAAAAACTTAGTTTAGTGTTAAATAGCCTGTTATTCTGGTGTAGAACATGTTAACTTAATTAAAAATTCTTATATATACTTAGGATCATTACTAAGTTGATGTTCGAATCTTTGATTAAGAAGACACAAAGCTAAATATGTTCAGACAGCTGTCATCTCTCCTCTTCAGAAAATAGAGATAACTGTTTTAGCTGTTTTGGGGAACGGTCCCTATATCGATGCAAATTTGTTTTTCTCTTATATCTATACTTTTAATGATAAAATACTAAAATATTGTCTTGATTATGATGCTTGTTGACTTGAAAATGAACAAGAGCAACATTGGCACCCTCTTTTCTTGTCTCCCCCAGAACAGCTCCTCTCTGTCTTTATCAGAGCATCTCAGTGCTGAGCTGAACTTGTTTATCTTAGGAGAGCAGGAGGCAGGCTTTTAGGGAGGGAGCTACATGTTCCAGAATAGCAGGCACCAATGCTATTTGACTTGAAGACCATTTGATCTCTTACAGTAGCAGCCCATGTCACTGTAATAGCGAGTACAGTCAGGCTGTTCAGTTTTCTATTATTTTAGCTTTGAAATAACCATTAGTGCTGCTCCAAAATCCCTGTGTATAAAACTACACTGGCTGTCCCCCAGGACTTGTGAGTAAACAAGGTGAAATGTGTGGCCAGAGGGAGGATATTTTGTTGGCTTTGTTTTAGATAATAACTGTCCCTATCTGAAGATGCTCTTTCTGACCCCTGATGGTGTGCTGCATGACTTGTGTGCATTTACAGACCTAGTCGTATCTTGAGCAGATTTTTGTTTGTTACCAATATTTGTACTTACCGCCTATTAACTTGAATGTTTATATTGTCTTCTCTTAATAGTGAGGAATTTAGGGTTTCTGAAGCTTAACCTCAAAGATTGTTCACACTTTGTCTCCAAATAAATAGATTGCACAATAGTTGTTGCAAACAGGCAAGCAAGAGTTTAAGAACTATGTTTGTTAGACTCTAATTCTATTTTGCTTTGTCTAAATGTTCTGCTGATAGTTTCTGTGTTGAATAGTTTGGCAGTTGGAGTCAGGTTATGGCATTGAAAGAATGGAAAGCAGAATTTCTGAAATTAAATTGGGTTTCTTTCTTTTTGAGAAAAATATCTTCTTTTACTGACAGAATGTAGCCTGTTTTAATCATGGTGAAACTGGCCCGGATTATTTAATTTCCCTTATTTCCTAAAATTTGTTTCCTCACTTTTATTTTTCTTGCATAATAAAATACTACTAGGCCACCCCAGTACTTGTAATTTAATATGTAAACACACACATATACACAGCTAGCAAAAGCATAATTGGTCGAAAGACAACCATCTACCCAGGGGATTGTTCTAAGTACTGAATGTGTCAGTGTGTTTTGACATAACATATTTGTAATATCTGTGAATACAGAAAGCACTTTCTGTCTTAGCTGTAGGTATCAAAGCAGTAGTGTGTTTTTAAGAGTTTGTGCTGTGCAGATTCTGGCTTGTGAGGTAATGACAAGTGTTTGCCTGCATAGACAATATATTTTTCTCCCCGAGGTCCCCACACACCTAGTTTCCCTCAAGCTCATCATCTCTGTCAGGTTAATCAATAGGCACCGTATGGCAGAGGGTCAGTAATCAGTGTCATCGTGCCTTTAAATCGTGTTGAAAATTTGCTTAAAGCCTGGGCCAATTAACATCGAGATGATGAATGGATGGGAAGATGGGAAGAGCCTGCCGCTCAGGGGCTTTGTGAGGAGGAGATGCTCAGCTGTTGAGCAGCAGACACCAGCGAATAAAATCAGCCATTCATGTGAGCTCAGTCCACCCACTCTTAATGATAATGTCAATCTAGCAAAATATATACACATTGGAGTTGTCGTGAGTTCATAAATCAAAGGAGTTTGTCAAAGGCATTCAGATTAACGAGGCAGCAGCAATAACAAGTCAAATTTGCATAGAGAATTGCTTGAATCTCAGTAAATTATGATCCTGTTTTTCATTTGATTATTTGCTAATGTCTCAAGAGGGAGAATGATTATATTAGCATGCAAAATCTCCTCCAGAAGTAGAAATCTGAGGTAGAGAAGACCAGCGCACTATGACAATTAATGAGTTTCTGCATACTAGCATAAATGCACAAGGCCCAGAAATGAACTTCTTTTTTATTATTATTTCTCCTTGCTACTGATCCAAATGGTTCAGCTTGACAGAGACTTTATATTGCTTTAACAGTGTTCTGAATTGTGCCTGCAGGCAAGACATAGTTATGCAGCTATAACCAACCTATCCATCTGCCAACCAGATTGGAATTCTCCTATCCAAGGCTTCCATTAACCCCCACTGACAGCTCCAAACAGGATTAAGAATTTGGAAGCATAAAAAATAGTTGTTCTTTGCAAATACACACAATCCCTTTGCATTTTGAGAAAGGCTGCATCTGTAGTATTTTTATAATTAGTGTCAGACAATGTAGCAGGGGGATAAACCTACTTGGCAGGTTTTTTGACTTCTGTCCTACGGAGGAAGGCGGTGCTGATGGCAGTTCTCTTTGGTTTTTCCCAGGGAGCGCTTTCCATTCTCTCTGGTTCCCACCACTATGTTTGGATCTGTGCGCTGCTGAAAAATAGCACCCCTTGAAAGCCCGGACTGCGGTTCTGTAGAAGTTAAACACTCTGAGCAGACTTTGTTTGATGTGGCTGTGGCTTAATAGAGTATGCCAAATGGTAAACTTGCCAGAGAAGCTATTGTCTGTGGAAACATGCCAGAGAGGGTTGTTTTATGAGGACACTTCAGGTCTTCCCTAAAAACTGGTCCTTGAAGAGGAACCTTCAGTAAGCTTCTAAACTTACTTAACCCATACTTCTCCCATTAATCCCAGGAAGATTAATTAATTTTTTTTTTCAAATGCAGATACACACAGAGTGTTGGTGGGGTTTGGTTTTGTTTTGTCTTTAGAGATAGTATCTTACTCTAGCACTTGCTGGCCTGGGACTCACCACTCAGACCAGGCTGCCCTTGGACTCTGAGTGACCCTCCTGCCTTTGCCTCCCAAGTATGGGGATTACAGTCATTTTCTGGCCACCCCCCCCCTCATGTGTATTATGTTTTTCACTGAAGAGTTTTTATTATTTTTTATGTAGCTAAATTACTTTTTAACCTTGTAAAAAAATAACTTTTGTTTTTGTAAATTGGAAACATGTGTATTTGGAGGTTAAAGTTACTGCCAAGTCACAGAACAAGTTAATGTGAAAAAGTATTACTCCAGTTACTAACTTGCCTGCAAAGCTCATTACATGATTTTGCAGCTGGTTATTAGAAATAGTCTTAGGTTCTTTTCTTCATATGTGTTTGCCATTCTACATGACAGTGAACAGTTGGGTTCTGATTTTTTTAATTGCTTATTTGTGTGGTTGTGTGTGCACCCGCGTATGTCCAAGTGTGTACATGCCATGATAAATAAATATGTGGAGGTCAGAGGACAACTCTTGGTTGGCTCTCTCCTGCTACCTTGTTGGATCTGGGAATTAACCTTAGGTCATCTATAATGGAGTGTCTCTCCCCTTATCAGCTGTCTTACTGGCCTGGGTTCTACCTTAAAAGGGTTCAGATTCAGTGTTGAAATTTGCCGGAATTTACCTGCTTTGTTGAGATGACAGCTGAGTTACAGAATCATTTGAATTCTTCCAGTGAAAAGTATAGCGTTGGGTGTAGAGCTATGGCTCAGTGGTCAGGAGCATTCTGGCTGCTCTTCCAGAGGCCACGGTTTTGATTCCCAGTACCCACGTGGTAGCTTACAACCATCTGAAACTTCAGTCCCATGAGATCCAACCACCTCCTTTGGCCTCCATGGGCACCAGGCACAAACATGTGGACAAAATACACAAATATTAAATATGTAAGTATAAAAAAAGCAAAAACCCCCGAGCACTTGTAGTTTTAAATCGTGTTATTTTACTTCTCCCTACCCCCATCCCTTCTCGCTACAGTCCTGCTTGTTCCGGCCTCTCTGTTATTTTACTTGTAAGTGATGTCTTATCAAACTAGCTCAGGCTACATCCAGTCTTAGAAAAGATGCTTCTGTCTATCTGTCTGTCTGTTCCTGTCTCTGCCAGATTGCTAGGTTTGTAATGTATTGAGTTTGGGTCAGGTAAGTAAGTACCATAAAAATTTTCATTTTTTGGAGACAGGATCTCTTTTCTGTGTAGCTCTGACTGTGCTGGAACTTGCTATGTAGACAAGCTGGCCTTGAACTCATAGGTATCTACTTGCCTCCGCCTCCCAAGTGCTTAGATTAAAGGTGTGCACCACCATGTCTGATTTATGTTTTCTGAGCTGCAGAACAGCCCTCTTAGCATGGCAGTCCTGATTGTATGCGTGGGCTGGGTCGGGAACAGACAGAAGTGGGGCTGTCAGAACTGGTCCATTGTAAATGGCGGTGTCTGCACTAGAGAAGAGGCAGATGGAATGTAGAAGTAGTCCTGAGTATATTAAAATAGAATCAAGGGAAGAAACTGTCTATTGGAAACTCAGATATGTTGAAAGAGAAAAGTAATGAGTAAAATAATGAAGGAAACACTGAGAGTAATGGGAACCTAAGTCTAGAAAAGCTAGAAATGGCAGGAGGGGTTAAAGAGTACTTTAAATGTGGCTGTGCTGATTTTAAGACAGTTTATCTGAATCCTTTGTAAGACGGGGTCTTACTGTGTATTCCAAGCTGGTCTTGAACTTACTGGAGTCCACCTGCCTTAGCTTCTTAAGTACTGGGATTAAAGGCATAGGCCACCATGACATCTCTGAACTTTTTTTTTTTTTTTGTAGTTACATTTTTATCACCAGTTACTTCTGAAGATATTTTCCAAAAAAAAAAAAATGCATTTGAGGTCTACCTAAACAATATCTTACCTTTAAAAATTATTTTCTTTATTAATATGTTATCTTCTTATACTACCATCCCCTGTTATCAATATTATGTCTGAAGCCTGGGCTGTATCTGAGACCCTATATCAAAAAACCACACCCCAAAAATTAAACAAGTAAAAATGACATCTCTTTTTAATTGTAAGCAATTAAAAAAAATAACTTTTAGATTAATATAAAAGGTAAAAGCTATACAGAACCTTTTACATTTTGTTTTTTAATTTCTCCCCCCTCCCCCCGTGTGTGTACACGTGTGTATATGCTTCATGATTTGTGTGTGGAGGTCAGATGACAACCTGGGAGAGTCAGTTCTCTCCTCCACTCTGTGGGCCCTAAGGATGGAACTCAGGTTGTCAAGCAGTCAGTGTCTTTATCTGTGACGCCATCTTAATTGCTGGCTCTAGAATCTTTTTCATAGTTCTGTTATTCACAGAATTTTTTTTCAGGGAGTTTTTGCTCAAGGACCACAGACACACTGAACCTGTTCTACTGTAATGAGGTGTTCTGGCTGTTGGAAATAAATTATTCTCAGCAGTCATATTTGCTTAGGGTTTTGTGACAGGATATAAGTTTCAGGTACTGAAGATGTAAGTAAGTTTTTAGAGTTTCTAGACTGCATATGGAATGCACAAAGCCCTGGATTTGATTTCTGGAATCATGTAAAGTCAGCGTTGGTGTTATATAGGACTATATCCAAGCACTGGGGCAGTAGAAACCAGAGGATCAGAATTCAAGGTTATCCTTGGCTATATAGCCAGTTCCAGTGGAGATGGGCTACATGAGACCCTGTCTCAAGAGGAAAAAAAAAGTCTCAGTAAAATTTGGGGGGGGGTTCCCCCCAAAAGCTCTCCTCTCACCCCTATTTCTTAAAGTACTTTACTCAGGTATTAGCTCTTTTTCTCCTCACTTTGACAGAATAACTGGTGGAAGCAGCTTAAATGAGGTGGCCTTTATTTTGGATCATAGTTTAGAGTCCATCATGGCCAGGAAAGAAGGGAGCCTCTGAGGCCACTTAGTCTCTGGCATCAGGAGCATGTGGTGGCTGGTCATATTGTGACGAGAGACAGGAAGCAGAGATCTTAGGCTAGAAGCAGGGCTGAGCCCACCACCCTCAGTAATCCACCACTGCCAACCATGCCTCTTCCACCTAGAGGTAGTAACTTCCCAAAAGCAGTGTACCAGCTAGGGACCAGGCTGGAACACATGAGTTACAACCAACAATAACAGCCTAGTGTTTACTTTTTGAAAGAATAGTACAAATAATTCCTTTATATTCTTTACATATGTATACCAAGTGCTGCCACAGTTTTATCATCTCTAGACATGCACACTCACATTGAACTATTTTTTTTCTGAGTCATTTGAAAGTTAAAGACTTACTACATAATGTAAGATCAAAAGCAGGAAATTGAATGAGTAAAGAAATGGACATTTCCCTATCATAGAATAGTACTGACAATAAAAAGAATGAGCATGGTGGCTCAAAGCTGTTACTTCAGCACTTGGGTAGCCAGGGGGTGCAGTGAGTTCCAGACCAACCTGTGTGAGCCACAGTGTGAGACTGTGTCTAAAATGAGGGGACAGGAAAACGGAAATACTAATAAATGATAATAACCCGAGTAGATCTCAAAAATGTTATGATGGACAGGGAAAAACAGATTCAAACGCCCATGTTATATGAGTTCATTGTATGGCATTTTGGAAAAGACAAAATTATTGAGCTAAAACAAAATAACTGATTTTCAGTAGGGAGAAGGCTGACTGTAAACGTTTGAGGGAGTGGTAAACTCGTCAGAGCTTGACTGTGTTATGGATACAAAGCTATATACTTTTCCACAAAAAAGCCATGTCTTCACACAAGGAGGAATGAATGTTGGGAAGCATTCTAGAATTTAGTATTAGCATATCTACAAGGCCTTACTCAGATTTTTCCCCTAATTGTTCAATATTGGCCTTTATGGGGGGAAAATCTCAGCTCACATATTAAAATTAGTAGCCTTTAGTTTCCTTTTACGTAGGGACTGTTGCTTATTTATTCTATGACATTGACTTTTTGTTGTTATTGAATTTAGAATAGTTCTTTTATAGGATTTCCTTCATTTCAGGTTAGTCTGTTATCTTAATGAGTAGATGGGGGCATGCCTGCACACAGGTATACATGACCACTTCTGTGTGGCCGTCACCTACCTCCCACCTTGTTGGAGACAGGGTGTCTTGTTCGTTACTGTGTTTGTCAGGCTAGCTAGCCCACAAGCTTGCCTGCCTCCTATTTGCAGGAATGCTGAGATTAGAGAAGCTTTATGTGAATTTGGGGATCCAGCCTTAGATCTCAACGCTTGCACAGCAGATACTTTTACCATTTAGCCTCCCAAGTAGATGTTTCCCTGTTTGGGGCAAGGAAACTAATTTCAAAGGTGATTTGTTCATCCTAAATATGTTCATTTATTTTAACTTTTTGTACATGTGTAGGTGTTTTGTCTGCATATATGTCAGTGCATCATGTGTGTGCCTGGTGCCTATTGAGGTCAGTAAAGGGCATCAGATCCTCTGGAACTCAAGCTACAGACAATTGTGAGCTGCCATGTGGATGCTGGGAATTGAACCCTGGCCCTCAGGAAATGCTTCTGCAAAGCCATCTCTCTAGACCAAGAGATATATTATTAGTGCCTTATTTGCCAGAATTCTCCACTGTAGAAGTACTATTTTTTTCTTAAGTATCTTATAGAGATACATTCAGAATTATATAACAATTTTACTATTTATAAAAAGCTCATGAGCTATCTTAGTAGCCTGCTACTAGTTTAGTAGCCTCTGGGTGATTCTTGCCTTTGTCAACTAGTTACTCTTGGGTTTATTGACTGTAACTTAATTTGTTGAGTAGAGCAGTTGGGTACCTTTCTTGTTGGGATTCTTTCTTACTAAGAGTGCACATAGTAAATAATTGAACTCTTGTGAGTGTTAGTGGAGAGGTTCCTAAGGACCACCCAGGTGATCTATTATTAGGCTCATGTGGCAATTTCATCATTCTTTGTTACTGTCAAGTTGGGAGTGATTATTCATCTCTAACTCACTGACACTCCGAATTTCTCCTTCAATATTAGGTGGTAACCAGTTCCTTGCCTCTTATATCCCAATCACTTGGCATTGCTACTGTTTTATTTAACAGTTGTGCCAGATTTTTCATTCTTGGTTGGCTTTCTTTTAATAATGGCTTGGCCAGAATAAATTTTTGGTTAACCTATTTAAAAAAAGAAAGGAAGAAAGAAGAAAGAAAGAAAGAAAGAAAGAAAGAAAGAAAGAAAGAAAGAAAGAAAGAAAGAAAGAAAGAAAGAAAGAGAAAAACTAAACAGTTCTAACAGTATCTACAGATTTTTCCTCCTTTTTCTTATTAAGAATTCTTAACAATAGCACCTAGCCTTTAATCCCAGCACTCTGGCAGAGACGGAGAGTTCTAGGTCAGCCAAGGCTGTGTAGTGAGACCCTGTCTCAAACACGATAGTGCCTAGTTTCCTCACTTGAAATGCTTTACAGTCATTAACTCAACTATTTTCCTCTTGAGTCAATAAACTCAAGAGTAACTAGTTGACACAAGCAAGAGTCACCCAGAGGCTACTAAACTAGCAGGTGAGCTTTTTATAAACAGTAACATTGTTGCATAATTTCAAATCTATTCCTTCTTTTCTCCCAAAACTGAATATCTTATGTGTTGATTTACAGAACAGTGGTGATTATATAATAATTTTATGCATTATGAAATTTTCCAGATAAGTTTGTATGATGGAAATATGTCCTGAATCTAAAAATAAAGTAACTCTAGTTAGAATGTGATGATTTTATATAATGTAACAAATTTGTCAGCTGTGAGCCATAAACTGTTACTTTTAATAGAGAATTCAAATAAATGTAATTGGGATTTTCTGTTTGTTTTGCAAATGGTTAACATTTGTTGCCCTTGGTTTATTTATTTATTTTTTTATTTGTAAGGGTCTCATTAGCAGACCAGGCTGGCCTCAAACTTGAAACTCAAAAGATTCTCCTGCCTGTCTTCCAAGCCCTGGGATTAATGTTATAAACTACCACGCTCAGCCAATTTTGAGCACATTTGAATCTGCTTTTAATTGAATTGTTCCTCTTCATTATATAAAAATCCTATTGACATTTTAGGATCTTGTAGCTACTATTTGAAATGACAGTGACAAAAAAAAATGGACTTTAATCTTAAAGCACAGGTTAAACACTGATTGTGTTAATAAGAACTATGCTCCTTTTGTGTAAGACAGAAAAATCAAATATGAGATGAAAAGAGAAAGATTTTTGTAGAGTCCAGACCAGTATCAACCAATATTTAGAATAGTTGGAGACTAATTACTTAAAAGAGAATGTAATAACCATAATTCAAGTGGACACCAGCTAAATGTGCTCTACGACTTTGGCTGTCCTGGAACTCGCTCTGTAGATCAGGTAGGCCCAAACTCAGAGATACACCTGCCTCTGCCTTCAAAGCTCTGGAATTAAAGTCATGTGCCACTACCGCCCAACACAGCCTAGGACTTCCTTAACATCCCAGTGTCAAAGTATGATAAACTAGACTTCTAGTCAATGGGTATCCTCCTGAGTAGCATTTAAGCAGACAGAATTCCTCCCAGCCAGATCCCAACATGAATTTATTTATATACATGGGCATATGGTTTCCTTTACATGTGTGTATGTCTGTATGTATATAAAAATCTTCAAATGCATAAATATACATGGTGTTCTAGCTTACAGAATTAGAAATGTAATGCAGTTTACTCCCACGGAATAAGATTGAAGATAATGAGAACTGAATTAAAGCTTACTTTCTTTCACAGAATTCCTCAGAGAGAGAAGACTGTAATAATGGCGAACCCCCTAGGAAGATAATACCAGAGAAGAATTCACTTAGACAGGTATGAAATTCAGTCTTACTTTAAAAGCTTCTAAAAACAAAACAAAAGACAGGAAGCCCTTGACTGTCATTCTTAAAAATTGGAGTTTAAATCATGAGCCCTGTGTTCCGATGTTGGTCTGGCCATAGCCATCCATTTCAGTCAGGTAGCATTATTTGATAGTCAGAATATATATTAAATATTTAAATTGAAGTAAAGAGGTCTTATTTAGGCAAGATGACCTTAAGTGCTTCATAGAATGGGTATGGAATAGTTAACACTAATATTTATCTCCCAGTAAGGATTATTTATACATTTTAATTTTAATAAAAAAAAATCTGAGACACAGTCTCATTAAATAATCCAGGCTAGAAGACTTCACATCATAGGCCTCCTGCCTCAGCATCCTGAGTGCTGGAATTGCAAGCCTCATTCCTGGCTAAGGTTTGTCATACATTTAACAACAACAGAACTGGAACAAAGTTGGTTTCCTTTGTTTGAATTTATTTAATTTATTTAGTTTTTTTTTTTTTTTCAAAGTGAAGTCTACTATTGATGATTACTTTAAAATTTTTTTGTGGGACTGGAAAAATCATTCAATGCTTAATGTGCTTGCCATGGAAACATGAGGACCAGAGTTCAGATCCCCAGGACCCACAGTGTGGCAAGCCACTTGTAGTCCAGCATTGTGAAGGGATTACAAGGGATCCCAGGAGAGATTCTCAATGAATAAGGTACAGAGTGGTTGAGGACCTCCACATACACGCATGCACACACACATACATCCGTACTCACATGTTTGCATAGTACAGACATAGGGGAGAAAAAAATATAAACCCCTTTTCCTCAGGACTCTGTGCTCTGCTTCCCAGAGGTAACTTGTGAACTTGAAAAAGTTCAGTCTCATATTTTTTTTTCATTAAAATACCCAAAATAGTGAATGAAAAAAATGTTCTCACTACCTGTAAAGGCCTGTAATACCTTCATAATGTTTTAGAGACAGAACAAGTCACTAAGTTGCTTATTTATTAAATTATTATAGCTAGAAAAAAATGTTACCTAATCATGTGTAGCATAAAATTGTATAAAATGGGTGGCAGTACCCATTAATTGGTTGTATCTATGGCCTTTGTTCTAAGACATAGAGCAGACATGTGGTTTGTGTTGGATATCCACAGCAAGCGTGTTTATTTCATTTAATCCTGTGATAACCCTGCTGAGCTGGCAGATATGATACGGGTTCCAGTTAACTGATGAAGCAAATGGAGGCTTGAAGAGGTTAGGCTTGGCCAGAGCTGCTCGTTGACTTGCAACTCCGGCCTTACTTTTTGCAAAGAATTTCTGCTTCGGCCTCAGGGTCTGGTTTTCATAGCTTTAACCTAAAGGAAAAGTACATGAGAACATGCCACAATTATTTTTCATTTATTATATGTTAACTCCTTTTCAGGTAGGTGCTTTCCCAATTTTTTGTAAAAAAATTGTTTTAAATATACAAAAATAAACAAATTGATGTGGAGACGATTAGTTTTAATTATTTGGAGATAGACACCAGATCTGTATGGGAAATCAATAGAACAATATTGAGTAAGGTAAACTTGGGGATGGAAACGCTCCCCTCCACAGAAGCAACTGTCAAAAAACAATGACGCAACACAAAGTTTTGGCAACTTTATTTAAGCTAACAAACGAATTTTCACTCTGCAAAGTTATAAATTAATTTTAATAGGCTGATCCAGATGGTCCATTTGGAAAATGGATAGGCTGATCTGTTGAAAATTAAACTAAATTTATCTCTCTCATACTTCAAACTGAAGCAAGAGAGAAAACCGTGCCTATTAAGTCCAGCACATACAGATGGACCAGCAGGTCACACATGAGACTAATCTGATTCATTTTAAAAATAAATGCATACATTATTGAATCATTTTCTACTTGCAAGATCTGTTGTGTACAGTACTTAAAAGAAATGTGATGTTTCTTCCTCTTTGCTATTTTAGCAGGTTCGCTTCACCCTCTCCACTTTAATTTATAACTCCCCCCCTCCCATTTCTCCAGAATGATTTTTCTAATATCTGTCATTCAGTGTTGAGATCCAAGCTCTGGAGATTAATTAGGTCATGAGGCTTTCCCCCTCCCTTCTTTGTAAAGGGTTTTCTCTCCATTCTCTTTGTGAAGAGCATGAACTCAGTGTTCTTGGAAAGAGAAATGGCCTTTAGAATTGGGAAGTAGGGGATCCTCCTGGGGCCCTCAGAGCCTTTTAGCTTCTGGGTGTTTTAACAGCCCCATGAATGCAGATTTGTAAATTTATTGCAGTGCCATCTGGTTTTTTTGCTTGAACCAGATTACTGTTGGCTTGTGTCTGTCTATTGTGGTGGTCACTCCCTAGGAGCTTGCCCTCTCAGTCTTGGGAAAGTGCGATGAATAGCAGGGGTCAGTGGAAGCAGGTCACAGGGCAGCTGCCCAGGACTGCCCTGAACTTGATTACCCCGCTGCTGATTTTTTTTAAGGCACTACATAATACACAAGCTGTTTAAACTCCTCTTTTTCTCTGTTGCATTTGACAATAAGGAAACAATATTTGCTATTTTGTTTGCCTATTGTCGAGATCTATAGACAAAAAAGATATCAAGGCCAACTAAAGTGAGTGTGGCTTTCATGGGGTCAGTCTCTTAAGTTGAAATTCATCTGCACATATTTCTAATAAGCTTTAAAAATTCCACTTGAATTCTAACAACCTAATATTGTTATAACTAAATGCTATAGTTTATATAGATTATTCTCAGGCAAAGGATTGCCATTGTTGATGGGACATGGCTACTAAATGGTAATTTGAAAAGCTGTTTAATATTGGAGGAGCTGAAAGAAGGGTTATCGCTATAATTCTTAGAGACATTAAAAGAATAATGGAATATCAATATAAATATAAAACTTTATGCCAAAAATTGACTAGATAAAACGGGCAGATTCTTTGAAAAATAACTCACAAAACTAACACAAGGCAACATTGTTTTTCTTATCACAATGTTCATATAGTTTCACTGGTGACTTAAAACATTTTAAATAGATATAATGGCAATCTTGTACTGTAAACTCCCTCTTAAAACACAAAAGGAAAATACTTTTTGCCATAATAGCAATTCCAAAACTTAATGGAGAAATTACCAAAAATAGTGAAGGAGAAAGTTAGAGAGAGAGATATAACTCCTTTTGTCATCATTTGGCATTAAGTGTGAAAAAAATACTATATAGATAGATACAATTTCCTTTCTATGTTTAGACTCCTAAGCTGTGGCAACCACAGCCTCTCTTTGCTGTTATACCATGCGTGATGGAGGTGTGGAACCGCAGGTTGCAAGGCCTCTGTACTTTTTGAAAATGGAGCATTACAACATGCAACTTTTCTTTGCTTACATCGGATCTGTCAGCTCCCCCCTTTCTCTGTAATTGAGTAAACTGTGGCTTTTGCCTAATTCTTCTCCTGTCCTCCACCCCTTTGTGTGTGTGTCCACTTACCATCCTGAGAACGTGGGCAGTGATAAATAAAGCATTGAGTGGGGCTCTCTCAACTCTTTGAAAGCAGCGTGATGCCAGCCCTCTAGTTATATTTCTTTAAGTGTTTACATTTTCCTGTATTCTTTCTCTTGTGTAGCTGGAACCCTGGGGATGCAAAGCCATGAGAGAGGCCAAGAAGCTAACAAAGTAGCTGTCTCCCTTGTTAGCTTGTTCCTTTATTCTTTAAAAACAAGATAAAAACCATCTGGCTCAGGGCATTACATTTTCCTCCCCTGTGCACCTCTATAGATGGAGACTTCACCTGCAGTGAGGGTTTACATTGATTAGGGAGGGAGCAGTAATTCAAGCTTCCATCCTCTTCAAGGATACTCCGCAGTCTTTAAAGGCGCTGACCCACTGAGTTAAACTGTCAAGGGAGGGTAAACAAGTATCTTCATCCCAGGAGGTAACAGCTGCCAGGTTTTCAACACCTTGCACACTGCTGGAAAAAAAAAGTCACAATTGTCAGCTGAAAGAAAAACGAGTCTGTTGTCATCTTCTGTTAATGACTGGGCCTTACAAAAGGAACTACATAAGTCTTTCAGATGGAATAAGTAACTGTTTTCCTTGCCTGAGCTCTTTTTCCCTGATAAAAATCCTGCATTGTTCTAAACATCAGCATGAAGGAACGGCGTTAAAAGAGCCAATGAAAGTGCCGATGGCCTTGGCTCCTTTCTACAGTTGGGCAAGTAGGAGGAAGATGCACACCACAGGCACAGAAAGTGACATCAGAGTGTCTGTTGACAGAACAGCACCAATAGTTCATAAGCAGCAGGCTCAGAGAGGACACTGGGCTCTGGTCTTTGGAGGACAGTTTGTTTTTAGGCAGCAACCAGGTGGGGAGACCACGATGTTGCTTTTTCAGGAGGCACTTCTCTCTCTCAAAGCAGGAAAGGACCCCACAGAATTCCCCTCCTTTACCAGCTCCAGCGTTGTGTATGATGGCGCTCTCTTCTTTCTGATTTGATTGATGAGGGGGAAAGGTTTAATGAAGTCCCTGCTATCAGGCAGGCAGTTTTTTCTTCTATTTGTTTTAGGTTAGTCATTTTAATTGTATTGAGTAATTAGAAGGTACACACAGCCAAGGGAGCTTTGTTTTGATAATTGCTCAAGAAAACCCGTTCCCTATCCTCTGTCGCTTTGTATTAAGACGCTTCTCCCTCTAGTGGCAATAGTAAGCACTTTGGCTTGGCAGTAGGCAAGGTGTAATTGCGACATGACAAACTATGCTTAAGGGACTTTCTTTTAAATACTTTAGGGTTCAGCATTATTTCATTATATACGTATGTTTTACCCTTTGAAACTTCCTACCTCCTCTTTCTTCTTCCTGAAGTGCTTTGGGCTTTGGGTTTAAAAAAAAAAAAAAAAAACTGCCTGGGATGCTTGCTTATTAAAAAAAAAGAAAAACTAACCGCAGTGCATTCTGGGTAATGTTTTGCAGCTTGACTTAATTTTAGTCATCTGTTTTAATTACCTATTTATAAAAATGCTTTTGCATTTGTAGACATTATTTAATACTTTGGAAGAAGCACCTCATTTGAAATAAATAAATAAATGGTACATATTTTAAATAGTCTATGTAAAAGATCCTAAAGGTAATTAATGTAGGTCTCTTAAGTAAGACAAAAGTGATCTTTCTGAATCTGATGAAGTGATTTGTTTATATAACTTCCCACTTCTGCTGGATTCTTCAGAGCCTAATAACATTTTTTAGGGGGCTTGGGGAACAAACCAAAAACAAAAAACAACAACAACAAAAAAAAACCCATGGTTGGCAATTTGTGTCTAGCTACAAAAACCCTTCTTCAAAAAGAAGCAATTTAATAACCAGCTTTCTTAAAATTACTTTGAGAAAAGAAGACCGTATAGGGGGTTAGTGCTTTGTTTTATTTTTATTTCAGTGTAATCATTCTTTGATAAATTGTGTAATCACTGACTTAGTAGAAAACATATTATTGAACTCCTGGGTTGTAATGACCATAAAAAGTGTATTTTCATATAGAGAGTTGAGATACTGTGAATAAATTATAAAGGAAATAGCTTATATGCTGGTCAAAGTCCATATGGACTCAATTCATTTTGTGTTCGATACTTAGTCTAGATGCACCATTTTTAAAAAAGAAAAAGAGGAAAGGGGGATAAAAAGCCTGTTGTGCCCAGCTGCACACATTCTAAAAACATAAAAATCTGTCCTTTGAACAACATAGAAGAAAATCAGTTAGAGCAGTGGTTCTCAGGGTGTGTTTTGTGGCCCCTTTGAGGATTGAAAGAGCCTTCCACAGGCGTCACCTCTCAGAGATCCTGCATATCAGATATTTGCATTATGGTTCATAACAATAGCAAAATGACAGTTATGAAGTAGCAACAAAAATGATTTTCTGGTTGGGGTCAGCACAGCATGAGCAGCTGTATTAAAGGTGGCAGCATTGGGAAGGCTGGGAACCACCGAGTTAGAGCTTGGTGTCCCGAGTGCCATTCGGCAGCACCTGGGTGGTATTTGGCAGGCCCAGTTCCAGCTTCTCTGGAATTGCTTTGTACTTTGATTTTTCTAGCCCATATCCTTGTCTGGGACATGATTTGATGTTACTATATATCTAAAGGTTCCTGTTTCCCTACCACACCCCAGTCACTAAACATTTTCATTATCCTTTATCTTGTTTTGCTATAGGGCTGTTGAACAGATTTCTTAAACAGCCTTTGCAAGGTTAAAAGAATGCAGCCTGGTAACAAGTTTGTGTCATTTTAAATATATACCTTCTAGTAAATAAGGAGAGACCTGGCAATCAATCCCTTTTAGTGTGTTATATGTTTCACCTGACAACTAAACCTTCTATTGATTAGCCATTACTTTGTTAGATAATCCTATGTCATTGAATCCATTGTAAAAAATTAAACTCTTTAAAATGTTTTACCCTAGCAGCAGTGTGAAAATTGAAAACTTGTTCAGAATTACAGCCTGCTTTCACAAAGAAGGTAGTTTTCAGCCAGGCATCTTACTGGTTTATGCTTATGTTCTTTATATGCAATATAAAAACGTATTAAAGTACTCCAACGCACAACTCTCTGCCTCTGGTTCAGCAATGAAGCTACCTTTTCAGATGTTGCATGGGGACAGCCTCGCTTGCCTGCAGCTATTATAGTCACTGGTTTGATTCAAAATGGAAGGAATCTTATAGTCATAAAGTATTGTTTGAGGCTTTTTACTACAGAGTGGTCAAAAGACTGACAAATTTTAGCTACTGTTTCCTTGGAAGATAAGTAAAGTCGTGTACCCACTTTACAGATGGATTGTCAAAAAACAAGTCTGTATCCCTAGCAACTCTCTGCTGGAGTAGGTCCTCTGACTCTACCTGATATTCCCCTGAGCTTGAGGAAAGGAAGGTTTGAATGAGTTTCTTGTTTTGTTCTTTGAGACAGGGTCCAGGCTGGCTTGGAATTTACCTTGAAGCTCAGGCTGGCCTTGAACTTTTGAAGCAGTCCTCTGCCTTAGCCATTGAATTCTGTCATTTCAGGTATGAGGCACCATACCCAGCTCCCTCCCTAACTTTAGAAAAACCATTTCTTTTGTATGTACATGTATGTGTGCATCTGTAATGATGCAGCACGCGTGTGGAGATCACAGGGCAGCCTGGACCCTGTCTCCTGGCCGCCTCCTACGATGTGAACTAGAGCTCGGTAGTTGTGCCTGGTGGCAAGCACCTCTGTCCACCGAGGCATCTCAGGGTCTCCCTCTAAAGCTTTGTTAAGCTTCCCTTTCTTGGCATGTGCTCAGCCATGAAGTGCTATACCAGTCCTCATGATTTTATTTTTATGAATAACATCTGATGTCTTCTTTCTTGATTGCTTTTAGTATAAATCTTGCTTTATTTTAATAACTTTAACCTTCAACGTATGTTGAATTGATGTGATAGAACATCTTTCCCTTGTTCCCAGTTTTGTGGGGTGGGGGCAGGGGTAATAGTGTTAAATCTTTGATCACCAAGCACAGAGCTAGGTAGGTGTACTAGATATCCATTATGAGACTACATAGTTTACCTTTAATTCCCAGGCGTCAGACTTTTAAAAACAATCTATAAGTAGGTGTTTAATTCAGTTAAAGATTTTTAAGAAGACAAGTATGTGCATATATGTGTTTATGAAAGTGTGTACACATGAGTACAGGTGTTCTCAGAGACCAGAGGCATTGGATCCCTTGGAACTGCAGTTATAGGCAGTTGTGGGCCTCCCAGTATAGGAACTGGGAACTGAAGTCAAGTAGTCTCTGAGAGCACTTGTAACTGCTGAGTCACCTCCCCAGCCCCGAATTAAACACTTCTAAAAATCTGAAATATTATCTGTAGCCCTGCTCCCTTATTCTGCTAATATTTGAGTTGACTTTATTAAGGATTTTTCTCTCAGGTTGGTGGTGATGGCACATGTTTTTTAGTCCTAGCACTTGGGAGGCAGAGACAGTCAGATAGATCTCTTTGAGTTTGAGGCCAGCCTGGTCTACAGAGTGAGTTCGAGGACAGCCAGGGCTACACCGTGAAATCATGTCTCAAAAAACAAACAAACAAACAAAAAAGTTCTCTCTCTGCAAGTAAGGGTTACTGCTCTGAGGGTTTCCTTTTACTGTCTTTCGTAGACTCTGGTATCAGGCTTACGCTGGCGTTTTAAATTGAGTTGGGAAGTGTCGCCTCTTCCATATCATGAAGGCATTTCTATATGACCCTACTGTTCTCTTTCAAGACTTAATAGAATTCACCAGTGAAAATATTGGGATGATAAGTTTTCTTTCTGAAAAATTTTCAATCTCTTTAACATGTTCAGCTATTTATATTCTTAGTTTGGATTATGTAATTTTGGACAGTTTATATCTTTTGTATCCTATTTATTCAGTGGTAATATTTGTTGATTTGTTTTCTTTTGTTTTGGTTAGTTTTTAAAATTTTTATTTTGTTATATTTTTAATTATGTGAATGTGCATAGGTCTGGAGGCTTATGCGAGTACATGCAAGTACCCGCAGAGGTCATAAGAAGACATGGGATCCCATGGAGCTGGAGTTACAGGCAGTGTGAGCCTCATAATGTGGGTGCTGGGAACCCACCTTGGGCCCTCTGCACAATAGAATGTGCTGAAGCATTTCTGCAGCCTCCTGGGTGTGGTTTCTCAAGACAGAATCTCAGCACTGAACTCTTTCTCCTTCTGCCTCTGCATGGAGTCACAGGCTCATGCTTACCACATTTGTTTTGAACAAGCATCTCATTGTGTATCCCAGGCTGATTTCATTGTACAACCCTCCTGGCATGTCCTCTCCTTCCCTTCTTTCCTTCTTCCTTCAGAAAAAGTCTCACCCTGTACACTACAATACCTAGAACACGCTGTGTAGTCAGCTATTGGTGGCCTAAACTCTCAGCAATCTTCCTGTGTCAGCCTCCTTAAATATATGTTTTAATATTCAGTTTGTTCCAGATTGGTTGAGAGCCTCTTTAGCTGTCACTTTGACTCAGGTCCATCATTCTGAGTGTTTCCAGATTCATCTCACATTTTCCTTTAAAAAAAAAAAAGTGTGTGTGTGTGTGTGTGTGTGTGTGTGTGTGTGGCGCACGCATACCTGCCTGTAGATTTCATGTGGAGACAAGAAGAGGGCCTCATTCCCTGGAGCTGGAATTACAGGCTTGACTTAGAAGGTTTACACTATCGTACCTATCTCACATTAGGTTTTTTTCTCCTTCAATGAAATTCCCCATCTGTTTCCTCATTGTAATCATTTTCTTTCATTTAGTCATTTTATTGAATAAATTATTATTAAAGACCTCTTTAGTGCAAATCCCAAGTTGGCTACTCTTTGTATTCCTCTTCTTGACTGTTGTACAAGTATAGTGATTTTTTATATTATATGATGGATAGTGTAAATGTTTCATTGTACAAACTCTGAATTCTGCCTCTGATTAAAACACCAAGAGCTCAGTGTGGCTGTGGAGCCTTGGCCTTATATCTGAAAATGATGAATGTGTTTCTGTTTTAGCCATATGCCTAAAACAGATCCCTTAGACCTAGAATGTTTTGTTTGCCTCAGCTCCTGGTCTTGCTTGCTGTCTCAGGTCCGTCTCTAACCCTCTGGTGAAGTAGGAATCAAATCCTAGATGCTTACCTGTTCTCATGGCACAAGCTGGAGTCTTGGCTCAGATCCCTCCGCCATCCAGCTGTTCTTTCCATTGGAATTCTCAATCTCCCTTAATGTATGTTGTTTGGGGGTTAAGCATGGATTTGAGGAGAATTTAAATGTATTTTCTGAGACCTTCTTTTCCCAGTGCTTCTCTTCTCTTTGGATTTCTCCTCTCAATTGCCACTCACTGTGGCAATTCTGAACTCTGTCCTTTGGTAGTTCCACTTGTAGTTCCTGACTTGTATTCACCCTCACCATGCACTGAATGAACTCTTGAGAGCTTCCGGATTCTTGTAGTCACCCTCCCCCCTTTCCACCCATTTTGCCAATCTTCAGGGCCTCACATAATTATCCCAAGGAAGGTGAATTCGTTGTAACATTTCTGCCATTGTTGGAAACAATTCTCTTGTGCTCTTTGACCCGCCTCCCTCGGCGCCCACCTCCTCCCTTTGACCAGGTATTTCCCAAGTCCTGGGGTTACAAGCACGGCCTACAACCATCCTGAAAGAACCAGGATTCTTTGCCTTAAAGTTTTAGCTTATTTGATAAATGTTGGTTAATTCATATGAATTTTTTAAAAAGTAATTTATAAGATAATTTTAATGGAGACCTGAGAATTGTTTTAGGGGTTAAGATTACTTGATGCTCTTGGAGAGGGCCCAGGTTCAGTCCCCAGGACCCACATGGAGATTTACAGCTGTCCGAGGCTGTGGCCCCAGGGCTCTGGTGCATTCTCCTCAGTCCTTCAGGCGCAAGGCACACACTGCACATGCATCACTCACACACACATGCGGGCAAACCCATCACACACACAAAAGGAAAAAATTTAAAGTACTTATATGTTGAAACGATTGCAATTTAAATGATAAAACAAAATGTTTCAACTTGTTTTTTAACAAAAACTAATTTCATAATATTGATAGGAAGGGCCTGGACTACAGATGAAAGGGGTTTTCCTACCAACTTTTGAAAAATAATAATAGTTGGCCAAGAGAAAAATTTTAAATTCTGTTTATGCTTTTGTAAACAGACAAGCAGGTGAATAAATAAGTTTGGAAAGGCACTACAACTCTCCCCTCTAGACAGATTCCAATTTATAAAAGCGCAGAAAGAAAAGAAGCTTAAGATTCACCATAGTTTACTGTAGTAAAAAATCACTGCAGACAAGCTCTTTCAAAGGATACTAGAATTAGCAGGTGAAATTTAAAGTAGAAACTGTGTGTGCACTCTCAAAATTAATTTTCTCTAATGTATTCGATAATTGCCAAAGGGAAAAGTTACATATCCACAGTGGAGCCTGTTGATCAAGACAGGTATCGGCAGAACTGTTAACACATCTCTTGGTTTGATGCTCTGAAGAGTACAGGCCTGTCATCTCACTTGTATCCTTCAAATAATGACTTCATTTTGATCATGAGTTGAGGGATGGAAGATAAGGACAACTGCAGAGTTGGGCCAGGGTACAGAAGACTGGGGAGATAGGACAAATGCATGTGGATAAAGGTCTGGACGGGCTCCTGACAGGAGGCCTTAGGGAGAGACTCAGCGCTGACTGGGGTCTGTACTTCATACACTGACAACTTCCCCCAGGGCTGGAGAGGTGGCTCAACTGTGAAACACTCAGGCCCTAGCCGAGGCTCCAAGTTTGCATCCCAGCTCCCACATCGGCCGCCTCACGAATGCCAGTACCTCCAAGGCAGTGGGCCTCACCCTTCCTAATGCTGCCGCCCTTTGGCACACGTCTTCATGGTGTGCTGAGCCCCAACCATACAATTATTGTTGGTGCTATTTCATAACTGTAATTTGCTACTGTTATGAATCATAATGTAGGTTTTCTGATAGTCTTAGGTGACCCCTGTGAAAAGGTTTTGACCGTCCAAAGGGGTTGTCACTCACAGATTGAGAACCACTGCTCCAAGGATTCATACTCCTCTGACCTCTGAGACAAACACACACACACACACACACACACACACACACACACACACACACACACACACACACACACACAAGCGCGCACGCACGCACGCGCGCACACACACACAAATCTTTAAAAAAAAAAATTTCCCTTCCAAACAGTCTTTCCATGTAGCCCAGGTTGGGCTTAACTTATCCCCCTCTCAGCTGCTGAAGTGCTGGGTTTGTAGGCATGTACCACCATGCCTGGCTCCCCGTTAACTTCCCCGAGTGCAGTGTTGTGAGCCTGGGGACTGAAGCTAGAACTGGATGCTTGCTAGGCAGGAGCATACTTCACCACTGAGGTATAGCTGCAGCCCCAGTTTCTTAGCTGCGGTAAGTATTGGTATTAGGAGGAACTGAGTTAAGGAAATGTAAAAAAATCTTTGTAACTTAAACAAATCTAGAACTTATCTTATTTCATAAAATAGGCTTTTAAAAATGTTAAGTGATTGTGGCTTATCTGCTGTCACCTTAATTCCAACACAGATATTTATGTTGATTTTCAAAGACCACTTCTGGGCCAGCAGTGTCAGCCTCTGCTAGAAATTGGGCTTCAGCAGGTTGCAGGTGATCCTCATGGATGCCTAAGTGAGAGCAGTGACCCATAGATTCTATGCTCTCCACAGCAACTTTAGATTGAAAGCATACCCAGGAGGATGGGGCAGGAGGGATGGCTGCAAGTTTAAAGGACAGCCAGGGCTATATTGTGAGATTCTGTCTCAAACAGGGATAATGGGGTGGGGGTTGGGGTGGAGAGAGCTTAGAGGTTAAGAGCACTTACTGCTTTTGGAGAGGGCACCCAAGTCAGAGAGCTCACAGTTGCCCAGAACTCCAACTCCAGAGGAATCTCACACATCTAGCCTTTGTGGTTACCAGCACACAGGTGGACATAATCAAACACAGGTACATATACATAATTAAAGATAAATCTTTATTTAAAGAGAGAAAACCTAAAACAACAATGAAAGGCTAAAAAGTACATTTGATTCTATTTCCCTGATATATCGACAGTTATCAATAATGATTTTCAGGGGCTGGAGAAATGGCTGGTGGTTAAGAACACAGCTACTCTCTTCCAGAGGATTTGACTCACAGGACTCACAATTATCTGTAACCCCTGTCCAAAAGAGATGTGGTGCCCTCTTCTGACCTCTCTGAGCACTGCACTCATGGTGCACACATACTTGCAAGCAAAACACTCAAACACATAAAATAATTTTATTTTAGTCCTTAAAAAACATTGCATTTGGGGCTGGAGAGATAGGTCATCAGTTAAAAGCACTGGCTGCTCTTCCAGAGGTCCTGAGTTCAATTCCCAGCAACCACATGGTGGCTCACAACTGTCTGTAACTCCAGTTCCAGGGGATCTGGCACCCTTACACAGAATACATGCAGGCAAAATACCAATGCACATAAAATAAAAATAAATAAATGTTTAAAAATGCATTTTATCCATGTGTGGGTTGTGTGTGCCTTTAATCCAGGCACTTAGGAGGTAGAGACAGGTGGATCTCTCTCGGAGTTCCAGGACAGACAGGGCTCTACAGAGAAGCCCTGTGTGGGAGTGAGGAAAGCACTTCAGCACAGGAGAAGCCTGTAGTACGGCCAGTACCGTGTCCGCTTCCTAGTGTTCTGTGTATTATTTTCTTCTAATTAAGCTCCCAGGTATACTTCAGACCTCCCCTTTCTTTATTTTTTTTTCTTTTGTTATTGTGGCTGAAAGGTCCAGCTATGTAATCCAGGCTGGCCTGAAACTGGTTATATAGCCTAGTCTGGCTTCTAATTTAAAATCCTCCACACTGATTGGCTTACAGGTTTGTGCCATCATGTCTGGCTGATAATTGATATTTTAAACAAAAAGTGGGTTCTTAAGTTTTATGTTTATTATTTTCATTTTAAACACAGTATCACTATGTTGCCTAGGCTAGTTTCAGACTTAAAATCTTCCCTTTTGTGCTGGGATTATACCATATATGGTTAAAAATTGCATTTTAAAAACTGTTGTATATCCAATCCTTTATCTCCCATTCATACCATGAATTCACTGCTCACATACTTATTCATGGGCACACCATTGGCTTTCATGGACTCTGTTCTTTCCTCCTCCTCTCTACTTGGTTCCTTAACTACTACAAATCTCGGATTTACAAATGGAATTGTGTGTTGGTTTAGAGAAATTGAAGAGAACTTGAGAGCTATGTGTGTCAGTGTTTCAGTATCTTTACCAAAAAAAAAGTGATTTTTTTTTTTTCTTGAAAATTATCTCTACAGACTTACAACAGCTGTGCCAGGCTCTGCATAAACCAAGAGACAGTATGTCTAACAAGCACTGCTATGAAGACTGAAAATTGTGTGGCCAAAGTAAGTAACAGTGCTCAGCAGTTAATATTACAGCACATTGCAACAGAGCTGCATCTGTAGGTGCATTTATTCAGTGTTCTTACTAGGTGGTCATACAATCATATATTTATGAAGACAATATAAGCAGGCATTATTTTATACAGAGTGAACTGAAAGCTTGAGTTGCAACAGAATCCTTTTATTATCCAGTTACAGGGATTAGCGGGTTATTATAACATGTTGAACAGCTTATTTTGTACCTTCCTTCCTGGCTTGTTTTTATTGTTCATTTGGGTTTTTTGTTTGTTTGGTTGGTTTTTGTTGTTGTTGTTGTTTTGCGATTTGTTTTGTCTACATAGCCAAGGCTGTCCTAGAACGCACAATGTAGACTAGGCTGGCCTTGAACTCAAAGATCTGCCTGCCTCTGCCTCTCGAGTGCTAAAATTAAAGACAAGTACCACCATGCCTGGCCTCCCTAAGTGTGGGTGTAGTGCACCAGAAATAGACTGATGGTGACAGTTCAAGCAGAGATCCAGTTATGTTGTGCCACTGTTACTTAAGAAATGTCACATCTGGCCAGGCATAGCGGCACATGCCCATAAGCCCATCGGGAAGCAGAGGCTAGCCTGTTCTACAAAGCAAGTTATAGGACAGTCAGGGATACATAGAGACACCCTGTCTCCAAAAACCAAAACCAAAAGAAATGTCACATTTAGTGATTTTGAATAAAAAAGTGTTTTTATCTGTCCATATGACCTAAGTCTTTCATGTATAAATATGTGCTATATCTCTAGATACAAAAATAATATTTAAAATTAAAATCTTCAGAGCTGAAGAGAGATGGCTCAGTGGTTGAGAGCACAGATTGATCTTGTACAGGATCCAGGTTTAATTCCCAGCACCCACATAGTGGCTCACAACCATCTGTAACTGCAGTTCAGGAGATCCAGTGTCATCTTGTGGCCACTGTGAACACTGCATGTGCATGGTACACAGGCATTGTTTTCATTTTTCTGCAAAAATAATCTTTATTACCATTTAGGATTTTGTTGGTTTACAATTTTTCCAACTTTCAGCTAAATCTACTCTTTCTTACTATTAGAGGTAGGACCTTGTTTATGTCATGTGGACTCCATCTTATAAAATTCAAGAAGAGACGTCTTATTTCTTTTGGGTAATTACAACAAAATATAAATAGTAGCTTATAAAAATAACTTTTTTATATAGTTCTAGAGGCTAGGAAGCTGATTGTGACGATAGATTCAATGTCTACTTAAAAGTTCACTCTTGGAGCCTTGCTTTGTAGTCCAGGATGAAAGGAGTAAGCCAAGCTCTCCAGGATCTCCTCCTAATTCTGTTCCTGAAGACTCTGTTTTCATATATTAGGTGGTTAGAGAGGAACACAATCAAATTTATTGTTTTATAGTAGCAATAATAATTTGTATTCTATTTCCTAAAACATATAGTAACCTCTAACCCTCCTTTATTAGCTGAAAACATATTGTGTATAGCTATTGGAATTAGCCATATGAGTAATGTCAGGTTTATTTTAAATTATAGCTGCAAAAAGTAGGTTCATCAATTGTGTATTAAGTCCACATCTTAATTTGCTACAAAAATGAGGATTAATATAAATTTAATTTTCAGTTACTTAGTAACAACTTGCATGTGCCACTTGGCCCCTGGGTGGAGAAAGCGTTCTTTCACTCATTGCGGACATGCTGCTCTCACTTTCATCACAAGTAAGTTCCTTCTGGCTAAACAAGGCAAAGGCTTAGGAAGAGCACCAATTTAAGGACAGGGCAACTAATGAGTTTCATTGAGAGCTGGCCAACTGAGCATCTGCTCCTTTTGTTTTCTTTACTTGGCAGGCCAGTATTTCTGAACTCCTTAGCCATGTTGCTATGTGTCTGTACCATGTGGGGGTGGGGTTGTTTCTTTTTCCACCCTCTACTTGAGTGGTGCACAGTTAGAAATCTTCTAGCATCTGGCACAGTGGTGTAATTTCTTCCATGCTCTTCAGTGAGGAAATGTTTGCTCGTTGCTGCTCATCATCAGTCTGTCTCCTTGCTCCCAGATGGTGACCTTCTCATCCCATTCCTGCCTGTCTTAACGTTATTCTGACACCTATTTTCTTTCATTGCCCCCTTAACCACTCTAATTGAATAATGATTTCTATAATTTCCAGTTGGAACACAACCAACTTCCTGCTTCTTTTTATTGGCCCACATCCTGTCTTCTAGTTCATTGCTTCAGATTTGAGCCAGATCGTCAAATAAAAATACATAACTGAAAACAGTGTTCACTGCAGCAGCCTCCATTAGCATGGCAACAGTGAGAGTTGTCCTTTCTCGGTGCTGAGCGTGTTCTGTCTCATGATCCATGCTGTCTCTCTGGGCCTCATTTACTGCTTGACCTTTGAAAGAAATGACTCAAAGTTGCGTTTGTGGATCTTTAAACATTCCTCTATTTCTTTTTCTTCACCTTTACTTCTTAACAATCGTTTGTCTGCTACCGATTCAGATTGTGCTCCTGCGTGTCCTGCTGTCTCCGATGAGAACCACTATAATCAGCACAGCTAGCCCCCTGCCCCTACACGTTTTTATTAAATATTACTTGTTTGCATTTTACAGAAGGTATTGGTTCTTCTCCAAAGCAGGAATGACCCCTATAGTAGTTTGTGTGTGGCTCTCCTCTGTCGGTTACTGTAGTTTTGAAGCTCCTGTATGGAAAGGGCACACCCTTTAATTTACAATAAGATGTAAACCTAATAAACAATAAGATGTCAACCTAAGGTAACTTATGAAACAGCTGTTTCATAAGACTGTTTGACAGCAGTCACCCGAGTCTTTAGCTTGAAGGAAAGAGGGTCAAGAACATATTTAAAAATAAAGGTGGGGAGGGAGTCCCAATAATATTTGAAGCCATGAAGTATCTTGTATATAGCCTGCTTTTTTGTCTGTCTGTCTGTCTGTCTCATGTAACCCGGGCTATGTGGACCATTCTGGCCTTGAACTCACAGAAGTCCACCTGTGCCAGGATTAAAAGGCATACGTGCCCCAGCATGTCTGGCTAGTTTGATTTGAAAGCATTTCATCTGCTTACAGCACTGGAAGGAGTCTATGAGGGTTTGGGGATAGTGAACTCTGTATTTATTGTAGCTTTGAATGGACAGTCATTACTATAGATTCAAATCTATAATCACGTTGTACCTAATTGTCAACCTTCATGGTTTTTAATTATGAAAGAAAACTGAGGACATTGATTTTTATGTTACCTTTCTATTGACTTTATTGATGTACTACAGAAAATTTTGGTTTGAGGCTTTTCCATAATTTACCTTTATACCCCATACCCCTTCCATAAACATGTATAGTTAAAATTGAGTTGTTCAGATACCTCTACCTTGATTCCTGACAGGGGTAGTTCTGTCTTTGTTTGGAACAAACCCATTCAGTGGTCTTGTATACATTCTGTATTTTTTTGGTTGTTGTTATTTTGTTATTACTGTTTTTTATTTGAGACTAATAATCTGTTTGAAACCGAGACAGGAAAATGTGATGTTCCTTTCCACTCACTCCAGATTTTGATAGAAGACTTGTTTTATTTATTTCCAAAATTATATCCGCAGGAAACAAGCTGTTTAAATTCAGATTATGCTGAAGCAAAATGGTCCTGGTATGAGAAGCAGCGTGCTGCTTTACGAGCACAGAGTCCCTTTTCTCATAACTGATTGATAGTAAATATTTTCCTGAAGAATTATTGCCAGCCATGAACAGTGCAACTGTCTCACTTTTTTTCCTTGCTACTTGCTGTACCAGCCATTGTCGGTAATTAAGATCTACAATTCACAATGCAGACGTTTGCACTTCCTCTGGGTCTGTGCTATTTGTAAGGCATTTCAGCTGCTCCGAGTTCCTTCTGAGTTTTAAGCTACATGTTAACAGGCTTCTTTAGTATACTGTTCCACAAGAGCCAGTCAGACGTCTGTTCACACAGGCCCTCTGACAGACCCTTACTCAGCTTTGTGGTGAACACAGCAAGGTGTGATTGTATCATCAGGGCCAGTGTGATTAGAGAAACTCAGAAGTATAATAATACTGCTTAAAGAAGCCAGGAATGAAATTCAGAACTAACCCGTTTTCTTTCATTTTTAAATGTTCCATGTATTTTTAATATGTTAGTGGTTACCAAGGTTTTAAGAAATACACAATAAAGTGACTTATTGATTAGAATTTGTGTATTTGTCAAGTTAATGTGAAAATATATTCGCTCTAGTTGTGCATGACTTTTTGTCTCAAGATTTGGAACAAAATGGATTAACAGATTGATAACACATTTGTTGTATAACAGAAACCTGAAGTAGTACACACCATTGATAAAACAAGTGTCAACTGAGATCTTAGTCCATGATAAAATTGATCAAATTTAAATTAAGTCCAAAAGAGAATTGATTTTAAAAAGTCCAGAGCCATCCAAGAATCTCCATGAATGATCTCCTAGACTCGAGTCACTGTGCAGGCTTGTTGCTACAGGCACTAGTTAAACATACAAGAGGAAGAAACAAGAAACTGAAAGCTGTCAACAAAACGTGTTTAAAACTTTGCCTGGAGTGGAGCTCAGCCTGCTTGTTCTTAAGCCTGGAGTTCAGCTGCATTGATTGTGCGCACTGGCCTCCAGCATCTTCCAACAGAGTAGATCTGCACAGACAGGCAGGACACAGGTCTCAGCGCTGCTTCTCGATGGCCCTTGAATAAAGACAGAACTGCTGAGAAAGCCATTCCAACTCCAGTGCTTGTGTAAACTTCTCTCTCTCTCAGTGAACTCTCTACGAATACTTTTTTTTTCCTTTTTTGGACAGCGTGGTTCAGCTGTTGGGGGCCACTGATCTATCTGACTGAGGCACTTCAAGATGCTAGAAAGACCCTGTTCACATTTCTATCTAGCCAGGGAGCCAACAAGATTGAGTTTGTCTTTGTGGATTGATCTAGATCAGCGTGAGATGAGCCCAGTCAGTGTCTTCCTCAGTGGAAAAAGAAAGGTTATGGGGGAAGAGGGGTGAAAGAAGAAAGTTCTTCATCACGAGTTGACTGCAGTATTGCCTACTGATGCATGTCGGATCGCCCGCACAGAGATATCACATGCCTTCTCCAAAAGTCAAACGATCAATTCGCCTCGTTTTGGCTCTGTACTTAATGCACAAACAGTGCGATCTGCGGGGCTGTAATTGCATTGTTAGGGCCAAGGAACAAGCCTGTGCCTTTTCAGCAGACAGCTGGCAGGGAGAGAGGCATGTTGTTAGGGAAGAGAGAGGCAAGGCAAATAAAATTACTGCTAACGCTCAGAGATCGGCAGGAGTCCTACTTGCCTAATCTTACCGGTGGGAGCAAGCGGCTGTTGTAATCCAATTATAGCAGCATAAGCAATTTGTTAGACACTCCGCATAATGTAACAATTTCCCAATAAACTCTGACTTGTAATAACGTCGGCAAGAGTCCGCATAAATCTGCCCGAATGGTGGGGGCTGGAGCATTCGGCTGGGGGCTTGTAATTGGCGCCATCAGCACGTTTTGTGGAGTGCAGTATGGTGGATTCTTTTAGTGCAGGAATTTTAAGGAGAAAGGCATGGCACATGTTTCTTAGAAAAAGAAAAGTGGCCATTAAAGGGGAGCAGCAAGAAGGGCACGCTCTTGCCTTCACATTACCTAGGAATCTCAGTGTAGAAAGAAAACAGGAGGAAGCCATGTTTCCTTCTAGTTCTAAAGAGGCAAAACGAGGGAAAGTGTATGGCTTAGTTAGATTCCTTTTTTTAAAAGCATCGGTTTCTGTTATTTATACCCCCACTCTCCAGCTCCCAAAAAATGTATTTGGGTAGCATTAACAAGATGTTCTTAATGAGGTAAACCTAGAAATGCCAAAATTAAACCTTTTTCTTTGGAAGTTTAGTATTTTCTTTATAACATGAATATATTATATGTATTCACACATAGTGAATCTTTGTGTCCAGGACAAGTCCCTGCAATGTTATCTCACCGAATAACCTTTCTGTGGAGTTCTGCCTTATGCTGTATGAACCATTGCTTACTAAAAGGGGTTAAGCCCAGCTTGTTTGCTTGGCTTACTGTACTAGACTGCCTACATGGTATCGAATTCTAAAATGCACTGTGAATATCTGTAGTACTAGGATTACCAATTAAATTTGTTGAAAACTTACATTGCTTAGAAGTACAATGTTATTTAAACTATACCTATGTTATTCTTACAGAAATAGCTCAGGGTCCTAGGTAATAGCATTTCTGTTTTATAAAAATATTATAGAGCATATTTGGGCTGCACTTACTTATTGATTGGTATATGTAGTCACAGACTGAGGTTTTTATTTGTACAAGGTAAGGGAGCTAGAGAGTGCTGTACAGATGTCAGTTTATAGAGGCATCTTCATGCTTCTGGGTGTATTAAATGTTCCCTGCTTTCTTATGCCAGCCCATCCCTTCATTGCTACATGATTTGTGTCAAAACCACACTTTCAAAATAGACCCAGGATTTTCCAGAATACCCTGTTGCTGTGGGTATTATCACAATAAATATTTACTTTCTGTTTAAACATTTCCTTCTAGTGAAGCAAGGCCGCCTTGTTTGACTGGAGCTACATCAATAGACCGCAGTGCCTCTAATAAAGCCACTCAGTGTCTGGGTTTAACTAATGGCTGATTTTCATGACTTTGACAGTGAGCTGTGTGCGTTATTTTCTCCTGATATTGTAAAAATAATGAGAGCAAATTAGAACAATCAGTTTACACAGATAGCTCCTGATTGGAGGCGATGGGCAATATGGCAGCAGGTAATCCATCTTTGGGCTCCTGTCACATTAACTTCAGCCGTGTGAAAAGATCAGGTGGGGTAAGCAGGGATCCTGCCCAATTGGAACACAGAAATTAATGAGAAGAGCATTGTTCTGTGATCAACCTTTTAATTAGCAAGAGCAGAAACAGAGGGCGTGGTGAAAATAGCACCTCAGCCGCGCAGTGCCAGGCACAGTTTCTGAAGGGCAGAGAAAGCTGTGCGTAGTTGTTGCCTCTCCTGCTGTGTGTAGGCATTGCGATTCTGCCCCAGAGCTCAGTTACAGATTTTAGGACGTGCCCCCTCCTTTCCAAAGTAATGCCACAAATACAGTCAAATGTATTAAAAATCTATAGACTCTGGTTCTGTTGGGGTCATTTAGGGTTTTGATTGCCAGTACTTTCTTTGGTATTTTATTCTGGGTTTTACATTTTGATTAAAACAAAAACAAACAAAATGAGTAACCATAGGAATTAGATTCTATGAAGTTCTGCCATCCAGCCCCCATACCTCGTTCCTTCATCATGGAGTTTTTCCTGCAAGAAACACAAGGGTTTTATGGATTGGAGGATTCTGTCACTTTGAGTTATTTAAAAGAGGAGCAAACTCCAGGCAGCAAGCCGTGGCATATTGAAATTGGGTTCCTTTCCTGGTTCTGTTTATTAGGGAATTTGCTGTTTTGTTTATATATTTCTTGTGCCATTGGCTTCTCAACGTTGGCACTGTGTTATTTCAATTTATGTAATTGAGAATTGAATATCAATCAAGTATGATGTTTATGGAAGGAAGAGGGGGATAAAAAAAAAAATCTATGAGCCTAGAAGCTGATTGGCTCATTTAAAGCTCAGTTATGACAATGTTGTAACCTTGTTAGTCATTCTTATAATAGAAGTTGTGTGGCACAATGGAAGGTATTAATGAGAGAAACTTTTAGCCAAATGAGCACGTGCTTTTTTAGATATCTGAGTGGTTTTCTGCATGTATGTATGCGTACCATGTGTGTGCCTGGTACCCTTAGAAGTCAGAAGGGGCCTTTGGGTCCCCTGGAACTTGAGTTATGGATGGTTATAAACCACCATGTGGGTGCTGGGAACCAAACCCACGTCCTCTGAAAGAGCACTGAGCTGTCTCCAGCCCAAGCACGTGGTTTTTCTATCTTTGGAAAGCTTTAACTTTGAAAGAGTGTACGATGACAGACACTTCACAGTGTTCTAGTCTTCACCCTTTAAAAGTAGTGACTTACTGTAAAAGCCATTTAATGTTTGCTGTGTGATGGATTCAAATGTATAGAAACTAAGCTTTATTTCTTGATATGAACAGTTAGTTGGCTTAGGCATTATTAAATGGATTAATACAATTTGATTATCATGAACCTATCTGAGTTTAGAATTGGTAGGATAAAAAAACTGTACTATACTCTAAAATATTTAAGTTGTGTAGAAGACAATTTTTTCTCATCATAGTTAATAAATCTTGTTTAATTTACATCTAATATAGATTATACCTATCGTTTCTATAACTCATTAGGCCTATAGCTGTAAGATAAACACTTAAGTCCCTAGTACTATGCTTTCATGTAAAACATAAAACAAAGGCACTTCATGTCTGACCTCCCTCTCCCCTCAAAATACTTGATACTGTCAGAGCAAAATTTTAATTGATGGTGAGCCTTGACTGAATTTGTATAAGTCAGTTTTGGAGTCAATGACATGATAGCAGAATAGTGTCCAGAAGTCTCCAGACACATACTTCAATATATTGATGCTATTGTTCATATTAATATTTTTTAAGCCCACTCTATTCCTTAATGTGGAAGAGAGATTTTTATTCTTAAAGCTATCATGGGTTCTCATGCATGTTAGCAAAAAAAAATCCATTCTTCTTTCTGTGTGTTTGAAAGTTTCAGAACCCTAGGTTCATAAGCTCTCCATGAATAATGTTTTTGGTCACATGGTGGAAGAAGATTATGTACAAGCTTGTGAAACCTGAGCCCTTCTTTTGGACCTTCCCCAAGCCCATGAGCTCAGGATCCACACATGTAACATTTTATTCTCGTATTGTGACTTCAGCTTGTAAATGCTTCCTCAGTCTGTGACAGGCTTCTTTAAGAATTTAACACTGTTGTCCTTCTGTCATGAGACTCTGGAGCTCATCTGTCCTGTGAGTCTACTGATACTCAGCTCTTCTTCTCCAGAAAGATGATTTCTGTCATCAGGAATAGGGCTTTGTCTTGTAGGTCTTTATTGTTTATACTAATAATTCTATAAGTATCCAGTTCTAAGTAGGTAAGAAACTCCCTTTGACTTCCTAGAAGAACAAAGTACCAAGCCACCTTAAATTCTGCCCACCTCAGCTTAAGCCATGAGCTCAGCCTTGAGAAATTGCCCTTAGTCCTTAGGAACTTACCCAGTCCATGCTTGTCTCAGGCTCTTATGTGGGAGATGTTTGGGCCTGTGAGGCTGTTACAGTCCTACATCCCACACACAGTCGCTTCCTTCGTTCCTTGATAAAACTGAGGTTTCATTTTGAAACACACAGGCTATGTGGCCTAGCCTTGCCTGGAACTCACAGCCCTCCTTCCTTCTCTTCCCAAGTGCTGACATCACAGATGTGCACCCCACACCTAGCACCTTGTGTGTTGTTGTTGTTGTTTTATTTTTTTTTTAGACAGGGTTTCTCTGTGTAGCCCTGGCTATCCTGGAATTCACTCTGTAGACCAGGCTGGCCTCGAACTCAGAAATCCACCTGCCTCTGCCTCCCAAGTGCTGGATTAAAGGCATGCGTCACCACTGCCCGGCTCACCTAGCACCATTGCCACCCTCAGTAATCTATTCAGTACATGGTACATGCTAGGCAAATGTTTGGCCCCCGACTCAAATGGGTTTTTTTTTCCCTTTAATTTCAGTCTTCTACTCAAAGTTTGAGGAAAAGCAAATACATTGATGTGTTTTTGAGGCTCTGCATTAAGTACTGCTTTGTGTTATCAGTTTCAAATGCAAACCTGATAAGATGATGAACCCTGAAGCTTAGAGGGCTTGACCACTACCCCACCCCACCCCACCCCTAGTCTTTAAGTTAAAGAATCAAGATTTCAGTTGAGATTTCTCTGAACTCAAAATCCTTGCTCACCAGAATGCTTTTCAGTAGTATTTTGAGGCCCCATGTATACTCCAACCAGTCCAATGCCCTTTAGAACTTTTTTCTCCATTTGATTTCTGCTTTGACATCTAGCAAGGGTTATTCCCGCCTGCCTGCCACCCCTCCCCTTTACTGCTTATTCAGTATCTATACAGAAAATTCAGCACTTCAGGTTACCCATTTAGGAATTCTGTTAGTGTTAGCTGCTAAGTCAGTACTACATAATAATCATTTGCCTGACAAGCAGTATATGGGACTTCAGAGGGACTCAGGTGACTTCATACCTCATTTTCTGCATAGAAAATGAGTGGAGCATAATAAACAAGTGGCTCAGACCGGTGACTCATATCTTAGTAATTGTTTTCAAAGTTATTCTGGGGCTGGAGAGATGGCACAGTGGCTAAGAGCGCTTGTTCTTGCAGAGGACCCAGGGTCAGTTTCCACACGGTGGCTCACAGTGGAGCACAGCTGCAGGGGACCTGATGCCCACTCTGACCTCCAAGGGCGTTAGGCATGTGTGTGGGTGCACAGCACTCACATGTACAAATATAAGATAAACAAAGCTTTTAAAGTTGTTCTGGAACACAGCTCTTTTAAAGTATAAGCATGCATTGTCAGTCTTTATACTCAAAACTCTTTTCCCACTTAAACATAGTTATTAATTTTGACAATTAAAAGCTTGGGCTGGCAAGACAGCTCACCAAGTTAAGGTGCTCAGTGCTAACCCTGACAACCCTGAGTAGTGTCTCTAGGACTCACATGGAAAAGGAGAGAACTGAATCTTGCAATTCTTTTCTGACTTCCACATACAGGTTGTGTCATATTCACACATGGACATGTATGTACATGCTTGTGTACATGTATACTAAAAAGTTAATGTAAGAAAGACCAAAAACCATTACCTTTCAAGGCTTCAAAGCTCTGGTTTTTTTGTCTTCTTCTTAGTATTTTTGTTTTTATTCATGCTTCTAGATTACAAAGGTTGCTGGTTATGTACACATAGTGAGGGTATCAGAATTTAGCTAGACTTTGAAATCTTCTGTCTCAGAAGAGGAGGCTAGAGTAAAGATGAGAGGCTAGAGAGGCCATGAAACTTTTTTTAAAAAATGTCAGTGCTGAATCTGTGGGTATGACAGTCTATGCATTCATTCTCTGGGAAAGAATAGGAGGTTTTGACAGGTAATTGTTACATGAATTTTCTGTACAGATTTATAAAACACATAAGAAGTTCTTGCTCACAAAAGAACTGAGATGGTGAGACACAGGGATGCTAAAGTATTTCCAGAAGATGGAACATAAATTTAACCATGTTCTTTCTTCAAATATCACTTCAGATTTAAGCCATACTTTCTAGAAATATCTATGAGCATTAGAAATTTAATTATACTATTTTTTTCTTAGATATAAAAGAGATCCAAAAGAGAAATATAGGGAGAAAGCCATGTTTAAAAAGTAATGTTTCCTACAGTGTTAACTATGGAGTCTGTAGCGTGACTCTGTAATGGAATATCATGGCAGGGGGTATAATACTGTAAATAAGATGAATGTGCCACTTGTGGATTAATGGGCAACCTAAAGAGTAGCTTTATTTACATCAGTGTGTGAGGTTCATTTTCAGTTTGTTTGTTTGTTTATTTGTTTTCCTTACTCTTGGGTTTGGAGTTATTATAGACCTGACAGTTTAATTATAGAACTTTAAAAAAAAAAATCAGTTTCCTTGGTATTACTGGCATTGCCCTTCTTCCCCATCCCTCCCCCTCCCCGTCCTCTTCCTCACGATTCTCCTCCCTCTTCCTTCTTGTTTTCTAATAGAAGGTCTCACGTCTCACTCTGTAACCCAGGCCTGGATATTGAAGTGCTTAAGTCAGCCTTCCTGATGTGGAGGTTAACAATTTTTGCCTCTAGAGATGTGAAATTGCTTTACCATTCATAGTAGTGTGTTCTTTTAGGGTTTTGTTGCTGGTTGGGTTGGGCTGGGCTTTTGGTTTGGTTTTGGTGATTTATTGATATTTTTTTGCTGAGGTTCATGCCTGTCTTTTTTTCTTTTTCTTTTCTTTCTTTCTTTCTTTCTTTCTTTCTTTCTTTCTTTCTTTCTTTCTTTCTTTCTTTCTTTCTTTCTTTCTTTCTTTTTTTCGAGACAGGGTTTCTCTGTGTAGCCCTGGCTGTCCTGGAACTCACTCTGTAGACCAGGCTGGCCTCGAACTCAGAAATCCACCTGCCTCTGCCTCCCAAGTGCTGGGATTAAAGGCGTGCACCACCACCGCCCGGCAGTTCATGCCTGTCTTAGTCAGGGTTTCTATTCCTGCACAAACATCATGACCAAGAAGCAAGTTGGGGAGGAAAGGGTTTATTCAGCTTACGCTTCCATGCTGCTGTTCATCACGAAAGGAAGTCAGGACTGGAACTCAGGCAGGTCAAGGAGCAGGAGCTGATGCAGAGGCCATGGAGGGATGCTGCTTACTGGCTTTCTTCTCCTGGCTTGCTCAGCTGGCTTTCTTATAGAGCCCAAGACTACCAGCCCACAGATGGCACCACCCACAAGGGTCCTTACAGCTGGATCTCATGGAGGCATTTTCTCAACTGAAACTCCTTTCTCTGTGATAACTTCAGCTTGCGTCAAGTTGACACACAGAACCAGCCAGTACAGTGCCCTATCACCACCAGGTGGTAGGGTTTGTTGTTGTTGTTTGTTTGTTTACTGTTTATTAGTGTTTTTGAAGTTGTTTCTTAGTGACCTGTTTGAGTTTTAGATTTATGAATGGCAGGTTGATAATACGATGAAAAATCTTGGTAGGAAAAAAAATGTTTTCTTCAATCTTGAGTTACGTTGTTTTTAAAAATTAATTCTGTGTCATTTTATACTTTAAAACTGATAGATGAGAGACATTTTCTTTAACTTTTCCCCTGGATAATAACTTAGGGCAAAGACATGATTTCTGAAATGTATTAATTTCATGAAATATAGCTTTCGTTTTACATTTTGTTCCAATAAGTAAACTATTAGAACTATATGTATCCCGATTACAATATTCCATTTGCAGTGACATAGTTTTCTATACTAAATGAGTTTATTATTACTACCTTTTAGTTGATTGTTTAGGTGGTCGTTGGCTGTAAATATAATGCCATTATTTAGTGCTTTTAAAAATTCAAAAGCTTGAGACTCAAACTGTTAGCTACTTTCTGCTTTGCCTCAGTTGAAAATATATAAAATGAGTTATTTTGTTTACATAGTCAACCTATCATTTATTAGTTTTCTGGTTTTTGTATTTAGTATTAGTATTGTTTATTAGTTTTTGGTTTTAGTATTGGTTTTAGTTTTTGTTTTAAGCCTTTCTTAGTTTTTTGTTTGTTTTAAACAAAGTCTCATCTGTGCCCAGGCTGGCTTGGAATTTGCTGTGTGGTCTAAGCTGAGCTCAAACTCTGAACAATGTGCCTCTCAGCCTCCTGCATTCTGGGATTTTAAGCATGAGTCCCTATGCCTGGCTTACATAAGTTACCTATAAAAGTCAGATTGTATGTAAGACAAACTGTGCAGCTTACTTAGGGTTGTTTTTCAGTTGTGCAAAGTAGAGTCTCACATTATTTGTTGAGTTTCATTGACTTGAAATAAAATGTCATGAATTATGATTTTCACATTTTCTTACTCTGTGTGTTTGTTTACAGAGAGTGTGTTTAAGTGTGCATGTACACTCCTATGTATGGAGGTCAGAGAACAGCTCACAGAAGTGGGCTGCTCTCCCTCCCCTCTGTGGGACCACATCTGGTTCATGAGGCTTGGCAGCAAGTACCTTTACCCACTGAGCCAGCATGTCATCCTAAAATACATTTTTAAAGAACTAGATTGGAAACACTTTTGCACTACTGTTTATTGAGCATATAATATATAATCACACTTTTAACTAAAGATTGTGTATACTTCCTGCTGTGCATTTGGGTTAACTTTAACTCTGATCAGGCATAGAAGACACCACAGAACGTGAATTTGAATACAGACAGTCTAGAAACATGGCCCTGTGCTTTCAAACACTGTTTACACATGTTAGCGCATAGAAGACTAAAAGATGCTGCAAAGAGGAGGATTATCTAGAAGGTTGCCTGTGGTACTTGTTAAATGTTAAAGTAACCGTCGAAGCGGTGAAGTGGTGGTGGTGGCAGTGTGTGAGCTGGCTCTAGAAAATCACCCTGCAGAAGCGCATCTGAAGCTCCTTGTTCTCCTTTTCAGCATTCTGTATTGGATGATAAAAATTTTAAACCCCTCAATTAGCATCCACGCAAAACCACAAGTGTTTATTGAACCTTGTAATCTCCTCTTGTTGTCGGTTAGGATTTTCTTCCAGGCTTTGATTGTGTGTAATAAAACTGTTGCTTAATTAATGCCAGAGTTCTGAAGCCTTTGGTTGCTACAAAAGAGTGAAACGGCTAAAGCAAGAGGCAGCATCCACTGGCTTTCTGCCGTGTTCATTTAGAGCTGTCATTCTTGTCCTCGTTGATGATAAAGAGCTCCCAGCAGACAGGTGAACTGAAAGGGAAGCCGCAGGGAATCCTGTCTGAGGAAGACACAGCTTGTGATTGAGGCTCTCCATGGGTTAGTGAAGAACTCTTTTCAGATGATATTTCACTCCTGCCCTTGGAATTAGTGTGGCCATGATAATGTGACCAAACTAAGGTGGCTTTATGGAATGTGAAAAAAAGACTGATGTCTAACCATATACTATCTTGGGAGTGTACTGGTCCAAAACCAGAACATGAGTGAGAAGTCACACAGACTGCAATTCATCTTTTCAAATAATAAAAGTAAAATGGTAAAAATGTATTTTAGAAAATTTCTAAACTTCCTTAATCACAAATATACTACTCTGTCTCACACACACACACACACACACACACACACACACACAATATACTCCTCCTTCCTTCAGTTTCCTTCTCTGTCTCTGTCCCCATCCAACCCCCCCTTTTTTTGCCAGGTTCTCAATGTGTAACCCTGACTAGTCTGTAAATTGAGCAGTTTCCTGCCTCAGCTTCCTGAGTCTGAGATTTTATACAGGCTTATACCACTACATTAGCTTCATTTACTTTTGAAAGGGATTCTTACACTTTAAAAAAATAAGTTAATGAGGGCTAAGGACTGACTCATTGGGTAAAGAATTTGCCACTCAAACATGAGAGCTGAAGTTTAGATCCTCAAGACCCACATAAATTCCAGATGGGCGTGTGGCCCTGTGACGCGCTAGCAAACAAAGGTAGGGTTCTTTGGAACTACATCCCTTTACTAGCCACATGGGTGAGCTCTGGATTCAAACTGAAAGAGCTCAGTAAGAAAGGTGTAAGCTGATGGAGAAAGACACCCAACATGGACTTCTGGCCTCCACTCACACGTGCTCACTACTTACACACATACACATGCAGGGAGGGAAGAAAGGTTGTGGGGCTAGTGAGATGGCTCAGTAGGTAAAGGTACTTGTTACAACACCAAATGACCTAAGTCTCCAGGTCCCACACTGCAGGAGAGAACTGCCTTCCACAGGTGGTCCTCTGACCTCCATATATGCCCCCAACACACACAAAACAAATAGACAAATAAATAAAGTAAAACCAGTCATTTTAAAAACAGCTAAAGCTTCTTTTACATCATTATTCAAAACAATTCTTAATTTTTAGAATGTAAGCTATAAGATAGTCCCTGTTAGTCCATCTTATTGAATTTACCTTTAAGAAAACTGTATTTTTTTTCATTCTTCATGATTCAAGGAACTTATTATCTGATATTATATATGTGTATTGATTTTCTACAAGAATTTTAGTAAGCAGTGTTTCCTGCAGTGTGTGGGGGGGTGAAATCCAGCAGTGAAAAATGAGCCCCTTTACTTCTGGCTGTCTTCCCAGAATGGCTATATATATGTTACAATTATTGAACTTTTAGCATCTGCCCAAATTTTATGTAGATCCTGTAGGATTGCAATATTGTGTCTAAACTATACTTTGTGATGACACTCAAGCATGAAGTAGACTTTGTTGGGAAGAGTCTTTGATGTAGTCATAATTCTCAGTGACCAATGTACCAGTGACAAAAGGAGTTTGCAAAGGCATTGGAAAGAATCTAGACTTTTGTTTTATTTTGTTTTTGTTTTGTTTTTCAAGATAGGGTTTCTCTGTATAGCTCTGGCTGTCCTGGAACTCACTCTGTAGACCAGGCTGGCCTTGAACTCAGAAGTCCACCTGCCTCTGCCTCCCAAGTGCTGGGATTAAAGGCGTGCACCAACACTGCCTGGCAAGAATCTAGACTTGAAGTTCAGTAGCCTCTGTTGTCCAGAGGCTCAGTAAATGCTAGTGACTACTTGTCTTAGAACGGGTGGAACTGGGTTAAATGTTTGCAGCCAAATCTTGCAGTTGTCCTCTACCAAAGAGCAAGGTCCCCCCAGCTCTGACCTACTTTGCTCCTGCAACACTGTGGGCACAGTGGTTATGCAGTCAGCAGAGAGAGTAGATGAGATGGGGAGGTGTTTCTAGTAGGAAATGCTTTTAGTAGCATGTTTCTTTGTTGGTAGAACATAATGTTGCCACAAATCATGAATAAATATTCCAAATTCTCTCATATTATAGCAGTTATAACCATTTTTAAACCTCCTTTGTAAGTAGATATTTCTCTCCTGGCTTTCTGTACTGTGAACTTTACAAAACTGGCATAAGCAGCCTATTAATTATTCATATCATAGCAACAATTAAAGCAAATTAAAAATAAAAATCACCATATTGCATTTAACCGTGGGCAGCATCAAATTGTGTCAGCTCTGTAAGGGCCTGTAGTGTTGCCTTAGTTAAAAGTGCTAGAGGGAGCTCTAAGCTTGCTCAGAGCAGTAGCATGTGAGAACAATTGTCTGTGAGTGACCACAGGGTCACAAGAGGAGATAGAAGCTCAGGCTCTTTTGTAGTAAAATTTAAAAAAAAAAAAAAAAAAAAAGAAAGAAAGAAAAAAAGAAATTTAAATTTAATGACTCTTTTCTTTATATCAGAAAATAAAGGCCAGGCGGTGGTAGTGCACACCTTTAATCCCAGCACTTGGGAGGCAGGGGCAGGCGGATTTCTGAGTTCGAGGCCAGCCTGGTCTACAGAGTGAGTTCCAGGACAGCCAGGGCTACACAGAGAAAACCTGTCTCGAAAAACCAAAAAAAAAAAAAAAAAAAAAAAAAGAAAGAAAGAAAGAAAGAAAATAAAGGTTAGGACATCTATCAGTAACCAGACAGATTGTGTGAATATAATCTAGCAACGTTAGGAGTTTCTGGGGTTTATGAATTTCCTCAAAGTGAACAGGCCTGTTTAACAGCAGTCTAGCCATTTGAAAGGGAGAGAGAAAAGGAACCTAACAGCCCACTCCTGTGTGTGTGTGTGTGTGTGCGTGCGTGTGTGTCCCCTTCAGCTCCTGCCCTCCTGGGGATAACAGTTATCCTCGCTTCCAGCTCCTTATCTTGGCTCTGCCTGGGTCTGAACTCGTGTAGATAGAACCACACAGCATGCAGCCCTTACAGTATGTGGTCAGTTGGGCAAAAAATATTTAAGAATCACCCACATTGTTGCACATAATTGCAGTCTGTATATCCTCATTGATAATATTTCACAATAGATGTATCTTAATATTTATACATTTTACTGTCGGCACACATTTGGGTTTCTTTCAACTTTTGATAATTAAAAAAAAAATCTCACATGTATCTTTTCATGAATATGTGGATGAAATACATTCACATGTATATGAAACTGGGAAAGAAACTAGAAATTGTTGGCCTCAGAGAAAGAGATCCCTTTGTCCTCTACCTGCCAGTCAGTGCTTGGTGTTGCCTGGCTTTTTTACTGTAGCCTTCTGGAAGAGGATAGTAATATCACTTATCGTGGGGTGTGGGTAAGAGAGGTGGGTGTTTTTATGGTAGTTCTTCCATCTCACACACACCTCTCCCTCCCCCCAGCGGTTGAGATTAAAGCCAGAAGAACAGAAGCAAGCATCTATACTGAGCCATGTGTCTCTAGTCAGGCTTTGTTTTTATACTGTGCCTCCCTGACTTTCTCCCCCAAAAGAAACTTACAGACTATGTAACTGTTTCTAAGTATGCAGTTGAGTAGCAGTAAGGACATTAATATCGTCACCACATTTTGTTTGCTTTTAATTTCTGTCAGCAGCTACCTTTGTTAAGAACATATGTGCTGTACCCTGTTCTAAAAATGTGTGCACATAATCTGTTATTATATCAACGCTGGGGAGCAAGCGGTGTTAAGTCCTCGGGGTTACAGAAAGAGGAAAGGGGAAGAGTGAATAGCCTACTAAGGGTACCCAGTGCATAGGTGGCACTGGGGCTGACCATGAGCTGGCTCTGAGGCGCTTCAGTTCTCACCTGAAGCAGTCCAGTCTTTTGTTCCTCCACAGTGTGCCCTGGTTCCATGATGGCATTCTAAAAATTCTTTCCAAAATGTCTTCATCTTTTCTTACTTGCTTGGGTTTTTTCTTTGTTTCTTTAAGCCAGTACTTCACTGCATAGGGTGGCCTGGAACTTAAAGCAGTCCTCCTGCCTCAGTCTTCCAAGTACTGAGATTACAGGCATGAGCATACATGTCTTGATCCTTCGTGCTTCCCTAGCCTGTATCGTTACTGCTGTTGGCCTGCTCAGCCCACTGTCTAGTCTTTCTTACTTAAAACACAGGCCTTCCGGATTGTTCATTACCAAAAACACTGCTGCCAGCCAGCATGGTGCTTACCTCTACTGCTAGCACTCAGAAGGCAAAGACAGGAGGCTCTCTGTGAGTTCAAGCCAGCCCGGTCTACATAGTGAATTCCAGGACAGCCTGGGCTATATAGAGAGGCCCTGTCTTAAGATGATGATGATGGTGATGAAGTTTTAAATGTTACTCTCATAGAAGCAGGTGCTACAGATTCTATTTCTGATGTCCAGTGAAACTTAATTCTTACAAATGGAAATCCAGGCCCCATGCATGTCCTTTTTTGTTTGTTTATTACAGTAGCCAGTATGTCATCTCAACTGTGGGCATTTTGATAGCCTTCAGAATCTGAAAGAAAAAAATCTAGTACAGCAAGCTATGAAAAGGACAGAATGAATAGTCGCTGTCTGTCCTGATACTGTACTCTTGATAATAAAGCATTGGGGGTCCATACCTGTTCGTAGACTCTGTGTAGTCCTACTACTTGGATTTTGCCAATAAATAAAACCAGTTGGTATATAGCATTTCTTTTGCCTCTATGTGTCAAGTAAGGGAATTTTTAGTAGAGAAAACCATTCGTTTACTGATAGTTTTCTAGAAAACTTTTTCTTAAATCCTGGTAAGCAGAAAGAGGGTGGTACAAAACTAGCAAGAATGTAGATGTAGAAGCGGGGCATACTGAGGAGGCAGATTTCTTTGAGCTCCATCCTGAGATCTCCCATGGTGCCAAGTTGTATGGAAATGTTAAGCTGACGTCGGTCTTCCTTCTTTTTGGAGGTTTAGTTTTGATTCTTAACTAAAGACATAATTTTTTTAGCTTAAAAAAATTATTTTGTTTCTTTTTAAAGATGAGTTTTACTATGCAGCCCAGGTAGATCACAAACACACTGTACAGCCTAGGCTGTCCTTGAACTCAAACCTTCCTGTTCCCGTTCCCAAGTGTTGGGATTATAGGCCTTGAGCCATCATGCCCCACTTGTCGTAATGCTTTAAATTTGTTACATGCAAACACGAAGCCAGTCTTAGGAAGCAGGTGAGCTTGCCAGTTTTTCCTATAGGCAAAGCATTGTCATACTGACAGTCAGTGGCTAACATGGGCAGCCATGACACACTGACAGTCAGGGTTAACACAGGCAGCCATGACACACTGACAGTCAGGGTTAACACAGGCAGCCATGAAGGAGCTTCAACTGTTTTAGCACCAGCATGCTCTCAAAAATCGATTACCACTCCTTATATTAGTTTGGATAAAAAATTGAATTTACCACCTATTTTTGTGCTGCTACTATGTAGATTCAAAAGATTTATTTCTGTTCTCCAAGGCTTAAAGTCTTCTTTGAAAGTAGAAGTTTCTGTATGTACTTGAAAAACCTAAAGATTCCATTAATAAAGTCATAAGCTAATTATAACCAACAGTGGTAGGCAGGGTGCTGTTCTTTCACGTTAAAGCCATGTTTACCATTAGTTCTCCTTAGGCTCTCTCTTTAAATACCTTTATGTATGTTTTCTCATTTTTATCTTAATGCTTCCAACAAAGTACAGAGTGTCACTCTTTATAGGAATTTGAGACCCGAAAGGTTACCTAATCTACCCAAGATTATATACCAAGTAAGTGGGAGCTGCAGTGGAATCAGAACAAGGCCTAATCATAATTTGGTTATATTTACAACATTCTGATACATAACTTGTACAGAGGGTCATCAGGGCTAGCTTCAGTTGATGACCATGGTCTTGGTGTACACGTGAACCTCTTGGCTATCCAAAAGGTGTTTACAGCGCAGCGCTGGTCTCCAGCCCCTGCCCGGCCGTTTACTTGGGAGCAACTTGATTATTAAAAAGAAGAGCTGGAGCTATGCTCTAGAAACACCTACAGCTTACACAACGGCTGCAGCTTGAAATGTAGCCTCAACTTTGCTAATTTATGTGAGTCTGAGCGAGTTATTCTGATCACCTCTCCTAAAAAAAAAAAAAAAAAAAAAAAAAAAGATGCTGCATCCAAAGTAAGCCTTTCCTGGATAAATTAAGAAAACAATTACCGAAGTATTCCAGAGAGAAATGTCTTCAGTCCCTCGATGCTCTAAGGGTTATTAAAGTTTTACCTGCAGATAACCAAGACTTCCAGAAGTCACAAGTCATTGACTTCACTCACTGCGCTGAGAGAGGCTGCACCCTGCCTCACAGGATTATTTCTTGCTGCATTTAACATGCATTAACAAGTGTTTGGGAAGAGTTGGATTTCTTCTAGAAAGCTGAGTTGGCTTCTTGAAAGTCTGTCTGTCCCCCACCCACACCATCAAAGCCAGGCTTTAGAGTAAGAGCAAGTTATACCAAGTCATTGTCTTTCATAGACAAAAAACCAAGTATCACAGCATGAAGACGACAGGTTTTCTGCTTTATGTAAACTCGCCTCGCTTTCACCTCATGCACTTGGAGTTGTGTGTCTCTGCTTCTCATGGCAGGCCCTTATGGCAGAACTTAACTTTCTGATGCTAAGTAAGGCAAGGAGGTGAAGATGAAGCATCACCAAGGTTGTCTGATATTTGGTGATACTAACATCACTTTACATCCAGAGGAGCGACCTGCACCTCAGGATGTTACAGAGAAGAATCAGATTCCAGATAGTTAAGTAAGCTTTATTGCTCTGCCTGAGACATCAAATACCAGTATTCAAAATCCCCCTCCTTCCTGATGTCTGTTGTTCATTGTGTGGGAGAGAACTTGCTTGTCCATAGAGCATCCTACTTCTCAAGGAACAGAGCTGGTCATGCTAGATCCTCGTGATCAGACCCATTTCTTCTCACCTGCTCTATCTCCGTACTCATTCCTTCTCCCCGAGCTGTTTTCCCTGTCTTCCTGCTCATCATTTCTCTCCCCTCCCTGGCTCTCCCCTAACCCTTCTGCCTCCTCCTCCTCACTGTTCTCTGCTCTCTCACATGTATGCACCCACCCGAGCCCTCCATCTCATCTCTCCCAGTCACGTGTCACCCTGACACCCAGTTCTACACTCCCTTCTTGCTGCCTCTCTCCTCATTTTCCTCCTCCCTCCTTTCTGTCACCCACCTCCCCTTTTCCTTTCCACAATCACCATGACCTAGCATTCTATGTATTCCAAGGTCAGATCTTGACTTTTAAGGGCTCAACAAAGGAAATTGATTTTGCTTGTTCTAATTAATTTACAGCTAAGGAAAAAGTACCCTAGGTGTCATAAAAACACCTCCCTTCCCCACTTACATCAAATGATTGACAAATAGTTCTTTTACTTTTTAAAGTTTTATTTCTTTATATGTGTTGTGAGTGTTTTGTCAACGTGTCTGTGTACCATGTGCCTGCATGCCTGGTGCCTGCAGAAGTCAGAACAGAACATCAGCTCCCCTGGAACTGAAATTATGGTGGTAAGCTCCATGTGGGTGATGAGAACCGAATCCAGGTCCTCTGTAAGAGCAGCAAGTGCTATTAACTGCTGAACCATTGCTGTAGCTCCTAATAGTTCTTTTAAAATAATAGAAAAATAACCTATAGACACTGCCTATTGATAGTGAAAACTCTGGGCTTTTAAAAACTGTGTGTGCACAGGACACGCATGCACGTCCGTCCTCTGGGGGTTTTTAGGTGGGATCTTCAAGGAGGCACCTAGCTCCAACTTCCTTGGTTTGGATTTAACCAATTAGGCCAGACTGTCTGGCCAAGGAGCCCCAGGAATATTTCTTATTCTGCACTTTTTCCCAACCCCCAATGGTTGAGATTACCGACATACACAATGCCCGGATTTTTATTTTTATTTTTTGGTGAGTTCTGAGGTTTGAACCCAGATCTTTCTGCTTACCCACTGAGCCATCTTCCCAGCCCTTTATCCCCAGATAGATTATATAATGAAAGTGAAAGCAAAACAGAATGATTCTATTTGATTCTCTAGCACCGAGGAATTTTGTTTGCTGTTTTAATGTTTAGTTTTCTAGAGCTTGTCAGCTTTCAAAATGGTGGTCTTTTGGACTGCAACATTAAGCCTCCAGTGTATTGGTCTGTTGCAACACATAATTGGGAGCTAAATACAATTGCAAACATGAGGCTTAACCTCTATAAGTCCTTTGAGACCTTTCCTGATTATCTCCTCCCCAAATTTAGTTCATACTGTTTCCTTTAATGCTTCTATGTTATGAGTAGCCTTGACAATTTATATACAAATGTATTTTTGTTCAATCATTAGGTGGCAGGAACAGACATTAATGAATGGTGATTCTGTTATTTGATTGATTGACTTTTGTTTTGGGGGGGTATGTTTTGGGGGGGTTGTTTTGTTTGTTTGTTGTTTTTATTTATTTGTTTGTTTGTTTAAATAGGGCCTTACTCTTAGCACAGGCTGGCCTCAGACTTGCAGCGACTCTCCAGTCTTTGCCTTTGCCTATCCAGTCCTGGGATAGCAGGCATGAGCTACCACACGAGGTTGAGGTATTCCATGACTGTAGCTCATTGTCACTCCTTGTCTGTTGTCCTTTATAATACTGGTTATAAAGACTGTGACCCTGTGCTGTGCACCAACCTTGCCCTCCATCAGTTGCTAAAATTCCAAGCTCATACTCAGATTCCCTAAAGAGAACTGTTCATCAGAAAATGTCTTCCTGCATCGACTTAGCTTAGGTGTGGAAGGTGAGTGCAAGACTTGATGAAAGGCTCAGATCAGGGTTTCCCTAGCTACACTTCACTCAGATTCATGAGATTAACTGGTGTAGTTAGTGAGTGCTTTTCTAGCTGCAGGGGGTTTTGAAGAGATGGAGGAATTCTGTGGTTAATTGAATTCTTCAGGCATGGACCCATGGTCATCAAAAAAAATTTTTGAGTGTGTGCTTTGCCCCTTTAGTTCCTATGGTGTTTCAAAAGGCCAGAATTCTTTTCAAGAGGATTATTCTGCCCGTTTGTGCTGCTTGAACATTTTGTATGATAAACATGACATCTGCCCGATGTATGTGGTCCCTCGTGTTGCCCTTCTCCCTGTGTTTTCTTCCTCACTCCCCAAGTCGGCAACACTTGTGCTGTTTTCCCATCTCATGAGCAAAGTTTTAACAGTGCGCAGAAAGTTAACTGCCTGGAGTCTTTTAAATATAAGTAACACGCAACCAGTAATAAGCTGTCGGTTGTTTTTTTGCTGCCTGCAAAGAAACATAAACACAGTGCTCATTTCTGGCAGGTTTTTACTGTCAGAGTTTCTCCTATTATATTTATCTTACAATTTGCCAGGGGGTGAAGTTATTAAGTTTTAGCAGCAGCCATCGATCAAGTTCACAAGTTAACACGATAAAGGCTCTGTGCCGCTCCGATCCGGGAAATGATGATCCGCACTCGGTAATTAACTAAATGAGAAAGTTAAATCTTACTTGAGAGCTGGGAGAGATGAAAGAGAGGTGTTTGTCAGTTTCTCAGTGGAAATTAGAAGCAGTTTTCTGCAATTCCCTAAGCTGCTGCTCTGTCATATTTTACATAAGCACTGGGAAAACGTCTTGTAATTAGTGCTGTCATGGAGGATTTTTTTTTTGCTGAAGGATGTTGGAATAATTCATTAGATTATCAAGAAAGGCTTGTGTCCTGAAATGATTAGCACAGTGAAATTTAAACCATTAACGATAACAAGTTTAGAGCTTGCTGCAGTGCAGAGGCACCCGGGGTATGTCTGTGCCTATTTCAATCATTTCTTATAATTAAACATTATGTCCTTTCCCCCCCCCTCACTAGGACACATCCAAAAATCCTTTTAAGGTGGCACTGTCTACATCAGTGGGTTTACCAGCCTTGGAGGTGTGTGTCATCAGCGGCTGTAATAATAATGCAGCAGTAAATTAAGCTGCAGTGAGTTCCTTGGTTTAGAACAAAAGAACCCCATCACCGTGGAAGCTACAAAGTCGCATGCCAGAGACCACCAAAGAAACAAGAGTCAGTTTTTAAATCTAAAAATATTAATTAGCTTTCTTGTCCCTTTACAGTAAAAATCAGGAAACTGTCAAAATGGCCTTGCATGGTGAATTTTATGTATGGCTTTTTCTATCATCAGTAAATAGAAGATTGGCAAATGTCTAATCTTTAAATAATCATATATACTGAGACGCTGTGAGTTCATTTCCTAGTGAGTTTTATTTAAAAGCTTTGGAATGATCACAAGCTTTGTCTTGCTGGTTATTAGAAATCAGACAGATTCTTAATGTGAACTTCCTCTCTGCAGACAAATCTGCCCCTTCCTGTCTTCCACATTCACTAATCAGATGTGACATATTTATGAGTTCACCTAATATGTAATCATATTTAGTAGAAGCTGTTACAGTTTTAATACACTAACTCCACTGAGAAACAGGGTGTTCTCTTCGTTTGGGATGTGTACCCCATTCTGTATACTCAGCTTTCGGCTTTCATGTGGACTCCCATTCCTAGTTCCAGTAAAAAGAGAAACAATTGTATTTTGGTCACTGAAAATTATTAAGTCTTTTTACGAACTAAAAATCATAATTTGAACACTGTGTGGGGCCCTGCTTTTGAGCATTTGTTTCCTTTTCTCTGCTTGTTCAGTTTGTGCCCAACCACTTCTGGTTTCTCATGAATTCCTTTCTAGAAACTTGCTCAGATGCTGTGGGCTTCTTTCCCTTGCTCCCCATCCCTCTGGGGCTCCAGAGCTGCTTTGAGCTCCTGTTCCACCATCTCCTCCCCTAGGCGTGCTCACTTGTCCCTGTCCTCCAGCCTGATCAAGTTGCAGACGGTTCTATTTCCCCTCAATTCAACCAGGACAACATTGACTTTCTTCTAAAAGGCACTTTAGGAAAGAAGCAAGAGAAAGACATTGGGAGTAGAGAGAAGCGTTGTTTTTAGATTCTTGCTTAACAAAAACCTGGCAGTAGCCTATGCAGACTATAGTGTGGGCCTCAAAAGCTTTTGCCTTTCTCCCTAAAACTATGGCAAGCCAAACATGGTAGTTCATGCCTATATTCCCAGTATTGTAGTGGATGAGGCAGGAAATTTAAGCCCAGCTTGGGCTATACAACCAAATGAATGACTGGATGGGCGGGTGGATGGATGGATGGATGGATGGATGGATGGATGGATGGATGGATGGATGGATGGATGGGTGAATGAATAAATGAATCAATGAATGTTCTAACCCACACTTCTTTCCTCTCCCCTCTTCCCTCACCTCTTTTTCCTCTTCTTCCTACTTCTCCTCTTCCTACTTCTGCTCCTCTTCTTCTCCCCATCTCCCACCTCTCTTGACAAGAGTTAATAGCCTTGAAACTCTTGACCTCCAACGTTCACTTCCTAAATGCTGTGACTACAGACCACACCCACCCTTCAGCCTGTAAACCTCCATTTGTTCTTTGTCCTGCCCCTGTGAGAATAGCACACCGTCCTAACACTTTCTGAATGGCTCTTCTAATCCTTACCGCAGTCACCTTGGATTGTTGGTCTTCCTTCGTCCTCACAGCCCAGCTCCTGGTCTGTTCTCTGGATGGAGCTGGTGTATTTTCAAGGCACAGCCGATGGCAGCACTCATGTTTGACTACTTGAGAACCTCCACTGGCTCTCCTCTAAATGTGAGTGAATGTTCAGACTTCTTCCGTGGTCCTGGAGAGCTCGGAGCAGGCCCTTGGTGTTTTTCAACATTTTTCCCTTTGTTGGTAAATCTGCCCTGTGCATGTGGCCTTCACTCTTGTCACATCTGCCTGTCCACTGTCCTCCCACCTTGTTTTCAGATCCCTCCTGCAGGTCCAGGTAAGACTTCTTATGCAGACCTCAGCTTAGATGCCCCTCCTGCAGGGGCTTCTTTAGCTCCCCAGCCAAGCTCAACTGTTCACTCGCTGCTCTGCCTTGTTCTTATTTTTCTTTACGCCCCTATCAGTTTCTGACGTTAGTATATTTCTTTTGTTTTTTTTCTCCTCAGCCTTCCCCAGAGAAAGCAATGTGTGTTCTGTGCACCGTTTACCTAGCCTCTCCTAACCTATCCTTCACAGAGTACCCTACCACAGAGCCAGTCAGGTGCTGAGCAACACTCAGGTTCCAGCCTTAATCACAATTCTTGTTCTGTCTTCCTTAGGTGGATTCTAATCCCCACACAGTCGGTGCTTACTTTATTCTTAACTCATTACCTTATCTGAATCATTATTTCCGTCCACATACCATAGTCCCCAATGCTAGAGTCTCTCTCAAAGCCAGACAGAGTCCTTTTATCATTTGCATCTCACTAGTCACCAAAAGTCTCTTCATTTTGTCCTTGTCCTCAAAATAATTCTTAATGGCATCCTTTGTCTGAAACACTATTTCTCCACTTCCCCTACCTTCCCTGTTGGTTGGTTACAGCAGGGTTTGCATGTAAGCTGGAAATGTGTGTCATTTCATACCTAGTCAGCTCCCCATGATGTTACTTTTTTACATGATACACTTAGTAAAGTCCACACATGTCATATTATTGGCTAAGCCAGTTGATGTCTGTAAGAATGTATTTTCCCTTCCTGGCCCAGGCAGCAGCTGCAGAGAAATTCATGGTCATTTTGAAAGCGGTATATGTAATGTGTTTTCAGGGATGAGGCCCTTAGCCTTTTAGGCCTAAACTGGAAGACAGTGCCACAAACACTTAACTCCTTTCATTTGGTGTGCTTGTCACCTGACATTGTCATTCGAGCTTTGTCTGGAGACAACTGTTCATTGCAGACAGAGAGGCAGAAGAGCTGCGCAGGGCAGCAGGAGGTTGCTGTTGTCATTAAGCTGAGGCTGTTTGTCAGCGTTCCTGGACATTTGAACAGGATGCTTGAGTCATCAAGCTTTTGTTGGGAAAGCTGAATCAATTCTGCGGCCACAAGCAGCCATTCTCACCTCCTCCTCACACTACAATATCCAGCCTTCTGGTTGTTTTAATAATTGAGCTTTTTCACTGTACCCTTGTGGATTTTTCAGTTTCTCAAATGGAAATTTTACTTCATTTACTTCAGACATTTGTAGACAAATTTGTATAGGAGAATGGTCAAAGAAGAGAGGGAACAGCAAAGACCTTCGGGGTTCTTTCATAAATGTAGTGTGTTAGTTACAAATGAAATTAATATCATGGTGGCATTAAGTATTATGGTTCAATAAATTTTGTCAGTTGTATGCTATTGTAACAAGAAGATTTCTGTGGCCCCATGAGTCCCCGTACCTTTCCTCAGCTAGTTTCCCTCCCACTCAAACCACTAATGTGCTTTTACAACTAAAGTTTAGATTTACTGTTCCTAGAGTGGCCTATGAGTGGGCCGATGGACTGTATGAGCCTATGCCAGTCTTCTGTAGTCATATGTTCTAGAATCCAACCTTGTTCTGTGTTCCATTGTGTGCTTATATTACAATTTATTGTGTATATTCTTCTTTTGATGGACTGTGTCTTATGACACTGAAGGATTGTAATGAAGGCAGAAACAGTAACATTAATGTGTAGAATTGTGTTTTGTGCTTAGGAGATAAATATGGTAATGTCTGTGTTTACCTCTATAAAACACTGTCAACTTGTTTCCAAAGTAATTATACCATTCAGCATTAGCAACTGTGGTGTACGAAAGGCCAGTTGTTCCAAATAGCCAGTCTTTTCAATTTTAGTCCATGTGTAGTAATATCTCATGGCTGTAATTTATATAATGATTTGAAATATTGAACATCTTATTGTCTGATTACTAACCTCTCAGAAGTTTGGTTTTGGTGGCGTATCCCATCTTTTGCCAGTAAAAAAACAAAAAAACAAAACAAAAACCAGAAAAACCAGGTATATTCTTAATAAAGAAACAACTAGCATTATTCATCTCTTCACTATTGAGTTCTAAGACTTCTACATATATTCTGAAATCTTTTGTTAAATACATTTATTGCAAATATTTCCCTCAGCTTCTAACTGAGATGGCTCAAAAGATAAATACACTTGCTGTCAACCCTGAAAACCCAAAACCCAAGTTCCACCCCCCAAGACTCAGGCAGTAGACAACCGACTCCCAAAAGTTGTCTTCTGGCCTCCATAACACCATGCCAAGTACACGCACACACGTTTGCTTAACATTGTTATTTTTAAAAAGCTGTCCTTGGGGCTGGAGAGATGGCTTGCAGTGAAGAGCACTTCCAGCTCTTACAGAGGACCCGGTTTAGTTCCCAGCAGCCACATCCAGAATCTCACAACCATCTATTACCAATTCCAGAGGCTCTGCTACTACCTTCTCATCTCTGTGGATACTTATAGCACTTAGTGTACACACATACACTCTAGAACACACACACACACACACACACACACACACACACACACACACGCCACATAAAATATGTAAATCTTTTTTCTAATTTTTATTTCTTCTCTCATACCATATACCCTGACCAAGGCATCTTCTCTTCCCACCCCCCGTACCTCTCCACCTCCCCTCTCCCTCAGACCCACTATCGTCACCCCAGGCTCACCCTCGAAAAGAGCAGACCACCCAGTGACATCAACTGAGCATGACATAAGGTACAATAAGACCAGGCATAAACCCTCACATCAAAGCTAGACGAGGCAACCCCAAAAGCAGGGAAAAGAGTAAAAGACACCCCCATTTTATTCCCACTGTTAGGAGTTCCCCCACCCCCAAAACACCAAACCAACAAGTAGAGGACCTAGCTCAGGCTCTGTAATTGCTGCTTCAGTCCCTGTGAGTCCCTGTGAGCCCCCATGAGCCCTGCTTGATTGGTTCTGCAGGCCATTTTCTCTTGGTGTCCCAGGGTTAAGGTTGCCCCTCTGGGTCCCACAGTTCTTCCTTCCTCCCCCTCTTCTGAGGGGTTTCCTGAGCTTCAAGGGAAAATACCCAATGGAGACCCCCCCACCTGGGCTTCCTCTCTGCCTAATGTTTGTCTGTAGATCTCTGCATCCACCCCCATTAGCTGCTGGAGGCGTTTTCCTGATGACGATTGAACTAGGCATCGATCTATGAGTATAGCACAATGTCTTTAGAAATCATTTCATTGACTTTTAGGGGTGAAGGGGCAGTCGTGTTTGCTTCTACCCTCTGTCTCTGTGTTATCCAGCCTCTGGTTCCTAGTTGTCTGGGTAGTACTGGGCATGGGCTCCTCGTGATGTGGGCCTCAAATTGGTTGACCACTCCCACAAGTCTGCATCACCATTGCCCCAGCATATCTTGCATGCAGGACAGATTGTAGGTGGAAGGTTGGGGTTCCAGTCCCACCACTGGAAGCCTTCTCTGATTACAGAAGATGGATGGTTCAGGCTCCACTCACTGAAGAGTTCTCACTAGGGTTACTCTCATAGATTCCAGGGAGTTTCCACTACACTAGGTTTTCACATTAGCCCAAATGCCCTCAGATTCCAGTAGGTCTCTCCCTATACCCTCTCCTTCCCCTCCCCCACCTGATCTTTTAAAAAAAAATTATCCTAGAACCATTCAACTGCCCAGTGTTGGGTGTAATGATACACACGTACATAATCCCAACATTTGAGAAGCTGAGGCAGGACAGTCATGAGTACAAGGCCAGCATACGCCACACAGTACTACCCCATCCCAGGTCAGGTGAAGGGAGGAGGGAAAGGAAGCAGTCGTACTTGAATTTCTTCCGGTTGGTTGACTGCTGCACCTTTTCCTGCTCCCATCCAAGCCACACTATCGTGGTTACTATTACACATGTTTTACAGTTCAGGGGTCTTGAGCCAGAAAGATGGGTTCGGTTGGTAAAAATCACCTGCTTTACAAACCCAACAACCCGAGTTTGATCCTCAGAACCTACAGTAGAAGGAAAGAACCAACTCTTGAAAGTGTCCTTCACACTCATCCCCGCATGCACGTATGTACAACACACGCACGCACGCTCACACGCATGCACTACACAGGTTGTGGGGAATAAGAGTTAGAATAAAATGCTCTGTCTTGTTTTAAAGATTTATTTAGCGTGCGTGCGTGCGTGCGTGCGTGCGTGCGTGCGTGCGTGTGTGTGTGTGTGTGTGTGTGTGTGTGTATCTGTATGTACACCTGTGTGCCAGAAGAGGGCATCAGATCTCATTACAGATGTTGTGAGCCACCATGTGGTTGCTGGGAATTGAACTCAGGACCTCTGGAAGAACAGTCAGTGCTCTTAACCACTGAGCCATCTCTCCAGCCCCATCCATCTTTTAATTTACATCCCTTTGCATCTCTATCCAAATTAGTAGATTCTATATCAATTTGTCTGCTAAGGTTTTAATTGATATTGTATTTACCCTTTAGATCAAGCTGGAAAGAATGAATAATACTGTCTTGTTTATGAGTGTAACAGATCTCTGCGTTTATTTACATTCAAAAAAATTCCCACCAGGCACAATGGTGCACTATGTGACACACTTTAATCAAAGGCTTGGGAGACAGAGGCAGGTGCATCTCCTTGAGTTCAAGGACAGCCTGGTCTATATAGTGGGATCCAAGATAGCCAGGGCTACATGGTAAGACCCTGTCTCAAAATAAACAAACACCCCCTCAGCAGGGTTTGTAGTTTAGAGGTATTACACATTTGCCAAGCTTTTATAAGTGTTGTGTGGGGCTTTCTCGGTCTTTCTTTCTTTTTTTTTTTTTTTTTGAGACAGGGTTTCTCTGTGTAGCCCTGGCTGTCCTGGAACTCACTCTGTAGACCAGGCTGACCTTGAACTCAGAAATCCACCTGCCTCTGCCTCCCAAGTGCTGGGATTAAAGGCGTGCGTCACCACTGCCCGGCTGCAGTAAATTTCTTAAATGGATGATTTTCAAAAAAATGTTTTAGCTTGGTGTGGTGGCTTACCATATAATCCCAACAGTCTGGAGGCTGAGGCAGAAGGATTGGTACACATTTGAAGCTAGCCTGGGCTTCATAATTAGACCCTGTCCCAAAAGTGAAATGAAACCAGCATTCCTCTTAGGGTGGCAAATGGCTGTGAAGGGGCACTGTGAAGCTTGCTCTGACTTGTTCTGTGATCTGGGGCTATCCTGGGTACCTGTGGCCGTTGAGCACTCTGTGCACTTAATGTTATGCCCTCCATGCATATAATGCTTACTAAATCTAAACTAAGAAAGAAAGATGTGTTTTCAAAAGTAGGAGGGAAATCCGGCTCTAAGAGTGTTGATTGGGACAAGGCTGTAGCCTCAGAGAGCGCTTCCCAAGCCAGTGTGGAGGCCCTTGGTTCGGTCATTGGCGTGGGTAGGGTAGGGATGCTAAATACCTCCCTCCATGTGATTCATAAGCAGGCTTGTTATGGCGTTTTCTCTGTCATGAAAAGGGTGAAATGGTTCTTGTTATCCCCATTTTATAAAGGAGGGGAACAGATACAGCAGGGGAGCTAGTGAGTCTTCTAATTCAGAACCACAGCTTTAGTGGCTCTGTATAGAGTCGGCTTATGTTCAGGATTGATACCATTTGAAGTGACAGTGGCTCTCAGGCACGAGTCTTCTTCAAAGGAAGTATACTTGTGAAGGTCAATAACTACAAAGGAGGAGCCTCCCACATCACCCAGAGCAGCTGGTAAATGAGTGAATGTTCACCTCACTCTCTCTTCTAATAACGCAATGTTTTAAGACCTGCTTAGGATTTGATCAGGGAAAGCAGAAGAAAGCCTGGACTGAAGCCTAGCTCAACAGGAAAACTACCAGGTTCCCTCAGTTCTTAGGTGGTTTTATCTGACAGCCTGACAGCTGCAGCAGCAAGCATGGCTCCCCGGGATCACAGAGATGCCTGGTCTACAAAGCACAACCAACCACTTCATGAAGTTGATGATTTCATGGTACTTGAATTGAGTTCTGACCAGAAGACAGCTCTGCCCCAACCCATCTGTTCATTCTTTTTGTGAGGGAGGAGGTTGCTTTGGTTGCTTTGTTGGTTTTGTAAGGTACAATCTCATTTAGTCCAGATTGGCCTCCAAATTGTTATGTAAATGAAGATGACCTTAAACTTCTGATCCTCCTGTACCACAGCACCTGTTTATATATGAAACTTAGGGCATAGTCCATGCTAAACAAGGGCTCTGGCCACTGGGCTATATCTCCAGCCCATTTCTACCTTTTATGACAGAGATAATAATGATGATATTGTGGGCTTTTGTCATTAAGATGAGAAGTGGCTTTTTTGGTTAAGCTTGCAAGCCAGTATGTTAATTAGAACTGTAAATCTTACTCCTCATTTGATGACGTTCCCTTTGCGAAGTTGCAAACAGCCCACATAGTAGCTTGAACTCCCTCCCTGTGGCCAGTGTCCAGCAGGTTCTTACTAATCACTTGTACTCTTCATGGGAACAATGCCTCAATGCTAGAAAAATCCCCAGCTCTGCACACCAGGTTTGCTGCTTACAGGTGTCACTCTTTCTTTGTAGACAGGCGCCTTCATGCCATTCTTAGAAATCTACTGATATCAGCTGCTAACCAGGTTCCATTTGTCTTATTGAGAAGATAAGACAGGCAGGCTCTTAATGGCAGAGGTAGAGTATCCAAGTGTGGGACAGTGTGATGCCACGTTCAGCATGTGTAAGCATGATGAATTCTATAGCAACATGGGTCTCCATGCCTCATTAGGGTCACCTCAGGCAGATATGCCCATTGTCCGTCAGATTACTTAGAAAGGTATCCAGTTGTGCTCATTTGTGTCACCCTCTATGAAAATCGCTTTTCTGAGAGTAGCTGTCTGTTGATTTCTGTGTCTTTTCCCAATGCACTGCAGCTTCAAACATGAGTGGCAAGTCTCTCCTGCCCACATCCAGGTTTAGGTAAGATCTGCTCAAAATATACTGGATACTAATTCTTTCTCTCCACTTCTACAGCCACCACTGTGGTCTAAAAGATGGCTTCTCTTCCATGGACCATTAAAGTAGCCTCTAAGTTGCCTCCTGTTGTCCACGTGTGACCTCCTAGTGCATGTACCACACAGTCAGGATCATTTTTGTGTGTGTGTGTGTGTGTGTGTGTGTGTGTGTGTGTGTGTGTGTGTGTGTGTGTGTGTCACCCTCACACCTCTTGAGTCTCTGTGGCCTCTCATTCTCCACTTCTCTCTTCAGCATGGTGACTCATGCTGTAAGGAGTGGGTGAAAGTTATCTGGGCTTAGTGCCCTGGGTTGTGACTCTACATACCCTGTTAACTTCTCTTGGTGGGAAGAGCAGCCTTCGTGTAAGAGGGAAGGTAGGGGTTGATGAGGACATGTATGGATGTTAGTTAAATGGACATCACCTAGGATGTCACCTAAATGGATTGAGTGGCATAGCTTAGACCTTGCCAGTGTTCTCTTTGTCTATTCTGGGGTCCTTGAGCATGCCTGACAGAATGCTGCCTCTGACCTCAAAATTCCCCCCCGATTAGGTTGCTCTTCCCTATATAACAAAGTGTTAAGTTCAACTGTCACCCATTAGGAAAACTGTATGACCAAGTAGAGTTAAGCAATCATGTTAAATTCCTGACTAACTATCAAAGATATGGCAAGTTCCGACACACCTCTTCGTTGTTAGCTCATGGTTCTAGAGATGGGAAGGGTGACCCAGCATGGCTGTGTTCTCAGTTCAGGTGTCATAAAGCTGAGACCAGTGTGTTAACCAGCCAGGTTCTCACCTAGAAGCTCCTGGGGAAATCCTCACACCTGGCTCTTAGTAGCAGACTATCCTTGTCATTACAGGAAAACTTAAAGACTTGATTTCCCTGATGCTTCTCAGTAGCAGCTGTTCTTAGTACTTAGAGTCTGACCAGACTCTCTATATCACCTGTCCGCCTTCCTCCTCAGCACCCTCGGGGGGGGGGGGGGGTAAAACTTAGGGGGCTGGAGAGGTGGCTCAGTGGTTAAGAGCACTTTTAAGACTGGGTCTTACTGACCTGGAACTCACTATGTAGACAGGCTGGCCCCAAACTAGAGATCCACAAGACTTGCCTACACACCCTATAATGGAAATCTTCATAGAATCATCTTAGAATTTAGAATAATAATGGACTCCCTCTTTCTGTTCTTTTTTACACCCTTATTTTTATATTTATTTATTTATTGTGTCTGAGTGCACACACACACATTGTGCAGAGCATGTGTGGGGGTCAGAGCTAGCCTGTAGGAGTCGGCTCACTCTTTCCTATGTGGATTCCAAGGCTTAGACCCTGATGGTCAGGCTTAGTGTCCAGTGCTGTTCCCTGCTAAGCCACCCCCAGTCCTTTTCTCAACAGCACTATTTACATTATGAGTGATATGCACCTCTTCAAGTAGAATCTATGTTCCTGATGATACTCTACTGGTTTCATTCATTATTGTATTCCTAGCACCTAGAACAGTGTTAAATACATTGTAGATACTCAGTAAATATTTATCAAATGACTCAGTTACTAAAAAGTATAGCCTTTAATTTTTCAATAACTAGAAAAATGCGATTTTTGGAAAGAAAAGGTTAACTTGAGCTTATGAGTTATTAGAGTTAATCTGCAAAGATACTATGAGGTCTGTAAATATTCATTGGTCTTTCTTTGTGTGGAAAACTTATTTGACTATTAAGAAAAAGTCAGTGTAAACAACTAATTATCTACCTGTCCAATTATATACAAGAAAGAGCAAATTAAACTTTTTGCTTGCTAGTAATAATTATACACATTTGGCTTTCAGTTTTTAATCTGTATATCACCATAGTTTAGGGATGTCTGTGAACTCATAGAAATGGATGTTTGGTCTTCCCACAGTGTACTGGATTTACCATCTTACCCTGGTATTTGTAAGGCTTTCCACATGATCATGGTTCACAAATACTCAATTACAGTAAATCCAACAAGAATAATTCAGTTGCAAAGATAAAATTAGCATACCAAACCAGGAGAGTTAGACTGTTTCCCTCATTTTCAATGCGTACTGTTAAATGTTTCTTTCAATCCCTCCCTTCCTATAGACAAAACTTGCCAATGGCACTTCCAGCATGATTGTGCCCAAGCAGCGGAAACTCTCAGCAAGCTATGAGAAGGAAAAGGAGCTGTGTGTCAAGTATTTTGAGCAGTGGTCAGAGTCTGATCAAGTGGAATTTGTAGAACACCTTATATCCCAAATGTGTCATTACCAGCATGGCCACATCAACTCTTACCTAAAGCCAATGCTGCAAAGGGATTTCATAACTGCGCTGCCAGGTATGTGCGCTTCCTTGTAAAGTCTTACTTCATTTGATACAGCAGTAATGGAACTGGGTCTTCAACCTTACTCTCCCCAACCCTGCCTCTCCATAACCTCAGTAGCCTCAGATTCACTGTGTAGCCAAGACATGCCTCAAACTCAGCAGTCCTTCTGTCTTAGCATTAAAAGTGCTGGGATGTCAAGAATGGTGGCACAAATCTTTAATCTCAGCACTTGGGAGGCAGAGGATAGTCAGATCTCTGTGAGTTCAAGGCCAGCCTGGTCTACAAAGTGAGTCCAGGACAGCCAGGACTCTGTTACACAGAGAAACCCTGTCTTGGGGGGTGGGAGGGAGGAAGGAAGGAAACTAATTGCTGGGACTACAAGTGTAATACTCCTAGCTACATTGTTCTTTTTAAAATTTTTGTTTGGAGGCTGGATAGATGGCTCAGTGGTTAAGAACACTGGCTGCTCTTCTAGAAGACCTGAGTTCAGTTTCCAGCACCCACATGGTAACTCACAGCTGTCTGCAAGTCCAGTTTCAGAGGATCTAGCAACCTTATACAGACATATGTGCAAGCAAAACACTAACGCACATGAAATAAAAATAAATAAATTTTAAAATTATGGTTTGGTTTGATAGTTACACACAAAGTCATCAATTACACCTTCATCAGAATAAAAGAAAAACCAAACTACAAAGTTAAATTCCATTTTACTTTGTTTCCTTGACCCTCTGCTCGGCCTTTTTTGTTTAACCTATATGTAGTTCCAAAGCTAGTTTTGGTTTTTTTGTCCTTAAGTGTTACCTGACTCAAGGCATGACTTGTATTATATGTTTTATTTTCAATTCCTTTCATGTACTTGAATTTGAATGTGAATTTTAGCAACAAAAAAAGTATGGTTTTTTTTGTTGTTTAAGAGTCTTTCTACCTAGCTCAAGCTGGCTAAAAAACCAAGGTCCTCATGCATCAGCTTCTACCACATCCTATAACAAAATGCTTAAATTGTAGGAATTAATTTTAAAAACAACATTTTTTTTTAATATTTTAGAAATTTTTGCTGTGTGGATCATTCATGCACTCCTTCCTGCCCGTGTGCGTGTATACATGAGAGATACTTGAGATACTGTGGTTTTCTGTGGATCAAGCCAGGGTCTTGTTTGTAGAGAGCAAATACACTACTACTGACCTGCACCCCCAATCCCTGACGCAGGAGGTGTATAGAGACAAGAAGTGAGCCCCAAACCTGTGCAAACTAGATAAATACTCCATCACTAAGTAAACATCTGCAGAGTGTCCCCCTCCCTTCTTTAATGGTGATCCAGAACACTGCAAAGCATGGGAAATAGGAAGTTTTTATATGGGCTACACTTCCATTAGGGAATAGTTATAGTCAGTCAATAAATGGCAGGTCTTGTTTGAGGATATTTTTCTGTTTTGACTGGTTTTGATGGTCATTTGAAATTTAGGGAAAATATATACATATATATGTGAATGATAGCTCAGCCAGTAAAATATTCGCCATGCAAGCTACCTGAGTTTGATCCCCAGAGTCTATATAAGAGAGCTGAAAGAGGGGATGGATTTGTAGTCCCAGCCCAAGGGAAGCAGATGTAGAAGATCCTTGGGGCTCACTGGCCTCCATTCACACACATGTGAATAAACACATACATACAAAATATAAAATACAATTGCCCAGAACTCCACTACACAGAGAGCTCTTGGTTTTTCTTATAAAGTTCTGATCATGTGTTTATGTCCCTATAGATCTGGAGTTTGTTTTTTAAAAATTTTTCTTAATATATTATCTATTTTTTATTAAATATGTTAAAGTATATTTTCCTAAGTGTGGGCCCTTTTAAATAATTTTAGTCTTATACCGTATGGTTTACAGTGTCGAACACATTCTTTAACCCCTTCGTTAATGTGTTCCTGTATAAATTGTACCATGGCAGACACTCTTATGCATGAACCTTATAGTCACAGAAGAAAACCCCCAGAGTAGAGTTGCTATATTAAAGAGTATGAGGAGTTTCAGTGTGGTGTGATTTTGTTTTGTGTTTATTTTGACTTGATGGTTTTGTTTGTTGTTTCTGTGTGTTTTGGGTTTGGTGTTGGAAATTGAACCCAGGCTCACACATGCAAGACAAGCCGCTAACCCCCACCTGCTTGCCTCGAAGCAGGAACCTTTTAAAGGGTTTCTTCTCCTCCTTTTGGGGTAGGGTCTTAACTCTGTAACTAAACTGCCTCATCCTCCTGGGATTGCAGTTGTGTGCCTCCACATGCAGCTTCGTCTGTACGGGACTTTTGGTCCATGCTGACAAGCTCCCTTCCAAGCACACTGCATCAGCCGGAGCCACGTCAGAACGCTGTACTACTACCCCTCTTAATCCTTGGCAGCTAGGTCTTATTTTGTTTTTCTGAACTTAAAATAAATTACTTTTTAAAATTAAATGTTTATTTGTATATTATGAATAACTACTTTTAAACTGAATTGTACCTATATTCTTTGCTTAAATAGAATAGATTTTGTCCTCTTGTAAAACACTGGGTTTTTTTGTAGCCATAGGCAAGCAGTTTTCTTTGTACAATCTGAGTACACCTATTGCTGTTGTCCTCCCAATCACTGAGACATGCTACTGTCTCAGGCCTAGACACTAAGAATTGGACCAGTGTTGATTGGACCAGTGTACTTTGCCTAATACTAGGCTGATCCCTAGTGTGTGTCTGCTGACCAAGCTATGTGGTATTAAATCATGTCCAATGCTTAAAAGCCATTTAAGTTTCTCAACCTGTACCATCTGGCTGCGTTTAGTAAACCAAACTACTTCAAAAATTGCCTATAATCCATTAATGTAATGGTTATGTTTGGAGTGTTAGGTGAAATTACTTCCAGCGACTTATTACTGGTACATTGTAAAAGATCAGGGGCAATTTGATGACAGCCATTAAGAATGTAAGAATACCTTTTCGAAACTTCTGATGTTGTAGAAAGTTTAAATGTAAAAGATCGGGAAATATACCATCATTGGATTGTACGAAGAACTGTTTATTATCTTTAATTGGCTTATAGTCATATTCCTTTAATAAGCATTAGGTGATGGATGCCTCCATCTGCTTATGCTTAAATATGAACATGTGATGCCAGCCGAACGAGATCCACTTAAAACTTTCCTTCCCAAGCCTGCTGGAAAACTTGACAGATAGCCATACAATTTTTATAATTAGAATAATGTTTAATAAGCATATTTGGATTGTTGCTAATGGCAGCCAAGTGTGTCTCCATATGATTCAGGGGCAACACGCAAAGTAAAATGCATGCTGTCGGTCCTTTTCCGTTCTTGCCTGCAGACGACAGACTGAACGAATCCTTCCCACTTGTGAGCCTTCAGAAAACCTCAGGGATGACTAATTGTGACTGTTTTTGTCTGACCTGAGAACTTAGACCAGCAATGCCAGAAGTGTTGTTAGGGTGGCCATCCTGTTCGCCAGGTTCTTTTCCACCAAGGCTTTGATGCGTATTTGGGTGGTAAAGAACTTTAATTGGGGAATACAGTGATTTCCACCACCCAAGATCAGCCTGCCATGTTTTCCTTTGAAGTGCTACCCTCATTATTTACTGGTAAGATTTTTTTTCCATTTTAGGTCAATTGTCACTTAGGTTTTATGGCAGTAAAATGTGTTTTGTTTTGTTTTGAACACATGCAGTCAGGCTCATCTTTGAGCCTTAGTATCCCTCTGTGTGTCTCCTCTCAGGGCGCGCCTGGGCCATGTGTTCATTTCTTTCCTGCATGCCCACATGCCATGTCCCAGAACAGTCTGACTTGCTGCCTCTCCTTAGTACATTTAAAGGATATTTCTTTGACTGAATAGCTTGGAACTGCAGCAGTAATAGAACAGAATGAGAAATGGACCTAATATCAGGATTTCGGGGGTCTGAATCACTGAGTTTGAGATGCCGTCCATAGAACATCCCCTAGTGCTGAAATCCATATAGATAGATGTGAACTGTTTTCCGGACTCCTTTTTATTTTTAATGTCTTGGGGGGGTTGCTGGTTGTTAGCTTTAACTTCCTTATCTAACAGAAGATGGAAAATACTGTGCATTTCTGTAACCGTATGGAAAAATTATTAACACTCATTTTACCCAAGTCTCTGTTTGAGCAAAGCTGGACCACACTAGGGACAGTGGTGTGCCTTCATCTCACGGCATGTGCTGCTCTTTTAAAGGGCTTTCTGTGAAAACTTGCTCAGCACCCGCTCTGTTCTTTTTCTGTGCTTCCTTCCCTCACTGAAGCACGGGGTCTGGACCATATTGCTGAGAACATTCTGTCATACTTGGACGCCAAGTCACTGTGTGCTGCTGAGCTTGTGTGCAAGGAGTGGTACCGCGTGACGTCGGACGGCATGCTGTGGAAGAAGCTCATCGAGAGGATGGTCAGGACAGACTCTCTGTGGCGAGGCCTGGCAGAGCGCAGAGGGTGGTGAGCCCTTACCCTTCCTCTTCCTGCAGCATTCCCAGGCCTGGCTGCTGAGCACCACGGAGTATCAGGAGCCAGGAGGCCACCTCACATCCTCTGTAGTCCTTGTGCAATTTATAGCTAAAAATATAAGTGAACTGTTGCCCGAGCACTCAGTCAATTATAAGATGACGTAGTTTGCAAAAGAAAAAAGAAAACTGACCGCCCTCCTAATTAAAGCATTCTGCTCTCTGGACAGAAGTTGGAATTTTGCAGAAAGGCTGAGGGACAACTTTTAAGGAAGGAAAGATAGCTTTGAATAAGATAGAAAGAACCCACTCCTGCTTCCTCTTCTTCTGGGGAAGATAGAATTTCTGTTCTTCACCAGACCTCTTCTGGGTAGTCCCCACCTCATCGTCTTTGTAATCAAAAATTAATTTTTATACCCAAGTTGAATTAAGCTATAGCTACCAGAAAGAATGAAAAATGGAATTTAGTATAAATCATTTGTTTCTTCTTAAGACTTGTATCTTTAGATTTGCTTGTTTAATTATGAATTCCCTAAGGCCTTGTGTAGTCGTGGCCTGAAAGACTTCACCAGTAGTGTTCCCGGAGCACAATGGCACGATTTCATTAAGACTTCTTGAAGATATTTTTCTTTTTAGAATTTTGCCTCAGAGTGTGTCTCTAGAATGTCACTATAAGAAAGTCAGGTATGAATAATTCATTAACTAAGTTATTAAGTATATTTGATAAAAAATGATAATAGGCATGTGTGTGCCCAGTGATTGCTTTCAAAATGACTTTTTTTTTTTTTTTTTTTTTTTTTTTTTTTGTCCTTTTTGGATCTGGAGTCATACACCACCTCAAATAGTTAAGGTTACTAAAGGGAAGCGAGGTGTGGTACTCCACGGCCTGCTTTTCCAAGGAGAACGGAGGCGAGTACGTGTGTGGCCTCCCCTCACTCTATAGCATGAGCCTGTCTCAAAACAAGTGTAAAAACAGCTATGGGCTGCAGGTGCCCTCATTGTATACGTAAGGCTCTGGGTCCAGTCCTCAGCACTATAAGCAAAAAAACAAATCTTCATTTAGCTGGGTGGATGTGGTGGTCCATACCTGGAATCCCAGCAAGTAAGGAAATTGAGGCAGCAAAGATAGAGAAATATATATGGATCAACTTTCCTTCAAATTTTCATAAAATTAGGCAAGGCTCTCTTGCTTTAGTGTCCTTGAAATTCGTGGATTCATGAATGTATTGACCTGAGTATCCTGGTAAGTGCTTCAGAGGTTTCTGTCATGTGAGCTAGTAGGAATACTTAAAAACCTTTACTCTCAAATCCAGTTCCAGGATCCAAATGCTAGCATTGCTCGTACTATATGACTGTAAACTGGAGCATATTGTTATTTCTTTCTTTCTTTTTTTCACCCGTTCAGATGTTTTTCTATCCTTCCTTACTATGTGGGAAAATAGAAACTGCCTTTGCTTACTGCCTTCATACTCTGATAGTTGTCATCTATGGCATTCAGAGACCATTATTTGCTGAGTCCAAGACCAGCTTTCAAAATGGAGCACACAGTTGCTTACTTGGAGAAATTTCAGGGTGTCTGAAACAATTCTCTATCTCTTAGGAAAGCAAAGAAACTCTCCCCCAGAAAATTCAGGCCTTAAGTCTCAATTTTAAGAACTCAATTCTTAGCTAAAAAGATTTCATGCACTTTGTTTCCACTTGTCCTGTGAATGATAACTTTCATCATAAACATTAACCTACTCTGAAGGCAGGAGATGCGGAACTACACTGCTGTGTCCTGCGTAAGTGCAAATAGAAAAGCAGACTCTTGTTTAGGATTGATCCTAAACAGTGGGGTCTTTTGTGTTGGTTATTAGAACAATAATAAAAACTATCATTGAAAAGATAGGTTTTTTTGACTTTTACAAAAAATAATTTCTGTGTTGCCTGGATTCAAGCTGGGGGTACATGTTAGGCAATTTTTCTGCCCCTAAGGTATGTCCTAGTCCACGTTTTAGCTTTTGAAAGGGGTCCTTGAAGATAGAGCTGAGGAGTATTCATGCCTTTACTACCAGTGTTTCTCTGCAGCCTCTGCACTCCCACTCTTTGCAAGTCATTCGGCTTTTTGACCAAGTTCCCTTGTCTTTGACCAAACTGATAAAATTTGATATAACTTGTTGTAGTGCTCTGTGAATGTGTTTAGTGTCTCCAGGTGATAGCTGCACCTCCCTTTCTGTGCTGTCTTTCTGTTTGGATGGCAGTGCTGTTGAGACAGGGCCTTGCTGTGTAGCCCAGCTTGCTCGCAAGCCTCCACCCTGTCTTCTGAGTGCTGGGATTACAGGGATGTGCCAGATTCTCCCTTACTCAGAAGGAATCATTTAGGATCAATTTCTTATTTCTACCTTTCCTCTTTCCCTCCCTTCTCTCTTTCTTTCTAAAATAGGATCTTTCTGTGTAGCCCTGGCATCTTGGAACTCACTCTGTAGACCAAGCTGGCCTCAAACTCACAAAGTCTCTCTTGCCTCTGCCTCCTAGTGCTGGGGTCAAGGGCATGCTCTTTATCAGTGGCTGAGGTTTTCCTTACCAAGCCCTCGGTGTTAAAGCCTTTCTGGGTTGTTCTTTTCCCCACGTGAGTATCTTCGACAATGCCTCCAGAGTCTCCTTTCCAAAAGTATACAAGTAAATACAGTCTTCCTAGAACAATTTGAGTCACCAAGATTTAACTTCCACTTTGCTGTTATATTTCATCCCCAGATGGATTTGACAGTTTGCCCCTAGGACATGAACTTTGCAGTTTTTCTCTCTTAAATAACACTAGATAATACTTCCTGCTCAGTAATGGTAACTCTTAAAAGGATGATAGAAGACCACTTGGGAAAAGTCCATTTTCTTAATCAGGAGAACACATTTTATGATAACATTCTAAATTTAATATTTCACGTTTATCATGCACTCACATTCTCCTAGGTACCAGGCGTTTCTCCTAGAAGTGGTCCCTGTTGTCAAAGGACGTACACCAGAAAAGACTGTGACTTAAAACACATAGAGACTAAGAAGCCGGCTCTCAATGTCTAGTCACTCCTTTGTAGCATCTTTGATTTGGAGAAATTAATATATGTTTGAAAGGCATAGGAAAAGCAGTGGGTTAGAAAACAAGATTAGAGATTCATTTGAGTCGTATTATCTGAGGATACAGAGAAACTATCACTGGATATGAGGGAAATCCTAAAGTACTCTTATAGGAATGACAAAGACTCAGAGGAAGACAAGAATCTCAGGAATGGTGGGCACTGAAAAACAACAGTTAAAAATCTCATCTGCATGCAAAGTGTTTATATAATCAAACTGTCTAGAGAAGGCTGCCATTAATCCAGAATTATTTTTCAAAGTAGTTTATTTACCCTTTATGTTGATATATCCTATTTCACAGGCCTTTAAAACAAAAAACAAAAAAAAAAAACCAAACCTGTTCTTTTCACTTCCCAGTGCAAATTTTCTTTTCTGTATTAAGACAGACATCAGAGCCAGCTGCCTTCCTGATAGGAGATTTCTCAACGAATTTTCAAGGTGTATAATAGGGAGAGGGCAGGGGAGAAGCTCTCCTGGAGACATTGAACAATTAATTATATTGTAATGGAGCTATAGAGGCACAAGTGGATGACTGGCCCAGAGAAAACATGATTTCTCTGGTGCCAGGATTACACTCAGAGGCATTTCTGCCTATCTCCACTTTGCAAGGCACGGTGCCAGTGAGAACAGCAGTTAGCACACCCATAGTGGGCTTTACTAGCTTCCACACCGTGTTTGGTGGGTTCTTAACTTCAGGATAAGGAATTAAATTTTTTACCCAGCAGGAAGTGATTGCCATTTACCTTTTTTTTTTTTTTTTTGGTAGCAATCTAGCTTGGGATGTGAGCATTCAGAGATGTGCTGTCATAAGGAAGGAGATGCTAACACGCTGCATGCTGGAATCAAAGTCAGGAAATGCATCTGTGTGTATGCATAGGAACACACCTCTGCAAGCAGCTTCCTACCTCACATATGATGGCATGGCGTGCTTAGCCTCTCTTCTCACCTCTTCCCTGCCTGCTGTTAGACATGCATGCAGTGCTTTGTTTCTGTTGTATGAACTGAATTGCCTCTTCTGGAGGACTCCCACAGTGATCAGGAAGAGCCCTGGTGACCAGGCAGCCAGCTAGCAGGCACACCTTACCCTGTGATAAATAACATGAAGCTCCATCATGACAGAAGCGTTGCTGTTACCCAGCATGCTAGGCGTCCTCTGACACTGGCACAACTTGACTCAGGGCTTGTGCTAGCTCGACGGCAGCACTCTGGTAGTGTGGTAAGCTACTGTACCCATTGTGCACACTGCTCTGGGTTCAAGCCACAGTACCAAGGGAGAAAAGGAAATAGTTATTATTAACCAGAAGAGTCACCGTTATTCCATTATTATCAAATGATAAAAATCAGTAAATGTATAGAAGCCTAACAGACCAGTAGGTGGGTTCTGAGTATACTTCTATCAGCATGAAGCATCCCAAGGGCTTGGTACTCTGAGGTTCTGCACCTGAGTGAGTCACTGTTGGTCAAGTTCCTTAGATTCCACGTTAACATTGTGACACAGGACTCCCAAGTTACCTGACCGTCATGCCTTGCCAGGCTAGTTAATGGAAGTTATGTGTAATGGTAGTAGAAACACTTTGAAAAAGTATAAAGCTGCTTGTAAATGGATATATGATGTTTTCATTGGTAAATATTTGTTTTTTAGGGGACAATACTTATTCAAAAACAAACCTCCTGATGAGAATGCTCCTCCCAACTCGTTTTATAGAGCGCTTTATCCTAAAATTATACAAGACATTGAGGTAAGAATCAGTTTCCAGACGTTTGCTGAGTGGTAGGGAATCGTTATTATGCTTAAGTTACAGTGCGGAAGAAAAACCATTAAACTTCTCAGTGCGAGTTAGAAGTCAGGGTCTTTACTAGAATAAGGTCGATGAGGTACAGAAAATTCCTAGTCAAGTTTTGTACAGCTTTAAAACCTTAGTAGAGAAGGATTGCCACCTTCCTAAAACAGCAGTGTGACATCTGCACTCCCCGATGATGTCCTTCAGGGAAGGTGACAGCAGGCATGGACACCACGTGTGTCTAAGACACCACTCGGCATGTAGCTCCACTTGGTGCCTACCTTTTAGTTTTTTATTTGTATGTAGCCCATAGAGCAGTGGTTCCTAATGTTTGCAGCCCTCGTGTGGTGCTGACCCCCAACTATAAAAAATTATTTTCGTTGCTACTTCATAACTGTAATTTTGCTACTGTTGTGAATTATAAAGTAAATATCTGTTTTCCAGTGGTCTTAGACAAGCCCTGTGAAAGGGTTGATCAAGCCCCAAAGGGGTGGAGACCCAGGGCTGAGAACTGCTGCCGTAGAGTAACACACCGGCCGTAGAGTAACACACTGGCCGTAGAGTAACACACTGTTGCTGGTTTGCCTTCTTTCCTAATTAGCTGCTTCTTTGGATCCTCCTTTTTAGACAATAGAGTCCAACTGGAGATGTGGGCGACACAGTTTACAGAGAATCCACTGCCGGAGTGAGACAAGTAAAGGGGTTTACTGTTTACAGTATGACGACCAGAAGATAGTCAGCGGCCTTCGAGACAACACCATCAAGGTGACTGGACCCTCCTCCGTGGAGGAGCATTGTTGGAGTGCGGGTGACCACAGTCACAGAGCAGTCTGAAGCCTAGCCTTGAGTGTGGTTTCTAGGAACTAAGAATTGTAAATTGGTCCCAGTACCGAAGCCAGAATCATTTCCCTAAAGGGCACATGTCTGCTTCTCCCCACAGGTTCATACAAATGCATAGTCCCAGGGCTGAACGCCCTTCTAGAAGTGCGCTGGTGGAAGCCAGTTGTTGTTTTGGCCTTCGTAATTATAGGCTACTCTTCCACCTTCAGGAAAAGGATAAGGTTAGCATTAGAACTGAAGTCAACACATCCAGGAGCTTAGCTCTAGCTGGAGGAAAGAATGCAGTCTCGCCCTCTCTGGGCTTTGATGTTTGCGGGATCACACATGTACAGAACAAGTCTCCACAGCACCCTAGTATGACAGTGATCAAAAGGGTCTCGTTTGCCATCCTAGATCTGGGATAAAAGCACACTGGAATGCAAGCGGATTCTCACAGGCCACACAGGCTCCGTCCTGTGTCTGCAGTACGATGAGAGGGTAATCATCACGGGCTCCTCAGACTCCACCGTCAGGTAGGGTGCCTCTGCTACTCCTTTTGAACTCTAAGCCTCCACTTTGTGTCACGGCGATTCTCTGCATCTTTGTGAACACATTTCTGAAAGGAAAGAATAAGCTGTTAGCTTCCAATCAGTCACTTCTCACTCTGGAACCGACACTTGATGTTGGAACCTTTGGATAGATTTCTACTTTGGCACATTTAAGAAGCTACACACAGATTTTTAATTTGGAGAAGCACCTGTCTTAGGAACTTCCCCCTCTTTTTTTTTTTTTTTTTTTTTGGTTTGGTTTGGTTTGGTTTGGTTTGGTTTGGGTTTTTTTTTGATACTTTATTTACATTTCAAATGTTTCCCCCTTTCCAGATCTGAGATGGCTCAGCCGTTAAAGGCTAGGCTCACAACCAAAATATAAGAACTTCCCCCTCTTTATAGGAAAGCTTGCATTCCTTATGAAGCTAGCTCATGGGAATGGCAGGGAGGGAATGAAGCCTGTCTTTCAGGTGATTGTAACTGCAGCGCAGGCATGCATGAGCTCTTTCAAGTGGATACAGGTGAGCAAGACCCGCTCCTTGCCAGCCCTCCCCTGCCATCCCCACAGTGTTTAATTGCAAGCTTTACTCAGGGAGGGGGCCCTCAATTTCCAGAGGCTCTGGTGATTTGATGACACAGCCATTATGCTGCTGGAGTCCAGTGTAGCTTGAGTTCAGGGTACCAGCAACACTGCTGGAAACCTGCTAGGAATCTCACCTTAAGCTAAAGGATTTAGCAAAAGTAATACATCAAAAGTAACTTAAAAAAAAAACACAAGTGGAATAAACGGCAGTTACCTGCATTGTTAAATTCTCTAAAGTTATCCCTGTAATAGGAAACGTTGTTCATTTTCCTTCTAGGCACAGCAGACCCCGCCCTTGCAATGGTCGGCAGTGAACTCTTATCCTCCCAGGAGCTGGAGCATTATAGATGCTTAGGTCATTTATAGAATAGGGGAGAGATGATGTTATTTGTTGTCTTGGCAGTTTTGGGATTGAACCCAGGGCGTGGCATGCTAAATAGCCTTCTCCTTCTTAGCAACACTACAGCACAAAAAAATTAATAACTTTCCAAAAGGAGGGTAAGCTGGAAAGGAGAGACAAAATGCTGTTAAAAACAAAATCAATATGCACAATTCGAGTAATCAAGGTAGTTCTATCTTGACACAGTTCGCAAGCTCTCCAAGGGTCTCCATTGCCATGAAGCACATGCTTAGGGTGGGCGGGAAGGCTCATCTTGACCAACTTGCCCCTGAAAAGCACAAAAATGGAGCCTTGGACTTAAGAGTCTCTGTAAGGTAGAAAACTTAACGTTCAGGGAAGTAAAAGTCAAGTCCACATTACTAAGTCTGTGGCAGAACATCTTGGCCCATGGGTACAGTGATTGGGACAGATCCTACTGCTGTTCTTCATCAGATTCCTAGTTTACATGTGTCTTCTTTATTGAATGTCAGTGTTAAAATAATAACCCAGGGCTGGAGAGATGGCTCAGTGGTTAAGAGCACTGACTGCTCTTCCAGAGGTCCTGAGTTCAGTTCCCAGCGACCACATGGTGGCTCATAACCATCTGTAATGGGATCTGATGCCCTCTTCTGGTGTGTGTCTGAAGACAGCTACAGTGAACTCATATACATAAAATAATAATCAAAAAATCTGGGCCAGATTATCAGATGATAGTGACTGTGTCCTCCTCCCCAAGCACTATACAAGAAGCACCCGCTAAGCCCTGCCTTTCCTCTGTCTGTGGTGTTTCCTCATGATCCATGTATACTCTACCTGGGGGATGCAGAGGAAGAGCACACTTGCCATGAAAGTAGGAGGTGAGCCAGGCGTGGTGGTGCATACCCTTAGTCCCAGTACTTGGAAGGCAGAAGCAGGCGAGTCTGTGTGGGTTCACAGACATCCTGGTCTACAGAGTAAGTTCTAGGATAGGATAGCCAGGACTGCACAGAGAAACCCCTGTCTCAAAAAGAAAAAGAAAGCAGGGGTGGCACTGATGGTAAGCCACATGTAAAGAATAGGCAGTGCATTGACTAAGCTCCATCTGACTCCCGGGTATCCTTTTCAGAGTGTGGGATGTAAATGCAGGTGAGATGCTAAACACATTGATTCACCACTGTGAAGCCGTTCTGCACTTGCGCTTCAATAATGGCATGATGGTGACCTGCTCCAAAGACCGTTCCATTGCTGTATGGGATATGGCTTCCCCAACTGACATTACCCTCAGGAGGGTGCTTGTGGGACACCGAGCTGCGGTCAATGTTGTAGACTTTGATGACAAGTACATCGTTTCTGCCTCTGGAGATAGAACCATAAAGGTAACAGGCCAATTTCTTAGTAAGTTCACAAGCTGCAGTAAGAGTTTGTGTAAGCGTGGTTGAGGGCAACTGTATACACAAGCATTGTTGGAGAATAATGTGATAATTAAATTCAATTTTTATTTCTATAAACAATGGTTATGGGCTGGAGGTGTAACTTAATGGCAGACCATTTGCTTGGTGTGCCCAAGACCCAGCATGGAAAGATAACAGTGCCACAGATGACGGCAGTGATGTCGAGTGTGAGAAAAACAGATGCACATTTAAGTTCAAGAAAAGATCCATGCTGGAGCTGAGGCGTCGGCCAGTGTGAAAAGGCCTTGCCACATAAGCATGGGAACCTGCACCCAGATGCCAACAGCCATGGGAAGCCAGGTGTGCCACCACACATTAGTGATCTCGTTGCTCCAAAGGCAACGATGCCAAATTCCTAGTGGTCACTGGCCAGCCATTCTAGCCAAATAGTAAGCTTTGTGTTCAAAGACCCTGTCTGGAAAAATAAGGTGGAGAAACTATCAAGGTAGCTCAGTGTATTAAGACAGTGTACTGCTTTTGCCAAGGACCTAAGTTTAGTTGTTAGCATGCAGATGGTGGCTCAAAACCACCTGAGGCTCCAGCTCCAGAGGACCCGACTTCTGGCCTCTGTGGATTCTGGCTCACATGTAGTACTCACAAACTCAAGCAGTTACATATACACATAAAAAAAAAAAAATACATCTCTAAAAAAAATAAGGTGGAAAGGAGCTAAAGAGGACACTAAGTATGCGCACACACACACAAAAGGAGACTAATTCATAGAATAAAACATTTGGCAAAGTCTCACGTGACAGCAGCCAGCATCACAGTCCTGTGTTACTGTGAATTAAACCTGGCTCTTGTTCCCATTGCTGTCTCTGTGAGGCATTGGCACCCTCTGATGAGTCTTGTGTTCCATGCTCACCATTTTTACTGGTAAAAGCTGGGATCGACTGCTCAGCTGTCACTTCTGTGTCTCAGGTATGGAACACAAGTACCTGTGAATTTGTAAGGACCCTGAATGGACACAAGCGTGGCATCGCCTGTTTGCAGTACAGAGACAGGCTGGTGGTGAGCGGTTCCTCGGACAACACCATCAGGTGAGCAACTGGCCTCCCAGGATGCATCCCCACCTCCCTCCTCCTTACCTTTGTGCACAGAGCTCATGGTCTCTGCCTGTCCTACATTGTGTCTCCTTTCAATAGCTAGTACAGGTGAAAAGTTTGCCCTGCCAGAGAGACAGCACAGAAAAGCCTTTAGGTAATGTGTTTCCTGCAGTTCAAAGATGCTAATAAAGAAAGACCATTTCTCCATGCCACTGTTGTTGAAAACAGAAAGAAAAAGAAGGAAAAAGATTTGTTTCTCTGCTAGAAATCATGGCTTTTTGTTTCAGTATAGTAGTTGGGCAGAGCTGGCTGACTTTAGATAGGAAGGGCGCACACGTCTGTATACTTAAGATGAGTAGTAGAGAGATGGTTAGGATCTGGGAATTTCGTGGGTCCTCTCCTTTCCTTGAACCTGAGGGAAGGCGGAAGAAGAGGTAGCCCTGCTGCACATCAGACCTGCCGCTCCTACAAAGCCTGGGCAGACAGCCTCAGAGCTGTCGATGAGGACTTGCCTTTCTGTCAATGAGGACTGCTCTGGCAGTGGTGGCAGCCATGTCCTCCTGCTGAGATGGAGGTGCTGCATGACAGTGAGATGTCACTGACACAATGCCCCACACTCTTAGGTGTGACTTGAGGAAGCATTACTCTCCTGAGCTGGTCATTTCCATCCTAGGAAACTGAATTCCTGCCTGGAAGAACCTGGTTTCAAGTTGGCAGTGGTGACACACACCTTTAGTCCTAGCACTCAGGAAGCAGAGGCAGGTAGAGCTCTGAGTTCCACACCAGCCTGGTCTGCAGAGTGAGTTCTAGGACAGCCAGGGATACATGGAGAAACCTTGTCTCAAAAAACAAAACAATAATAAAAAGAACATGGTTTTAGTGCTATATAAAGTGTAGTGTTTTAGCATTATATAAAGCATTGTGTTTTGAAAACACTTAACTACATTTGAACTTAAATCACACATTTTTTTTCTGCCCAAATTATATGGCAGATAAGAAATAAGTCATATTAAAAATAATATATTTTTCTATGAGTGATCTTTGTGCAATTTTAAAATATATTTTTATTTTATGTGTATAACTGTTGCCCATGTGTGTGTATTTGCACTACATGTGTGCCTAGGGTCCAAAGATGTCAGAAGAGTATGTTGGACTCTCTGGAGCTGGAGTTATAGAAGATTAAGAACCACCACGTGGGTGCTGGGAGTCAGAGCTCTTAACTGCTGAACCATTTTTCTAGCTCCCTTTGTGAATTTTTAAAGAATGTATGAAATACATTGTAATATTCACAGCTTAGAAAAGAATCCATGAGCCGAGTGGTGGCAGCACACACCTCTAATCCCAGCACTGGGCAGAGGCAGTTGGATCTCTGTGAGTTTGAGGCCACATGGTCTACGGAGTGAGTTCCAGGACTGTATCTCGAAAAATCGGGGGGGGGGGGGGGGTTGAGAGGGAGGGAGGAATCTGTGAAAATTCAGTAGACTCTATTTCCTCTTGCAGGCTGTGGGACATAGAGTGCGGGGCATGTCTGCGAGTGTTGGAAGGCCATGAGGAATTGGTACGCTGTATTCGATTTGATAACAAAAGGATAGTGAGTGGGGCCTATGATGGGTGAGTTTGCTAACAATATTATGAAACACATCTAAGAGCTCGGGTTGTAGCTCAGTGGCAGAGCGTGTGCTTAGCATGTGCAAGGCCCTGGGTTCAGTAGCTAGCACCTGCCTTCCCCAAGTCTATGTCTTCATTCTTCCCAGTTGATGATGTTGAATGTAACCCTTCCTTGGCTCTAAAAGCATATACACTGTTCTTAATTGCTATTCGCCTCTCTTTTGCTTACTGTTTTCTAAATATTCTTCCCAGTCATTTCATTGTATTTGTATTGATTGTTGATTTTGCTATTTGATCATGTATTTGGTTTGCCCTATAAAGCAAAGAACCAGACAAATCCACAGTAACAGGCCAGGCATATAAAGTGCGTGTTGTAAGAGTGTGAGAAGCCCATCCCCAGACAGCAGTCATCTGACTCCTGTGAGCTACAGCCATGCTCAGTATTTGCTGCCCTGACTTTTGCTGTTCTTCCTTATGTTCCCTTAAGTTTGCTTTCAGCTAAGATTTTTGTCCCCTTTTTGATCTTTAGAAAAATTAAAGTGTGGGATCTTATGGCTGCTTTGGACCCGCGTGCTCCTGCAGGGACTCTTTGTCTACGGACGCTTGTGGTAAGAGCCTTATTGTTAAAGGGGGCTGACAAACAGGTAGGGGAAGGAATTAAATGTTAATGTGCTGTAGAATATAGATCTGGATTTTATAGTTAGACTTTCACAAAACCTACTAAGTGGAAAGGCAACCAATACATGACAGTAAACTATGTTTATATAGAACCTTTCATCCAAAAGTGCTTTAGAGACTGAGTCTGGGGAGGCCTGTGGCAGCTGCCTAACAGCCGCATAGCACACATCCCACATGTAGTGCAGGAAGTGAATACGAATTCTGTATCTACCAGAAGCAGCGGGAGGTACTGAGGGAGAAAATATAATTACTCAAATTGGAACCTGTCCAGAATCTAAGGACCTGAACACCTGTACTTGCAAAATGTATCCTGGGACTCTCCTGGAGCCTCTGGTCAGCTCCTTAGTTCTGCATCCCATTCAATAGGCAGAGCCTCTGGCACCTTAAATCCTCTTTGTTATCCCTTCTACCTTATGTTTGAACATCTGACACCTGGGGAGAGACGTGAGTCAGAAAGAGAAATGTCACCCTCCGATTCTTTGTTTGTAACAGGGCCTCATTGTGCATCCCTGGCTGTGTTGAAATTACAGTCCTTCTGCCTCCAGTTCCCTGGTACTGGGATCATAGGCCTGCATCTACCGCAGGCTTGAAAGCATAGAATTCTTAGCCATGTTATAAGCCAAAGGCTCAGACTGACAGACGGTTCTTTAGTTAGATGTGTGTGGACCAAGAGTAGACAGATCTTTTTTTAACAATTCGGATAAAACATTAGAAGTCCAATGTTCTCAATTCTGATTCAACGTTGAGAAAGTCTCAGTTCTGGTGAAAAGGGGTACTCTGCCTTTCTAAGCTGGATATGGCGGTGCACACATGTATGTAATCTCAGCATTCAGAAACTGAGGCAGGAGCATTGCCGTGTATCCCCGACAGTTACAGTTAGGTGCAGTCTTTGTACAACACATGTGCTTTTGCTGCTTTCTTCACGCTTGCCTTGTTAAGTGTGCACTTCATGTGCTGAGCACTTTGTCGTGTGTCTGTAGTCCCAGACATTAAAAGTGAGGCGAGAAGCCGGGCAGTGGTGGCGCATGCCTTTAATCCCAGCACTCGGGAGGCAGAGACAGGTGGATCTCTGAGTTCAAGGCCAGCCTGGTCTACAGAGTGAGTTCCAGGACAGCCAGGGCTATACGGAGAAACCCTGTCTCGAAAACGCCAAAAAAAAAAAAAAAAAGAGAGGCGAGAAGACTGTGAGGTTCTGGCTAGCCTGGGATATAGAGAGACCCTGTCTTCAAAAAGAAACACTTTCCTATAACTTCAGAATTCAGGGGCCTAAGGGAAGAGGATCTTGAGTTCAAGATCAGCCTAGACTATATACAAGACCTGACCCCTAAAACAAAACAAATAACAGCAACAAAATAGTATTCAATTTACACCTTGATACAGAGCCAGGTGAGGTGTTGCTTGCAGTTGCATCCTAGCTAGCTATGGGGAGGCAGAGGAAGGTGATCTGAGTTCAAGGTCGGCCTGGTCAACATTGAATTCCAAGCCACCTTGGACTACAATATAGAGTAAGACCCTGTCTCAAAAAACTATAACAACAACAACAACAACAACAATAATAATAATAATAATTAATAATAATAATAATAATAATAATAATGAGTTTAATACTTTTTGATGTGTATATGCCCCATGTACATAGCAGTCCCTTCATGTTTTATGTGTGCCCACCTTGTCCCCAATCTCTGATAAAAGCCTGGCCTGCTTTACATAACCTTGGTTAGTTGACGTTTTCTGGAGTTTTATGAACATGAATCATACAATATGTACTTTGTCATACCTATCTTATTTTCTCAAACTTGGTCTCCTGTGTCACATATTCAGTCATCTACCTAATGGTGATCTTCTGATCTTCCTGCCTCTACTTCTGCAGTGCTTGAATTACAGGTAAATCCAGAACTAACCATATGACAGGCAGGCTGTCAGCTGAACTGCTTCCTCAGCCCCGCCTGTCTCTACACTAAGCAGAAATCATTTGGGAATTTGCCCAGGTCCATATAGACCACATTTTACCCATTCACCAGTCGGTGAGCCTTAGGGTTATCCATGTTTACCTACTGCAAATAAAGTTTCAGAGACTTTACTTGGATGGGTTTTGTTTTGTATTGTTTTGTTTTGTTTTGTTATTTTGCACAATTCTGGGAAAAGGTGAGAATGAGCATCCAAAGCCCAGTGTTCTAGATTCTGACCCAGCAGTCAGGGGCCTGAGCTCTAGAGGAGTAAATGGCTGGGTCATACAAAGCCTGTATTCAGTAGTTCTAGAGAGGCCTGTTTTCCAAAGTGGTTTACCATGTGAAGTTACCATGTATGTGCAGTAGTGTACGGCACATGATCTTTGACGGATCAGTCACCTGTGTCTTAGGCAGATCTATTGCAGTGGAGAGATACCATGACCACAGCAACTCTTAAAGGATTTAATCCCAGCCTGCTTACAGTGTCAGAGGCTTAGTCCATTAACATGGTGGCAGGCATGGCACTGGGGACCTTGAGAGCTATGCTTCCTGATTGGAAGGCAGAGAGTGTGACACTGTGTCTGGCATGGGCTTTTGAAACCTCAAAGCCTACCCCCAATGACACACCTCTTCCAAGGCCACACTTCCTAATCCTTCTAATCCTATTTAACAGTTCCACTCCTTGGTGACGAAAGATTCAAATATATAAGCCTGTGGGGGCCATTCTCATTCAAATCACCACAACCTGTGTTTTGGTTTTTTGGGTTTTACTCATTCATTTGTCCTTTCCATTGCTCTCCATTCACTTGTCCAGACTGAGTTTTCACTGTGAAATGTCATTTCCTCTGCTGGAAGAACTCTTTAACATTTCCTGTGCAGGTACACTGGTGACAAGTACTGCCCAGTGTTTGCCTGGAGAAGTCTGGCTTGCCTCACTTCTGTAGGGGTTGTTTTTGCTGGTAAAGAAGCTAACAGCTTCTTTCATTGCTTCAGTGCTGTCTTCCATTTTCTCTTGTGTGGTTTCTGCTTAGATAAGAAGTCAATGGCCTTCTTGCTCTGCACGGTGGGTTGTTTTCCTATGGTTGCTTTAAGATTTTGTTCTTGTCAGGGATTTTCAACAATTTGGTTATATCTCAGTATGGGTTTCTCTACTTGAGATTGGGTCAGAAACAAGACAAGACTAGCTGTATGTTGTCTATATGAACCAACTTCAGGAGCTACAGATACAGCTCAGTTGGTAGAGTGACTGCCTCATATGCACAAACCACTGGATTTAGTCTATAGCACCATATAATCAAGACTTAACTCCTGTCACTCAGAAGGTAGAGGCTAGAACATGAGAATTTCAAAGTCATTATCATCATTTACACATGGAGTTCAAGGCCAGCCCTGGCTACCTGAGACCTAGTCTCAAAAAGGGGGTGAAGGGGCTGGAAAGATGGCCCAGCAGTTAAGAGCACTTGCTGCTCTTCCAGAGGCCCTGCATTCCGTTTTTCAGTTTCTGACATCACATCCAGTACCTCAAAACTACCTGTAACCCCACTTGCAGGGCATTTGATGATACTTCCGGCCTCCACAGGCACCTGCACACATATGCCACACACACACAGAAGCACACAGAAATAAATGGATGAACAAATCTATCGCAGATGTAAAGACATTCATAAATAAGACGTGAGAGTTGACAAGGTGGTGTATGCCTGTAATCCTAGCAGCTGGGTGTCTAAGATAGGGTGACGTGAGTTTAGAGGCCAGCCTGGGCTGCATAGCAGGACCCTGCCTCAGAAATCCAAGGGCTGGGATTGGAAGAATGTACTCGCATGTACACGGCACTAGGCTGGTTCACTACCACCACCACCACCACCACCACCACCACCACCACTCAGGAAAAAGAGGCTGAAATCTGTCTTCCTGAAATTCCTGTGTTGAGCTTTACATCTCCAATACTTTGGAATCTGATTGTATTTGAAGACTGGGTCTTTTAAAAGGGTGATTAGGATCAGTTGAATTCATTGAGAGTAGATACTAATCCAACGTGACTGGTTTCCCTAAAAGACAGCAAGATCAGGCACACATAGATGGAATGCTTGTAAAGGTGGAGGAGACGTCCATCTACGACACAAGCTGGGGAAGAGGCCTGAGCATCACAACAGTTCTGCCAACACTTCAGTCTTGTTCTTAGCCTCCAAACTGGGAAATACATCTCCATTTAAGCTGTCCAGTGTATGGAACTCTTACAGATTATACCCCTTGCTATTACTAGTTTAGAGTAGCTGCATTAATTCATACAGAGCAAACTACCAACAAGGAATATTATCAGGATAAAAAAGTGTGGTGCATCATGGTCAACAAAAGATAGGTCAGTTCTTAGTGCATCAGTGCCCAGTGATAGCATCAGGACATACGTGAGGAGGAGGTCGGCCTACAAGGGAAATCAGTGAGCCATGTTAGAGGTGAAGAGGTGAACACCCAGTCCTGGGCAGATCAGTGGGCAGCAAGTTCAGGGAGAATAGTTAGGCTCAGAGGCACTGTCTCAGCTGGAAGTGATGACTCTCTCTCACAGAATGATTCCTCTCAAGCTCCCATGGAACATTCACTGAGGTGGACTACATCGGGCCATGAGCATACCTTAACAAATTTAAAATACCAGGTATGCTCCAGCAAGATGGTTCAGCAGGTAACAGTGCTCACTGCCAAGCCTGACAACCTGAGTTTGATCCCTAAGAACCCCACAGTGGAAGAAGGACTGACCTCCACTCATGCCATGACATGTGCATGCTTACACACATATACACATAGATAAGTAAATGTAAGAAAACGCTTAAAGCAAAAACATGCAGTATATGTTCTTATACACACCACAGTGGAACTAAAGTATAGAAATGACCAGTAGAAAGGTAATTGAAAAGTCCCAAAAGGTGTAGAGATAAGCTACCTAGCTCTTTTAAATAAGACATAGGGCGAGGAGAAATCTCAAGAGAAATTTAAAGGGATTTTGAATACGAAAATAAAAATTACAATTTGTGAGCTATAGTAGCAGTAGCCCCTAGAAGAAAATTAATAGCATGCTTTGTTTTGTTTAAAGAAAAAGACATTCTAGGACCCATGAGATAGCTTCCACCACATGGTGGAAGAAGAAACTAAATTCTACAAGTTGTCTTCTGTCTCCACACACCCAACATGGTGCAAGAGCATGCACACACACACACACACACACACACACACACACACACACACACACACACACAAATAACATGTGGGGCTTTAAAAGTTAAATTTAAAAATAAAAAGATGACTAGGGCAGGCAGGACAGACTGCAGTGAGATGTGGTTCTCAGAGCAAAAAACCTAAAATAAATAATGAATCATTTTGCTTGGCTTTGCTTTTTAGGTGCCAGTATGCCCTATTCCCAAGCAAAATGTTCCCACACAGGCTTTCCCAGGGGCCCTCGCCCTACAGCAGTTCCATTTATTCCCAATACAGCTAAAAAAAAAAAGCCCTTTAGATGTTATGGAGAAGCTGACTAAAAGGACCTCCATCCCTTCTACTGGGCCAGATAGATTTCTATACTCTAATTTCCCCCTGTTCCCTTCCTCTGATGCCCTGTAGCTCCCTGCTGCTTCTGCAGGCTCACTGTGGTGCAGCATCCTGGCAGTGGGACCAGTCACTGTCACCCTGACAAGTCTATGCCCACTTCCTCACCAGCCCCTCCATTTCTCCAGCTTCTGTTTCCCCTTCCCTCTCAACCTTCCCAGAAAAGTTGTTTTATTCCATGACCAAATCATTTGTTTATAGCCCTCCAATAATTATTTTCCAAGAATCTTCAGGAATAGAGGGCACTAATTGCCCGATACGTTTCATCTAATCAAAGTAATACTCACCCCTGTGACATGACCAGAGGACCCCCTTTTCAATAGACCCAGAACTATCCCTTTCAAGAAGGACCTTCCTCATCAGAAAACCTCCTGCCCAACAGCATCCTCTCAGAGTTAGGAGTGGTAGTTTCCTGCTGAAAGACTACACTTCCCAGATTCCCTTGCAGACTACTGAGGTTGTTTGTGCCCCTATTAGAAACTTCATCCCATCTTCTTCTGTAAACATTTTGGCCATCTGCATGCCTAGGTGACAAAAGTGCCCTTCACTATAAATAAACATGGTCCCACCTTCAAAAGGAAGGAAAAAAAGAAGAGAACCATATGTATCCTCACACACCCCAGCACTTTCCAGGACAGAGATAGGAAAATTGTTGAAGCTTACTGACCATCAGCTTAGGTTCAGTGAGGTAAAACAAGTAAACTACTCAAAGAGAGTGAAAGTCAAGCCAGGGGTGATGGCTCACACTTGTAATCCCAGCACTCAAGAGGCTGAGGCAGGAGAATTGCCCTGAGCTCACCACCAGTGTGTGATTTATGAGGTCCTGTCTGAAAACAAAAGAAAATATATATGTCCAGAAAAATATTAGTGTTAAGAAAACACAACTTGCTGGGTGGTAACTCGGGGTACACACCTTTAATACCAAGGCAGAGGCAGGTGGATCTCTGAATTTGAGGCCAGCCTGGTCTACAGAGTGAGTTCTAGACGGCCAGGGCTACACAGTGAAACCTGGTCTCAAAAAAACAAAACAAAAAAAATATATTTGACTTTTTTTCCTTCAGGGTTGGGGGTAGAATCCCTGTGCTTCCTATACACCCTCCAAGTGTCTCACCAAAGTTTTATATTTATTGTCACTTGTGGAGGCGTGCATGTCATGGAGATCAGAGGCCAACTTTGTAGAGTCGGTTGCCTCCCTCTACCTTTATGTGGGTTCTAGAGATTGATGTCAAGTCACTGGAGCTGCATGGCAAGTGTTTCCACTACCCTCTTCCCAACCTGTTGCTGCCCCTCGCTCATGCAGACCCTAGGCCAAGCTTCCTGTGTAACTAAGGCTGACCTTTAATTCCCAGTCCCTCTGCCTCCATCATCCAAGAACTGGAGTTGCAGGTTACATGCTTACCAAACAGATTCAGAATCTCTCTTGTTTAAATTGTGGTGCTAGGGTTTAAATCCAAGGCTTCCATAAATGCTAGAAAAATGTTCTTAGTAGCCTTGAAGGAATTATTACATTTTTAAAAAACTCTACAAAATATGAACAAATTGATTTCAATAATGTATAAGAAAGGTTATACTGCAACTGAGATTGGGTGTTACAGGTACAGCATAGCAGACTGGGCACTTGAGAATTGGTGTAGTCTTACGGTGCTAGGTTAAAGCAAGGGCCTTTCACATAGTAGGCAAGTGCTCTGACACTTGAGCCATGTCCCCAGTGTTGCTGATGTCATCCATCTCGTCATCAGGTCAGCTGCATGCTTACAGTAGCAGCAGATCAGTACAAGCATTTGGCAAAGGACTGGCGATAGTTTAGCGGCTGAAGAGCACTGTCTACTCTTCCAGAGGACCTGGGTTTCTTTCCCAGCACCCACGTGACCGCTCACAACTGTCCGTAACTCTATTGCCAGAGGATTTAACATTCTCTTCATGCCTCTCTGGGCACCAGGCAACACATGATACAGACAAAACACCCATACACATAAAATAAATTTTTAAAAAACTCGTTTGCCAAAATCCAGTGCCTACCCATGGTAAAACTCTGAACAGGCTAGAACAAGAAGGGGACTTGCTCAACTTCATAAAGAAAACATAAATTTAAACAATTAAATATTACTGTGACGATTAAGTTAAGGTTTGAAAGATGGTAGTATCACTAATGGGGAGAGTGTCTGAACTCTCAAGTGGCCCAGCATGAAAACCCTTCTCCAAGCGTCTACCGAGGCCACGAATACCCCTCTTCGTGCTCACACAGCTCTGCGTCTTACGAAGTGAGCACGTATTTCCATCAGAGCCATGCGGGCTGGAGTGATGGCTCAGCAGTTTTGAGCAATAACTGTTCTTGCAGCACCTCACAAGTAGCTATAATTGTTAGGGGGAGGGAGAACCAGGGGATCTGACACCCTCTTAGCCTCTGTGAGCACGGACAGACACATGGTACACAGAGAAGCATGTAAGCAAAACACATACAATAATAAATGTTTAAAATGTTTATAGTGTAGAGACTGAATCTCGACATGTAGTTCAGGATGGCCTCAAACTGGTCATCCTTCTGCCTTGATTTCCTGGGGCTGTCATCATAAATGTATACCATCACAGCAGCTCTGTTTTGTTTTGTTTTATTTTGTTTTGTTTTGTTCTTTAGTGTTTTTGAAAGAGGGTCTTCTTTGAAGTTCTGTCTATCCTGGAACTCACTATATAAACCAGGCTGGCCTCAAACTCACAGAGATCTGCCTGCCTCTGCCTCCCAAATGAAAGCAGCTTTGTTTATAGTAACAAAAAAAAAAAATGAATAGTCCATATACCCATCAACAGGAGGGTAGACTAACTGTAGTTAACCTATCCATATGATGGAATACTAAGCCTCTAATCTTTTAAAGAGATAAGTTTTACTTGTAGTAACAAAAAAAAGAAAGAAAGAAAGGGGAAAAAAAGAAGAAGAAGAACAGGAAGGAGGAAGAAGAAGAGGAGGAGGAGGAGGAGGAGGAGGAGGAGGAGGAGGAGGAGGAGGAAAAACCCATATTGTTCTAATGTTTGAGTAAAATAAGCTAGACACAGGGCCAGAAAGATGACTCAGCAGTTTAGAGCACTGGCTGTTCTTCCAGAGGTCCTGAGTTCAATTCCCAGCAACCACATGGTGGCTCACAACCATCTGTAATGGGATCTGGTGACAGCTGCAGTGTACTCATACATAAAATAAACAATAACATAAAACAAATAAATCTTTAAAAAGTAAGCTAGGCGCAAACAAATATATACTACGTGTGTGTGTCTATATAATTCAAGGGTAGGTAAAAATCAGTGATGACATTGAGTGCATGAGAGGCTGAGCAGCAGCAGTGGTTGAAAGCCCTTTCCAGGGAGTTAGACGCAGTCTGCACCTGGTTTAAGCAGTGTTTACTCCCCTCGTGTTCTAAACTAGGCCCCTGACCTCATGAAAGCCAACCATTAGAATTTTGCAAGTTGCCAGGTATGGTGGCGCATGTCTTTGATCCTGACACTCAGGAGGCAGATGCAGGTGTATCTCTGAGTTTGCAACCAGCCTGGTCTACAAAGCCAGGGCGGTTACACAAAGAAACCCTGTCTCAAGAAAAGCACAAAACCCAACAACAAAAAAGTTGTTGACCTTATGTGGATAGCTTCAGATTGGTCATGGTAGGACTCTGTGAATCATGAAAATCTATAAATGGTTCTTCAAATTAAGGAAGTTTATTTTTTTTTCTAAGAATTATTTTTATTTTATGTCCATGGATGTTTTGCATGCATGTATATCTGTGCAGTGCAGTGTCCTCGAAGGCCAGCGGATGTCAAATCCCCCTGGAACTGTAGTTACAGATGGTTGTAAGCTACCATGTGGGTTCTGGGAATCGAATCTGGGGCCTGCAGCCAGTGCTCTTAGCTACTGAGCCATCTCTCCAGACCCAGGAAGGTCGGTTAGCACACATTTGCCAGCATGTCACTTCTTACTGATGGTCACCCCTTGACTTCTGATGGTCAGTCAAAGAACTTGCACGGAGATAAGACCAGGGAGGTACCAAGGAGCGCTCTCCTCCAGCCCAGTGGGCAGTGACACACCAGCATCCTCACTGCTATTTTGCCTCGGTAATAAGCGTTGTTCCCTGTGTTCCTGAGATCAGTTGTTGCCCAATATTTGAGTTTTCCATCCTAATGATAGTGAGCTGCTTCCTGTCTGTTTGAAACAGTGAACGAGCATACCTGAGCCTCCTTGTAGGCTCCTTCAAACAATGAGGCTTTTGATTTTGAGTTCAAAGTCTTAATCTTTTTGTCTCTGCCTCTTTAGGAGCATTCTGGAAGAGTTTTCCGACTCCAGTTTGATGAATTCCAGATTGTCAGTAGTTCACATGATGACACCATTCTTATCTGGGACTTCCTAAATGACCCAGCTGCTCATGCTGAGCCACCCCGCTCCCCTTCTCGGACATACACCTACATCTCCAGATAAATAACCCTACACTGGCCTCATAATTGCCCAGGTATGAGAAGAAGTGTGCACACGGCATGTGCTAGGGGCTGGAGTCTTGGCAGTGGGTGCTGCTCACTCCTGGGGGTTTCTCGTTCTCAGACCCTTTGTCTCACCCATCCCTGTACAACAGGAAAGCAGAGTTGACAGCATGAGATAAAGCAGGGGCTGCCCTAATGAGCACCTCTTTCACCAAGATAGCCAGCTCCAGTTCCAGGGGATTCTTATGTAGTAGTACTAATGTAATAGTCCTTCAATACAATTTTTATGAAAGTAAAGGAGATTTGAACCAGTCTGAAAACTGTCGAGCCCGAGCCTGTCATTTCTTAGATCAAGTACCTACAGGGGAGCCCCTTCCAGTCTAACTCATCTAACATGACTGGAAACAGCTCAAGCTGCATTGTGCCACTGACGTCACACAGCTGTGCCTTGTTGGTCTCACTGGGAACAGAAGGGAGCTTCCTTGTGTCTCTCTGCTCCTTCTACAGGAGAATACCCTCTTTGTTCAGCTCCAGCAGCTAACATGAAGTTGGTATCCTTCCCACATGTCTAGCACCTCTCTAAGAAAGGGCAAAACCTAACGTACCCACATATTCTGTATGAGTGTGTTCGCAGTTGGCGTCTGCTGCCGTCACCGGTTCAGACATGTTGGGTTATTGTCTTTAGGAACTTAGCACCAGCCTCTAGGGAAGCACTGCCTCTGCATCACTTCCCGTTTCCCACACTTGCCTGGTTGGTTACCACAGATGTGTCTTTCACTCCACCCCTGCACCTGTCAGTCTTCCTGAGGGACTGGTCTGCCTCTGGGGGCTCCCTCAGTTTCTCTGCTATCATAGAGGGCACAGTTGTTGATCATTCCTCAGCTAAGTCACACTGGCTGTGTGCCTTTGGACTTGTAAATTCACAGGCTGTCATACCCTGTTAAGGAACTGAGTACAGGACCTGCTCACAGGTCTACATGAAGGTAATGTCTACCAGGTTCTTAGGACATCACTCATCAGAAGCCCTTTGTAAAGGTAGTCATGGCTCATGCTCCTGTAACCACCACGTACTTGTCTGCTCTTTTTGCCAATGTTTGGTTTTTTCCAATGTAAGAGCATTTTGATGTTGGGGTGTAGGCCCCTTGGGTATTGAGTACCTGGCCTGGTTCTTGCTAAACACCTATTTAACCACAGAAATGCACCCCTAACCCTCACTGTTACTATTCTTCCTAACTTGGTTTACATCTGTTCCTCCTCTCACTGCTGAAACAGACATGCCCTAAAAGCCTGGCTTGGCATTTTTTGACTTAGGCTGTCTTCTCTGTTTCCACGACATTAGCTCTTACATCTACACAGATGACTCACAGCTTTTATTACCAGGCTACATTTCCAGCCACCACCTACACCCTCGAAGAGAACAGGAGGACTGTTGTCCCCATACAGTGTCCCCATGCACAGTGCTTCAGACTGAACCCCAGCCAGCTTCTCTCCAGTACCCACTTGTTGTAGGTACACCGCTGTGCCACAGGGCAGTCAGGCAGAGAGCCTCCAGAGCTGTCCCTGTAGGTGAAAGCATGGCATTGCCCCAGCCCTTGGTCACTCCTCATCTTAGGACATCAGGGCCCTCTGCACAGAACTCCAAGCCTTTCTCACTGACAGCCTCATGAACATTCTTCTTTTCTTAAATCGAGTACAGGAAAGGGGCTAATGGCTTGGCTGTGTTTTCACACAGGGCTCGTTAATGTTGCAGTATTTAACATACCTGCCAAGACCAGGATGAACAACAACAAACTCCTACCCGGATTCCCGGATGGATCAGCGAGGAGCAGGGCTTTGAGACTCCTGTTGGGACATAGTCGGTCAGCAGCCGACCAGGACGGTCTGCTCGGCACACCGGCTGCTTCAGTGCTGCTATCAGAAGATGTCTTTATCTTGTGTGAATGATTGGAACTTTCAAGCCTCCCTCCCCTTTCCTTCCCCCTTCCCCTCTGCACCTGTTTCTCTCCCATTGGGCTCCAGACAAAGATGACTTATAAATATATTTAGTGTTTTGCCAGAATCTCTCTTGCTTTGCCATTAAGCAGAAGAACTAGTTTCCCCATCTGGCCTCCTTGTAGGGGACAGGGGCTGCAGCTTCTGGGCAGAGACTGTCTGGCCTCCTCCTGTTAACTACAGGAGTGTCCAGCATCTAGCCAGAGCAGTCCGGGCCACTGCGTGGGAGGAGACAGCTGCCTACACATCTTGGAGGGGAGAGAGAGAGAGGAGCACACACTGGAAGAGCTGCACCTGCTGCCTCCCTCCATTGTCTGGGTGTCTGTCCCTCTTCCCTCCTCCCCTACTCCATCTTCAGCCTGAGAAGGTGTGTGAAGAGAGTCCTCAGCTAGCATGAGGTGGGTCACCTAGACAATGTGACACTTGGAAGAGTTGACTGCATCCTTATTTCCAGCCCAGGCTTTTGCTGCAAGTGACCAACCTGGGGCAGCAGTGGATTTGTGACCATGACACTGGTCACATTTGCAGCTTTCTCCTTCCCTGTGCCTGGGGGAGGGACAGGGATGTCCTGGGCACCATCAGTGCTTGTGTTTACTCGGGACTCAGCAGTCTCCTTGGTTCCATGTAGAGTAGAGAGGAGCTGCTGATTGCATTTCCTCTCATTAACAATTAGATGTGTAATAAAAAACATTGTGCTTCATCTAAAATCACTGGCAAAGCTTGGCCCGCAGAAAGGCTTGGAATAGCCAGCGCCAGGCCCGCTGCACTCCGTACTGTGGCTCACATTTGTTCCCTCGACTGAGCCGGAGAGCACCCAGGCACCTGTAACTGCCCACCATAGCACAGGAGTTTAAGAGATGGTGAGGAGAGAAACGGATTCTCGGGTTAGGCCAGTAAATATCAGCCAGTCTAAGCATCTCAGCCTTGCGCTGCAGGTCCTTCCTTCTGCTTCTCCCAAGCCGAGTGCTTGCAGAAAGGCAGGCTGCCAGAGGGGATCAGGGTGAAGCTTGGCACACAGGGTTTACTGATAAGCAAAAGCTGCCTTCTCTCTCTTTCCTTCCCCCAGCCTTATTTGCTGTCCACTCTCCCCAGCCAGTAAACTGGCAGGCAGTGAAGACGTAAGCATCTGCACTTCCACAAGGGCAGAGCTAAGCTGACCATGTGCACAGCTGCACTGGCCTCTGCCAGGAGGCTACAGATGCAGAAGCTCATGGCCAAACCTGGGAGTACTTGAACTGAGAACCAACTTAGCTTCACCGAAGCACTCGTGGGCCTGCCAAGGGGTGACTTAGGCCACAATGCAGCCTCAGTTTCACTTGGAAACCAAGCAGTCAGGGTGTCATTGCTGTTCCTAACCATGCATTTGAGTTGAAGAAAACCAACTGAACAAGCTGCTTAAGATAGAAATAGGGGCCAGTCACAAGTGGTCACAGATAGACCACCTTCACCTGAGCAGGAAGCGGGGGCCATCACAGTTGGCCTACAGATAGACCACCTTTACTTGAACAGGAGAGGGAGAAGAGCATCTTCATTCTCTGGTTTGCAAGTTACCCCTTGCCAATGCGTCCCCCTAGTGAATGCCATTACATGCTGAGTCAGGTCACATGTGTATGGATTGCCTTCCCTGTGTTAGCTGCAATCTCAAGAAATATTTCTCCATAGGCATTTCTCCTCTCCCAACCAACCACGTGTTGCAGAGAGTTGCTGGTTAGCCACACCAAGTTCCTTGCCTGTTATGTTGACTATTAATGGTGAAGGACTTTGCTGAAAAACAGGTCAGACATGAAGAGACCTAAGCTGCTTCAAGAAATGGTCTACGGGCCATAAGTCTACTAGCCCTTCAGTTAAGTGCTGCTTTAAGAAGTAGGAGCAGGGGGATGTCTGCCTAGGGTGTGGAGGCCCTGGCTGCATGCCCAGGAGTAGGGGGAGATGTGGGCACTACTGCAGACTCGGCGCCAGGACTGAGCTCTCCTTCCTAGGTTCAGCTGAAGGTGTGCTGCTCCGAAGCCAGCTGGGAAGTGTGACCACCCATTGTACCGGGCTCAGGGGTGGGCCCTGCACATTCAAGCCCATAGCTTGGTGAAGCTTTGTCTCCAGATTGTCCTCTCTACTGCTGATAGAAATGGGAACAAAGTTAAGTGGTCTGAGAAACCTGAATTGCTCCCATTTCTCAGCTCTGGGGGTCATTTACCAGTTCATTGTAGAAGAAACAATCAGGTAAGGCGAAGTTCATTTCCAGAGAAGGTGAACCCCACTTACCATCTCGGCATGATTTCAGTGGGAATTGATTATCACTGATCCCCGACTGGGCTAGAATAAATGTAAAGTTTGACCTTTTTAAAAAGAAAAGAGAAACAAAGAACATCTCAACACATTTAAAGGAATAGTAGACAAGCTGTAAGTGTCCTGTGGCTCTGAGATGAGTGTCCCTGGGTCCGTCTCTTTTTTACTAAAATCTACTTTCCAATGTAAAGGCTGAAAGACCTTTCCTACTGATGGGGCTGTGATCCTTAGGCAGATGAGGAAGTGCACAGGGTACCTGCTGGAGAGTGTGTGGCCTCTGTGTCACACTGACAATATCTGGACAAGGCCAACTCATGTCTCGATGTGAGAGAGAGAGAGAGAGAGAGAGAGAGAGAGAGAGAGAGAGAGAGAGAGAGAGAGAGAGAGAGTCTGTGCTGTTGCTGCTAGGAACGTCCTTTGAAGTGCAGTTAGAAAGTGGGTGTGAATTATAGGTGGAAAGCCTTTTACACTTGCCCCTTGGCTAAATTCTTTCTGGTTTGTCCTAACTTTAGAGATAGAAACTGTTTGCAACTCTGTTGACAAGTAATAAAGTCTGGCTCTCGGTAGCTTGTTTTGGAACTGAAAAGACATTGAAGCTCCTAAATCATTCTGCAAGGGGAAAAAAAAAATATTTTTTAACAATCCAAAGCTGCAAAGAAGGCTATGTACATTCATCACGTACCTTTCCTTGCCAGCTTTTAGTCTGAGTGGCTAAAGTTGATCCGCTTGTTTAGCAATTGTCTAGAGTGGAGAATGCTGAAAATGATTAGGGCTATGGTGTGTTAATGGTCTTAGCATCTCCCTGTTGGACTAAAGACTGACACCTTCCAGTCCTGAATCTGAAGCAGGCTCACCCAGATTAGTACAGGCCTGCAGGCTCGGCTTGCAAACATGTTCTGAAGCATCCAGGGTGCTTTTAGGTGGAGATGAAGCATGCAGGGACCCAGCCCTGTGACTGGACTCTGTGGTGATGACCAGTGTACAGTGGAGCTTTGGTCCACACTAATCTCTGTCCCCATTTGGTTACTCTTAGCAGTTTCCAATGCACCAGAGACTCCCAATAGGGTCAGTCCTAGACTCACACACATGACCTCTGGCAACATGGAGCCCGCTTAACCACAGCGAGCACAGTCAGTACGAGAGAGTCATCCCAGGAATAAAGGTGAGCTTTATTGCTTCTGGCTGTCTTGAAGCTGTAATTCATAGATGATGTCAGACTCCTTAAAGCCAAGGAGAGAAACCAAAGCAGGGAGACTGTGGCTGCCTGCTTGCAGGTGGGATGAACTGCATTTCTGCCCAGGACCCTACAGTGCTGGCAGCCCTGTCTCCAAACAAACAAACAAAAGGCCCAGTGCCTGTGGTCTGAAATTCCCAGAGACAGTTGACTTCCCAAATATTTGCTTCTCAACAAACTCAATTATCTGACTTAGCTTCTAAGTAGAGGGTGGGGACGGTATGTGTCACCTTCCTTCCTAAGCCTTTCCCTTGGCATTTAAGGACAGACCCACTAGGTTAGACCTCTGGGTATCAAGGGAACTGATACCTTCCCAAAGCCCTGGCAAACTGACTGAGGTGTTCAGTGAACGCCAGCATGGGGGCAGACCTGGTAACAAGTGTGAGCCAAGGGGCTTTTGCTTGTTCGCTTTTTGTTTTCTAGATCCTCCAGTGCTGACTGCTTTAATTTTTGTGATTATGTTATGGTGATGTGTAGTCAATGTACCAATATGTTCACAAGTTAGGATGATGGTAATAGTGTGTTTTGGTTTTTTAACTGTTTGGAAAAAAAGTAAATTACAAATACAAGATTAAAGCGAATTTTCTAAGTGTCTTCTCTCTTTGACCCAACATCCTAAGGATGGTTGAGTATACAGTATACAGTATACAAACAAAGTAGTAAACAAAGAAGTATACAGTAAATGTATTCCTTCCATGAGAAAACCAGACTAGGAGCCAGTTATAGTGGCTTATACCATTAATACCAGCACCAGGGAGTCAGAGGCAAGTGGATCTCTTGAGTTCAAGGCCAGCCTGGTTTACGTAGTTCCAGGCTAGCCAAGGCTATGTAGTAAGACTCTGTCTAAAAAAAAAAAACAAGAGCCGGGCAGTGGTGGCACACGTCTTTAATCCCAGCACTCGGGGAGGTAGAGGCGGGCGGATTTCTGAGTTCAAGGCCAGCTTGGTCTACAGAGTGAGTTCCAGGACAGCCAGGGCTACACAGAGAAACCCTGTCTCGAAAAAAAAAAAAAAAAAAAAAGATCCAGCCAGTTGTGCATGCTGTACTTGGGAGGTTGAAGCAAGAGGTTTGTGGCAAGATCCTACCTTAAAAGGATGGAAGGAAAAAAACCCTAAAATCAGGACTGACTGTTGTAAAGAAAGAGCCCTCAGACAAGTCATTCTGTGCTGTGTCCTCAACCAAGTGAGGTCCGACGTGTAAGCTGCTCATCGTGGTGACACCACACACGTGCGCCTTGAATCTGAGCTGTCCCCGTCTCTACTCCGTCACTTGTTCATTCACAAGCCACCTGGGGATGACAGTGCTGCTCTTGAGTGAGCCCCTTTTGTCCCCCAGGACCAATATACAGGAATAAGCACAAGATGAAAGCCATCGAAGGAAAAGACTGCCTCCTGCCCCTCTCGGTGGTGACCCAAGCGGATTCTTTTCAGAACTGATTGATCTTTTTGTTAAAAAGAACTGTGGACTTTAGTGTATCTAGTCCTTCCCCTTGGAAGTGGCCGAGCTGTCTTACCTGGGTAGTTACTGTGGCCCCTACGGTAGGCTTGGTCTATGGTCAATATCACCAGCTTCCACTGAAGCTTAGAGAATGGTAGTATAAGGTCACCTGGCCTTGTTTAGGCAAAAATGCCCACAACCATGTCTGCTCCCTTAACAGGCAGCACCCCAGGGAGTTGCAGGGAGGGGCTATCAGCAAAGATCCCTCTGTTGCTACCAACAGCTATTAGCAGTCTGACTCCTTGATCCCAGGACAAAGTCTGAGGCCATGAGACCTCGAGCCCAGTGTCAGACCCTGTCCCCAGGTGGAGGTACAGGGCCTGTTCCAGGCGACAGCCCTTTGGCAGCCCTCTTGAGGCTAGGCTGTGGGCCCTCTTCCTTTTAAACCTAGGTCTGGGCAGCCATCACCAATGACTAAGAAAAGACTTTGCTCCTTCCTGATTGGCTCTTGCCAATTAAGAGCATTTTATTAGGCTGCTAATTAAAGGCACTTCGTTAGCAGCAGGAGAGGCCGGGTGGGTGCCTGGTGAGATGGAGCTGAAGCCAGGAGAAATTGTTTTCCTCCCCCATGGAAGCAGAGCCTCTCGGAACCGGCAGTCCCCCAGCCTTTCCTGCTGCGCCTACCACGCCCCTTGCTTTCAATTAGTAGCTCTGAGGGGAGTGAGGTCGTTACCAAGCCCAGGTCCTAGCTCTCACCACTACCTCAGGCCACAGGAGGCCTTGAGGATCTGCTCAGGTCCCCTTTCCTCCAAGGAAAGAGGACAAGCAGCCCAAAGGAAGGTGGCCCTTTACTCTCCATGCCTCTAGCAAATGTCATGTGGTCGCCATGGCTGAGGCTGCCCCCAGCAGTCACCTAGTAAATGATAAGTAACTTCCCTCACCAAGAGACCCATGTTGCATAAGGCACGACTTCTCTAGCAGGAAGAAACAACACCTCTCTCCATCACTTCCCAAGAGTAGAGCCCCCATAGGCCTTGAGTGACTCCAGGAGGAGGAGGTGGTGGCTTCAGGAAGTCCATGGGGTTCTTATTTCAAGTGATGGGAATAGAACTCTGGGCTTTGCACATGCCAGGGAGCACTGTAGCACTGAGCCATGTGCATGGCCCGCCTCCTCGCTCAGGTAGCCCTGAGCTCACTGTGTACTTGAGGCATATCCCCCTGCTTGGCCCAGCTAAACTTCATCCAGGCAAGCCTTTGCTTCCTGCCAGAGAGGGGGACTTGGCTGTGACCTAGCACATGGGGGCTGGCATACAGGGTCATCAAGGATACCCCTCTCCAGAGCTCCCCTCACCCCTTCAGTTAACTGCAGAATTAGCACCAGCCTGGGCTGAGAGGGCAGATTTATGGCTGGGCCCACCTCCCTCCATTTAACCCAAGGCCAGCCCAGGCTCCAGACACTAAATTAGATTTTTGACAATTAGAGAGACTAATGGGCACACAGCCATCCCCAGAGCCAGATATCTAGCAAGGCCATCCTATAATATCCACCACTGGTTAGTCACCCTCCCCCACTGCCCCTCTGGTCTCCCATGGGTGCCATCTCTCCCTCCAGGCTCTATTCTATCTGCACTCTGGAGGTGGTTACCAGCTTCCCTCCCTCTTTGAGCCCCTGGCCCAATGCTGGTTGGCTCTGGTCCTTTGCTCTCTGACCTCCTGTTCTCCTTGTCCTTCCATTTCCTCCTTGTCTTCAGATCGCCTTCCTCCATCCTCACCTTACCCAGGCCCATCCATCTGCAATCTGTGGAACTACCTACAGCAGACTACAAGCCCCCTGAGGGCAGGGCCTGTGCCCTGACTGCATCCTAAATTTAGTTCAGCACTCCACAGTGCTTGCTAAGTATCACCTGAGCCCCTGTGTCCTTCCCTTGAGTCCCTGGATCTCCATGAGGTCCATGGGCTTACCCTTGGGACCTTGGGCAAGCCCCATCCCTGTGGCCCCTGCTCTGGTTTGGACTGGCTCCCCTACCCTGCTGGGTCCTCAGCTCTGGCTAGCCTTAAGCTGGGTGGTAATGAGATTGCAGTAAGTGGCGCTGGGGGGAGCTGCTCACACTCACTCAGGCAGACTCATAGCTCTGTCAGGCTGATTGGTCCTGAGTGGAGGCACAAACAGCCCCCCATGGACACGCTGAGATTGGTTATAAAATTACAAGCATTTGTCCTGCTGTCAGTGCCTCCCCTCCCTCCCTTCTGCCTGCCTGCCAGTTCCTGGCTCCCCACCCGTCCTCTCTCCCTTGGGGCCAGTCCCCACACCCTAAAGAACTGGCCAGGGGCCACCACAGTGTATAGGACCAAGAGTCAGAGGCCACCCACTCTCCGTCAGTATGGACACAGCTCCAGCAGGTCTCAGGTGACCTGATCCTGTGCTCAGGGTTCCTAGTAAGTGGGACCCCAGACTAATAGGTCTTAGAACCCTCAAAAGAAACAAGGTCTCAGTACACCTCCATGAGACAACCAGTGTCCTAGGCAGAAAGAAAGGAGGAGTAACAGGTAGCAAGGGTGTGCTCTGCTGAAGGAGGAAGCAGCAGAAGCCAGGCTGCTCAGAAGACTCCATCTCTCTTCTACTCAGGTGGCCAGTCACCTACCTCAGATAATGAAAAGTCAGCCTTCAGGAGACTCCCACCCCCTACCACACACCCTGCTGTGGTCTCAGAAGTCTGGGCCAGAGCAAAGGCCAACATGGCTCAGCTTTTCTAGTGAGCAGACTTAGTCTCCTAGCCTGGCCCCTGCATATACCCCCTTGGGTCTTGGCAAGAGCCCAGATACCCCTAGAATGTGTGCCCAGAAATTCTAGACAGCCCTTGGGGCTTCCTGTGGCCTCTGATGTCAGCAGGGGTTCACAATTGGGCTTGGTAATAATCTTACTCCCCTCTTCTGATGACAAGGTCCCTTGTCCCTGGAACTCTGGCCTCAAGACCTACTGACCAATCTTGATACTCCAATCCAGACCGTGGTCCTTGGCTGTACTCCCAGTTCCAGCCTCAGTCCCTATCTGGGTGTTCCAGGAGCTCTGTAGTCAGCTTGGCTCCCCAGCTCCAAGGGGGAGCTTATGGGAGCAGCTTCTGGGTGCTGGGCACGAGATGCTTTCTCTGCCACTCATCCATTCCCATCCCAGGATGCACTTGCTGTAATTACATCGTTAAGTAGGGTGGTGATGGTTCATTGTCCACCAGTGATGGTGGAGCAGGGCCTCCTGTAACCATCATCCCTGTCTGGGCTCACTCTTCTATCTGAGGATGAGAAGGGGACCAGAGGGCCGATTGTCTGTCCCCTGATTCCAGCCCTGGAGTCTGCTCAAGGTCTGATGTTCTCCTGGGTCCCTATGAGTTCCCAAAGGGCTAAGGACACCTGGTACGGCCACCTAGGGCTCCTATAAAAAGGCTGCAGGTCTCCTCCTGGCCACCAGATGTCTCCTTGGTCCAATTGGCCAGGCATTGCCTTCTTCAGACTGATGCCCCCACCCCAGCACAGGCGCTGCACCACTCTCCCCAGACACAGCACATTTAGCATCAAGACTCCCAGCTTGTTGGCTGGGACTCAGTGATTCGTGGCCTTCTGCCTAAGGCAGGGTCCTCTACTGCCCCTACACACACACACACACACACACACACACACACAGTCTAGTCTAACCATTTTTTAAAAAATCACCCAGAGGCCTGGAATGATGGCGCATGCCTCTAATCCCAGCACTTAGGAGACAGAGGCAAGTGGATCTTTGAGTTTGAGCCAGCCTGGGCTACATAGTCACAAAAACAAAAATATGATGATGATGATGATGATGATGATGATGATGCAGCACCCAGGATTGTGGCCATGGCAGAGAAAGATGTGGGTGAAGGCTCTGTGAGGAACCCCTCCCAACACAGCCAGGATAATAGGCACCAGAAACTGGGAGATGGACTCTCCTTACTTCAGGAATGACTGCCAATTCGAGGTACCGTGAGGGATGGGGAGGCCTGGGACAGGACGCACAGAGACTGTAGAAGCACTTCTGCTCCAGAGAACTGGCTAACCTCTGTCAGAAACCTGTCCACAGCTCTGCCCTGTGTGTGCAGGTGGTCGTGCTGGAGCTAGGACAGACCATGGGGAGAAATCAGGGCTGCCCTGGCCTGATACCAAAGATGGGGCCTAGGCAGAAAGCAAGAGAGCTGGCGTTGGAGATACGTCTGCCGACGCACAGAGATGGGTGCACCTCTACCACCCATTCCAGTCTAAGTTCTAGATTCTTCTACCTTCCCTCTCTTGCCAGGGGAGGGGCCCCCAGAACCTCCCTTCTCCAGTGACCCTCTGCTCCCCTAAGGGCCCCTCTCAGTGAAGAGGAGACCCAGGCTTGAGGGAAGAGCTACCTAGCGGTAAGTATACGCAACATTATATATGTATATTGGAGAGTAAATAACCCCAAAAGTGCCTTGTAAATAGACTCCGAGTTTATCCTTTATTAATGAGGCACCGAGTGCCCTGCTGTTTTAGAGCAGCGAGACTTTCATAATATCAAAACCTAAATTACACTTGCGTCTCTCATCCCAGGGACAAGGATGAGCCGAGCTGTGGGGGCTTACAGAGTAAGCAGGAATCCCTCCCTTCTCCTGGGACTGGCTGGTACATTCTGGCTAGAGAGAGGCCAGGAGTACATGTGTACACATGTGCACACACACACACACACACACACACACACACACACACACACACACACACACCAGGCTCCAGAGAGCTCCACTGTCAGACCTCAGAGTGCAAAGAGTAGACTGTGGGCCCACTAGCCCTTGTACCTGGGGTTGGACCTTGTAGGTCACTTCCAGGTCTGGAGCTTGAGGGACAGGATTGCACCAAGACACTTACACTCTGGGACCACACCACCCCTCATCACTCAGATAGGCTTATCAGCATGGTGACACGCTGTTCTCACAAGCAGGTTTCCTGTGGTCATGGGTCAGGGATGCTGGCCCAAGCGTGCATGCAGTGTTTATAAGAACGACACAGTAGATAACAAAGGCAACTAGGTCCTCTATAGCTGTGGTTCTCAACCTGTGGGTCTTGACCCCTTTGGGTTCATACAACCTTTTGATAGGGGTTGTATATCAGAGATCCTGCATATCAGATGTTTACATTATGGTTCATAACAGTAGCAAAATTACAGCTAGGAAGTAGCTACGAAAATGATTTTATGGTTGGGGGGGTCACAACACCATGAGGAACTGTATTAAAGGGTCACAGCATTAGGAAGATCTAGAACCACTGTGCTATGAGCAAGGCACCAGTACCTTCTGCACGGTCCTCACAGCTCCAGCGCCTCCTGGCTTTCAGGTCAAGATCAAGCCAGTGAGTGACATCAGCCACTCAGAACATGCTTCTGGCACCCATCCTGAGTACTGTGAGGCAGGGAACCTGGGTTCTCTGGGTCACCCTATTCCCAAGGCCCCTGAGGTGTATCTCTCCTATCCCACAGCAGGCCAGTAAGGCCAGGGTGGGCAGTGGGCAGGTGGGCAGGCGGGTGCGGTGTGGCAGGGTTTACAAGCTGGCTGGTCAGGCTTCTGGTGCTCTGGTGGGCGTCATGTTGAATCTGTCCCATTATATGGACAGTTGAGTTTAATAGTCATTGTGTGATCACTCCAAGCCTAGCAAACATGGCGGGGCAACACCCCCTCCACGAGAGCCTCCCGCTCCCCAGCCACACGGCCCATCCGTACAGTAAATTAAAAATATGAATCACTTCTCCCCACTGCCTCCCCAAACGCTCGTCTTGTCAGCCTCTATGTTGCCTTCATTTGTATTACCTTAATTTAATGTTAATTATGGTCTTCATTTACAAGGAACAAGCCAGCCCCGCTCTGCCAAGGGACCTTCCCCCTCCCCCTCTGCCCAGGAGGGAGAGGCCTAGGGAGAAAGGGAATTTGGGGGGCTACAGAAGAAATAAGGAGGAGAGTCAGAGGATATGAGATGAGATCTGGGCCATAAGGGCCTGGTGGCCTTTCTGGGAGGGACTTGGGGGACCCCCACCTCCCCATATGCCCTGTCCTCAATCACTTATCCATTCTATAGCTACTTCCTGAACACCTAATATGTGCCAGGCAACCAGAGACCAGCGAGATGGGGGAGATGTCTGCCTAATAATGGCTAATGGGGGTCCCCTCTGCCACCCTGAGGCGAAGGAACTAGAAAGCAGCATCAGGAAGACAGCCATAGCCCTTCCTGGAGTGGGCTGGCACCTGGCCCACCCAGAGGGCACAGAACACACCAGCTTCTCTTTCCCTCCAAGCTCCTCTCCTGGCTACCAGTAGCATCCTTTCTCCAGTCAGCTTGCATCTCTTCCAAGAAGGAAGTTCTTTTGGCAGTCTTTACTGAGTCTCTCTTGCTACAGATCAGTCTAGGCTAAAAGCATGAGTGAAGCCAGGAGTAGAAAGGTGACTTGCAGGCTGTTGCTGGGAGGTGTGGGGGAAGGAACCCATTGTCCTGGCAACCACTCCAGGCTGTCCTGTCCTGTGGCCTCCCCCCAAGTCTCAAAATCCCGGGGGGGCTGAATGTGATACTTTGGTAACTGCTGGAAGCCACCTGCAGGTCAGTAGAGCCCGTGGGGGTGGCACGCAAGTGCACAAAGGGAGCTAGCTGGCAGAAGCCACCTGCGTGCCCCCCCCCCCCCCCCAAGGCTGCGGAAGATCTGCAGCTGGGAACATCTGCTTGACAAGGCCCTTCTGCACAGGCTGTTACATAGCCATCTCTAAGGAGTTCTGGTCCACATACATACAGATAGATACATGTGCCCCCCCAACAGGGCTCATCCCCCCCCCCAGTTTCATGTGTTAATGTGTATATGCACGAACGCATGTCCAGCAGGCCCATGTGCGTGTGCCCCCCTCCCGCTGTCAGCGGTGCTGATGACATTGGCAGAGGAAAGTGATGACAAATGCCCGTTATCAGCGAACGAGGCCGATGACAAATGGGCGGGCGCCCGAGCAGCCCCATTACGCTGTAATAACAGAAGATGGATGGCCTGGCGCCCCCCCCCCGCCCCACCCCCACCACCCGCGCCGGTAACGGGAGCCGATCCGGCTCCACCCGCCGGGGAGGAAGCCGCGCTGCGGCCGCCCGCTGCCAATCCCGGCCGGCGGAGACGCCCGAGCCGGGAGCGGGGAGACCACGCGGCCGCCCGCGGCGGAGGAACAAAGCAGCGCGCTCAGCGGGCACAGGGGGCGCACGGGGCGTCCCGCCTGCCAGGACACGCAGCTGTGCACACACATGGCCTGCACACGCGCCAGCCGCCTGTGTCCTTGCACGGTGCACCTGCGGCTCTTGTCCAGGCACAACCTCAACCTCGCAGGGCCAGGCACATAGGCGTCCTTTAGTGCCTTGTATAGGCTTACGTCTGCCACATGGATCTGGGTACATAACTACCCATAGCATAAATTCATGCTTAGAGCCACACGTACCCACGCCCCTCGGATTCGTGTACATTCTTGCAGAGTCGGTTTACAAGCTAGGAGTGGTGATACACACCTGTATTACTAGCACTAGAAAAACTGAGGCAAAAAGATGGAGAGGTCCAGGCAGCCTATGCTTTAGCCAGACCCAGCGGAAACAAACAAACAAAACAGGAAAGAATCTGGGATTTAATTTAGTTGATCCAGTGCCGGCTTACCTAGCATGCATGAAGTCCTGGGTTTAAACTCCAGAACTGCATAAACCAGAGTGCTGGCACCTGTCTGTAATCCCTACACTTGGGAAGTAAAGGAGGGAGATCAGAGGTTCAAGGTCACCCTCAGCTGCTTATCAAGTTCAAAGTCAGCCAAAGATACAGAAGAGACCCTTATCTTAAAAAGGGGGGCGGGGGAGAACACACTTATATTGCAGTTCGCATGTGTTCCCTGTATGCACACGCATAGTACCAACATCTGCGTACAGCAGAGATGTGTGCCTGTACCCAGGCCTGGCACACTGCTCGGTATACAGGAGTCCAAACATGAACACACAGGCAGAAGATGTCCGCAGCCGCATCAACAAATATTAACTGAGCCCCCGCCATGCAGGTGTCAGCTGGCACTGGAGAAACCCTGATGATGAATAGAGCACCGTCCTGTCATCTAAAACGCTAGGCTTGCTGGAGGGGCCAGACAAATGGCTATGAGTGAATGTGGAAGTGATTTGTGCTTTGACCCAGTTCGTCGTTTATTATGTGGAAAATCAAGAGCCTTCCTGGAGGAGGGGATTTTCTAGAGGAATTGAGTTCTGAGCAAAAGATATAGAAACAGGGGCATGTAGGGAGAAGCGGAGGCTTGGAGTCCAGGTGGCATCAGCAACAAGAGGAAGGTTTTCCCAGGCTCTGGAGCTGGAGGCAGGAGGCTTTCAGGGGACAGGCTCAGGAGGACTGAGAGAGTACAACACCCTGGAGTCACTGGATGGGGACAGCAGGGCTTTGCATTCCCAAGAACGGAACTTGTATATATTAGTTCTACTGTCTCCATCTCGAAACTCCTAATAACTTTTAAACAAGCAACCCTATGTTTTTATGGACCTTGAAAATTAGGCAGATAGACCTGGAGCTGGGACCCCTTAGGTTTTCAGGATGAGGTGACAGGGAGGTTTGGAGAACAGTAAGTAGTGTCTGTGGCTTAGAAAAGGGGAAGGGCTGGAGGTGGACTAAGGGAGGGGTGGAAATGTAGGGCCGCTGCCTCATGTGTCTCTGCCTTTGCTACTCTGAAGGAGTCCACTCCCTGTACATAGCTGTCCTACACTCGCCTCAGTGTGGCCCCCGCTCCCCCAACACGTGGCATCCACGTGGTCTTGGTCCACTGAATGAATCTGTAAGTGCACTGATAGATGTTCACACAGGAGTCCACCTGTGTCACAGAGAAGTCTGGTACCCTCGGGCATGAGGCCACTCCCACTGCCCTGTACTTCCAAGGCAGTTCTGTCAGATGGGCTTAATCTAGACACAGAATGTTCTTGTCTCTGTGGTCACCGTTGGGTACCTTCTTTGGAGTCAGAGCTGACAGTGGTTAAGAGGAAGCCAGCAGGGGAAGGACCAGGACCCTGGGGTGGAAGAGTGGGGAGATTTAAAGCATTGGATCAGACTGCAGGTCTCAGAATCTCCCTCTGCTGCCTGCTCAGTGAGGGCTCTTCAAGCTTCAGTTTCCCCACACAGAATGAGGCAGGAGGTAGAAAAGTCTACACTGGCACATAGGTTCTGCCTGTGGCTGCTGTCTAAGAGGCAGGAACTCAAGGCAAGCATCTGGATTGTTTATGTCCACCCAGGGCTCTAAAATAAACTGGGAACCGGAGTATCTCAAACACCGCCCGGCGAAGATGTTGGCAGATTCAAGAAAAGGAGACACTGGTCCATTCCCCAGAAGTCCCCAGATAACGCAGGCAGGAGTTCAGATGCCCAGCCACCCCAATTCTCATGCAAACAGGGCAAATGAAGTGTCTGGAAAACAGAAGCAAACACTCCAACATTCTGGTGAGGGAAGGAGAGAGTGGACATAGAGAAAAGGCTGAAGAAAAGAGACGGGAGAAGCCGGGCCAGCTGCCTACTGCATGGCCGTTCTCCCACTCCTCCCCAAGGCTCCTTCCCTTGTGCCTAGCAGCAATTCCAAATGCCACCTTTGCTTTCCCAGAAACTGACTTCCTCCTAGGACCCACACAAGTGGCACTCACCTTCCTATGACCCTCTTGGGGTCTCTACAGTATGTTCAGGACCCACACCCGCCCCCATTTCAGCAGGCTTAACCACCAGACCTGTCAAGATCTTGACCTTAGGGAGCCTCCCACCCTTGCAAGGAGACTTCAGCAGTGGACACCAAGCCGAGGATGGGAAGGGGGCGGAAGGGGAGGGGGCGGAAGGAATGGGCCTCGGCCCACCTCTCACTTCACTTTTTCTGTAGCGTCATTAGTTATCCGTCCAAGGTCGCCAGGCCTGGCCCAGCCATAAATCACCGCCGCTGGGGGTTGGGGGGGACCAGAGGAGCGAAGGAGTCAGTGCTGAGCGCGTCCCGGAAGGGTCGCAGCAGACACCCGTCAGGCTCATAGGCACCCGCCCCAGCCCTTGTGACCGTCCTTCTCGGCTCTTCCCCGGGCTGCCCCGCGTGCCTGTTCCTAGGCCACTCTCTCCAGTCTCCATCCGTCTCTTTCACCGCCGAACTGTGTCTAGACAGGTTGTGCCAAGAAAAGGGTGACCAGATTATCTTCAGTCGTCTCCCTCATAGCTCTTCCAGGTTATAGCTCTCATCAACAAGAACAGAAATCCTGAAGGGGAAACTGAGGCACAAAGTCCTGGCCCAAGATGAGTCTGGGAAGGAGTCTCGCCTGATTCTCATCTGTCACCTCAGTCCCTCCTTACTCCAGACGGATGTGACAAGGGTCTCACCGCCCTCAGAAGGGAGTGGATCCGCGTCTGCACCGGGCGCCTCCTCTCGAGGAGCAAGACCCTTTTCCCAGTGCCCGGGTCCTAGAGGAGCGTGGCTGGCCCTCCTCTCAAGAGCTCGCCCTGCTTAGCTGCGGACCTCTTCTCCGGTCCTCGCGCGCCCTCTGCCGGCGCCTCTAGGGAATCGCGCTCGCCGCCCCCGCCCTGGATTCTCCGTCCGGTAGAACAGACGGAGGCCGAGGGCAGCGGGGAGCTCTGCATGCCCCTGTTTGGTGCCCACTCCTCGCACCAAGATTCCAGAAAATTCCTTTGTCTATTGAAGACTGGAGTGAGCGAGGACAAGAAGGCTGAACTTGAGGCAGGCCAAGCTTGGAGCATATGGGTCAGTCATCCATCACCTGCCACTTCCTCTTGGCAGGTAGGTAGGTCTTTTGGGTAAGGAGGGACAAAGGGGTCCTGAGACACCAGAGCCTTGATTCTCCGAAGCAGTGGAGTGGGGCTGCAGTCTTTAGCCTGTGGGCAGGAAACTGGGGTGTTCCCTATAGAAAGGAGGGACAGTACCAGGGTTCAAGGTTCTCTTTCTGGAGCCGCCTTCTGAGAGTCCCCACTAGGCAACTTGGGAGAGCACAGCCCAGGGCTGATTCTTTCCCAGTTTGGTGTTTGACCAGCAGGGAGGGTGAGCTGACCAAATTCAGATTTCCTGATCAAATAGACCTTAAAGTCTTCAATGTGAAGACAAGGTCAAAGGGATGAGACAGAATCCATCATAGGCCTCAGCCATAGGAGCTGAGGGTTAGGGGAAGGAGTGTCACAGGGCAGGACTCTGAGGGCCCTGTCTAGGTGGAGCAGGCATATATTGGAACTGGGAGGGAGGGACTGGTGTTTGCCAGTATGTGTGCTCAACTTTGGCAGGCCTCAGGAGCTGGCACTGCCTTCACCCAGTTCCTTCATGATGGTGTACACAGGAAACTAATGAATCAGACCTCAGGTTTGAGCCAGGTTTGTGGGGTATCCTGTAAGACCCCACACTCAGGAGGCTGAGTTGAATTCTGAGTTCACAGACAGCTGGGGCTACCATAGTGAAACCCTGTCTCAAAGCCAAACTGAACCCTGGTTTCAGGACAGTCAGCGTGGAACTCCCTCTGCAGATCTGAGGAAAGAGACGAAAGGAGGTAAGGCAGAAGGCTCAGTTAGATCTGTACAGAGCAGAACAGGGAATCAGCTGGGCGGAGTCACGGAGACTTGAGTGATGTCTGTCTTTGACACATGTTGCTTGGCTTGGGGCAAGAAAAAGAACCTCTCTGGGACTTGGTTCTTTTTTTTCTTAAGAATTATTTTTTAATTTCTATGTATGTGTGCACGTCTGTGTACGGGTATATACACATGAGTGCAGATACCTGCAGAAGCAGAGGCTTTGGATCTCAGGGAACCGGGGTTCCAGGCAATTGTGTACTGCCTGGTGTGGGCACTGGGAATTGAACTCAGGTACACATGCTCTTGACCCCTGAACCATCTTTCTAGCCCAGGACTCTGGTTTTCCATCTGTAAAATGGAAGATACGAATCTAGCTGGAGACTGTGTATCCACATGTGGACTGAGCTAGGTAGGGCTGGGTAAAACTACTCAAAGAAACCAGGTGTGTGGTTCCGGTCACTCAGCCTTTCCCGAGTCTCCTTTTATAACTTGCACAGTATTAACTGGTCTTTCCAGCTTTCTAACAAGTCCCATGGGACTCAAAACTCTCTCTCTCTCTCTCTCTTTTTTTTTTTTTTTTTTTTTTTTTTTTTTTTTTTTTTTTTTTGGTATCCAGGTCCCGTGAATAAATTTTTGAAATGCCATTTTGGAGAGGAGAGACACACTTTGTTGGAAAGGGCGCCAATCAGACCACTCTGCTGCCTATGCCCGTGTGCTGGAAGTTCCTGCAGTTTCTTGTCTAGTACTCAGAGTGACTCAATCCAGGCACAGGTCACACACTGAAATGCTTGCAAGGATTTGATCCCATGAAAAGCAACAGAGGAGACCGAAGATTCTGGAAACTGGGAGCAATTATTGCCCTGGGAAATCTGGAGGGGGGCTGTATTAACAGAGTTCCCATACCTCCCCCACCTTCACCATTGCAAGGGCTTCCTAAGCCCCTCCCCCCTAGGCTTTGTGCATCTCCTAACTGCTGCGCAGTACACGTTCACACTTAGCCCCTTCCAACAGAAACTCAGGTCAGCTGAGCTCACTACCTAGGGTCCCACAGGCTGAACTGAGAGCACCGATTAGCCCGGGATCCCAGTAGGGCTCTAAAGAAGAAGTCCTTGCATGCTCATGTTTGTGGGACTGCTTCTTGCTAAGCATCAGCAGACGCCGCTCCTTGAGGCCCCCAGAGGTCCTGCTCCATGCTTCAGATCTCTCGTCCACCACCCTTCCACCTGCCACCAACCAGAGACAGCTCTGCTTTTAAAGTGATTGTGTGGTTAGAGAATGTTCCCTTTGCCAAGAAATAAAACATAACCCCAGGGGCTAGAGAGATGGCTCAGCAGTTAAGAGCACTGGTTATTCTTCCAGGGGATCCAGGTTCGATACCCAACACCCACATGGCAGCTCACAAATGCACATAAAAATAAAATCATTAAAAAAAAAAAAACATAACTGCAGAGTTCACACCCTAGAGCAGAATGTTCTACCCACTTTCAAAAGGCCAGATCCCTAGAGGCCACGACCATCATTCCAAGCCTCTCAGGTGTACACATCCTTCTATTTCTAGTTCCAGATCTCCCGATCTGTGTGGGGCGCTGGACCGGTCAGGGTCCATGTCTGATCTGCAGTTCCCTCCCTTGTAAACGAGGCTGGATGAAACTGTCAGACCTCGTGTCTTACAGAACAGGATTTGAGCAGCTGGGGGAATTGTGAACCTCCACCAAGGGAGGTCAGGATGGGGTACCTCCCACAACACCCAGCCTCAGCACAACAGCCCTAACTGAAACTGGGCAGGAGCTGCGACAGCTATATAGCACAGCTTAGCATGGCCCAGCACAGCACAGTACAGCTCAGCACAGCACAGCACAGACAGTCCAGCCAGCCCAGCACAGCCCAGCCCAGCACAGCACAGCACAGCACAGCACAGCCCAGCACAGCACAGCACAGCACAGCCCAGCACAGCTCAGCACAGCCACCACAGTCCAGCCAGCCCAGCACAGCCCAGCACAGCCAGCACAGCCCAGCACAGCCCAGCACAGCCCAGC
>CM052703.1:14756212-14767581 GCA_028551405.1 Uromys caudimaculatus | reverse complement strand
ACAGCCCAACACAGCACAGCACAGCACAGCACAGCACAGCACAGCACAGCCCAGCACAGGTGCCAGTGTGCTGGTTCCAGCCACCCTGCTAGTTGTGCTAAGAAAGACTGGTCAGAGACCCATGGTACCCACAGGAACCCTCAGACCACCATAGGTCCATCCTGGCTCATCTCCAGCCGAGGGAGTAGGGTGGGACAAGGATCAGTGGGTGAGCAACTCTGTTTCAGCCTCACCTCTCAGCTCCCTCCAGTTCCAGTCCCACCTCCTCAGTTTACCCTGTCTGTCTGTGTGGCTCTGCCTCCAGGTCTCTAGCAGCCTTCCTGTCCTAATCCAGCCCTGGCTGGGCACTTATAGTTAATGTCAGCTTCCTGAGGCCTGTGAGTTCCTATCTATCTTGGGAGCCCCCCCCTTCCCAAAGGAACACCACCCCATCTTTCTCCCAGGCTCCCTCCTGCTCTCCCCAAGGGCCAATTTCAATGGAGTACACAAGCTCCACTTTGGGGGTCATCTCCCACCAAGGCAGAGGGGCTGGAAGGAGACCCTCCCAACTCCATCCAAGCGCGGGAGCCGGGTAAGAGGTGGGGAAATGAATATTAATTTATCATGATTAGGCAAATCCGGCAGGGAGAGCCGATTCAGGCGGAGGAGGCTAAAAAGATGAATTTCAGCAATAAAATTAAATAAGGACGGACGGGCGGCCCCTCCTCCCTCCCGCTTTGCTGATCTCTCTCTTTCTTACAATTTATGAGGCCAATTATGAAGATGGGGTTGGAAGTTCCTGGAACTTCACTAAATGCAAACGGCGGTCCCTGCTGTTCCCATCAAATTAATTAACCGCGCGCTATTGATGGCCGCTCAAGGCTGACGCAAGCGGTCCGCCCTGCGGCCTCCTCCATGGACACACGGACCCAGAGCTCCGAGTCCAGCCAGGACTCTCCTACCTTCCTAGTCCCTGACCAGCACCACCAGGGTCCCCTTCCAGCCCACGCACCTGCCTGAGCCCTTGGTGACATGGGGCCTGTACCGAGAGGCTAGTTAGAGACACTGGTACTTATACCACAGGGCCAAGAAATGTGGGGTAGGCACACAAACAAGAGACCACATGGTCAGTCAAACACCGGCACACACCCAGGGACCTGCGCTTATACAGTGATGGCTGGGCTGAGGTTCCTGGAGCAGGCACTGTCTGAGGCTACAGGCTTACTCAGTCAGGGCCAGGCCTGGGTCTAGCAGGTTCTACACAGAGACTCCACAATCACTGGAGAAGGGATAGTTTATCAGTTCAGTTCATCTTCTGGTGGCTTTCTCAGGGTCCTCACAGGGGTCCATCATCCCCTGGGCCATCTCTTTGTCTTGGGGCCCAGGGCCTTCTTCAGGGAGGCTCTTCCATGGGGAGCAGAGCTGAGATCGAAAGATGAGGCAGATGAGACCTGGTCCAAAGTCTCAGACTACTTTTGTCTTGGGGCCTTAGCTAGGAGTGCTCCCAGTTCCAGAGCCTGGAAGTGGGGCTGCCCAGTGACTCGGTGATTCTGGGAAACTGGCTGGCTGGTTCTGACTGGAAGACAGAGTGGATGAAGGACCACACTGGAACCAACTCTAGGCTTAGGCAGCTGCTTTCTGTTTGCAGCCTGGAATCACAGCTGGAGCTTCTTCCCAGCTCCATCTTGGAAGACAGGAATATGTCCCACCCCTGCCGTGAAGAGGGGAAGCGAGGCCACAGTCAAGTCATTCCCCATGGTGCTGGCAAGAGGGGTTCCATTCCTACCAAAGGGGCAGAAATCCCATGATTCTGGAGAAGCTGGGCACAACAGACCCTGCCCACCCTGGCATGTCCCCTCCAAGTGTGGGCCGAGGATGCCTGGCATTTGCCTGTATCTGCTCTGTTCTAGCAGTCAGAGGCCCAGGACAAGTTTGGTTCATAGTAAGTTTATGGCCATGACCCACATTGTCACCCCAGGCCCTGGGTAAACACAAGGTTACTATCTAGCAGGGCTGGGTCATAGCCATCCTAAGAGCACTTGTGTCCTAGGCACAAAGTGTCAAAGAGCAGCTGAAGAGAGGCCCACAGCAGCCCAAGAGGGCTGGGATCTCTCTTTCCCACAGTGACAAGTCATAGGTCTCCTGGCTTGTGGCAGGGCCCACTCACCCACACAGAGTGAGAAACCAAGACACAGACAGTACTGGTACTCCACTGTTGTAGGAGAAAACTGTAGACTTGGAGGCTTAAAAGAACCAGAAGCTAAAGTGGGCAGCGGTGGCACACACCTTTGATTCCAGCACTCAGGAGGCAGAGGCAGGTGGATGGCTGAGTTTGAGGCCAGCCTGGTCTACAGAACCAGTTCTAGGACAACCAAGAACTATACAGAGAAACCCTGTCTTGAAAAACAAACAAAGACAACAACAAAACCCAAACAAACAAAAAGGAGCCACTCTCTATGCAGAAAAGGAAGTCCTCAGAAAGTCTGGCACCACACGGAGGCTTTGGGTCCTTGGACATGGCTACTCCTCAGTGTGGTAAGGACTGTGCAGTAGCTTCCCCAGCATGACTCACGCAGGGGAGGGCCTCCAGCTTTGGTGTCGGGGATATGGGGTCTGATCTCAAGATGCTAGCATCCAGAACTGTTTTATTCTCTTTGAGATACCTTGAACTTCCCACATAGCCCAGGCCGACCCAGAACTTATGACTTTCCTGCTTTCTGAGTAGCTGCAATTATAGGTACGTGCCACTGCCCAGACAGAGGCCAGGGTTGAGACCAAGGAGGCAAAAGCCAACCCTGGGATTATACAGAAACACACCCTTCTACACACACACACACACACACACACACACACACACACGCACACACACACACACACTCCCTTCAGACTCTATACACTAAAGTTAGAGTGTCTGAGCTTAAGCTTGCCTCATGTTCTACTCACAATCTCCCAGTGATCCTGCGGTCTTCCCAGGAAGCCTTCTGACTCGGTGTTGTGTTTTATAAAATAAAGAGAGAAGGAATCTGTTCGGTGGATGTGCAGTCAGGTTTGGGGGAAGGTCTCTACGGGCCATGCTGAGACGTCCCTTCCCACTGAGACACGGGCATAGCATAGAAAAGAGTATATTCAGGGCACGGGAGGGGAGTTGAGAGAGTAGAGACAGAAAGGCGGGGGGGGGGGGGGAAGGGAGGGGCAAGCAGCATCTTTTATAGAGTCAGGCACACCTGGCTGTTGCCAGGTAACTGTGGGGCGGAGTCTAGACAAAATGCCAACACTGGCTCCATCATTTTTAAAACCTCTTTCCGGATAGATCCCCACCTCTGCCCGCTCTCCCTGTCCTGCCCAACTCAGGAGCACGCTGTACACTGCGGACTCACTCCCATCTGGGCCACTAATCAAATGGCAGAGCCAGATCTCCCCAACCCCAGCATCCTCCCTAAAACTGGTTCGTAGCTGGTCTAACGTCTCATGACCCCTCTTAGACGGCCATCTCCTTACCATCCTGCCCCTCCCCTCTCCCCGTTCCTATCCACGGCTGTGTCACCTTTGCTCATGTCCCACAGTAGTCCATCTTAGGGCCACAGGGAGGACCGAGAGGGCCCCTTGTGTGGGACTCTGATTCTCTCTCTTATCCTGCACCTTGGACCCCATTTGGGGTTCAGGATCTGACTTGGCCAGGCCTGGCTAGAAGGCAGTTAGTGGGTTTCTGACAATGAGCCCCTCCCATCTTTGTTCTGCTGGAACGGAGGACAACAGGTGGGGTTGGCACAGCTCAGACAGCAGGCAAGTTGAACGTCAGAAGCACTTTATTGGGCCCCAGGGCCCTTAGAAGCCACCCTCACAGTCGGGGCTGGCCACTCCCAGCAGCTCCAGCTGCACAGGAAGTGAGTGGGTGAGAGAATCCACATGGCTTTCTCCACTGTGACAGCTCTAGGAAGATGCTGAACCCACAGCTGCTTCCCTTTCCTCCTGCAGCCTTTCCGAACGCCCCCCCCCCCCACATCTACATCAGTCTTGGGGTGGAAAAGGGAAGCTTGGGCCTTCAGCACAGGAAACCGGCTTGAAACCAGGCACCTGCTCTGCTTGAACAGGGAAGGGGCCGTGTAAAAACCTGTCACCAGGAGCAGAAGGGAGCAGAGGGGACAGCAGCATAATTCTGTCCAGGAGAAGGCTTGCAGGCTCTCTGAATCGGACTGGCTATTCCCTGCAGGCCCAAAGCTCCTGGCTAGGCTCACTAAGGGCAGGCGGTGACCGATAAAGCGAAGCAAAGCTAATGGTGGTAGATGGCTAGGTGAGGCAGCTCATCCAACATGGGTTCCCCTGCCCACGTCCTAGGTCACCAGTCCCGTTCAGCTGGCTCTCGGTAGGGCAGGCGTAAGAGCCTGAAGACATCCTTCTCTGTGGGAGTGGGCAGCACTTGTCCAGGCGCCACCTTGACACCTTGGCTGTTGCGGACCACAGCTGCACTAAGAGCATGCTCTGACAGGCTCATGCCCTTGGTCTTGGCCAGAGCTCTCATGGACCGGTTGAAGTGGGCAGAACCGGTGAAGTAGAGCAGGGCACAGGCAAACTCACTGTAGGGCACCACGATGATGTCCAGTCGCCGGTGGCGCTGCCCGGCCCCTGGGAGCCGGCACACGCCCAGGTACTTCTGCTGCTGGCCGTTCTCCTCCTGGCTCACCAAGTCATCTGTGAGGAACCCTGACCCAATACAAGGGATGTCTAGTAAGCCAAGGAGCCAGGCCTGATTGCTTTACCCTCTCAGGTTGCCTGAGATTCTTTATTCCCAGAGTACTCTGTGCTTATCTGTGTGTTGTGTTGAGTGGCCCCGCCCCTCTGGGCCCAATTCCTCATCTGTGGAAAGTGGACAGTATCACCAGGTGAGACCCCCACCTGCAGGGATGTTGGGCACCTGTTTTATTGTCTTTGGCCCCAGGAGAGGTAGGATTCTTGCAGAGTCCTTCCCCCACGGCATGTCTCAAATTGAGGACTTGGAGGTGACAACTGGGAGGTGACTGCCCACCTCTACCCTGCTCACCCAAAGACAGAGTGGATACCTTGCTGCCGAAGGCTGTCGAGGAGGGGGCTGAAGATGCCCTGGTGGGACCGGCCATCGGGGTGAGTAATGAGCACATCCACATCCCCACAGGTCATCTTCCCCCGTCGGTAAGAGCCACAGGCCACACACAACAGCCCAGGGTTGAAGGCCTGGGCTGACCTCCGGACCTGGGGAAGAGCAGGGAGGAGTGAAAGGCTGAGGGCCTCTCCCAGGACAGCACATGGCCTTTGTCCCAGCCCTATCCCCAGGATTCATACTAAGCTGAGGGGATGTACCCGAGGCACTGAGGAGGCAAGCCTGTAGAGGCCTAGGGACATTGGCGTTGCCTCAGCAGAAGGCCTCTGTGTAAGAGCAGAGTAACACTCCTTAGGATCTGGCCCCAACCCACATCCAATGGCCAGGCCTGAGAAACTCTACCAATAACAAAGGCCATGCCTGTGCAGTTCAAGCAGCCTCTGAGTCTGGAGCTGACAGTGTGGAGGAGCTCAGGGTTAGGGGCCTGAACAGGTGGCTGGCAGAGAGCCTCCAACCCGGAGCACGAAATGCCACTGCTCCTATGGGAAGGGAGAGACAGGAGCTGCCCACACTGTTAGCGAAGGACCTGAGAGACCTTTGGAGGCCTTTCGTATGTAGACATATCCCACTCCCACTTAAGGACACTGAGGTTTCAGACGCCCTGGAAGCTCACAGCCAGGGCACCCAATTCCCCTGACATAGTTCTGCTAGTCCCTTCAATCCCTTCTTGGACTCCTAGGAGAATGGGAAGAGATTGCTTAGACGAGCAATCCCATCAGAATCCCTACCGCTGGAGCCTACTTGTGGGCAGGCTGCAGGGGGAAGCTGGTCTCTTCGGATGGGCTAGGGAGCTCATGGCTGACTAGGGCATTCTCTGTGCCAGGACACTGTTGCTAAGTGCGGTGTCAGCATTAGCACCGCAGTTTGGTGATGGGTCTATCCATCCAGCACTGGTCCACAGTTCATCTGTGGGAGCTGGTGAAGGCTTATTCTTCCTCACTTAGGTCGCTCAGATCCTTGTGCTAATAGGCTGATTCATCTATCACTCGCCAAGACCCTTGCCCACACACCAGCCTGGTCCGACGCCAGCTGAACAAACAACAGACATCTGGTATACCTTGTCTCTCTTGACTCAACTCTCACATGAACGTATAGACCTAGCCCCTAGCTCTAAGCTGAACCTTTAAGGTGGCCGAACCTTATTTCTTGGCCAACTAGATTTTATTTTCTTTCTGTGACGCTGAGGATGGAAGCAGAGTCTTGGGCAACGCTCAGCAGCGCTACCTCTGGGCCACATACTCAGGCCTTGAGGCTGCGACTGCCCCATGCTAGGCTACCAGTGTCCAGTGCCCATGCTCTCTGACCCTGAGACCAGAGGGCTGCCATCGCGGTGCCCACCCCACCAGCGGTTCTCTGTGCCTACAGCTCTGGTGTATGCCACTTCTGTCGACCTCCTAACTTCCACTGCCTGTGGGGATACTCAGCGAGGGCTTCAGGAGCTCTCGGCTTGAGCTGTGCCTACCGTCTGCTCAATTTCTGCAGCCTCCTCCCTGGGCATGCGGTCTAGGAAGTCATAGTAGTGCTTCAAGCCAATGGCCTGCTGAGTGGTCAGGGAGCCCAGGCTTTGGATATCTTCTAGGTTTCGGTAGCCCTGGAAGAAAGCAGCCAGTAAAGAAGCTATGAGGACCAGGACTAATAAGCACCAGAAGACACAGGTGGCTGTCACAGCAGCTGCCATGGAAGACATAAGGCAGGACCAACCAAGTCCAGCCTCTATTCAGTGGGACATCATGGGATCTGGGGACGCTGGTCCCTCATTCCTTGGTCTTAAATGGGTCTGGGCTTCACTCTTACTAACTCCCAAGATCATTCTTGGCATAGTTAAGTTTGAGAGCCACTGTTCTAGACATAGAACCCAAAGATTGGGCTCCTTAGAAAGTCTCTTGCTAAAGCCAGGCAGATCAAGGCCAGCCTGATCTACATGGCAAGTTCTAGGCTAGTCTACATAGTGAGATACTGTCTCAAACAAAAACAAAAACAACAGAAAATCCCTTGCTGGTATGTGAGACAGAGTAATGTCTTTATTGTTTCTGTCCACAGGTCAAGGACACTAAGCCACATGGCTGTTCTGGGGACAGGAGGGGGACCAATGTGAACTCTGGTGTCCTTGTAGTTGGATTTCACTCCCATGAGGACCCAGGGTGGGAAAACAGAGGGACCCAGGTTCCTGCAGGTGACCAGGAAGGGGTGTGGGTGTAGGTCTGTAACAGCTGTACTGAAGAGGCGGACAGGCTGGTATGACCTGATGGTACCACATCTGGGCAGTCTTCGTCCCAGCTCCCCAGATGTTGGAGAAGAGCTCCAAGACAGGCACGCTGTCACTGATGTGGTCTAGCTTCCGCAGATGCCCACTCTCCAGGATCTCCATGACCTTCTCTGCCATCCGCTTGCCAATTCCCGGGATGCTACAGGCCTCCTAGGGAGGAAGTGGCACAGAGGATGAGGAGGAAGAGCTAGGAAGGGAGAGCCAGAAACGGGGAATCTGGCTCCTGCAGCAGAATATCTGCCCACAAGCCAGCACAGCAACCAGGTGGAACTTGTCCTTTGGTTCGCAGAGACCAGCAATAAGAAGTAGAGAAAACGGCCAGACACGCCTTAAATCCCAGAACTCCTAGAGGCAGAGGCAGAAGCACAGGCAGCAACCTGTGAGTTCCAGACCAGTCAGGGCTATGTAGAGACTCTATCTCCAAAAGAAAAAATAAAACAAAACAATAACCACAAAAAGAGGTAGAGAAGCCGGGCAGTGGTGGCACTTGGGAGGCAGAGGCAGGTGGATTTCTGAGTTCGAGGCCAGCCTGGTCTACAGAGTGAGTTCCAGGACAGCCAGGGCTACACAGAGAAACCCTGTCTCAAAAAACCAAAAAAAAAAAAAAAAAAAAGGTAGAGAAAATAACAGTGTATATCATCACCTCCACCGCCACCAACTGTGCACCACACTGCCTGGGGGAGCTCACTGCACCACACTGCCTACGGGACCTCACTACACTACACTGCTTGACTAGGGGGTCACTGAACCACACTGTCTGGGGGAGGGGCTCACTTCACTGCAGTGTCTGACTGGGGGCTTACTGTACGTCATTCTGTGCTACTAGGACCATCTTCCAGCCTTACCAAACCACTGTGAATGGCCTACAGTAGTTAATTCCTTTCAAGTGACTGGAAACCTGACAGAGTGACTAACTTGTCTAGAGTCCACAATCAATGGGCTCCAGAGCCTGACACATGAACTACCACACCTGGCTTTAAACTTATGATATAAAAATACTCAGACATAGAGGAAACAGTGTAATAAACCCCTAAGCACTCATTTTCTAGTCCTAACGATTGTGCTGGTCTGCCCCCCCCCCATCAGTCTGTCTCTGTGTGTAAATCCCAGCCATTATAAAATCTTAACCACTAAATTTGATGCCCATTGGTGACTACAGTTAACCACTGGTTAATGACGAGTGCTGTCATTAACCACTACTGAGTAGAGAAAACCTCTTCCTCAACCCCAAGTACCTGGTAGGAGCTGACAGGCTTGTGGAAGCTTTTGAGGGCATTGATGGCCTTGGCATAGCCCAGGGCCCTCCACTTGTCTCCCTGGACACTGTAGGCTTTAGCCAGCACTTCGAGCTTCTCTGTAATGTGCAAGTTGTAGTTGGTTGCCTTCTGGCTTGAGGGCTGTGCACAGACCCACTTATCCAGAGCTTCTGGGGCTGGGTCAGGCCCACCATCTTCCCCAGGGGGAGTAGGGTAGTGCCCACTGATCAAGGCTTGCAGATCTGCTGAGCTAACCTGGGGCCCTTCCCCATCGCTGGCTTCATCCTCTGAGCTGAGCTGCAAATAGAAGAAGGCAATAAATCTGCCTGGCCATGGGGTTTCCTCCGGAGCCCAGCCCTGGGCCTCCCAGTGGTATATGGCAGACATGACTTGGTGAATGCAGAACTGATAAATGTTGGGAAGAGATGGACAGGCACATAATCAAGAGAGACCTAGAATTTTCTGTATACCCTCCAGGCCCTTCCATCTCTGTGACTAGCACCCTGAGCTGGGAGGCTCCTCACCTGGGCTTGGGTTCTTGGTGGCTTTTCTGCCATTGGGGGAGGAGATACATCTCTGGTGTGAGGAGGGGAAAGAGAGAGGGTTGTCCTGGGTAGAACCCCTTGGGTGCCAGGAGCAGAAGCATCTTGGCCTGATTTGCTGGGTTCTGGTTTGTCCAAGGACCTAGAGGGCAGGGGGAGGTCACAGGCAGCTAGGATATCAAAAGTCTCACCTGTCTCTGTCCCCAATCTTTCTGTATACTGAAACCTTGGTTTCCAAGTATGTCCAATTTAAAAAGTAGGAGCTGTTTTTTAATAACTCAAGATGGAAACTCAAATGTTATCAACAAACACCTGAGAAAGGCTAAGAGCAGCCTACCTCTTGGGGACGGAAAGGCTGAATCCCTCCATGTCTGTCAGCCTTCCCTCCTGCAGGCACAAGCTCAGCCAGGCTGACTTCACCAGCTGAGTACCAGGGGGTAGTTGGGGCAGCCTGAGGAGCCTGAGAGCCCGCTCATAGTCCATGTCTTCATCCACCACAATGTGAGTGACTCCTGGGGCCTGGGCAGAGCACACCTGGCCACCATGCTGGATAATCTGCTTCTCAAAGAGTTCAGCCCGGGCTCGTCCAATGCCAGTGGGCATAATGTGGGCTCTCAGGGAGCTCAGCCATCCTGTGGAGAAGATATTCAAATAATTATGGTAATACCATTATTATTATTATTATTATTATTATCATCATCATCATCATCATTTTTATTGCACTATTATTTGAGACAGGGTCTCATGTAGCCCAGGCGGTCTCAAACTCACTATGTAGCAGAGGATAACCTTGAGTTTCTCCTATCTTCTGCCTCTGCCTCCAAGTGCTGGGATTACAGGCTGTAGGTCAGTGAGCTGAGAAAGTTTTAGATATAACAGTTTGAAGTCACCTTCCTTCCTTTTCCTGCCATCCAGAGAGCAAAATGCCTTCAAGGGAGTCTACCACAAACATGCAGCAAACTTCCTTTTTTGTTGTTTTGTTTTGCTTTTCGAGTTTGAAGCTAGCCTGGTCTACAGAGTGAGTTCCAGGACAGCCAGTACTACACAGAGAAACCCTGTCTCGAAAAGAAAAAAACCCCACAAAATCAAAAGACAAAGCGCCAGCTGGATGTGGTGCTGCACACCTGTAAGCCTGGCACTTGGGAGGCAGAGACAGGAGGATCAGGATCTTAAGGTCATTCTCAGCTATAAGGCAAGGTCAAGGTTACAATGAGACTCTGACAAGAGAAAAGGACAGAAACCAAGGCTAATACAAGGTAGGTACAAAGAGATCTTGGCCCCTACACAGGTAAGGCCACTTCTGTTATCTGATTCTGGCTGAAAACAAGATGGCTGAGAGTTCCAGGATACGAGTTCTGAGGGCGGACCGGCTCACCTCTAGCTTCTCCTGCCTCCCTTTTGGGAACCTTTGCAAGTGCTTTTGATGATGGCTCTGCATGAATTTTCTTTCGCTTGGGAAATGCCTTCAAGATGCCCTGGGGGTCCATTGAAGTGCGCTGGATCCCGACCTTTCTGTTTAAGGACAGATGTCATACAGAAATCCAAGATTGAGGGCCACCCCTTTACTATTTGGCATAGAGATGGGATTTAGGGGTAACAAAACCCTTTCTCAGAGATCTCGGAAACCGTAGTTAAACTTAAGTGATTTAATCCTAGTGCCACACACACTAACCTTTCAACCTTAATAGTACTGAGGGAAGCCAGGAAAAGGTTGGAATTATTGTGGGGGTTGGTTTTGACATAAGGGAAACAACAATGGGGGGAGGGGAATACAGCGCAGAATCGGCCTCTGCTTCCACTTCCAAGATGATAACGGGCTAGGAAACGGGACTACATCTTTAGGAGAGTCTTCATCTCCCCAACGAATTGGAGTCTAAAGGACATGTCACATAAACTTCACATCATCTTTCTCTAGCCTCAATATGCATTTGCAGAAGAAAACCTGGGGAGTGAGGTTTCAGGGAAAGTTGTGGGCACGCTGTGCACCTGCCCCTGTCGCAGCCTCATCGCGCGGGTCTGAGCCCCGCAGCTGCAGGGAGGTGACATGCAGCCGCAGCAGATGTAGGGTGCCCTCACAGCTGTAGGTGGGCCAGACCGGAGCCGACCTGCCACATCCACTGCAAGAGCAGCTGGCGTCAACCAGGGACTCCCAGCTGGGGCCAGAAGAGAGTTGGTGCTGGGATCCCCACCCC
>CM052703.1:14697435-14756112 GCA_028551405.1 Uromys caudimaculatus | reverse complement strand
GGCTCTATGTGCCCGCTCTCCCAGGGAGGGCCTCAGCCTGGGTGGGCAGAGCTGGAACTGTCGCAGCAGCCATCAGCCTTGCCAGCTTCCTGCTTTTGCAGAGCAAACAGGCCCAGGGAGATGACCCGAGTGGAACCCAAGTCTTTGATCATCTACCTCAAGAGTTCCTTATACCATCCCGCCCCGCTCAGAATTTTGTTGGTATTTCCCAATAATTCATTTTACATTCATCATCGTTCCTCAGGGCTGTATCAAGAGGCTAATTCTCCACTCCATTTTACTGGAGGAAACTGAAATCCAGAAAGGTTTTAGACCAAACCCAGATTTTGCAGACAATCAGGTATAATTCGTGAGCTGGTACCCCATGCACCTGAGTTTGGGGCTCCTATTGATGATGGCAGCCCAATGGCATAGAAAGGAGAGACATCAGGGTTTTGGATCAACTTTACTATCCCCAACTGTTAGGACCCCATTTTCTTCCATTATAAAATGAAGTGGGTGGGCTGCCACTGTTGTCTCTAAGGTCCTTTCCAGCCGGGTTTTGTTTATGATGTGGATTTCAAATTGTTCCCTGATCTTTAGGGGAGATAGAACAAGGGTCTAAATGACTAGGGACAGGAGTTTGAGATGTCAGTTTTTCCCTCATCCTGCCATTGGCCATTTTAAGTTCCCTGTACCCCAGAGGTCTTTCGAGGACCCACTTGGCAGCCAGGGTGACTTAGGTCTGAATTCCCAAGGCTTTAAAGCTAACAGCTAGGGACTTACCATCCACAGGCTGAAGTGTATGGATTAAAACCAGGTTTCATTTGCTCCTACCTTCAGCATTTAGGGAGCCCATTGCCCTGTGCCAAATTCTGTGCTAGAGCAGATAGAAAAAAAACAGACAATAACAAAATCAAAACAAACCAAAAAACAACCATGGTTTATGGTTTCCTAGGATCATAAAATGATCAAGAAAAAAATATGTAAGTAAATAACAGCCTGTGTTAAATAGAGGTTGGAATCTTAGAAAGGCAAAGATAGCCCATGCCTGCCATCTCTGCACTCAGGAAGTTGAGGCAGGAGACGCTAGTTTAAAAGAAAGGAAGGAAGGAAGACAGACAGGAAGGAAGGATTGAGATAGTCTGTGAAATGCTAAGAAAGCACAGAGGTGAAAATAATAATTTTCTCTTTGGGTAATCACCAAACAGAAGAGGTGATACTTCCAGCCCCTAAGGAATTTTGAATAGGTATTTGGTAAGTGGAGATGGGCCACATGCAGAGGAACGAATCACACGTAGAGGCAAAGAAGTGTGTAAGTGTGAGGGTGTAAGGCAAAAACGTTAAATATTATGAAAGCAGGCACTGTTCAGGCACTGCCTGTGCAGCCTCGGGTGCTGGATACAGGGAAAATAGGCTAGAAGAGGAAATGGAAGAAAATGGAGAGATGCGGACTGATCGGGACATGCTGCGACCTCACGGTATGCAGCTTTGAGACACACTCTACAAGATCGTGGTCTTTTTCTTTTATTTTGAGACAGGGTCTCACAATATAGTCCTGGCTGGTCTAACATGTACTCTGTAGAGCAGGCTGGCCTTGAAGGCACTCCAGCCTAAGCCATGTACTGTCATGCCTGACTCAAATTTTGTTTTCATTGTGGTTAAAATATACACACACACACACACACACACACACACACACACACACACACAGCATAAAATGTACTGTCATAATCATTTTTAGGCGTGCAGTTTAGGGGTAAGGATGGTCCCATTGTTTGCACCTGTCACCAACATCCAGCTCCAAAAGTTCTCCCTCTCAAAACCAATACTCTGCACCCAGAAAACACAACTCCATACCTTCTCCGGTCCCCGGCTACTTTGTGTTTCCGTTAAATTGATTAATCTAAGAGCTTCATGTAAATGGACTCAAATAATATTTAATTATGTCACAAAGCAAAAGGTTTTCAGAGTTCATCGATGTCATCACGTGTGTCAGAATTTCCTTTTTAATTTTTTTGTGTGCTTATGTGGAGACCAGAGGTCAGCCTCGGGTGCCTTTCCTCACAATTGCCCCCGGTGGTTTTTACATTTTTAACATTGTGTGTGTGTGTGTGCGTGCGTGTGTGTGTGTGTGTGTGTGTGTGTGTGTGCGCTCACGCGAGCGTACATGTGCATGCACACAGCTGTCGTAGCATATATGTGGAGATCAGAGGACAACTTGTGGGAACTGGTTCTTTCCCTTCACCATGTGAGTTCTGGGATCAGTTAGGTTACCAGGCTTGGTGACAACCTCTTTACCAGGTCTTGCTGGGCTTCACCTTGTTTTGAGGAAGCATCTGTCACTGGGACCTAGGGTTTACTGATGAGGCTGGACTGGCTGTTCAGTGGGCGGGCTGCAGGATGATCTTGTCTCCAACTCCCCATGTCACTGCTCCAGACTTTGTGTATGGATCCTGGGGATCACTCAGGTCCTCAAACTTGAATGGCAAGCTCTCTGCTGACTGCGCCCTCTGCCCCAACATCATCCTTCTGTTTCCAAGCGATTCCACTGTGTGTGTGTGTGTATACTCTCTGATCTGTGTTCATTCATCTACGGATGGGTCCTTGGGTAGCTTCTGCCTTTTGATTGCTGTGAATACTGCTGCTTTGAACGTGAATGGACAAGTGCATATAAAGTCTACTTCTGTTGCTTTGGTCATAAGGCGGTACTGGGCGGAAGGTGTGTTAGTGTGTGATGCTTTCATGTAAGTGTGCAAGAGTACACACCCACGCATACATACACAGAGGCCTAGGGTGTCGCGTGTGTGAAGGCCAGGCGTTTGCTTTAATTCTCTGTTGCCCTCTGCCTAGGGCAGCCTCTCCCTGAAGCAGCAGGTTAGTTTTGGCTTTGGGGACCTGCCTGTCTCTGCCCTCAATGCTGGGGTTACACTGCCACACCTAGCTATTTATGTAGGGTGCTGAAGATTCAAACTCAGTTCCTCTTGACGGCAGAGCAAGCACTCTTATCTGTGAGCCAGATATCTTTGAATCAGATTATTAAGGGTGCTGAAACTTAGGGCCTACCAAGAAGCCTTGCAGATTTGGGGTAAGTTGCCTGAAATACCAATTAGAAATGACTTAGGGGAACTGTGTCCTAGAAGAATGAGTTACACAGGAGAAAGCCACCTTAGGGCTCTTGAAGTTGATGGAGGGTACCTGTCCACTGGCTATAAAGACCTTTGTCAGTCTTCCTGAGGAGGCTACCTGTATCTATTTACCTGCCTGTAAGAAAAAAAAAAGGAATTACACAGCTCTGCCCTTGAGCAAGTGCTTGTGGGCTAGGAGACCCCCTCGAGTTCCTTTATCTTTTAGTGGATGGTACATTAATGTTTTTTCATTCTTGTGGTGAGCATTTTGAGTTCCTGCTATAACCAGGTATAGTGGCTGATCTTGGGAAAACATGGACACCACCCACCCCCATCCAATAGAAGAGACAAGCAATAACCAAAGACCCACACAAGAGATGTAAAAACCATAAACCAAGCATGTGTGAGGCAGAAAATACACGAAGATGGGATTTTGGGCTCTATGCCGGGAATGGCCTAGAGATGTATAGACATAGGCTGAGTGACCGTGGCTGGGAGGAAGTACCTGTCAGGAGACCCAGCTCACCTCAGAGCATGGAGCTCTGGTTGTAGAAGTACAGAGGGAAAGACATTTGTCTCAGATGCTTGTAACACTGTCCTGGTGGGTAGATGTTCTGCTGTGAGCTAGACTCAAACCTGAGGGGACACAGAGGAAGAAGTACTCATTCTGCTGTGGTATCTGCAAGGAATAGGTGACAGACACTTCCCAGTGGAAGTGACATTTGAACTGGGATTTGAAGATCGAGCAGAATTCCACAGTTGGGAAGAAGCATGGCTTTCTTGGTGGCAGAAGCAGCAGACATGTTCAGAAAAAGGAAGGGAGCCTGGGGCACACGTAACGCAGTAGTGGCCATGAGTCAGCTTCTGGTAGATGCTCTTGGGGCTGTTGCTGTTTGGGGGCCCAGTGAACTGGGGGGTGGCGGGCGGGCAGACATCTCAATGTGCAAGGGGCAAGGCAAAAGAGGGCTTGAGGTAAGGTGCTCTCTGCTCTGTGTGTAGGGAAGAGGATGGTGCACTATTTGTTCCCAGACGGGAAGGAAATGGCAGAAGAATATGATGAGAAGACCAGTGAACTCCTTGGTAAGTGTGGGACCCTGTGGGGGCGGGGGCTCAGCAGCCCTTGGAGCTGATTGAGGAGTGAACTCCTCGGTAAGTGCTGGGCTCCCAGGCCTCTGCAGCTCTTGGGGATAAATGAGATAAGTTGAATGCTTCTGGCCTTAGACTTGAGGTGGGATCTCAGCATGCAGCGTGCATGGTAGGGAGATGGAGGTCCTTGGGGGCAAGACTGTCCCTGAGAACAGTGTGAGCATCAGAAGCGGAGTGGAATTCTTTACCTGGTATAGCCTTTCCCCACCTCCAGAGAAATGAGAGGCCATCGAGCCTCTCAGTGAGGCCTAGCGTTATAGAAACTGCTGGAGAAGCGCATCATGGAGGGGACTGTGTAAACGGGGTGGGGGTAAAGCAAGGCTTGCACTTCGGGCTTTGTTTGCTTGCTTGTTCTTTTGCTTCCTGAAGCCACACCACAAGGACAAGCATCGGAGGTGGCGGCGGGACACTATTAAATATGAAGAATGACGAGAGCCGGGGAGGAGTGGTGGGCTTGTGGCTCCATTGCTTTTGTTCCTGCAGGTTCCCCCTCCTTAGGACTAGGCTCATAAGTAGGCGCTCCAGCTCAGATTTCAGAGGATTATTTGATTTGCCCCTTCTGTTCCCAGGTACGAACAGCAGCAGTGACTGACTTCCCAGAGCTGGTGACCAGCTCTGTGACCCAGGGCCTGAAGCTGTCGGCCCTGAGAGCTGCTCTCTTTATTAAGTTGCACCTGAAATGCTAAGACCAATGAGGGGATCGCGGGCAGGGATAGTTTTATGTCTTTATTCTTGACTTTCATTTCTTCCTGGGTCTGATCGACAGGTGAGGGAATTTCTTTTTCCCTTTTCCTGACAGCTCATAAATGTCTCCAACTGAGAATATGGGTTATACTGGTTTGCATATTCTCTCAGTCTCCAGTCTTAAAATGTGTGCGCCCTGCGCATGCTCAGTTGCAGGGAAAGTGTTGATCCCTACTTATTATGAGCTGCTTGGGCTCCGGTCCCAATTGGTTTAGTCTGTGCTATTAAAAATCCTGATGTGTTTAGCATATGACACTGATTCGTCGGAAACCAATACAGTAGTAATATCCTCACAATGCATTGTAATTTATAGTGCTCCCGGGGGGTGACAGCCTTGGAATGCCTGACAGGGGAGAACTTATGAAAGCAGAGGTCACATGGGCTAACCACCACCATCACGTGTCCAGCCACAGCTCCTGCCTAGACCCACACATCACTTCTTTTTTCCACACAGCAAATAAAGCTGTGGAGCCTCAGAGGCTGTAGAAGCACACAGACAAACCTGGCCCCTTGGCCATGCGTGGGTGTGATATTAAAATGAAGAGCAAGGCTGCCTGTTCTGCTGTCCCAGGTCACCTTCAGTTGTGGTTGCAGCTTGGACTAGACCTTCCGAGTTCCTTTTCTTTAGCAGCAAGAACGGAGGAGGGGCATGGTTCACCATTTGGCTGCTTTACCTAATAATGACGTTTACACGTTAACTGGGCGTCATTCCAGGGGCTTTACATGAATTACTTCCTGTTACCTCTTCATTAAAGCCCCACCACATAGGCACGGTTGGCCCCCGTTTCACAGCTGAGGGAGTAAGCTCAGAGAAGGTGACCACCATATTGAAAACCCCAAAGCTGGATGGTATCTGCGCCAGCCTGCAGCTTGCCTCCGACCTGCATAGTGTCCAAGCTGAGTGCTTAAATCCTGCTCACTTTGGTTTGCTTTCTTTTCTCAAGATTTCCTCTGCAGCCTGGGGCTCACTGTGCATCCCAGGCCGGGCCGAGCCTCGCAAATGAGCCCCCTAGAGCTGAGGTCAGTGTGTGCTGGCAAGCCCAGTCCTAAGACCTAGTTCTTACTTTTTATCTCCCCTAGCTTCCACCCAGCTCCCTTGCAAAATACTCTCCAATATTAGTTTTTGTTTGTTTCTTTGTTTTTGAGACAGGATCTCTGTACATTGCCTACGCTGGCCTCAAACTCATGGGCTCAAGTGGTCCACCGGCCTCATAGCTGGGACTGCAGGCACATGCCATGATACCTGGTTATTAATGTATAAATATAATCTCAGGGCCAGAATTAGCTTCGTGCTTGTGCATACTAGGAAGTAAAATAGGGATGTGGGTTTTGTGGCAGTAAGTGAAATAGTTTCCATTTTTTCCCCCAGCTAATATACAAATTTGATAATTGGTCAAACAGGTTTCCTTTTAGAAAAAAAGCTCAGAAAGTAATTTACAGAGGGGGACTTGCCAGTAGGTGTGCATCTGTCTGGGACAAAGTTCCTCCAGTCGGTGTTAATAAGCATGTCAGTGTCATCTTTTTTTCTACCCTCTCGGGGCTGTTCGTTCCCACCCCCCACAATGAAGGCTGTATGTATTCATAGAGGAAAGAGCTGAAGGGCCTTGTAACAATGATCGGAACATCAAACCAAGCCCCAGAAGAACACAGCATGTCCAGGGGGCCGAGGCTGAAGGGCAGACCGTCCCCCCAGCGATTACATTTGGATTACCTCTTAATCTGCTTTGGTATTTGACCGCCAGCCTAACCACCACAGGCCGCGTTTGGAGGATATTGAGTACTTTCATCCCCGGGCCCTTGAGCGGCTTTATAAATGACCCACTCGATTCCCTTCAGCCTCCTCGGGGATGGGCCAGGCAGCTGGTTAATAGCCACATAGCAATGTTGCAGTGTTTTAGGGCAGAAAAGAAGAATCCTGCATCCAGTTTAAGCTGCAGGGAGTATTTAGGGAAGGGGAATGTAATTATCCGTATTGGAAGTGGGCCAGGCCTTGGAGCTTTGGGGAAAGAGGCCTTTAGGACCTCCACTTTCCAGCCCACCTGAAAGATGGGGCTGCTTTCAGCAGTCTGGGGTGTCAGCCTGCTTCCTGCTGACGTGGGAAGAAGCCCCCAGGCATTGCCTCCTCCATCCATTCTCCCGTCAGACCCTTCCAGGGTCATTGGAAGTCTCCTTTCCAAAGACTGGCCCTGACTCAGCCCAGAAGAGGACAGCACCCCAGAGAGCTGCCTTGTACACACCAGTTTGGGTTTAACATATAATCAAACCAGGATGAAGCAGGTGGAGCAGTCCTGTTGCCGCAGGAGCTGTCCTTGAGTACAGGAACAAAGAAGAACCAGAAAGCCCAAGACTGTGCCGTGTGCACATATGCCCACACATATGGGAAAAGTAAGGACTTCAGAATCTTTCATTGGATCTTGACACTTGAAAGATTGGAAAGTATGTGTTACATTCTTACACGAGTATAATTCCCCAGGGTGTTTTTCAAAAAGTGAGATGGCCAAGAACACCAAGCCCCCATGGCCCCACATAGCGTTAGAGGTGAGAGAGAAGAGAGCCAGCAGGTCTGTGCTTTTTCCTTCTAGGGCATGTTTCTGAGGAAGACTGTGCTGGCCTTCCTTAAAGAGGAGGACTAGGTGGGAAGTCCTGAAGTGATTCTTGCCTCTAGGGCCCATACTGGTGATGTCCCCAGGGCAATGAGTGTAACAGAGCCCATGATTACAGGACATCTTGCTTTTCCAGCCCAGGTATATAAAAATTCATCATATTGCCCCTTCAGATAACCAAACCTGGCCTTTAAATATAGAAATAGAAGCTGAGCATGGTGATGCATACCTTTAATCCCAGCACCCAGGAGGCAGAGGCAGGAGGATCTCTGTGAATTTGAGGTTAGCTTTGTCTAAATAGCATGTTCTGGAACAACCAAGACTATACAGAGACCCTGTCTCAAAAAAAAAAAAAAAGAAAAGACAAAGCAGTGCTTGAGGAAGCCTTTCAGAATGTTAAATCTGCTTAGAATACTCGGAGACTATAGTTTACCTCTTTATTGATGAATGAATTCTGAATATGGGGTAATAAGACCCAAATTATCTTTCTGTTTTAAGACAGGATTTTGTTACCTAGCCCAGGATAGCCCATAGCCTCCATCCTACCAACCAGCCTAAGTGTGTGTGTGTAGCACTGCGATCAGTAGACCTGAATCTTAACTGCCACTTTTATAAGTGTATCTCACTGTTGCTCAGTAATTCTACCTGGTCCCCTGGAGAATAGAGGTGAAGGGGGCAGGTGAGGAAGAAATGCCTTCTCCTCAGTAAACAAACAAATAAAAATAGAACTGTTAGACTAGACGTGTCCTAAGTGACTGCCTCCTTAGGCCCGTGATGACTATGCTCTGACTTGCAGCAATGCCAGGGCGACACGGGCTGGTCTGAGTGGTCTCCGCCAGGTGGTGGTGGCGCACACCTTTGATCTCAGGACTTGGGAGGCAGAGGCAGGCAAATCTGTGAGTTCGCCGCCTGCCTGGTCTACACAGTGAGTTCTAGGACTGTCAGAGTTACATAGTGGTGCTGGGGTGGTTGTGCGTACTGTGTGAGCTGTCCCCTACTACGGTCAGCATGTCTGAGGGAAAGTACTGTCCTGCCTCGTTTCTTCTATATATACTGTTGCTGGCTCCCTGGCCCTTTTCCTTCTGAGTGCTGAGGATCAAACCCATGGTCTCATGCATGCTAGGCAGAGGCTCTACCACTAAGCTGCACCCCAATCTGCACAGCATTTTATACGCGGTTTGAGGATCCAGGGGTGATCTTTGCTCTAGTGCGGAGTGGGAGTCATCATCTTGTCGTAGTAAGCTGCTGCTAGGAAGTGTCTCTCACTTGTTTGCAGCTGTGACAGGCCCCAGAGGCTGGCTTCCAGTTGACTGAGGTATTACAGTGGCTAGGCTTCCATGCACCCCTGGTCACAGTCCATTCACTTAAGGAAGTATTTGTGGGTGTAAAAAGTTGCCTAGAAAGCATATTTCCAAGTTTTATTCTTCCTTATTAATTTTCATTATAAACTTGCAAATGTGTTTCTAGGGAGAAATCTTGGCCCTAAGATGTAATAAAACCATACTGCAGAGTGCAGCAGACCTTATAAAAAGCCCATATTCAGGGGAAAGTCCTAATTTTACATCACGCTTCTGTGCTCGGCTTTTGTGCTCACAGTGGTGAGCATGTGCAGGATTGCCCCAACTGATGAAAAGCCCCCAGGCCCGGTGCTGTCACCCTTCTGCCCCACTGAAAAGAGACCCACCCCGGAAACAGCTGTGGTACCCTACCAGGCCTCTGGGAGTTGCTCAGCTCCCAGAGCAGCTACAGGAGGCTGCAGGAGTTCAGCACTGACTGCTCAGCCCTTGCAGTAGGGTGCCCAAACTCCACAGCCCCAGGTTGGCAGAGCAGGAAGGGAAGGGTGGAGGGAGCTCCTCCTCGACAGAGTACCCCTGCCACTGGCGGGTGGCACAGCAGCCGCCAGCACAAGGCTCAGTGGGGCTCACTTCCCAGGGCTGCCCACAACTCTTGTCTGGATTTATGGTTTCCATGATATGTGTGTCTTATTCTAAAAGACACCAACAAGAACTAGACCTGAGCCAAGCGGTGGTGGCACACGCCTTTAATCCCAGCACTTGGGAGGCAGAGGCAGGTGGATTTCTGAGTTTGAGGCCAACCTGGTCTACAGAGTGAGTTCCAGGACAGCCAGGGCTACACAGAGAAACCCTGTCTCGAAAAACCAAAAAAAAAAAAAGAACTAGACCTGGCAGCACAGGTCTGGAAGCCCCGCACCTATGCCAGGAAGATCACCCTAAGGTCAGTAGCAGCCTAGGCTACCGAATGATTTTCATCACAAACCAAACCTGGAGCCTATAGGGCCAGGGCTAAACAACCTCATCAACAACAAAAGAACCTTCTACAAATATCTGAGTAATAAAACCTGGAAAGTAAAGATCATTATTTGCGTTATCAAGTTATAAATGTAAGGATCTATTATTATTTTACAAAAAACTCCACATTTATAATTAGTCCATTGTAAGCTGTGTTTTTGTGCTCTGTGTAAAGGTTACCCTTGTGTTATTTAAATGCTGATTTCTCTGCCCTCCTGTCTTGTTTCAATCTGACATTGTGATGCTTATGTCAAGAATCTCCTGTCTCAAGTTTGTGTAAACAGTTCTTACCATCTATTCTCTGCCTTGTCAATAAATACTGATCACCCAATGCCTGGGCAGAAGAGAGAATAGGGTGGGATGTACGCCAACCAGAGAAGGGGGGGAGGAGGCAGGCAGAAAGGGAGAAAGAGAGGGAGAGAGAGATTGATTGATTGATTCAGATGAGCCAGGAGGATGGAGAAACTGGAACCGTGAGGAAGATGGAAACACACCTGAACCAGCTCAATAATAATATGCAAGTATCATGGGGTAGGTCTGGGAGATGGCCAGATAGGAGTTAAGGTAGATCACTTAACTGCTCCGTTCCTGAGATGCAACTTGAGATAAATCGTGGTTTCTCTGTATAGTTCTTGGGGACTAGCATAAGGTAAAGAAGTTGTCAGATTAATTCACTGTTTACATTTATATTAAGAATAATTTACTTGGGCTGGAGAGATGGCTCAGCAGTTAAGAGCACTGACTGCTCTTCCAGAGGTCCTGAGTTCAATTCCCAGCAACCACATGGTGGCTCACAACCATCTGTAATGGGATCCGGTGCCCTCTTCTGGTGTGTCTGAAGACAGCTACAGTGTACTCATATACATAAAAATAATTTAAAAAAAAAAAAAGAATAATTCTCTTACAATCCATTAAAATGTAATGTATAAATGCCGGCCAAGCACACAAAGCAAAAATAAATAAATCTCACAAAATACAGTGTATACCTAAGACTTTATGTGTTCATTTTGATGCTAGAGGTCAATCCTAGTACGTGGGAAAATTGTCGATGAGTTACACGCCAGCTGGAGATTGCATTTAAATACAACGTTTGTGCTATCGGGGTTTTTGTTGTTTGCAGTTGTTTTAAGGCAGGTGTACCTGAAATAAGTGAATGTCTTTAATTGGACTCTCTGAATCATGAGACAAATCTGGACAAACAGCTTTCACTCAATTCACTTTTCCTTTGCATGGTTTTCTAGAGGGGAAGAATGCACCCAAAGGGGTGTGCCAGGGTGCAGGCATACTCTGAAATCCGAGCACTTGAGGCCAAGACACAGGAATGGTCTGAAAACAGCCTGGGCTATCTAGTAAGATGGTGGCTCAAGAAACACCAGCAAAGCACAGCTAGACTTCTCCTGCAGACTCAGATGAAATGGCCTTTGTTGCCCTTTGCCTTCTGCTGTGTGCCACACCCCGTGATGCCTCTCAGAGCTCCGTCCCTGGCCCATGTGTATGCCTGCCTTTGAAACGGACTTTGCAAGTTATCTGCTGCTGAAGTGGCCCGTTTGACTTCCCAGGTTATGGATGATTCCTGGCTCGGATACACAAGGCCCAGCATTGAGACCAAAGCCTGGGCTTCTCCTGTTCCAGTTACCAGGTCTTGTCAGACTTGGCAGCAAAGAGCTTTAATCCATTGCTTGTTTCTCTCTGCAGTGAGAAAGTGGCGTGTCAAAAATGCCCTGGGAGCCTTGGGCCAGTGGCAGCTTGAAGTGGGAGAGCCAGTGCCCTCTGCAGCTGGGAGCCCGGGATCCGAGCTCATCAAGGAAAGTAATGCCAATGTATGTCTGTCTGTCTAAGGTTCTATGGGCATTGGGAGGAGACTCCCGACTCCTAAGGGCAGGGTCCATTGTTCACCTTATATCCACCATGCCCACCTAGCCACAGTAGGTTTATGTGAACATCCAAAGGGTATGTCACAGCAATAGCCACTGCTTCAGGTAGGGAGCCATGGGGAGGAGAGGGGCTTCCTGTCTGGCTCTGAGAAGAGCCTGGGGAGGGGGAGGAACCAACCCTTTGTGCCTTTCCCCATGAATGGTCCTTGATAAACTGGGCATCATACCATATGCCTCTAATCCCAGCACTTGAGGAGGTGGAGGCTGGAGAACCATACTAGAAGGCCATCTTACTACACAGTGAGTCTGAGGCCAGCCTGGGCTGATTTGCTTTTCATAGCCCATCTTCATGCGCAAGGACACCAAAACAAGTTTCCAGTGGCGGATTCGAAATCTCCCCTACCCAAAGGATGTCTATAGTGTGACTGTGGCCCAAAAGGAGCGCTGTGTCATTGTTAGAACGACAAACAAAAAGTGAGTAGAGTGGTGGGCTTGGGTTTTCTGTGTGTGAGCGAGTGGAGTGAGCCCCAGGCTGCTCCATATCGGGGAGGCGGGTGCTGAGAGTGGACCAGGTAACTGCAGCGGCTCCCTCGAGGCAGCAGAACTCGGCCAGTTTCTAATTTCGTAGGTGGCATATACTGGGGCTCACGTGAGCATTTGTTGAATGAATGAGGGTTTAAATAATCACATAGCCATTAGCTTGTGATCTGGTAGTTTTACTCTAAGGTTGTTATGTCTGATCTGGTGAACTTGGTTTGATGACATCACTGCATTGGCAGGGGGTCAAGTCCTGGAAGGTGCACCTGCCTTGGTGGCAATTTGAGACTTTAAAGTATTAGACAGTGAGTGCAGTAGCAGCTTCCATCCCTCCCCAGACTGAAAGAACGTGGGCAGATGTTTGGCTCTCGGAAATCTCTGAAATTGTGTTTCAGATTCTCTCTGTGGTCTGCTGGGTGAAGGCAGTGGTTAGGTAAGGTTTGAGAGGAGGTGGCCGAGGCGGGATCACATTTGGGTTTCTGCCACTCTGATCATCACTGGAAGAGCCTTCAAATGAATCCATTTCAGCCTGAGCTAGAAAGAGGATGTGGCCAATTCTAAGCTGGGGCTCCATTTGGGGGTTTTTTGTTTTTATTTAATCTTCTCATCCACAAGCTGCCAAACTCCAGCCTGATGCTTGGTACAGAGCCCAGCCCCATGGTGCTGCCCTATCATCTGACACTACAGGAGAGCTCCCTGCCCTCCGCTCCCTCCCTCTTTAGGTGGTGTGGTAGTCCCCATCCCCCTAAGAGGCCTGCCTACAGGGAAGCAGGGGAGCTCCCACCCACCTCCAGCACAGCCCTGGGTATGGTCCTCCTCTTAGCACCCCACACCCTGTCACTTTGGCAGGGTTAAGGGGACAGGGAAAGGGTAGAGATGAATGAATTAATTTCAGGATTATTGCTGTACATGCAGCCCGCAGCCCCTGTAGTGGACCTTGTCTATAAATATAAAGTCATAATAATAGGGGTTTACGTTTATAAAGCACACTCGAGTCCTAAGATAAAAGGCCGTTTATTCCCGTTATTGTTCTCATCATTAACAGGAGTCAGTGCCTAAAGTGGAATTTAGCAATTTCAGACAACAGAGAAATTGCCTGTAGGAAAACAAACTCTATGCTTCAGCAAGCATTCCCTGGCGGAAGAGGCCCTGGGTCCAAACTGGGAACAAAAGTGCTTCTGATAGCACTTGAATCTGCAGCTTAGCACTTTGTGGAGCTGGCTGCTGCCTCCTTTTTGTCCCCCAGAGGTCACTGTCGAATACAGATATCAGGCAGAAATGTGATTACAAGAGTGCTCCAAGAAAGGCTAGCTAGCTCACCAAAAAATTCATCTGTGAGCAGATCCTCTGGGCCCCATCTCCTGCGCACATAGACCATATATGCCATAGGTGGCGCTATTGGCCAGGGGCTCCATAGCTCGTGGGGCATTCCAGCACCCTGTGGCGGGGATTGGGTACATTGTTGAGACTAGCGCAGGCAAGGTAGGGTGGGAGTGGTACCCTGGTAGGAGGGCTTCCCACAAAGGGGGGAAACGGTATTTGGGTGCTTACTTTGAAACAGTTTCTGAGTCCTAACCAGGTTCAGCCCTGCCCCCTGCAGGTCCATGAGATAGGATGCCAGAGAGGCTGCCAGCTATTGCCAGCCCTTTCCTGCACCTACCTTCTCCGTGGAGAAATACCATCAAACAAAGCACAAGAGTGTTTTACGTGCAGGTTCTAATTTTTTTCAGAATACTTTTAAAATCCCTTTCCTGGTCATCATGTGATCCATGGTAGACATGCAGCATATTAATGGATGTAGAACGGCACGTAAGAGGTCAGCACCAAGTGACCCGTGCAGAGAAGAGTGTGGCCTTCTTGCTCAGCACCTGGGCATCTGCAGTGCGCCCTACCATGGCTCTCTTCTTCACCTGGAGGTGTGCCCTCATTTTAATATTCCAGCGTGTGGTTCCCAGCGAAAGCTGCATAGTTGCCTGGCTGCTATCTGCCTGGCCCCTGGAGAATGTGGTTAGCCACTTTGTTTAAAGAAGTTGATTCCAGGGTCTTGTGGTAGTCCTCAGCCTCGGTATTAATACGATGAGCTGGGGAAGGAAGAAACTATTTCTACATGATTCAGGTGTGGTACCATCTGGTCCCGATAAGAATATTTGTGTAAAGAATGTTCCAGACCTCAGCCTGGAAGCCGGCAGCTGTTAAGGGGAAAGATGGAGTGTATGCTGGACTAGGAAGATGCTGGCTTAAATCGGCCATGTGTCAACTGTAGTATTTTGGCCAATGCTCCCTGTACTGTGGCCAAGGTGCCAAAGCAAGGGATCTGAAGAAAGCCTGGCTAACTGCACTGTGATGATCCTGTAACCCCGGGTGTAGTAGTAAGCATCACCAGAAGGTAGGACTCGGTGGTCAGATAACTTGAGCACAGTCAGACTCACTTGAGTGTGGGCCTGTTCATTGTGAGTCCAGGAGTAGCAGGAAGTGGGGACAGGGCATGTCTAGTGCTGAGGCTAGCACAAGCTGCTGCCACTCTCAGGCAGGATGGCTGGAGATGTGTGCAGGCTAGAGGAGCATGGGGCAGGGCTCATGGAACTCTTCACAGCTCCTGCTCCTGCCTCAGCTCTCCCTCAGGGACGGGTGAGGGGGCTCAGGGAATTGGGCAGGGGAGAAGGAACTGTGTTTCAGAAGCACAGTGGGTTCCTCTCATCCAGGCACTGGTGACAACTCAAGTTCTGTATTGTTGCAGAAAACCCTGAGTAGGTGAGTGGGGGGTGGCTGTGCATAGGGGAAACTCACAAAAGTTGTTTAACCTCAGCCTCTCAGGCCTGCGCTGCTGGCACCAGCTGCCTCTGATTCCTAGACTCACTCGAGGCAGGGGTAGGGTAAGGAAAGGGGCAAGCCATACACCTTAAGTTCCCCGGGATCCTGAAGTTGCCCTGGGGGGGGGCTCAGGGTGGAGACAAACCCTGGGCTGCTTCTCCTCCGTTGGCCCCGCCTGGGAGTGGGTGTGGGAGGCCCTTCTCTGCTAGCTCTACTTTCTGTGTATATTTGCAAGGAAGATGTTAACACTTCCTAACCGGCCTTTGTGTTCACCTAATCTCTGCTGTTTAACCTTTGCCCCCCTGCTATTATCAGCGTCTGCCACCTTTGCTGGCCAGACCAGGGCCCCAGGAAAAGCCCTCACTCAGCCTGTTGGCTAGCAAGAGGATGAAGCAGGCATTCCGTCCTGTGCAGGCAGATGGATCGCCTTTCCCTGGGGCAGAGCTTTGGAAAAGAAAGCAACTTGCAGTACCATTAGGATCCCCAGCCCCCACTCCTTTTGAACTGTCAGTCTTTAAGTAAACATTCTTTTCCTGCGTTGGGTCCCAGCACCTTGGTGGTGAGAGGGGAACCTGGGATGAGAGGGCCCCCAGCGCCTCTTCTAAACTGAGGGATTTGGGCAGGGAGGACAGGCCAGAAGTGCTGCATTGATGTCAACTCTCTGAGTCCCCAGGGCATCAGGGCTTTTGAAGTGGACTCAGTGTAGCTGTCACCACAAGGGCCAGGACCCTCTGAAGTATTAAAAGCCATTCTCTCTGGGCCCATCTCTTGAGTTTGTTGTACCTGCCTAAGGCATTTCCCTCCTCAGCCCACACAGCCTCTCTCTCTGCAGAAAGGGACCCCTTGTCCAGGTGAAGGCTCTAGCAGCCCCTGGCCAGTGCCCAACCCACACAGCCACCAGGGAGACTGCCAAGTGATGCTGTTTGAGAGGAAGGGCCTTTCTTTAGGCCCTGGTCTAAAAAGCATCAGGTGTGTGGGGAAATCTGTTCCTGACTCCTACACACTGACAACTGACCAGGGAGGCAGGCGGCACCTCATCTCCCTCGGCTGCATTTCCTCAGGCAAAGCCTGGGGTCTGTGTTTCTCTGGTTGGTTTTATTTTTACTCTGTGTGAAAATGAAGGGCTGGCGTCCTGTGGGCAGGAAAAGGGTCCAGAGTCTGGGCTCCACGGTCCTTTAGCTTCACAGCTTGTCTCCCTGGGGAGATAGCTCTTTTTGTTGTGCCTTCCTATGTCTGGTTTTCATGGTCCCTCTAAGAAGGCCCCATGAGGCTTGGGGTGCTCATTGTGTAGTTGGGAGTTCCAGCCATGCATGTTGAGTCCCTCTGGCCCCCCTGGGCTAATCTCAGAACTCCCCCTGGCTCTGCTCAGTTCTGGCTATGAGGCCACCAACATCCTAAGAACCTCAAACAGGCCTTTCCTGTGGCTTGCCCTGTTTCTTCTCCAGCTGTACAGAAAATGGGGGAGAGCTGTGGAGAACCTATTGTCTCTCAACTGTCAGGGTCTCCATGCTGGTTCCCCAGTAGCCTCTTGTGTCCCCACAGATACTACAAGAAGTTCTCCATTCCTGACTTAGACAGATACCAGCTTCCTCTGGATGATTCTGCACTGAGCTTTGCTCACGCCAACTGCACCCTGATAATCTCTGTAAGATTTGCCCACACTTGGCACCAGGAAGAGGCTTCTCATCCCTCACCCACTCCCCTGCCCTCAAGCACCCACACCCTGGTGTGCTTGGTGGAGGACAGGCATCTCCTGTTCATCTGGGGGTGGGGGACGGAGACCAAGAGCCACACCCCAAAGCTCACAGGGTGGGAGTGGGGGTAGGGCAGAGTATGTATGGCGGGAAAGTGGGGGTAATCACAAACCTTAGGTTGTCACCTTGGGTCTGCTCCTCACCAGCCACGGGAGCTGAGCAAGTCCTTCAGACCTGTACACCATCTGTACTCAGCCATCCAGGTTTCCTCATGTACAAGGAGTACGGTGGAGAACTAGAGTGAGTGTGTGCAGGGAGAGGCTAGTAACTGCGTTATGCTTTCTCCCTGGTTCCCTCCACAGTATCAGAAGCCAAAGGAGGTTATGGCGGCTGAGTCCGAGCTACAGAAGGAGTTAAAGAAGGTAAAGACGGCCCATGGCAGTGATGGTGACTGTAAGACGCAGTAGCTGTCAGGAGCCTTGCCCCTCAGTGTGGAGGAAACTGTGAGACTTCCGGCTTGGGCTTTTATGGCAGCCTCTTCTCTTCTGAGAACTACACAGAGTCCACAGACCTGGCTCTTGGGCACAGCTTGCTTCCCCCTGTGGTTTTGTACCTGAGTAAAGTCATCTGCAGCTGCTCTAGGACTGACTGCCCTCGTCTCCACTTCTGTGTTGCCCTGGCCTTCCCAGGGAAGAGGTGCGTGACAGCCCACTCACCTCTCACCCCGGGGGCCTCCCACACAAGCCTTCCAGCTAAAGGGGGAGAAGAGTGGGAACAGGGCTGGCACCCTGTAACCCCCTGTGTGCCTTACATGAGCGGCTCAGGAAAAGCTCTGAGGCAGGTGTGGCAAAGGGGAAGTTTTAGAATTCAGCTATCTTGAAAACAGCACAGAATGAATGGTAAGACACTGTGGTTAAAAAGAACATAGTTACCATATTGTCAAAGGTGTGTGTATGGTGGGACAGAGGTGAAAGGTCACCATAGCTCAGCATCCTAGAGCCCTCCGACAGTTCCTTGTCTATACCCTGAAGAGGTAGAAGAAACCTTTTTGTTCTTGGGGACACAGCGCCATGGTTTTGTCCTTTCCCTGTACACATTCCTGAGTTTAAATGTGATATTCTGCCTTCCTGGAGCCTCTTAGAATGACCAAACCACGAAAGAACCAGATTTGTCAACAATTAAATTTTATTTTTATAAAAATTAAAATGGTAACATGTTTCCCACAGCTGGCCTGAGGAACAGCTAGCCCAGAACCCCAAACTGACAGGTTTTCTTTGTCCATTCTTTGTTTCAAAGCAAAACCAGACTAGTACCTCAGATACGAGCTCCCAGCTCCAAGATGTTGGCCAAAGTTATGATCTGACTGAGGAGGTGGCACATCTCTTTCTGTCTGGAATGGGGGAGCCCCCTCACCTCACTCTGTAGGCTGCAGTAGTGCTGTGAAGGGCTTGCGAGCAGGCTTGGCCCTACTGTAAACATCTAAGTTCAGGTACATTCTTCTAAGAGCACAGGAGGGCTCATGTCAGAGTCAGCCCGTGTCCAGGACTCAGTGCTTCAGGTGCCAGGGCATGGTGGCCAGAGACCTAGGAACTCAGCAAGGCTGGGAAGAGGAATGAGGCATGACTTCACCTGCCAGGCAAGAGAGGTCCCTGAGTAGCCGACTTGCCCAGCCCATAGGCAGAGGTGGTCTGTCATGGGTTTTGAAAGTCTAGGACGTGGAGGTTGTAAGACAGTGCAGCGTAGAGATGCCTGGTGGTGAACCGCAGGCAGTACACAGGACTGCTGAGTGGGGTGGACGTCAACGGGAAGGCCTGCAAGGGAGGCACAAGAGTGATGAGAACATCTCAAGTGGGAGATAGGGGTACCCTGACTCAGGAGTTCAGACCAGTGACACAGAATGCCTGCATCCTGATTTAGGTACACCCTTGGCCATGTCATCCTCTCTCAGATGCAACCCACAGTGAGTCTTGACATCCCAGAGGCATACACTGGGTGGGACACTTACATGCAGGCAAGCCCGCTGGCGTCGGTCCCACAGCCGCACGAGCCCGTAGTAGGAGGAACCTGTGGCCAGCAGGTGGTTGCCATCTGTCTGCAGGCAGTAGAAGGTACTGTCATGAGGCTCCTCCCACTCCATGACACATTTCCTGTCCAGGAAGAGAGAGTGATAAAGATAGGTTAGGGAGCCCTCCAGCCCGGCTTCTCCAGGGAGAGAGACAGGTTAGGGAGCCCTAATGGACTCGAGTAATGTGAAACCTGACTCACCAAATTCCTTTTTTTTTTTTTAATAAATATTATTTATTTAATGTATTTGAGTACACTGTAGCTGTCTTCAGACACATCAGACCCCATTACAGATGGTTGTGAGCCACCATGTAGTTGCTGGGAATTGAACTCAGGACCTCTGGAAGAGCAGTTAGTGCTCTTAGCCACTGAACCATTTCTCCAGCCCCCTCACCAAATTCCTTAACGACCAAACCTAATGGAGCCTTGCGCCATAGAGGCAACATATCCTCATCTGTGTTCTCCCGGCAGACTACCTGACATAGGACCCATTGTAGAGATTCTAAGAAATGTCTGCCTTTTCAGTCTCCCTGGCCACAGTGACCAGAGCTGCCTAAGGGTAGGGAGCCTAACCTTGATATGACCTTGCTAACATGGAGCCTCTGTGCCCTGGGCTGACTCAGGACTAAAAAGAGCCTGCACCAGTGCAGGGCTCCTGTGCATGTTTCCCACCCAGCACACTCACCGGGTACTTGTGCGGAGGTCCCAATAGCGAACATAGGTGTCATAACCACAGGACAGCAGTGTAGAGGGGGACTCATACATGACATCTAGCACCCCAGCCCCTGGGGGAAAGTCACTGCCCAGATGCGTGGTCAGCTGCCCACTGGAAGAAAAAAGAAGGGCAGACAGTGAAAGGCCATGCTGGCAGCTGGGTGCGCCCTGAAGAAGAGGGCCGAGAGAAGATATGCTGAGCCACAGGACCTCCAAATAGCAACATGGCCCAGCCCTTACCCCCCCTCCCCCCGAAGCCTCAGTGGGGCAAATGCACTCCGCCACACCTGCATGCTGGCTGCCTGCTCCCTCTGGAGCAATGAATGGGTCTTGCTGAAGGGGTCGGCCCCCCTCAGAAGCACACACTTGGTTACTTTATACTCCTTGATCTGGCAGGTCATGCAGTTCTGAGCTGTCTGAGTCCAGTGCCTTAATTCTTGCCTGTAATCTCGGGCTCAAACCTTATTGGGGATAAAGACCACACAAAGGGAGAAAGGAGAGTCCTAGGAAATGTTAAAACAAGTAAACACCTTTGTGTCCAGGGACAGAAATAGCTGAGAAAGCAGCTTAGTGTGCTGGTCCCTGGTGTTCTCGGTCTCTGGCCCCCAGCCCAGGGCTAACACGCCTCTGTGATCACAGCCCCCAGCCTGCTGGGCTCCAGCCTGCTCCCCCACCCGTACCCCACCCGGTGGCCGAGAACAGATTACTGAGAAGAACAATTTCTTTGTGACTGTGTAATTCCCTCCGTGACCGCGGCAGTGGGCAGACCTCTCACCCCATGCCAGACCCCTAGCAACCACGTAGGGGGGCCTCTTGGCCCTAGCAACTGCCCCTCAACATCAAGTGCACCAGCTAATCCTGTGGCCAGGGGATGGGTGGATGTATTGAGCTTCTGCAGAATGTCTGGGGGGTGGGGTGATAGAGAAGAGGCACCCTCTAGGCCCAATGCCTCAGCCTTCTTTTCAAGGCCCTCCTCCTCCATGGTATGACAGGAGAAACAAGGCCATGGACACATCACAGGGATGCTCAGGTAAGAGGCCTGAACAGTCATCAGCAAAGGGCTTTGAAGCAGGCGAGGCTGCTAAATGTGTCTAAACATAGACTTCTGCTCCATGCTGTCCCCATCACAGACTCTTACCTAGCCTACTCCCCCAAAAAGCCACCGTCTTGTAACGTAGTGAAGGAGGAGGCTGGGGCTCTCTCTTTACCTACGTGGCCTTTCACTGTGAACACTGAAGGCTTCTAAGGAGCACTACTGCTGTCCACTGAATGGTTACATCCCAGATTGGCACCTCTGTGCCCAGCCACCTTCCCAGGGATATTCTTGATGTATGCAGTGGCCAAGTGTTGGCCTGGGGAGATAAAGATAGGCTTGTGTAGCAGGTGGTGGCACACACCTTTCATCCCAGTACTCAAGGGGCAGAGGCAGGTGGATCTCTCTGAGTTCAAGACTAGCCTGGGCTACAGAGTGAGCTCCAGGAAGCCCTTACACAGAGAAACCCTGTGTTGAAAAAAAAAAAAAACCACACACACACAATTAAAACAAAACAAAAAAAACAGGCTGTCTTCCAGGGACTGGGGTAGACATTTTCTCCCCAGGTCAATGTCTGATAGAGACCCAGATATGCCCTGCCTTTCCAGACCAACCACTAACCACAACAGCCATGGGAGGTGGGCGGAGTCTATCTGTAGGTGCACTTGGGTTTGTATACACCAGGTGGGAGCTGCTGTACTCCACATTTCTCCCTTTCCAGATTGTGGGGCCTGCCCACTCCATTAGTAAGGCTGTAAGGAATGATTGAGGAACTCTCCCCTTTAATCTGTGGAAGTAATTTCATGTTTGTTTGAAATAGAAGATGAAAGACTCTGGGTAGGGGTGGAGTCCAGTGGAGTCCATCTGCCCACCCTGTTGCTGGGATTCTGAGAGAGAGAGACCTGGGCACTCACTGCTGGTGGGGTCAGCAACGAGAGGGGGCACAACCAGACTGAACCACTAATCTGGATCCTGTGCACTGCCCAAGAAGCCCCCAATACAGCACAGCCCAAGGGGTCTGGGGGAGACCCTTGGCCTAGCCCAAGAAGTTTCTGCTTTACTTTCTCTAGGACTCTCAAGTGGCCACACAGACTTTAAACAACCAATAAAAAGATACACTTTCTTTGGCCTTGAGGCTCAGGACCCTCGAAGCTCTGTTGTAAAGCGGCAAGGTTAAGTTCAGAGCATCAACTGACACACCAGGCTCTGGGAAATGGCCTGTCTCTTCTAATAGTGGCCCAGCGGTGCCACAGGAGCCCTGCTGGGGCTTTGATTTGGGAAAACAAACAGAAATGGCACCATGGGCCCTTCGGGTTCCCACCCCAGGCCCAATTTACGTAGAAAACTATAGCATAGCGGTTGTGATGAGGAGAGGCTGGTCAACAATAGCCCTCCGGCCTGTGTCTCATCCCCTCCTGTGCTGCTGTTCTCACTGCAAGTGTGTTCTTGTAAAAACGATTAGATTGCAATTTGTATAACGTGGTGACCCCCAAATTCAGACATTTCACCCCCTTTCTCTGGAAAGAATGTTAAGAATGCTTCTCAGCTTCTGGCTGTGGGGGGAGGGGGTGGTGTGTGCAGAGCCTTGGCTGCCCCACAACTTGTGTGGGAACAGGGCTGTAGCTCAGAGCCCCAGGCCAAGACAGGAGCACAAACTGGGCTTGTCACTATAGATTCAGACAAAAAAGCCCCTTCTCTTCCAGCTCTTGTAGACAAAGTCGAGGCCTCCAGGAGCTGCTGCAGGCCGGGGACCTCCACACACAGGCTTCCCAGGCCTCCCAAGCCTGACTCCAGCAATTCTCTCTCCACCCAGGGAAAGATAAAGACAGATAGGGTGGGCACAGGGTGAGCCTGATGAATGACACAGGTTAAGTATGAGTGCTAACGGAGCCCTGTTCCCCTGGCACAGCCTCTGCAGCTTCCTCGGTGAGGCTCTAGTACCTGGGCAGGAAAAAGCAAGCCAAGTGGGACCATATCCCTGAAGAGTCTCTCAAAACAGAAAGCAGGTCTCCTGGCCCTGGCTCACCCTGCTGACCAGGAGAAAGAGAAATTAAATAATGTATTGCCATTAGCCACTGTGGCCCAGTGGACGGAGGCATTTCCCTGCCCCCAACCTGGACCCTGCAGAGTCTAAACACCGTGCTGTGATTCACTAGGGGTGGGGGAGGGAGCTCTGTGTAGCCCTGGCTGATCTGGAACTCTGTAGACCAGACTGGCTTCTAACTCAGATCACCCTGCCTCTGCTGGGATTAAAGGTGTGTACTGCCACCACACCTCTCAGCAAGGCTGCACTCTTACCCCGCCATACGCTCAGCACAGGCCTCTTGTACTAGATACTCTGGTGCTCCCGGCCCACAGTCCACAGTGACGCATGCTGGTGGCTCTCACATCTTCCAGCTACTTCTAGTAGTCTGATGTCTGACGGTACTCCCTGGAGCCTAAGCACAGACGCTGTGCTTCCCTTTGGGTGTCAGGGCTCCTCATCTGGCCTGTGCCACCCTGAACCTTAACTGTGGTTTTGGGGGAAAGGGGAGTTAAGCCCGACAAGTGTTACTTCCTCTCTCAAAGGGCAAATGGCCTGAGAGTTACATCAGGTCCTCGGATCACTAAAGAAAGTAGTGTTCCCTCTTCTCTCCCTCCCATAACAATTGATTGAGCACCTTCTATATGCAAAGTATCATGTTTTAGCAGAAATTACAGAGATGTGAGCCACGCTATAAAGGACTTACTGTCCCTCCTTTCAGTGCGTGTTCAGTCCAATGAGAGAGAGAAGTCTAAATTTATACTCAACTAACAGTGAAAAAAGAACTTTCTATGAGGAAGCTTGGCATTTTGGGTGAGGGGAATAAGTGATTCTTTAGTTAGTGACAGGGTTGTGACAGGCAATGAAAAGGGAAAGCAATGACAGAGGTGAGGCTTGGCAGTGTGAGGGACCACATCACAGTCTCTGGCATCCAGATGGCAGGGGACTGTGGATGCACAACCCTAGCTGCCATAGAGTACAAGAGGCTTTGGGTGGAGTAGTAGTCTCCGATCAGCCCTCAGATTATGAAAAAAGAAGCCAAAGCTACAGAGGAAATACCTTCAAGTTACACACCAAGAAAGCAGTCCAGGAGATAGGCTGAACTGCAAAAGCAGCCTGGTAGTGTCATGAGAGGAATGGATCTGGCTATCTAGGCTTCAGGTGACAGAGTCGCTGCTACCTTTACAGCAGCTCACATGGTTGAGCCCCTGTGTCTGGGAGGCACTACACTGAGTGCTTCATATATTCTGGCTCATGTGGTCCTTAGCATTGGCCTGGGGTCTCTTAACACCACTTTACAGATGAACAAGCCAAGGCTCAGGCTGCACCTAGTAAATACAAGTCAGGACCATAGACTCAGGCCTGCCTGCTCCACTGTACACTGGTGGCTTCCCCACTTTGCTCACACACACAGCACCTCAGATAGCATCTGTCCAGTTCCACAGCTGGCCTGCCCCAGGAGATTCAAGGCCCAGCTTCAGGCCCTCACTTGTGCTCTGCAGGCCTCTGTACCTCATGAGTGCCTAAGGGTCTGGTCCTCAATAGGAGTAAGAGATTCAAGGAAATATATTCCAAATAAAGAAATGTCAAATGTTTCTTTGAAAAGTTGCCGGTGCCACAGTGTATGTATAGAAGTTGGGGCAATTTAAAGACGGTTATCTCTTGCCATGTAGGTTCTGGGGATCAAACTCAAGTTGTCAGGCTCAGTGACAAGACTCCTTCTGCCCACTGAGCACTTGCCCGAGACTCCAAATGCAACAGTGGAGGTGTGCGGAGAAAGGGATGGTGCAGAAGCTTTTTGTCCCTGCAACATCAGGTATGAGGAGAAGGCACACAGTGTCTGTCCCACGTATGTGTGTGAGCATGCATCCCCTCCAGCACCCACCAGAGCACACGTGTTCAGACACAATGGCTCAAAGGCCAGGCAGCCAGGCAGCCCACTTTGTACTGCTAACAAGGCGACATAATTACAGGAAAGGGCAGCCGGGCAGATAAAAGGATACAAAATTTCAACATCTGTTGCCATAAAGGGATGAGGAGAGGTGAAAGGCAAAGTATCAGTTTGGTGTCAGCAGGCAGAGAGCCAATTTCAAAGAGTTGAGGGGGACAGAGGGGACAAGAAAGCAAAACCAAGGGGGGAGAAAGAATAAGAAATTACAGGGTTCCTTAAAGAAGTAAAGAAAAGAGAGAATGAAAAGCCCTCAGTAATACTTTAAAGGAGAAGGCAGGTACTTTCCAGAGGGGCAGTCCCATAATCACCCTGACTGAAGGCCAGGCCTCTGCACGGGGCAGGGGAGAGGAAGGCCAGGGCAGACAAAGCCACATCTGGGTGGAATGGGGCATGCGTGATGTCCTCAGCACACCAGCCTGGGCTGACCATAGCTCCCATCTCCATCCATGTGACCCTGCCATTCTGTCGTTAGCCCTGCGTTCATATCCTGTGGTCAGCACAAGCTGAAGCTCCATTCTCAGCATACCTAGGGCTGACCAGGTAGCCCTTACAAGGATGCTAACTCAGGACTCGATAGAAGAGGCCATGGCGACAGATCGGGGCGCGCTTCATGAGGGGACAGTACTAGTGCTGACCCAGGAGGTTTCCTTAGGCAGAGATTGGTTCCAGTATGGGGTTGCCCTGAGCAAAGCCTAAGTAGGTGGGAAACCCACTCTGCCCTTTCCCTGTGCAGAAGAGACTTAGTAGCTTCAGCATAGAAATGAAAGCATAACAGAGAACAGTGGTGGCCCCAGCCTCAGGGGACAGAGAAATGAAGGGTTTGTGTAGGGACATGTGAACACACCTGCAAGGCGGAATACCCAGAGAGCTCAATGCCTTTGGAACAGTGAAGTCACCAAAAGCCCCCTACCTGCTTCCCTACCTCACAGTCCCAAGGATGGCTTAGGGGCAAGGGCTGGACCCCCTGTGACACCTTCAGGTCTGGAGTCATAGACTTCTCCATCCTGTAGCTTACCTGTCCCCAGCCACAGGGGACTGTGGTAAATGGGACCAATGCTAAATGCAGCCAGCTCAAATGCCCCTTGGTAGAAAATGCAAGTCCTCTCACAGTGGGGAGTCAGTGGTGGAAGGTGATGGAGGGCACGCAGACCCACTATGCCCTCCAGTAGTTAGAGATGTGTGCACCCCTGGGGTCTAGCCAAGTGCCTTGTTCAAATGCAGACAGAGGACGCAAAGTATATTCTGAGTTTTCCAGGCCTCAAGCTAAGGAATAGGATGGCTTTCGCACAGTTCCTCGGAGCCTAACAAGACTACTTCAGTGGTTGGCTGTCACTAGGAGTTGCTGGCAGTTGACAATGAATACTGGGCCTGGAGACCCAGAAATTGAGTCCTGTGCACCTCACAGCTATGTTGTGAGGAAGAAAAGGCCCCATCTTCCTCACTGGAAAGCCCCCTCCTTGGGCTTAACTCACAGTGTTGTTCCAGTAGAGGAAAAGGCTGAAAAGGAGATACACAGGCAAGCTCCAGCCAGCACCTTCCTCACCCCACGTCCCTGCTTGGCCCCTGGGAACCCTGAAAGGACTGTAGGTCATTCTGAACACAGGGATGAGTACCTGGAAGATGGAGGTGGCAATAGCTCTAAGGAGACAGAATGGTGCCCAGTGGGATAGCTGAACCTCCTGGGTGTCCCAGCCCCCACCATCACCTAAGGGTAGCCCAGATTCTGAGAGCTTACACCCCCCCCCCCCATGTCAGCACACACATAAAAGAAAATTCAGGCTGTGCTCAGGTTTCGGCAGTGACAGGTTAAAAGCAAAGCATCCAGCCAGCGCCGCATTCCGCCCAGCCAGAGTCCTGCCGGCAATACCATTCCACCTTGCAGATTCCCTGTCAGTCAGGCTTTGGTGTTATTGAAAGATCAAACTTGGTCCTGCCTGTTCATTACCTTAATCCTGTTTTCTACATGGCTTTATTATCTGCTTGGGCTTCTTTAGGAAAGACAGCTTCAGAGCTGCCCTGACCCATCCACTTCCTCCCACCAGGGCGTCTCCTCACCCCCTGCCCCGCTCAGTTCTCCAAGCTGAGCGCAGTTCTGGGTACAGGGCAGATGTTTGCACAAGGTCTGGCTCCTCCCACGGGTGATGAGGGCAGACTAGGGGCTAGAGAAGAGCCAATACCATGTGATACTAGGGTGGCCCAGTCACAGGCAGAGCCCAGAAGCTGGCCAGAGAATACAGTGACAATAACTCATTAGGTTCCAGGGCAACTGGAGACCTCAGTTGTCTTGTGCCCATTTTTATTTGGGCTTCTCTTGAGTTAAGGACAGTGTCAGTGTTTGGGGTTGATGACATCTAGAGACTTCATGAGAATGGCGTTCAAAGAGCCAGCCCCTTAGAACACCAACCTGACCCTAGTTGCTCCAGAGCAGCCACAGGCAGCCTGAAGATCACCCAGTTGAGGTGCTTCTAGCCCATGGTGGTGTATGGAGACCACCATCTCTGAGCTGGGCCCAAGCAGAGGGGATGATGGTCCTGGGCTTCAGCTGTATGACTGACTGAACTGCTGGCACAAATGCCCATCCCTGGACCACAGCCCTACTGGCAAGACCCTCTGTGCTGTGGGGCTGGCAATTCCCTCTAAACTGGCCAGAGGCCATAGGTATTCTGGGAATTGAGAGGTGAGGTCCCCACAAATTCTTCAGTTCTAAGGGAGAAAGCAAAGGATGTAGGTGTCAGGCAGTAGGGGGCATTTTTCACAGTTATTCAATCACAACTACTTCTGGTAGTTGGGGACAGTGAATTCCCATTTTTCAGTTCCCAATGTGGAAAGCAAAGTTCAGAGAGATCCTAGATGAGGCTGGTAAGTGACAGTACAGTTTTGAGTGGGAGCCTGTCAGGCTACACAGCTCCTATTGCTTCCAACACACAGCCCTCTGAGAGAGGTCTCTTCTTGCCTCGCCCTAGTCACAAGGGGAAGGATGGGTGGCAGTTGTACAGGATGAATTCATGAGAACAAATTCCACAGTGTGCAGGATGCCGACAGCCCCAGCACACGGGACGCCAGGAGCCCTAGAAGCTCTAGCTAAGCTGACAGTGGGTGATGTGACCACTTACTGCATTGACAAAAGCAGTAGATCTGAAGTGAGGGAGGTGACAGCACATCTTCTACGAGACCACACTTGGACTGCTCAGTGCTCAGAGGGACTGAATCAGAAACTTTAAGGTAAAAATGATCCTGAAGCCAGCATGAGGCCAACTCCATAGGGCACCACTGACCCACCGCTCATGTTCCTCCCTGTCAACCAAACCCTGATTCTGCACTACCTGCCTTTCTTTCTGCCAGTGCTGTTATGTCTAGGGGAAGCCAGCTCTTCTCTCAAGCTAAAGAGGCAGAGCACAGCGGCTCTGTCCTTGCCTCTTGCCAGGATTTGGTTTAGGATGAGACCTTGAACATAGTTTTCACAAGTGGATGAGGAGAAATCCGCTCAGTATTCATTGTAAAATGGTCCCAGGCACACACAGGTCTTCCTTCTACTTCTGAGCGTTATCTTATGAATTGGTGGCATTGTGGTCAACAAGTCTGAATGCAGGGTCAGAAGGCACCCTGACTGCAGTGGCAGGGGAAAGCCGAGTGAGGATGGCCCTTCCAGGTCTGGAGCCACCTAACTCTGGGCTTTTGGCATCTTTGATCATAATTCCATTCTTGTTTGAGCTGTCTAAATGAGATCCTCATGACTTAGAGCCCAAAGCCACAGTTAACTGATGAGCTCTGTTTATGAAGAGCATCTAAGGAATAAAATGGTGGGCCTGGGAAAAGAAGCCCCTGGAGGAGCAGGCACAAGGTTTCCAGACGGCTGGAGGCCTCTTCTACAGGAGAGATTCAGCTTGCTTCCTGTCCGGGCACACAGATCCAGGAAACAAACAGACCTCAGTAAGCATTGGGTATTCCGATCCTCAGAGCTAAACAGAGAGACAATGTAGTTTGGGAAGACTCTGAGCATCCTATCCCTGTTCTCAGATTTACCATCAGAACGGTAGAAGGAATGCTCCTCAGTTAAGTGTCTTGTGTTGAGAAATACCCTGGAGAGAGTAGCTCTGGGACATAAGCTTCAGCAGGAAGAGCTGAGGAGACAGGGCTAGAGAACCGGATGGAAGAGCCAGGCAGGAAGCAGTCTTGCTCCTAAGGCTCAGGGCTAGCTGAAGAGTTTGAGATGTACCACAGATGATTAGAGGGACAATCAGCACTTGACACCAAAATGCAGCCAAGTCTGAGGGCTGGAGAGATGGCGCCACAGGAACACTGGCTGCTCTTCCAAAGAACCCAGGCTCTGCTCCCAGCATCCACACGGCAACTCACAACCATCTGTAACGCCAGTTACATGGGATCCCACACCTTCTTCTGGCCTCGGCAGACACCAAGCACACATGCAGTGCACAGACAAATACACATAGGCAAAACATACACATAAATACTGAAATGTTTTCTTAACTTAAAATTTGTTCTACAGAAGACATTAACTTAAAAGGACAAAAGACAAGGTCTAGAAGATATTCGTAAATCACGTTTGACAAAGGAATAATTCTAGACTATAGAAAACTCCAACCTCTAGAAAAGCAATGTAATGGGCCATGGACATGGGCTAGCATTTTGCTAAACAGGATATACAGCTGGCAAATGAGCGTATGAACATATGTTCAGCATCATTAGCTATCAGAAAAAAACAAATTAAAAGTCACGATATCACACTAGAACAGTTAAAATAAAAAATAGTGACAATATCAAAACACTGGTCAAGATGTAAAGAAAACCAGATACCTGCTAGTGGGAATAAAAATAAAGATGTGCTTTAAAAAAAAAAGTTTGGGGCTGGACAGATGGCTCAGCGGTTAAGAGCACTGACTGCTCATCCAGAGGTCCTGAGTTCAATTCCCAGCAACCACATGGTGGCTCACAACCATCTGTAATGGGACCCGATGCTCTCTTCTGGTGTGTCTGAAGACAGCTACAGTGTACTCACATACATTTTTTTAAAAAAAAAGTTTGGTAAGTAAAAAAAAGTCTAAGCATTGTCTTCCTTGGCATTTTCCACAGAGAAATGAAAGTGTGTGGCCACTTTAAAACCTATGCATAAATGGTCATAACAACTCTTATGTTCCTTAGTGAGAGAATTCTCCAGTAGAGAAAGAAACTTGAGTGCATCTATGGACTATTATGGACTACACTCAGTAATAAAAAGGGATGAGACTGACACGTATGTACAGCGTGTCTATAGGTCTCATGCTGAGGTGTTTTTTTTTTAATTGTTTGGTTTTTTTGTTTTGTTTTTGTTTTTGTTTTTTTCTGAGACAAAGTCTCACTATGTAGCTTTGGCTGGCTTGGAACTCACTCTGTAGACCAGGCTGGCCTTGAACTCATAAATATCTTCCTGTCTCTGCCTTTCTTGTACCTGATCAAAGGTCCACCATGCCTGGCATTACAAAGCTACTCTTAAAAGGTAACAAGCTATATGATTCTATTTATATCATATCTTCAAAATAACAAAATTAGAGGCAGAGAGCATCTAAGTGGTTGTGGGTGTTAGAGACGATGCAGGTCCGACTGACCGGGAAGGGTGTCTGAGGAACCTCCATCTTGACTGTGGGAGTAGATACAGAAAAAGGCCTGTGGGAGTCCACTGCCAGTGCTCTGCTTCTAACACTGTATTATATAAATGTCATACAAGCACCCCTCTGATCTCTTTGTAACATCCTATGAATATAGGGTTATTTCAAAATAAAAGTTTTTGGTTGAAAAAAATAACAAAACTAAAACAGACTAGCAGACAATCAGAGAGTGCATGAAGCTTGCCAACTGGGGAACTATGAAGAAAACCTGGTTGTCTTTTAATCGTTCTGCACAATTATTTTATGGTTTCTGTAGGCCACCATTGGAATTTTTTATGGTATAAGTTCCCACCTGAGGCTAGATTACATAGCCAGGAACTCCTCAGAAGAGAAACATTAAATCCAAGTAGTTACTATCAGTAGTACATGAGCATGCTCAGATGATTCCAAGGGTCTCCTCAAGCTAACCTCAAATAACTCCCCAAGAAACGCACCGCAGCTGAAGTGGGTGGCAGGTGGGATTTCTCCCACTTCCTCTGGTACCACCAGGCTAACTGAGGCAGGGGCTGGTTAGCTAGCTCTTCTTTTGTCTCCCAGCTGCCCTAGCGCCCCCCTCCCCCCATGCCACTGTGGGCTTAATGGGATCTCTTACCTGTTGAGGTCCCAGATTCTCAGAGGTGAGAAGTGCCCACAACAAGCTGTTCCAGTCACAAAAGAGCTGCCAAACAAAAGGAGAACGCGTGTTAGAGCTGGCTTGTCAGAACTTGTGGCGGAAATGACTGCACATTAGAAATGCTGGGCTCTTTGCCCAGGGATCATGGGGTTAAGCCAGAAAAAGAAACATTGAGAGAGAATGAGGAAATATCACAGAAGTCTCTAAGACAACTTGGTGCTAAGAGGGGTGCAACCTCCCAAGGCTGTCTGACTAGAGGCTGTGGAGCTTCAACCACGGACGAGCTTGCTCTTTGGATTGGGACATGTCACCTCTGTCCACAGAAGCAGCAGACCTCTGCATGGGCAGCTCTGAGCCCAAGGCAGTGTGAGCTTATGAGATTGTACCTGCATGAGACTCGAAAGCTCAGGGCTCTACGACCTCTCCTCGGAGCGTCCTCTTAGGACTGACCAGTGTACCCCAGTCAGCTGGAGACTCTCCAGAAGGGTGTAAGAGTTGGGAAACCAGGCATGGTGGGGTACACCTTTAATCCCAGCACTAGGGAGGCAGAGGCAGGTGAATCTCTTGAGTTCGAGGCCAGAACTCAGGCTAGTCTATAAAAGAGAAACCCTGTCTCAACTCCCCACCCCAAATAATTGGAAGATTCTGACTAAGTTGTACAAACACAGGGCAAATAGGGAAAGTGAGTAGTACATCTCCAGGAGTAGGTTGTAGCCAGGCCTGCTGAGGAATGAGATAATGAGTTGGGAAGAGTCTCTAAGGGTACTGTGGACACTGCCAACAGGCAGGTGAGAAAGAATACACAATTTCCAGGGTCTCTCAGGACGGTCAACATAGGCAGTCTGCGTGGTTTCATGCTGTGGAGACTCAGGTACTGTGGGAAGGATCTGTTGAGCAACGATACTAAGATGAGAGGTTGGACATCTGAGCTAGAGCAGACCTTCGTCATACCATTTGGGAGGGGTCAAAGGGGAAGCCTAATGTCAATCAGTAAGGTTAAAGGCACTGGGGTGGGGGTGGGCCAGGACCCCACATGCCTGCTCTGGGGAAGGAAGACTGGATACATTAGTGATACCTCAACCACCTAGGCAAATAGCTCATTGGCCTGCACTGCCCAGCACCTGTACCCAACATGTCAGTGGGAGGTAGAGTTTTACAGAGAAGCCTCTGAGGAAGGCAGGGCCTGGGACAGTGCAGCTGGTGAGGAGCTAGCTACCAGTTGCCAATGAGGGAAATGTCTGGGCAGGCACTGGCTGGTTTAAGTACCAAAACTATAGACTAGTGTCCACCTGTCCTCTCCAAACTGGAACAAGGCCAGACAAGACATCCAGGGGCTCTCATGCCTCAAGTCAAAGCTTCCTCCAGGAATACGACAGCATCCCAACTTCCTCTTCATCGACTGCCAGCAGCCATTCTACCATAAAGCAGCAGTGCCAGGCAGCCACCGGACACCAAGGAACCAAACTACAGAGTCAGGAGGTGTTCCCGCTGCCTCTCTCCGCCTACAGTTTTCTCTTTAGTGTAATCCATTAATAACTGGTAAAGCCAATTACCTTGGGTTGGAAACATAATAGCTACTTGGAAATCATTGGAGCAGGCAATTGAACTCTCCAGACTTTTGAGGAGTTGAGGCCAGGTAAAGGGCGCCAGTGCAGACACAGGCATCTCTTAAGGAACTCTCTCAGGCCTCTTGGCCACAGGCCTAAATTAGCCTCAAGGTAAATCAATAGAGAGAGATGGGGGAGGAGCCTGGAAGTTAATCCCTGCCACTCCTGCAGCCCAGACCTCCCAGCAGGTGGGGTAGGGGTAAAGGAAGAAGCAAACCCTTCCCAGGGACTCCAGTCCTTTCCTTGGCCGGCCCGCCCACCCCTGGTCCTGATCCTCTGCCACCAAGAAGAGGGCCCCTCTCCTCCTTAATTACCCGGACAGAACACCTACAGAAGCTTTCCCAAAGCTGTCCTTTCCCCTTTGCCTCGGTGCCGTGAAGCTAGAATGTCTTTCTGGCACGTAGGAGGGCCTGAGAGTTTAATAACATAAAGTCATGTGGACGACAGACTGCAGACAGACTGACTGGTTCGGCAACAAGCCCAATCCTCAGGACTGCCTGGGCATCAAGGAGTCAACCTAGCTATAGATGTAGACCCATGCTCCTTAAAGTCCTCCCCACTGCTGTGGGCATGCTCTGTGCCTGCCTTCTGCCCAGTGCCTGTGGTCATTATAAAGAATGTGGCAAAAGCCACTGACTAGTCACATCTGAGGGTAGATGCTAAAAGCAGGTGAGCCTGGTCAGCCCAGCCAGGGCTGCCAACCCTCAGCACTCCCCAGCACTGTCTAGATAGAAGCTTTGAAAGGGCGATGGAGTGGCAGTTTCACGCCCAGTTCTCTAAGCTCCGTGGTCCTTGCTCCCAAATGTAAAGTCTGTCCTGCTCTCTTGCTGGTTTGGGGGTCAGCCTAACTCAGTGCTTGATTTGCTCCATAGTTTTTCACTCTTCTGGTTTCTATGCATTCCTTCCATGGATCCACTGAAGAGTCCCCACAAGCACTCCAGACTAGTACAGTGCCTAGCCCAAAGGGCACTCAATACAGATCCATGACACTGACCAGAAAAAGCCTCCCAGAGTTTAAAGGTGGTCCTTCTGCTTCTTAAAGGAGTATGTCCCAAGCCATCAAAGACTCAAACCTGAACAACATGTGACAGGTATCCATGGGTGGGGAGTAACAAGTCCCTCAGACTCCAGAAGCTATACTTTTTAACCACAACGCCCTGGCCAGAAGTTAGCCTAAAATTTCTTGTCCTTTATCAGCCCTTGACCAGACCCTCAACTTGCCACTGACTATGTAACTTATGTAGCCTGGCATCAGAGGCCATAAGGTACAAATTGGACACACAGGCATCTAATCAGGAAAGACACTAGGAAAGTTAGGCATCCTATATGCAAGACAGAACAGAAAGAAAATTCAGAAAAATGCAGGACGAGAAGGGTCGTTAACCCTTGTAGGTCCGAATGAAAATGGCCCCACAGGCTCATAGGGACTGGCACTATTGGAAGGTGTGGCTTTGTTGGAGTAGATGCAGCCTTGTTAGAGGAAGTGTGTCACTGGGGGCGGGCTTTGACATCTCAGAAGCTCAAGCCTAGTGTGTCTCGTTCCCTTCCCGATGTCTGTGGATCCAGATCCAGAACTCTTAGCTATCTCTCCAGCACCACATCTGCCTGTATGGTAAGCTGCTTTCCACAATGACAATAATGGACCAAGCCTCTGCACTGTAAGCCACCACCAATGAAATACTGTCCTTTGTAAGAGTTGCCATGGTCACAGTGGCCCTTCACAGCAATAGAAACGCTTACTAAGACAACTCTGAGCTAGAGTTACAAGCAGTTATAAACTGTCCTATGTTGGGGCTGAGAACCAAGCCCTGGTTCCCGGCAAAAGCAGTGAGTGCTTCTTAATCATGGAGTCATCTTTCCAGCCCCTTTATTTTGGTTTGGTTTTGAGAGCTGACTGGGAACTCACTATGGCATCAAATTTGTGGTGTACTCCTGCTTCTGACTCCCCCGTGCTGGGATTACGGACACACACTACCTGCTGGCTTCTGCACATTTATTTGGAAGGGGATTTGAACATGTGAAGATTTTGGTTTTAACTGGGGCATGGGTACTGGATCTAATCCCTCACAGACACAGGAAATGCTGTCATTTACTATTTGTTTAGAGACAGGGTCTTTGTATGTGGCCCAGATCAGCCTTGAACGCTCAAGTCCTCCTTCAGCCTCCCGACTGTATGATCACAAGCATGCATCAGTACCTACTATATGTCAGGTGATGAGTAAGTATGTCCGTAGCATTTCCCACAGATTAGGAAGCTCAGGGAGGTAATAAAAGTTGCCTCTTAATCAGCTGAGCAATAGGTAGCAGTATTGGAACTGGCCCTCCTTTTTTTTTTTTTTTTTTTCGAGACAGGGTTTCTCTGTGTAGCCCTGGCTGTCCTGGAACTCACTCTGCAGACCAGGCTGGCCTCGAACTCAGAAATCCACCTGCCTCTGCCTCCCAAGTGCTGGGATTAAAGGCATGCGCCACCACTGCCCAGCTGGGAGACAGGTTTTAAGTTGACTTAGTTTGGGCTCCCAGCATGTAACAACGTCTAGTGAAGTGTCAAAAGCTTCTTGAATGATGGTGTGAATGAATCAACAAGTTGAACAATGATTGTACCTGGAAGAGGAAAGAAAAGCCTGGCCCCAGACAGGCAGCAGAAGTGGCTGTGCTCAGCAGCTGTGCCCCAGGCTGGCCAGAGCCGCCCAGCTGGACTAGGCCCCAGCAGCCTGAGCCCAGGCTGACACACTTTGGCAAGGGAGGCCACCAGAGCTGTCACATCATTCACCAGCATGCCCATCAAGTGTATTCAGCTCTCTTCAACCCGCACTGGCATTTTAATTACTGTTGGGTAAACTAATTTGTACAAATGAAGGTCGGGCTGCCTAATAGAATATGCAAGCTCTCTGACCTCTGACAGGCACTGACACAAGATACAAAGGAAGCCGAGGAAGCCTTTTTATCTGAGCCTTATTACTCTCTATTACTCCAATTAGTCAGGCTCCAGTGGTCCTAATTGGAGGAAAAATTGCAATTAAATCAATTTTTGATGGGCTGCAAGTGGGCTCCCGAACCGCCCTGCTTGTGAAACACTGATATTATAGCAGCAGAGGTCACAGGCCTCATAGGCACCTGGGCCCCACCCCCTGATTTCCCCCAGCCCCCTCCTTAAATACTTCAAGGAACCCCCCCCTCCACTGGCTTGGCCAGTAAGGGTGGGAAGGAGGGAGTCATTAGAACATGTCAGGTCTCATTGCTTTGCTGCCATCTGCTAGCCTCCACCATGACATCATTACAGCATAAATCCCAAGGCATGAACACAGTGCGAAGGTCACACAAACTCACTCAGGAGGGAAAGCGGGAGCTACAGTGACAGCACTGCACGGACAGGACCAGTGAGGTGGTCACAGGAGGTCAACACAAGTCAAGAAGGGGAAAGATGGAGGCAGGCAACAGGTCAAAGTCAGGTGCCTGAGCTGCAATCAGCAGAGAAGCCTGGTCAACAAAGAGACAGAGAAACAGATTGTTTGGAGGGGGGGAGCACACATGTCCACCTGCAGCTAGGGAAGATCCATTGCTGGAGGCCTGCCATGCCTGTGGTGGAGGTTGGGAGCACACCAGCAAGCCTACTGTCCAGAGTAGCTTGTCTAGGAGGGAGGAGGAGGGCAGTGTCCACAGAAGAAAACACAACTTTGTTCATCAAACTAGAGAAAATAGAACGAAAAGGACTGTCTGACGTCTGAGTAAAGTGTAAGGCAAATAAACACAAGGTCTGTTTCACACAGAAACTGGAATAACTACTTCACAAAGAATGAAGACAGAAAACCTCACAAGCTCGGCCGGTGTGGGCTAACACGACGGCTGTGATACCTGGCAGCCTGAGTTCCACTCCTGGAAGCAACTGAAAATCTGGGTGCAGCGACCCACATCTCTAATCCCAGCATTCCCATGGTGGGGCGGAGACAGGAGAATCACAGATGCTCATGGGCCAGCCAGTGTGACGTCCACAGACCAGAAGAAATAACGGAGAATCCTGCCTAACCAAGTGGGGAGAGAGCAGACTCCTGAATGTTTTCTACTGACCTCTACCACACACACACACACACACACACACACACACACACACACACACACACACACGACATTTGCACACTTACACACAGACATACACAATAATAACAACAAGGATAATAATATTTTTTTTTGGTTTTTCAAGACAGGGTTTCTCTGTATAGCCCTGGCTGTCCTGGAACTCACTCTGTAGACCAGGCTGGCCTCAAACTCAGAAATCCTCCTGTCTCTGCCTCCCAAGTGCTGGGATTAAAGGCATGCGCCACCACTGCCCGGCGGATAATAATTTTTAAAGAAGAGATTTAGCCAACTCCATGGATAGTTGGTTAACTAGAAAAGGACATGCTTTGCCTTCAAGGAGCCAAGACCAAAACATGAGTTAAACACAACATCCTTAAGAGTACAGGTAGATGCTTATGTGTGAGAGAAAACAGGGTACAGATGGCATTGCTCCAAGGACTTAAAAAGGCAGGGGTGAGAGAGAACACGCTACAGTGCGAAGGAGACGGTGCTTGGCAATGCAGTAATAAGCAATTCTTCCCAAGGTTTCTTTATTATTTCAGATATTCTTTAACAAGTGTTGCTTTTAAGAGAAAACACAGCTGAGAGTGGTGGTGCACGCCTTTAATCCCAGCACTCTTTGGGAAGCAGAGGCAGGTGGATTTCTGAGTTAAAGGCCAGTCTAGTCTAAGTAGTGAGTTCCAGGACAGCCAGAGCTACATGGTGAGGCCCTACCTCAGAAACAAACAAGCAAACAAATAAATCTAAAGGGGAAAACCATATTAGCTTTGTAAGAAAAACTAACACCTAGATGCTCTTGTCCAAGCTTTGTGGCGAAGAACAGGTAGACCCAGCAGTGAGCTGCCTGCTAGAGACAGTATCTGCTAACAGCAGCCTCCATACACCTGACTGAAGCATCAGGACTGACCAATACCAAAGGCACGCAAGAAAGCCCTACAGGGATAGCATGGTGGTGCACACCTTTAATCCCAGCACTTGGTAGGGAGAGGCAGATAGATCTCTGAGTTTGAGAGGTCAGCCTGATCTACATAGCAAATCCCAGACCAGGTAGGGATATATAGTCTCAAAAATAAAACAGGTCATGTCTAGAGTTGCTCCATCTGCCTCTTCTCTCAACTTGGCCCTGGCTAGCAGGAGGCAGGACTGACTCCTGCTGCCCACTGCTACAGAGGTCTGCAACAGCTGTGCCAGTCTTGCTCCCATTGATATACACCTCTCTGGCATGCGAATCAGGATGATGTCCAGAAGGTCAGCTAGGATGATCGTAGATGTATTTAACCTCTTGAAAACCAATCCTGGGCATGGTCTGACTGTCTCACAGCGGGATCATGTGTTGAAATTTACATTCCACTGTGAGATATTAGTAGAGTAGAAACTTAACCCAAATGTAGTGTTGAGAGGTGGGACCTTTGAAAAAAGACTAGGATTAGATCATTAGTGTGGGGTCCCCTCGGTGGAATCCTGGAGGCTTCGTGTGGTGTGAGAGAGAGAGAGAGAGAGAGAGAGAGAGAGAGAGAGAGAGAGAGAGAGAGAGAGAGAGAGAGAGAGAGAGAGAACACCAAGAGAGAGAGAGAGAGAGAGTGAGTGCTGAGCTGTGTTTCTGGTCTCTTGCTGTGTGCTTCATGCACCAGCTCAGGACTCTGCTAGCATGAAGGCCGTCATCAGACATGGCCCCCACCGTTTCTGGAGCTCCCAGAAATCTCAGTCAAAATGAACCTCTTTTCCTTATGGTCACAGCTGAGCTAGTCCATGGTAATAGTGAAAGACAAACAAGCAAGCCTAGTTTCTTCATCTGTGAAATAGGAATAAAAAGAGATCATAGGCTTGTTGCATGGATTCTCTGGGGTAAGTATCTGGCACATATAACACAGAAGCACCCACAAATGTTAGTTATTGTTATAACTAATGGGAAATGTTACTAAATATGCATCACAAAAAGCGTATGAAAAACTATGGAATACCTAAGAACAGCCTAACAAGCCAACAGGAAATAACAAGAACAGAACCCAGGAGAGGGCTAATGTGAAACGTTACTGAAGGGTACCAAAGAGTTGAGTAAGCAGAGAAATGAATCTTGTTCCCGAACAGTTTCTTCAGGTGGTGGATGGGTAGCTCAATCGTAGAGCACTTGCTTTACAAGCATAAGGACCTGAGTTTGATCCCCAGTACCCTGATAAAAAGCTGGGTGCAGTGATGTGCCCTTGTGGTTGCAGCGCCTGAAAGCCTGAGGCAGGAGAACCCCGGACTCCTGGGCCAGCCAGCCTAGCCTAACTAATGAAGTCCAGGCTGATCAGACTCTGACTCAAAGAAGGTGATGGCCTTCCTGAGGATGACAACAGACTCTTATCTCCTCACATACATACATGCGTCTCACACACACACACACACACACACACACACACACACACACAGAGGAAAAGAGGAGGTGGAGGGCTGAAGAGGTTTGTTCGGTGGTTATGAGCACTTGCTGCACAGCATGAGTTTAGATTGCAGTTTAGTGATCTCACTGCACCTGAAAGCCCTAGCTTCAGGTTCAGCAGGAGACCCTGCCTTAAAAGAACAAGACTGAAGCTCTTAGAGGAGGTACTCAAAGCCTCCTCTAGCTTCTGCAGTGCACATACACACGTGTGCACATACACCTCATGTGCATAATAAAAAAAAATGCGAAAGTTAAAAATGTTTAAAAGACCAGGCATGGTGGCTTTAATGTCTTTAATCCTAATATTCAGAAGGCAGAGACAGGCAGATCTCTGTGAGTTCGAGACTAGCCTGATCTACATAGCAAGTTCCAGGCCATCTAGAACTACGTAGTGGGATCCTATCTCAAAAAATAATGAATCAGTAAAATAAAAATAGAGTAAAAATTACAAAGGAAATTTCTTCAAGCAGGTGATCTGACTTTTCAGTGTGCCTGTTGAAGTTTAATACTGAAGCCCCTCACACTAATACCCCACATGACACTACTGCTCAAATGGTCGTTATAGCTAAGACAGGAGCACGAAAAAAGATTTCATTTCCTGCACGAGACATTTTCCCTTTCAGACAGGGCCGCTTAGCATCATGGTAATCATTGTAAAGCTGGAGTACTGGGCTGCTAACAAACATCTGGCACTGGTGGCTGGCCCACTGTGTGCTGACATGGTCAAGCCAGAGTACTGGGCTGCTAACAAACATCTGGCACTGGTTGCTGGCCCACTGTGTGCTGACATGGTCAAGCCAGAGTACTGGGCTGCTAACAAACATCTGGCACTGGTGGCTGGCCCACTGTGTGCTGACATGGTCAAGCCTGAATACTGGGCTGCTAACAAACATCTGGCACTGGTGGCCGGCCCACTGTGTGCTGACATTTTGAGAGCTAAGCACAGACTGGCTCTGGTGTTTTCTCAGGTCTGTGGATAAGTGTAAATGGCTGTCATTTAAATGGGGGCATGGGATGAAAGGGTAACAAGAGCCACTAGGGTCAACTGTGGCTCCACAGACAGAAGCAAAGCAGAGCTAAACAGAGAATTGCAGAGAGAAGACAGATCCACTCAAACAAGCTTACCTGAACATTCAATTCTTTCTAAACATACATCTAACAAGCCATCAAGGGGCTCTGACCCTTGGTTTAGTTTAGATTTGGTAGTAGCACTAAGTGGCTATAAGGCCAATAGTGATGAGAAATGGGGCAGGTCAGAGTCAAGCCCAAGGCCCTATAACTACTGTCTGTGCCACCAGGCTCAGAGCCTATGGAGTTTCAGGAGATCGGCAGGCTTTTATTTGCATTCTCATTGTTTCTTTAAATACCAACCCCAGGCCATAATTTTCACATATTAAGGCATAACACAGACAGTTTCTTGGCAGGAACAAAGAGTAAAGAGTCCATCTACACTATCCACTGTATGGTCGTAGCCTTCCTTACCTGTGGCTTTTCAAAAAAAGGAGACATTGCAGGGCTTCAGTAAGACAGGCACTAAGAACAAGCAGTAGGAATCCCACAGTACACGGAGCAGACTGAGAAAGGCGGCAAAGGGGGTGACGTGTGGATTCACAGCCATGACCTCCACCCTTGGCCATTGCCTTTCCATCATGACAGAGCAGAGCGTAGCTGGAACTGACCCAGAAACTTCCTCCCTGCTGGCTAGCTCTCATAGTGCTGAAAGGTCACTGGAAGAAGGCATCAATGGACCTAGCTAGTGACAGACCCTGCATGCGGATGCTGACCTACTGGGCAAAATGTGCCACAGGTGCGGTGCTAGTGGCATGGAGTTGTGGAGTAACCACCTGCTCTCTGACTGGATCTAAGGTCTGCTTCACAAGTGGCGACTCATTCCCGGCACTGTAAGCCCTGGAAAAAGCCCTTGGCTGGGGAGGTCATGGGCCCTAGAAGGGGACCCATTCTTGTTGTTTGGCTAACTAGACATGTTGTCAAACTGCTTTCAAAATATTTATGTTTATACTCATAGATTAGGGCTGCTCTCAGCCTTGGTCAGAGAAGCTCCTTTTTGTATCAGGCAGTGGTTAAGAGCCAAGAGTAAGTGATGGTTGAGTGCTTAGCCCTTAATGAGACCCCCATAAGGAATAATGAACATTAAAGAAGAGGGGCAAACAAATCTACGAGCCAGAAGATTAAGAGAAACTCTGTCAAGTGCTGTCCTTTGGACATGACACAGCAATTGCACTCATGAACTAAGCAGCTGCAGTTACCTAAACAAGATCAAACCAGTTAGTAATCCTAGCATGGACACGAGAGGGGCACTGGGGTGTCACTCTTAGCTGAGAACTACTGGCAGTTAACGGCTGCTGGGGAAGAGGAATCATCTTTCTTTGAAAAGTGTAACCACAGGTAGGTTGCCCATGCACACCTGGACTTAGGTGATAAAAAGAGCCAGTAAGGAGATGCACACCTTTAATCTCAGCATTCTGGAGGCAGAGGCTTGTGAGTCTCTGTGAGCTCAAGGCCAGCTTGGTCTACAGAGCAATTTCTAGGCCAGCCAGGGCTACAAGGTGAGAAACCTGTCTCTAGAAAAGAAGAAGAAGAGAGCATGAAGTGGGAGGGGCACATGGGGGCTCTGGACAAGGGGTTATGTGCGTATGTGATGGGGGTATAGGGTAAATGTGTCTGACACTGTAAGAAAACAAATTTAAACTTTTTAAAAGATGGAAGGGGAAATGAAGCCCTCTTCTCTCTCTCTCTCTCTCTCTCTCTCTCTCTCTCTCTCTCTCTCTCTCTTCCCCCTCTCCTCCTTCTCGTGTGTGTGTGTGTGTGTGTGTGTGTGTGTGTGTGTGTGTGTGTGTGTGTGTGTGTGTGTGCGCGCGCGCACTATGTCTGGCTACATTAGCCTGAAACTTACTATGTAGATCAGGCTTGTCTCAAAAGCCCTATACTTTTTAACTTGGAGTGATCATTGTACAACAACCCTTTCCCCCATTACCCTTAAGGATTATGTATATTTTGGGGTATATCATGGAAGTTGAAAGGACTGAAGAGCCTGCCATGCATCATAAATTATACCCAGCAGAGCTATATAGAAATAAGATTCATGAAAAATTGCATACATATAAGTAAAGCCTATTCCTCAAAAAAAGAGAACTGCACTTGTAAAGGAATGCTCCGTGTATGGGGAAATGTCCATCAGTAGTCAATACTGCCCATCGGTAGTCAATCCTGTCCATCGGTAGACAATGATATGCATTGGTAGACGAGTGCATGTCTGCTGGGGTATTCATCTCATCTGTAGAAGAGTGTTCTATCTGTAGAAGAGCGCTTACTGTGGGGAAGCTGTTCTTTTGCAGGAGTGTGCTCCATTTGTTGAAAAGTACATGTTTGTCAAATGCAAATCTTGGTGTGCAAATCCTACCAATATGTACATGTCAACCCCTCTGTGCTAAGTCCTTCCATTGTCCTAATCAACAGGGACTTCTACTTCAGAAGCCAGGAGAAAATCATCGGGCTGACAACAGGAGAAGCTCCCTTGAATCAGGCTCCATTACATGATTTTTTCAGGAAAGTAAAATTCCAAGGAACTTCCTTGTTTCCAGACCACATATCTTGGTCTGGAACTATGTTCCTCTCCCAGATTCCCTTCCCTCTTGAACAGCAGTAAGGAGGGAGAAGCAGGAGGCCCTATCCTCTGCCTGTTCTGGAAGATAAGGTGCTCTCCTTGGCATCTAGCTCCAAATCCTGTAGCCTTCCAGTTACCTTCTTTTGGCCTCTAATGAAGAGGCCTGGCCAGGTTAGGCCTGTGCCATGCCAGGACTTGATTCCAGTCTCTGCCCCTAGCCCTAAGTTGTGCTAGGCCATCATTCATTCATCCATCCATCCATCCATCCATCCATCCATCCATCCATCCATCCATCATGTCTCTACGTTCAAATTCCCTGTGCTTGTCACATTAGGAAGATGGCAGGTTTTTCTGAGGTCCCTATCAATGGCATACGGGGAAGAAATCTCTATTCACTACTAAACTAGTAATGAAGAGAGATGGGGGTTAAGGAACGTAACTGTTCCTTCCAGACTTGGTTTGAGAGCTGGGAGCCAAACTCAGGTAGCCTTCCAGATACACTGTGACAAGATATCATAGGCTAATTTGATCCTTACACAAACAATGTGGCACACAGCTATTGTTCTGCCACCTTGAGTTCTCTCTCCAAAAATGTGAGTCCTGAGTGACCTGCCATGATTTGATGTATGCTTCCTCCTGCCTAGTTAGATGATCAAGGGGTAGTGAACTGGACCGAGCTCTATGGGCCAAATTCTTTGTCATTCTCTGCGACATAAGCAATGAGTTGCCAGACTGAAGAGTTCTTTTTTTTTTTTTTTTTTTTTTGAGACAGGGTTTCTCTGTGTAGCCCTGACTGTCCTGGAACTCACTCTGTAGACCAGGCTGGCCTCGAACTTAGAAATCCACCTGGCTCTGCCTCCCAAGTGCTGGGATTAAAGGCATGCGCCACCACTGCCCGGCTGACTGAAGAGTTCTTGGCAGCCTCATGGAATAAGCTGGTCAGCTTGGAAAAAGGAAGGAGCTGAGATCCAAGAAGACGCAAAGAAAGGCACCCAGAAGGACCAAGTGGCAGGCAGCATTGTGGCCTCTGGGTTCAGTCACTTCTGAAGTCTGCTGCATTGGAGTACTTCTTCAATAAAACTCATGTTGATTTGAGTTTGCTTTTAATTTACTGTTTACAACCAATTTGTTCTAACTAACATAGAGCCTCTGCTCAGCAGCTGCTGAATATTCAACAGACTCAATGTCCCAGCTAGAGATGAGCAATATACTTAGACAGGCATCTACTGGGCACAGCACAAGTGCCTGAGAACAGACACCTCCGCTATGAAATCAGTAGTTAGCAGGCTGCAATAGGAGCAGATAACCATCAACACAGGGTAGCCTGCGACTTCAGAAAGAAGAGGTTCCCAGGCCCAAGAAGAGCACGCAGATACAGATCTACCTTCCCACTCCGAAGTCCGCACACTCGCAGCTACCAAGGACGTTGCTCAAGGACGGAAGCACAGTTTCCAAAGGTCCAAGCCCTGGGCAGAGTCCACCTTCCTCTGACCCCCGTTCATGCACTAGGACCGCATGTTTCTGGAGTTTGCTCTCCGCTGAGGCCCTCACGACAGAACTAGGTCATTCCCAGATAGTCGTCTGCCGTGAATGAAAGCCACGCATGAAACAACTGAGATGGCTATGGCCAGTTTTGGTCATTTCTGAGTGTTTCAAATTTTTTGAATTAACACACAGGGGCTGGAGAGATGGCTCAGTGGTTAGGAACACCAACTGCTCTTCCAGAGGATCTGGGTTCAATTCCCAGCACCCACATGGTGGCTCACAGCTGTCTCTAACTCCAGTTCCAGGGGACCCAATGCCCTCACACAGATATACATGCAGGCAAAACACTAATGTACTTAAAATAAAAATAAATAAATATTTTAAAAGTTTAAAAACACATTTACATATCTGAAACCAAATGGCTACAATCTTTTTGTGTGTGTATGACACTTCCCCCAGCAATTGATTCCCTTGCTTTAACTTATTTTTTCCTCTTCTCTTTGACTCAGATACAAAACCAAAGGGAAAAGTAAGCGTACGTGAACAAACTCAAATATCCTCATTCATATTCTATCTCTCTCTTTCACATACACACACATACACACACATACACACACACACACACACACACACACACACACACACACACACACACACACACACACACACACTGCAACTCATACCTATAATTCCAGTATTTGAGAGGCTGAGGCAGGAGGATCACCATAAGTGTGAGGTCTGCTTTGGGCAACATAGTGAATTCCAGGGCAGCCTGGAGCACACACGTCAATCTTGTCTCAAAAAAGCAGTGGGGCAGGGAGGTAGACGAGACGGCTCGGTGGTTGAGAGTGCGTACTGCTCTTCCAGAGACCCTGAGTCCCGTTACCAGCGTCCATGGCAGGTGGCTCACAAGTACCTATTCCCCTAACTCTAAGAGGACGATGTACCTGTGGCCTCTGCGGGTAGCCACATGCATGGGCACATAATTAAAAACACTAAATATTTTTTAAACACACACATACACATGCACACATACACAAACTTAGATAAAGCTGTACTCTCACATATATTCTTTCTATATTCCTGTTCAGTGCTTTCTCTAGAGCCTTCGTCTTACATACCCAGCCTGTAGGAAGGGATTTCTACCACCTATGGCCCCCTTGGTAAGCAAATAACGTAGAATATTTGATTTCTTGGAAGAGCCTACCCCTTAACATTTCATTTGACTTCTTTGGAACACTAAAACGAAGTCCAAATACATCATGAGCCACAGGTAATCACTGGGGACAAGCAGGGTCTGACTCAATGCCATGGCCACCATCAGTACCATCAACCCTCAGTAAAAAGTAATAAGATACAGGGCCAGGTAGGATGTGAGGCCTTCATCGCCTGTGATCTGAGCTATAGACATACATATGCACTAAATTAGTCTCCTGACTCCCAAGTCAACCCCCTCCCTGCAAGCTTCTCCAACCTGTGCTTCTCAATAATTGGGGAAGGTAAGACTCTGCAAATCAGAGTTTCCTGTACACACATTGTGTCAGCCAAGCCAGGTACCAAGAGAGCATGCCCAGACCTCTAGTTTCTTACCTGCTCAGTCTCCTCTCACCTCATTTCTACCCCAGTAACACAAGAACAATGCTACAGAGTAGTATGTCTACCCTTCAATCCCACTGAACTGTTCCAGCCCAAAGCCAGGAGGTGGTTGCTGGCACTCAGCCCTCCATTGCCAACTGTCTGAGGTGGACAGCTATGCTGTGGCTCAATTCCCAGGTGCTGCTATTTGGCTCCTGGAAGAAGAGAAAACATGGGCTTGATCACAGCCTTGGAGAGCACTGCACAGCTAGTTGAGTTGCCCTGGCCTTCCCACCCTTCACCAAGAAGACACATGTACGCACATACTTACACACCCACACACCCACACAGACACAGAGACACACAGACACACACACACACACACACACACACACACGCACGCACGCACACACACACACACACGCACGCACAGGCCTTGTTTATTCTCCTTGGTAAGGAGGTGCCCTGACTGTTGCACATACACATGCAGTACTTGCTGTTCACTGGTGTCTGGGAACATATGCATGGTCCCCCACATGAGCAAACCCCACCCACACCCTGTAGACACATTGTGCCTGCAGGAGTCTCTGTGGCAAAGTCACCAGGCAGTTGTGATTTTGCACCAGCCCAGGTGTTAAGCCTGCTCCTCCTCCCCTTTGGTCTGCCTCTGTCCCTGCCTTTGCCCTCCCAGGGTAAAGTGCTTTCAGGCCACACAATGAGCAGAAGGAGGAGAGACACTTCTATTGAGGAAGGCGGTTTGTTGTTTCATCCCTAAAGGGGACTGGAGTTGGGGAGGGGGAGACACAAAATTTCTAATAAGCAGTTTCTGTCCTCAAAGCTAAAATGATTTTCTTTAATTGGTGGTGGGAACAGTTTATTGTGGGGTCTCTGCCCTTGCCCCCCCCAGCCTAATTGACTTACTGAAGTTTAACAGGGGCTTTCACCTGGAGAGATTGCAATTACTCCCCACGGCCCACATTCGTACCTGGGCTTTCCCCACAGGAGGCCTTTGTCCCCCTAAATACACCAGTGACACAAATGTCCCCAGCAGCAGGGGAACACAGGCAAGTGGTAATTTTCAGCCCAGCGCAATTAGCTGAGGGCTTTTCAGCCTTGCCAGTGAATGGTGGGGAGACTGTGGCATGTGAGAACAGTGAGCTGGGCTGCTCTGTGCAAGCCAAACAAAAGAGCTCTCTGAATTGAGCCGCGTGGCGAGCTGGACCAGGGCTGGTGGGGCAGTTGGGCCTGGGGCCTGGACAAGGGAGCAAAGGCACTACCATCCACTGCTTCCGTGGGTACCTATGCAGTCTGTCTTCAGGCAGGCTCAGAGCTCCAAGTAGTTTTCTTGTACTTAGCACCATGAAGCAAACAGGCACCTGCTGGGCAGCCTGGGCTGAGAAGGAGGCAGTAGCATGGTCAGAGTCTATCTGCTTAGCTTTCCCAGCCAACTCTGGGTTGGAGCTCACATCATGCTGGGGCTTTCAGAAGCACCACAGAGTCAGGGAGCTTTGCAAAGAAACTCTATGAGCTGAAAATTAGGGAGACTCAGGGGGCCTCTGTGACCCCAACCTCTACCTCTGGTACCACAGTTGCTTCAATCCAGTACTGAACAGGGAAACAGCTCTCTGTTGGGCAGGGACCTCAAGGCTAGGGACACAAGATGGAAGAGCATGCGGCTTGCTTGAGTATTGAAAGATACTTGATCCCACTGTAAACCCCGACCTTGCATTATTTACTGAAAGAAGCTGTTTTTAGTTTGGCATGGCTCAGCCTTAGCACACGCCTTTAATCCCACTGGCTGGATACAGACAAGCCCTTAGTACACACCTTTAATCCAAAACAATTAAGGTAAAGTTAGTTTGTAGAAGGAAGCACCCGTGTTTGAAAGTGATGTCTAATTGAGTGGAGAAAAAAATGAGAATAGGATCTAACAGAATAGGACCCGCCCAACTCTCACAAGAACAGAGAAGAAAAGAGCAATTGGGGGGGGGGGGGGGTGAAGGAGACAGGAACAAGCTAGTCACAGGTGAAGACAGAATGAGCCGGAGAATGAGAAAGAGCCAGAAGATTAGAAGAGATTGCCAGAGTTAGTTTGAGGCCACCAAAGCAAAAGGTCAGAGGCTGAAATAGAAACCAGATTGAATCACTCAGGTTAGAGAGGAGTTTGAGCCAAAACAACTAAGTCTCAGAGGCTGAAAACATTCTAGGTCTAGATAGATTGTGCAGAGGCGAGAAGCTTCCAGGACAGCCTAGGTTTGCAGACGGAGGGGAGACAACAACTGCTTCAGGAGAATAAAGGCTACATTTACACTCAGGTTCAGAGCCAGAGAATGCAAAGGCTGGCAGACAGGCTTCAGGAGGGGATGCTGCTACAGAGTGGGCAGTACGCAGATCAGACTGCTGGCTCCAGCATCTGGTCCTAGGTGTTCTCCTTGTAAAAATGCAAAATTTAAATAAAGATATGAGCAGATGAGCTGAGTGGCAGATTAACTAAGCACGAGCAAAAGAGACAGAATGCAGACTTCAGCTACTAGCCAGGGAAACCCAAAGCAAGCAGCACAGAAGAGCACCACTAACACAGCTCTAAGTCTACTAAGCAGCTAGCCTATATTGCCCGACCTTAGGCTAGCCTGTAACCTTCTGGGGCCTAGAAACCTTTCTTGTTTATAAAATAGAAACCAGTTATACTGGAACAACATTTGTTTCAACTTTAAAAAGCTAACAGAACACTTTTCTGGGCAGCATCTAGATTTCTGAGAGTCACGGACAGTCACCTCAGTGTGGTACACGGTTCATTTGGGACTAGAGCCACGGACAGTCACCTCAGTGTGGTACACAGTTCATTTGGGACTAGAGCTACGGACAATCACCTCAGTGTGGTACATGGTTCTTTTGGGACTAGAGCCACAGACAGTCACCTCAGTGTGGTACATGGTTCATTTGGGACTAGAGCCACGGACAGTCACCTCAGTGTGGTACACGGTTCTTTAGGACTAGAGACACGGACAGTCACCTCAGTGTGGTACATGGTTCTTTGGGACTAGAGCCACGGACAGTCACCTCGGTGTGGTACACGGTTCACTGGGAGTGGTCAGGTCAGAGGCTGAGTGTTCTGGGTTTGTGTGTTTTGCCTATTCCTGTCAGAAAGAAAGAATTACTGCTCTATCATGTGTTAGCCCTGCCCTGTTCCTTCCCCAGCCTGGCTGCCAGGACCTGCAGTTCTCATTCTACCTCAAGCCCTGCTGAATGAGTGTCACAGAGAAGAATCTACAGAGTGAAGAGTGGTTAGTGCAGGGTCCAGCGTTCAGAGATGGGAAGACAGGCCTTGCCTTCCTCTAGCCACCAACCCTGGGACATCCAGGGGCAGCCCAGTCAACAACCTGCAGGTCCATGAAGACCCGTGAAACGGGGGCTACCTTCCATTCTTGCTACTCCGTGTGATCAATCTGTAAAGGACACCCTCAGTTACCTGGGACAGCAGAAGACTCTGCTCTGGAGCCCATGTCTCCCACAGCCCTTGTCCAAGAGTTTCTGAGCTGGAAACTGGCAGACAGGGGAGGGGCACTCCAGCTTTCTTTTTAAGCAGGTACTGTCTGAGTTTGCCAAGCTCAGGGTCCCAGAAAAATAAAATTTTTCTAGTCAAAGAAGCAAGTCAAGATTCATTGTTTAAAATTGGAAATAATTTCAAGACAGTGAAAAAGTTTTAATCCCAGCTGAAAGTGTTCATCACGAGACAGAACCACAGTGAACAGCATCACCTCTGGACCCAAAGCCAGTGCTCAGACCTGTGTGTCTATGGACATGACGGCTGGAACACCAACTGCTCTCAAGCCTCAGCTGCCTTAACTTGTTGTTTTATGGTTTTTGTTTTGTTTTTTTACTATTTCAAGACAGGGTTTCTCCATGTAGCCTTGGTTGTCCTGGAATTCTCTCTATAGACCAGACTGGCCCTGAACTTACAGAGATCCAGCTACCTCTGCTTCCCAAGTGCTGGGAGTAAAGGTATGCACCACCACTGCCTGGCAGTTTCCTTACTTGTAACTGAAAATAATGGCAATACGTCTCTGGAAGGGTTCAGCACAGTCCCTGGCATGTAGCTGGTGCTCCTGATGTGATGGTTACTCTCACACCATCAGCACTGACTAGGCAACGAGTGTCACTTGGAATTCCTGACCAAGGAAGTGGCCTAGTAATGAGAACCCATATTTGTTTACCTCTTGAAGCACCAAGAGCTGGAATTAAACGTGAGAGCTTGCCCCCTTCTGCAGGCCACTTCAGAAAGTCACTGTCACTGCAGTGACAGGACCAATTGAGCCTGGCCAAAGCCTTAGGAGATCATGAGCCAAACAGGGCCTTAAGGGACAAACTGAAATATGAGTCCCCTCAAGCTGACCACAGCCTCCTTAGCTGTCTCCCACCCTATGTTCCCTACCACTAGCCTGCTGGCTACAAGACCAGGCCCTGGTGCCAGAAGGTGCCAGCCAGGCAGGAGGCACAGGTGGCTCTCAGATGGGATCCAGTGCTTCAGAACACACGTGGAACAAAGCTGGGGCTTGTTGCTGGTCAACCTGCCTTTGCTTGCTTGGGCTGTGACCCAGACCGTGTGGTGGCTGCAGTAGGCCTGTGAGGGGCCAGGACCAGCCCATCTGGCACTGGCCTCCTCCGCTCCTGGGTTTCTCTTTGTTCAGCACACAACCCAAGGAGGCTAGGGAAAGCACTTCACTGCCAGCATCAAAGTCACAGGGAAAGGGAGGAGAATCAAAGGTTTTGGGGCTTTAGGATTTGGTTAGGAGCCAGGCAGTGGTGGCATATCCCTTTAAACCCAGCTCTCAGGAGGCAGAAGCAGGTGGGTCTCTGTGAGTTTGAGGCCAGCTCTGTCTACAAAGCAAGTTCCAGGACAGCCAAGGCTACACAGAGTAACCCTGTCTCAGAAAACAAAAACAAAAAACCAAAAATAAACAAATAAAAAAACTGGTTTGGGAGTATTTTTTGTTGGTTTGAAAATAATAAAAGAAAACTGTAGCCAGGTATGTAATCCACCCAAATATAATCCTTTTAATCCTAGCACTAGAGTCAGAAGCAGGCCATGGAGCCAGAGTAGAGTCCCAAGAAGCCAAGAGGGAAGTTCTCTATCTTTTGTCAGGGGCAAAGTGCTTCTTGGGACTCAGTCCGAATCCACGGGGACTACAAATCTCCAAACAGATATAACGGGCGTCACGATAGGAAGTAGGGTTGGGGGGGTCACTGCTGGCGATTATGATTGGAGGCTTGGCTGGAGTTCAATAGAAACAACGTCCTACTTTTGCTTTGTTTTGATTTTTTTTTTTTTTTTTTTTTTTTTGAGACAGGGTCTCTCTACAAAGCCCTGGCTCTCACTATAAAGACCAGGCTGGCTTCAAACTCACAGAGATCTGCCTGCCTTAGCTTCTAAGTGCTAGGGCCCCACCACAAAATCCTGAGATGAGCTCAAGTCTACACATACTTACACAACATTGCTATGTATGGCTTTCTACACTGAATGCTTAGCTCCCATTGGCCAGAGCTCACTGTGTAGTGAAATCCTGTCTCTTGTGACCCTTACCCCCAGCCCTACAACACAGAGATTCCAACGGAGACCTTAACTTACCTGTTTCCCTATTATTTCTGCCTTTGCTATCTCCAAAGGCACCAGGGAGGACTCTCCTCGGGGGGCCTCAGAATGAAGACAGGTCCTTGGATGGTAGTTTTAGAGGTAACTGAGCTTGGGAACATTGCTGTGAGCCATCCCATCCAGCTCTAGTTTGGCTCAACCTGCTCACCACACCAACCCTAGCCCACATTTTTCATGCATTTCTCAAATAGTTATAAAGCTATGTGTTTTTTGTTCATTTTGTATTGGCTTTTTGCAAAAACAAAAGGAGACTGTCAAAAAGATCATTTGACTAGAAGCTTTCTCTTTCCCACTAAGCCACTGGGGTGGGGTAACAACTTTACTGAAAAATAAAATGGTACAAACTAGCAAACTGTTTGGTGGATATGGACACCTGATTTACTAGCTGGTTGGCTCACCTCATTTCAGGGTACCATTTCTATATAGCCCAAGAATACCGTTGGCTAGAGGCTTGAGTAACCTCAAGTCTAAAGTTTCAAGGGAAAGCTAACTTCTCATAACCTACCTAATATCCTGAGAGCCCTGTGTAGAAAAACTCAGGAGTTTAGATTCTTCATGGAATCCACTGGTCATCTACCAGGCAGAGACAGAAGGATGTGGAACTGTGTCTGCAAATACAACGGCAGTGCTGACTACCTAGCAACTAGCTTGTTCCCTGAGGTGTCAGACGCTTCCTCTGACCACCTTCTCCATGGCTATGGGGATGTAAGAGCAACACAGAGCACACCTTTCCTTCATTGTAGGAGGTTGAGGATATATATATATATATATATATATATATATATATATATATATATATATATATATATATACACCCTGTACCCTGAGTTCAGAAGAGGACATTGAACCCTCTGGAACTGGAGTTATAGGAAGTTGTGGCAGCCATGTGGGTACTGGTAATTGAAACCAGGTGCTCTACAAGAGCACCAAGTGCTCTTAAACACTAAGCCTGCTGTCCAGTCTCCTCAGTGAGCTCTTAAAGCCCACATACACAGAAATCAATGGGAAACTCCCTCAGGGGTGAGGCCTTTTACCACTGGTAAGGACTCTCATGTATTCCAGTTGCTGATAGCTCAGAGAAATTAAGTATATTTGTAATAAAGGCTATTGGGATGGGGAAGAGTCTCTGGGCCTCTGAAGTCACAAGCAACAAGAGAAAAAGCTTGAGATGGTGTGTCACTTGCTTATGAGCACAAGGTCTCTATCAGCAAAACCTTCTCATGCTTCCTGACAACACTGAACACCAGACAATCAGACCAGACGATCGGAATAACTGGCAGAATTTCCTAGTCACTCCTTTGACCCAGAACGGATTTCCGGGAACTCAATGCACTCAGACAGGAGGCTATGACAGCTGCAGCAGCATCGCTGATGCTGAGTCAGCCCATCTTCCGTGGACAGCTCAGGTTGCTTCTGCCTGGACGAAGGTTACTATGGACTCACACAAGATCGCTCAGCCCACTCCTCTGAGTCATGATCAGAAGACCCTGTGCCTGCTGCACAAGGAGAGCTTTGTCATGCTGCATCTTTATGCCACCCTTTGGTCCTCAATACAGACGTCCTCATGGCCAAGCATAAACATGGTATAGCTCAGGAGCTGACCGCTCTCCAGGCACATGCAAAACCATGGATCAATCCTAATACTCCTCCCCTTAACATTCAAATAGAAGGTCTCCCAGTAAGACAACTGTGGTTATCATTGTTCCTCTTGTACCAAATTCTTTAGCTTTGGCCACAGATGTGAAGATCCTACCCACAGAGCTCCCCTCCCTCTCCCTCCCTCCCTCCCTCCCTTCCTTTCTTTTTTCCTTTTTTTGGTTTGGTTTTTGTTGTTATTGTTTCTCTGTATAGCCCTGGCTGTCCTGGAATTCTCCCTGTAGACCAGGCTGGCCTCTAACTCACAGAGATCCACCTGCCTCTGCCTCCTGGAGTAGAACCTCTAAGCAAGCACCTTCTGGGAGACCCAAGCCCCCCTCACCTCTACCTCAATCCAAACTCTGCTTTAAACCCCAACAGCAATTCCTGCCTCATCCTTCACCCTGACTATAATTACACTTTTAAAAGGAAAAATCAGCTCAGGGATCCCCAGGGAGGCCCCCTGCACATTCTACTTGTAATGAAGCTGAATAATGAACTGTCCTGCGTTCTAGCGATAGGAATCCCTTGTTTCCTCCAGTTGGGCGTCCCCGTGCACCTATCCGGTTTGCTTCTCTGACGATGTCTCTCTCCTCCTCTACCTCTGCATGTATAGGCTGGATGTGCTGGTGCCCTCTCTGCCGGACCCTGGCAGGGAACACACCCCATGGGGAGTAACAGCTCGGCCCTGGTGCTCAGCCAAGCCGGGATTCCTGACAGTGTCACTCCTCGTCACACCATCTACACAGTGGCCTTCTGTAAAACAGAAGAAAGGCAGGGAGAAACCGCCCTTGGAAAGACTAAGGGAAAAGAAGAGTACTGGGCACTCTTGGGGGTACCTAGCTCCCAGTGAAAGAAATATTCCCCCAAAAGTGACCCAAACCTCTTCCTGGTGGGCCCCTTTGTGACTTGGACCCCCAAAAGCCTGGAGGTCTAGCTTCTATTCCCTCAACAGGCCTGGCAGAGTGATTGGCATCAATGCCCAAGACAGTCTGAAGGGTGCCAAGAGCAGCACAGAGGAGCTGTGTCTGGAGAACCCTGGCAGGATGCCTTCCAGGGCCACCACATCTCTGCCTTCTAATCCCTATGAACAGTGAAGACATAGCTCAGCTCTGAAACCACATGCTTTAGAACAAGGCCTCAGGCCTAGGGTCACAACCATGCCAGCCGTGTCTGGAAGGTAGGTCCCATCCACTGACTCCCTGAGGCCTAGGTTCTCAGAAGCTTCACTCTGCCTAGAGGCAGAGAAGCTCGTGACTGGGACTCAGGCCTTCCTAAAGTGCTGTACCCCTTACCTCATGCATTTGTAACTTCTTTCCCAGCAAGGTCCAGAGCCTGCCCTCTCAGCTCCTGACATCCCCAATGCTTCCCAGGCAGCCTCTGCATCTGGGGCTCTGTGGTTGGAGTGTTGTGACTTCCAGAGGCACTCTCTGCCACTCTGCCTCTTTCCTGCCGAGACCTATTGCTCTTGTCTAACCACTGCAACAGTCCTGCGGCTGACTGGAGCTCTCCCACTCCCACCTGCCCTCTGCCTCTCTGACCCTGTCCTGCCTCCCTGGATCTCACAATTTGTGCTCCCGCCAGACTCAGTCACCAGGAGGGTTTAACTCACTTGAAGCTGGCAGCCTACAGGGTTGAATTACCTGAACCCCATCCAGCTCAAGGAGTGGCTGGGAGGTGCCAGGCAAGCACGCTCAGGACCATCCCAAGGGGCTCTTGTTTTCTAGGCACCCTGCAGTGGTCTGTGACAGACGCAGAGATGGGGAAATCTTTTGCCAGCCAGAATTGGCATACCACCCTACCCTCAAATCTGCCACTGGCCTCTAGGGCAGAAGACCCTCCAAGAAGAGGAGGCCCTGCAAGACAAAGACCTGAGGCCCCCCAGCCTGGCCTCCCAGACCTACACAGGCCCGCATTAAAATCAACACTCCGTGAACACACAAAACTGACAGGGCAGAGGGGGCGTACACATTGGATACAAAGATCAGGCTCTCAAGAGACGAGGCCTGTTGGTCTCCCATGTTAGCTCCAAGTGACTAAGCGCAGGGTGGGAAATAACGCCACTGCAGTGCCAAGGGCCCCACCTGGGCTCTGAGTTCAGCGGCCCTACACGGAAACCTGTGAAAAATGCACGCACTGTGTGCAGACTGCTCATGGATGCGCCTGTGCGCATTCCTTTGGGAAGCACACCACTCCCTGAACCCCTCACACGATCCCCCAGGGATCACACAGGCCTGGGACACACTGCACATGCCACCTGGTACTTCCCGCAGAAGTGTGAGTGGTGGGAAGGGGCCCGACAAACACCCTGGCTTCATTGTGCCCCAGAAAGAGGGGACTAATTACATGCCTAGACTCTGGAGTGCCCAGGGAGAGAACAGAGGCCAGTGGGGTGGAGAGGGTAGGAAATTGGGGGTTGGGGGGAAAAGGGAGAGAGAAAGCCACAGGATATATTTCAAAGTTTCTCTAGCAATTTGGAGGCGGGGCAAGAAAGCCCTGTTCTGACGTGAAATCATACAAAGGTCAGGACTGGGTCTCCCACCCTTGTGAGAAAGTGGTGAATCAGGACGGTTTATCAAACGATCATTTTTTTCTTTTGAAACTGGGAGGCAGTAGCTTGGACAATTCTGCAGATGTGCTTGATGAGTTAGGGACAAAAATGGCCCCTTCTTTGCCCCTCCCCTCCCTCTCTAAGGGCTCCCATCAGGGTTGCTTCTCCCTCCACTGCCTCCCGGGCCCTCCCCTCCCTTCTTCAGTGGTCAGCTGAGACCCCCACCCACTGCTTGCTTTTGTACTCTTGGCCTTTGGACATACTGACAGGGGCCTTTATGAGACCCCAATCAAGACCCCCATGTCACAGGTACCTAGTAGAGACACCAGACCTTTTCAAACAAGGGACAACAAGGAAAATCGGCTGGCCCATTGTCTCCCTTCTGTGCTAAGTGAGATGAAAGGGGCCCGCGGCCCCTCCACACAGCCCGCCTGCCAATCACCTCTAGTTATTAAGGTCACAATGTGTAAATTCTTTTGACCTGCACCTAATCAAAGATGCACCGGCCCTTTCAAATCCGAATGGGGAGGAGGGGAGAGATTCCCTCCCATAAACCCAGCAAACTCCCTCAATAAAATTTCTCTCTGATTCCCTCTTTGCTTCCCATCTCCACCCCCTCACTTCTCTTCATTCCGCCCTCCTCACCACCAGCTTCAAACACAAGTGACAAGCCCTGTGGAATTACTACCCAAGGGAATCCAAAAAGGACTAGAAAGTTTTTATTCAATTCTCTTTAAAGAAAAGGTTTCCAAAGAGACATAGTTGGCCAACAAGCCCAGAACCTAGGCAGCCCTGTGGCTCCCATGCCAAATCTTTCCAAATGCCAGTGTGGTCTCTGGCTCTTTCCTGGGTCCTAAACCAGCCTCTCTTTCTTGCATTGGATGCCAGAATAACATGGAGTCTGAGCCTCCTCCATCTCTCATGTCATTGGCAATCTCCAGCTCAGACCTGACTCTTTACACTGATTAGCAGCTTTGCAGGCTGACAGGAAATCTCAACCCAGAATGTATGTTGCATTAATAAACAGCACTGTTTGAGCTGCTGAGAAACTGACTCTGAAGGTGAGGTTCCCTCTCCCCTGCATTTCAGACCAAAGCATGCTTGTCTCAAGACCCCTTGTCTGGGGATGCCTTGACCTGACCAACTCTGTGACAGAGAGGAAACAGCAAAGCAAAACAAGAGTAAAAATCGTGTATCTTTGAGAAACATTTCCAAAGTGGTTACTATTGTTTATCTCATGACGTAAAAATGCCCACAGTGGGAACAGAAGCCAGAAGTTCAGCCCTAGGAAGCTCACCCATGGAGCGCACTCAGTAGGAAACTTCAGCCGGCTGCCTGTGGAGCGTCCCCTCCCGCTGCTGCTGCTGCCTGAGCATCTGATTCGATGATGGTTCTGTTCTGCTCCTATTTGCTCTCTTCCTTGACCGCCTCACCCAAGAGTTACACTATTCCACCCAGGACGCGCCCAACCAGGAGCTGCGGCAGGCGGCCTCCGTAGGGCCTCCCCAATCACCCTCTTCTGGATCTTTGACTGGATGATGCCTTGCTATGTATCTGCTGCTTCTCTATTTTTATTTACAACGTATTCTTTTACTGTGCAGAACAGCATTCCTCAGGGCAGACAGCAGAGACCAGAACAAGAGCCAGTGGGAACTTGAGAACAATCTTTCTGCAGTCAGGAAAGAGAATGCTGAACTCAATGACATATGAAAGACAGAACATGGGAACACCCCCACACACTGCTATGGAGGCCCTGCATTTCACCATTACGGTGTCCACACAACAAGCCAGGAGGGCAGCTGGCTACGCAATGTACAGAAAGTGCTTGCCCTGCGCTGTGCCGGGTGCTCTGCCCTTCTCAGCTCTTAGCTTTCCTGTTTCCCTTTGTGTCTCTTCAGTGTTCCTTGTCTGCTGCTTATCTCTGATCTCCTTTGCTGTAGATCCATTGCCTTATGTCGACTGCTTTTCCTTAAGCTGAGGCCTTCCACATTTCAAGTCCGCATCTGAGCTTCAGGTCACCATTCCCAGCTATCTCTGGCCATTACCACCTGGCTACCCTGGAAACAGGAACGGGGTCTGCTCAGATCAGAGCCCCATCCACACTCGGTCTGAGGCCTTCACTAGCCTCTTCCTTCCCACTCTATGCAGACAGGACCACTCAAGACTGCATCTAGCCAACAAGCCTCACTGCTATGTCCAAACACATCGGCTTCTCCACCCCACCATTTCAATCCACTCAAAACTGTCTATAGTTCCTTGTTTTTCCTCAGGCTAAAGTCAAACCAGCTCTTCAATCCACCCTCAACTTGGCGCTCAAATTCCCCTCCAGAGAGCCAACCTTTTCCAACCTGAACCCCAAACCTACTTTTGAGCTTCCTCGTCCTTTTCTATGCCTTTGCCCACACTGGTACCCTTGCCTGAAGTGCCCTGCTGTGATGTAAACAGGGGCACCAGATTAGTCCCACTTCAAACTCCACATCATCTGTGAAGCACCTCTTCAACAAGGCAACTGACTGCTCTCCTCCAGCTGCTTACAGATTACTCCAACATCTGGCAACATCTACACGGTATATCCAGCAGGCCACAGCTGTGGATACACACATTGCCCCTTAATGCTACCATAACACCTTGAGAGGTAAAAACTGGCTCTTCTCTCAGGCTTCATATGTGACATGAGACAGGTGACGCCCAGCAAAGCAACATTGCACACTTCTAGAAGATGGGCTTTCAGAGGGTCACATGACAGAAAAATGGTTCTGAGTTTATAGTTCTTTATTTTTATTTCTTTCTTTCTCCATAAAAGGTTCCAAGTGGGAACTGAGAAAATAACTCAGTTATATTAACTGAGTTAAGTATTTGCTAAACAAACATGAGGACCTGTGCTGTTTAAACTCCAGGCACTATGACATATGTGTAACTACAATCCAGGAGGAGACTGGGAGATCCCCAAGGGCTTGCTTGTCAAACCATTGAACTCTGATTCTCAACCAGGTGACAAGCAATAAAGGAAGACTTCCAACACTGACCCCCACCTTCACCCCCTTCACACATGCATGCGCGAGTGTTCACACCTCCATATCTCTTTGTCTGTCTCTCCTTCTGTCTTTCTCTTTCTTGTTGCACATACATCTCTCTCTCTCTCTCTCTCTCTCTCTCTCTCTCTCTCTCTC
>CM052703.1:14573620-14697335 GCA_028551405.1 Uromys caudimaculatus | reverse complement strand
AAATAAACCATCATTATTTTGTCACATTTCCATCCACAGTCTATATGTTTTGATATGTTTGTGACATGTATGTCATCCTTTTAGATACATAATATCCAATTCAGTGACCACATTATAACATACTTAACCCGACTGCAACTCCAGGAGAGCTGTACTCCTCACAAGCCTCTGCATGTACCTGTGTGCATGTGCTAGAAGCAGAATTTGTATCAATTGGTTTTTTAACTTTTATTTTGATACTTGCTGCCAATAATTTTATAATTTTAAAACTCTGACTTTCCTTCTCATTATTCTTGGACTTACCCTTATACAGAAGGATTTTTCTAACAGACTTCCACAAGTAGAAAAATCCTTTTGATTATATATATTCTTAATTATAGCTTACTCTGGAGACTAGAAAGCACCAGACAAGCAGGAAAAGGAGAAGGTTTCTGATGCATTAATCCATGCGTCCTTCCCTCTTTGCCAAACGTTATAGCTGATTTTCCTCTTGGGACAAAAATCACTGTTTTCCTTCTATTCAGATGGAGGAACGAGATCAGGCTAGGCCAGGACAGCCATTCTGCAGCTGCGACAGAATAGAGTAGCAGGAAGAGAAAACATCTCATAAAGCAGGGCCCTCAGGCAGAGACTCTGGCCACTGGGACAGCTCAGGGTACAGTGCCTGCCTCAGAAGCCTGCTGACCTGAGTTCAGTCCTGAGAACCATGCTGAAGTGCCCAAGCCACGTCCAGTGGCACAGTCTCCTGCTGCTGCCTGTGGATCCAGGGGTAGAGCTCTTGGCTGTGTCTCCAGCACCGTGTCTGCCTATGCACCACCATGCTTCACACCATGGTGATAGTAGACTAAACCTTTGAAACTGTAAGCCAGCTCCAATTCAATGTCTTTCCTTATAAGATTTGCTGTGATCATGGTGTCTCTTCACAGCAATAAAGCTCTAAGACAGTGGCACATGACTGTAATCCCAGCACTTGGGAGGCAGAGACAGGAGGGTCAAGAGTTCAAGGTCATCCTCAGTTACACAGCAAGTTTGAGGACAACCTGGGCTATGTGAAACTCTGGTTTTGAGTTCGGTGTATGGGTCTGGAGTCTTTGTCTGTGGTCTACAGGCCTGTGGTCTGTAGGCCTGTGGTTTATAGGCCTGTTGTCTATAGGTCTGTGGTCTATAGGTCTGTGGTAAGGCACTGGCCCAGCACGTACTGAACCCTATGTTTCATCCTCAGCACTACAAAAAATAAAAATATATAAACTTCTTAATCTATAAAGAAGAAGGAAGGGACACTCATGATAGCAACAGGAGAAACGTCACTTGTGGTGGTTAGAGGCAGAAAGAGCCACATCTAAACCTGCCCTTCAACTAACATAATTCAAGTTTACACGTATAGTGCCCTGCACAAAGAAGGCAAGGAGAGCCCCATAGTTACGCAGCTTCTTCTATGACTGAACTACATTGAGACTCAAAAACCACGCACCTCTCCTTCAGAGTTTCTCCCTGCCTTCCTGCCTCCATGTTTCTTGTCTTGCTCATCAGTAGAGAAAAGCCACTGTAAAGTTTCTCACCTGCTGTCAGCATAGAAGGTGGTGGCTACCACGGTCTATCCTGACCTCCAGAGCATCACAGCATCCAAAGGCTGTACAGACTAACCACCACTAGCCTGGAAACAGAATGCCAGGGAGGGCAGGGCCTAGTGCTGGCACTCACAGCCCACCCACTGTGTTAGAGAAGAGCCCTGCTCTTAACGCCTTCTCAAAGAGGACAAGGCCTTGCCTTTAGAACACAAGCTGTCCAGCTCTCAGCTGGGTGCTCCAGTCCCCAGGGCCTGTGTGCATGTTTCAGAGTGCACTGACACTGACAGTACTTCCATTCTCCATCCCATGGCCATGTTCTAGGAGCTGAATGGCTCTGCCTCAGTAACGAGCCAAGAAGAAAGCAAGACAAGCTAAACAGAGCCAGAAACAAGTCTGAATCTGAGAACCGAGAAAACTGAATCACAGAAAAATATGATTAAAATCATAAGTAATTTAGAAGCTATTTGTATGGTGTTCTTGTGTAGGTGAGGTAAGTGTGTATATAACCTTGAGAGTTCATTCTTCAGTCACCATCTACCTTGCTGTTTGAGACTTGGTTGGTTTCTTAATAGCCTGGAGCTCACCAACTAGGCCAGGCTAGCTAGCCAGTCAGTGAGCCCAAGTGACCTGCCTGTCTCCTCCTCCTCAGTGTTGGCGTTACACGAATGGACTACCACACATTCCCTCTCCCCCCTTCTTCCCTCCCTCCCTTTCTTCTAACATGTGTTCTAAATAGCAAACGCAGATCCAAACCAACTAAGCTATATCTTTGGTCCTGTGATTATTTTAAATCTTGTGTTGTGTTTCTGTGTGTGCCATGGTTACATGTATGCCACAGTATGCATGTGGAGGTCAGAGGACAACTTAAAGGAGTCAGTTTTCTCTGCTACGTAGGTCCTAGGGACACCTTTACTCATTGGGCTGTCTTGCTGGCTCCAGCCCTGTGATTTCTAACTCTTTCAGCCACCTAAAAGATTCTTCCTTGTTACTTGACATTTGTTCCTGCGAAGCCACTGCTGGTTGTTCTGATGCTGGCACCCCCTGGTACCCATGTATCTTTACTGGACTCTTCAACATCATTCATGCTTTTTATTTGTACTGAAAACTATGGAAAGGAAATATGCAGAAAGCAGTGTCCTGGCCAGCGACTCCTGGCCTTTACCCCTCCCCTTCCATTCCTCCTGCCCTTGTCAGCACCTCAGATGGGCTTAACTAAGTCTCTCTGACAGAGTGTCACAAACCAGGTCATACACTAACTGAAAATGTCCTCACTGGAAAGAGAAGCTAGAGGAAGCTTAGAAAAGACGTAACGGTGACCTGGCAAGATGGCTCCATGGATAAGGGGGCTCACCACCAAATCTGATCAGCTCAGTTCCATCCCCAGGACCCATATGGTAGGAGAGAACCGACTTCCACAAGTTGTCCTCTCACCGCTACACATGCACCACACACAAATTAATTCATTAACCAACTAACTAGTTAATTAGTTAGTTAGTTAAAAGGAAAAGAGGCAAGAATCTTGGGTGTTTAACAGGGCTCCAGAGGCAGAGGGACTACAGCTGCAGCAATAAGCATGCGTATAATCTGAAATTTTCAGGGAAATTTCTCGTAGATCAAAAAAGTACTAGAAAGGTAAGCTTAGCTGACACCCATCCCATTTACAGAATGGATCTGGAGGAAGGGTCAAATAAATTGACTTTTTTATGGTGCATAAATACATTCTTTAAAAAAAAAAAACAACAGTTTTTTGTTTTGATATTATTTATTTAATGTATGTGAGTACACTGTAGCTGTCTTCAGACACACCAGAAGAGGGCATCAGATCCCATTACAGATGGTTGTGAGCCACCATGTGGTTGCTGGGAATTGAACTCGGGGCCTCTGGAAGAGCAGTCAATGCTCTTAACTGCTGAGCCATCTCTCCAGCCCCTAAATACATTCTTTTCTGTCATCTTGCATAGAAATTCTAGTCAGCACAGGGAATCCAGAACCGACACAAGCTTGTGTGATTCACAGCATCTTTATGGGCAGCTCCACTACCATTCGGCACTGCAACTACATGGAGGCCCATTCTCCTTCACCGTATGAGAACAGTGTCCCCAGCCTTGGGCCCCAAGCCACAGCTGCCACATGGGACAACATAAGACTCACAGACACAAGGAGACTGGTATATCAGCAGAAGTCCTATGCTTGGGCCCGAAGCTCAAACGGAGCCATATCTGCCTGTTCTGAACTTAGAGAAGGGCTCCATCATAGACATCTGGCTCCATGGACAGCCAGCGGGCGGACACAGGCCTAGCGCTTGGCAAGAAGGAGAGGTAGTAGTGATGACCATGGTCAGTAGAAGCCCCCTTAGAAAAAGAAACGTAAAACGAAATGGAGCACAAAGAACCCGAGACTTCTAAATGAAATACTAAAATCTGCCCGAGATGGCCTGAGGCCCACCTTACTGCAGGACAGGGTGACCCTTCCACCCCAGCATGACTCTTCCCAAACATATTCTGCTCCACATGATCCAGCCACAGCCCCACTGTTACCTTTTTTACCCACTCCCAGTCCCCAGTCCACTTATGAGAGTAAACTCTGTTGGCTTAAGAAACTAGAACAGCTTTGATGAAGGTCCCTACTTGGACTGATCTGATGTTCCAGCCAACAGGTGGGGAAATCGTCTTAAATATATGAGCGTTATCGTGACAAGGCCACCGGACTGGGTCAGTGCCGTAAGTCAGGCAGGAGTAGAAGCTTCCGCTCCACCAGCAGGTTACTCTTTAGCCTTGACAGATCAAACCCCAAGCCGAAGCAAGCCCCAGAGATCAGTTCTGTCTCTAAGCCAAAGGTCTTCACAGTGAGGGACCAAAGCTGCCCTGCCTGAGCCTCTGCTGGCTGAGCCCCATATTAATCACCACTAGGCAAGAGCTGAGCACCAGCCTGCAACCTGAGCCTGGGCACCACCTGCAGAGGGGTCTTCCCAGCACCTCCCTCACTCCCTTCGGGCAAGACCCCAGGGCATGAGGGTGTCCATCTGCTGGCAAGGCTACCTGGGACAGGCTATGTGACATTTAGCTATCTCCCACTTGACAGATAAGTCATGGGCGAATTGAGTTGCTTAGTGAGATAAGAAGAAATATGTATTGACTCACACAGTGAAGTCAGTGCCCCAAGAGAAAGAAAATCCACAGCTTCTCAACAGAGAAAGTCCAGTGTCTCTCTCATTCCTGTCCAAAGAAGAAATCTAGCTGAGACCAGCAGTGGGGAAGGATGGTTGGAGTTAAGAGCTCATTGGATGCGTGCCTTGGGCATGGAGTGCACATTCTTGCTACTTACAGACGAAGGGCAGACCAGTGGTAAGGAAAAAGACACAGGGATGTCTTTCCAACGCATCCCTTACACTGCCCAGTAGTCTGATGAAGGAAGCGTCAATACAAATGCCCTCCCTTAAAGGTGAAAAGCACTTGCCCTGAGTACCAAGATCTGTGAGAACAGTTTCCTCAGTGACTCAGGAAGCATGGAGAACTGGTGACTGAGGGCTGTGGACATACAGCTATCTATCTATGCAGGCAGGTGCTTTTAAGGATCACCGTGTAAATTCTTTGCAGATGGTAACCTGTGTGTAAAAGAATCAAGATGCTAAAAAGATTAAAGGAAAACAAGATAGGCATGGAGATTCCCATCTCACAAACACTGCTCCCAGGTCCAAAGGCACAGAGGTTTCCTTCCCACCTGCCCATGGCCCAAGGGAACCAAGTGTGGAAGAGGTTGAACTCAGACTGAAATATGTTCCTTCAAGGGCAAAGAAAAGTACAGGTCAGAGGAGAGCTGCTGGAGTCCTGGGAGCACCTTCATCTGAGGAATAACAGCCCTGGTGTGACTGTCACAGCTTGTGCCGGCCACAGCTTCATCCCCAGAACCCTCCCTTCATCCCTTTGAACCTCCGGCCACAACCCAGAGTTAGGATAGAGCCGTGGCTACAATTACACACTTGCTTGGGGAAGGGGGTGGGTGCTGCATGTGACAGGCCATGAAATGTCCCAGCCTATAAAACAGCCTGGAAAACAAACCCTTAATTTAAATGTTAATGAAAGTGCTGTGGAGACATCAGAGGCTTCCTGGCTGCTCCAGAACAGCTACACAGGTCTCAGAATTTATGGCTCCCCTTTACCCTCCCACCTCCCTCTCTGCCTCATCACCCACTGGAGTTTAAAGAGGAGGGAGAAAAGAAAGAAAAAGAAAGGCAGAAAGAAGGGAAAACGGGGGAATCACCCTAATTTTGACATTAAGGCATGCTCTACCTCGGGATGTGAGTGCTAAGTGATCCCTGTCAGTAGAACGTGATCAAAGGACAATAACGGCAAGCACTCTGCACGCCGGCGATGAGCAGAGGACACAGAAACGGTGGTAGAGGTGGACTTCCGGTAGCAGGCGGTGCAGACAGTAGGAGAGAGGACACTGACCCCTCCGTCCCAACTTCATTTCATTTTTAACTGACACATCAGAGTTGCACAGACCTACAGGGGGCAGTATACTACCCTGACGTGTTTATACATGTAAGCCACAGCCTGGTCCTTTCTATGTGTTAGAAACCTTCTGATGTCGAAGCACAGTGGTATACTCCTCTAAGGCAGAGGCAGGAGGATCTCTGAGTTTGAGGCCAGCCTGGTCTACGCAGGAGTTCCAGGACAGCCAGGGCTACACAGTGAAATCCTGCCTTAAACAATAAAATATAACTTCTGACTCTTCCAGTTATTTTGAAATTTATTGTAAACCACCCTGGACTCCTGTTACTTCTCCACTGTGACTCTAGTGACACCAGAGCCCTTTCCTCTGGTCCGTTTGTGTCCCTCCAGTCCTCAAGCTTCCCTCTGAGAATTTACCATATTTCACTACCTACCCATCTGATCCCCGTCAGTCTGTGCCATCCCGTTCATGGTGTGTTCTCTAGTGACAACAGATAAGAGCTCTTTGTTTGTTTGTGTTTGTGAGATAGGGTCTCACTGTGTAGCTCTGGCTATCCTGGAGCTCACTTTGTAAATCAGGCTGAGATCCACTTGCCTCTGTAAACCACCACACCCAGCGATAGCAGCAATTCTTACCCAGTGTCTGGAAACAGAATGAAAGGGCAGAGGAGTAAGAGAAGGAAGAAGGAAGAGAGGCTGGAGTGGAAAGGGAGATGTGAGAGGCAGAGCAAGAATACCAGGTGGCTCACTACTGCCTGGACTACAGCGCCAGGGAACCCAGTATCTCCGGCCTTCTGAGGCGTCTCTACACATGGCAGGCTCTCTCTCTCTCTCTCTCTCTCTCTCTCTCTCTCTCTCTCTCTCTCTCTCTCACAAACACACACACACACACATACACACACACTCATACACACACCTGATTAAAAATAAAAATAAGCTGGGCAGTGGTGGCGCACGCCTTTAATCCCAGCACTTGGAAGGCAGAGGCAGGCGGATTTCTGAGTTCGAGGCCAGCCTGGTCTACAGAGTGAATTCCAGGACAGCCAGGGCTATACAGAGAAACCCTGTTTCGGAAAAAAAAAAAAAAAAAAAAAAAAACCAAAAAATTAAAAATAAAAAAAAAATAAAAATAAATTTAAAAGAAAAAATACCAGCCCTGAAACTGGGGAATAGAAGCGGAGCCCTGTGAAAGGACGCAGGCTCAGCACACAAGCCTGTGCACATCATCCGACCTTGCAGAAGCCCATTTCTAGCTGTAGCATTAAAGTCAGTTCTTGATAAAGGAGCCAACCACACTAAAAATGGGTTCTAAGCCATCCAGGCATCAGATCAACACATGAGCCTCTCTGTGCCACCTACCCTGAGTAATGGCTGAAATTCAGTCTTAGGAACTCAAACCAAGCCCAGCGTTTGGGTCTTGCTATGACGTGTTAAGAGGCTTGAACTGGCATAGGCAGTGACCACCCAGATGAAGGGCACAGCACTAAGGTTCTGCAGGACCTCACCCAATGCAATGCGCCCAGCACACAGATCACTGATGCCTGACAACTTGAGCACATTTTGAGCTGTATCCGAGGCCCACATCCATTTTCCTCCAAGCATGGCCTCCCCCACCACAGCAGCCTCTTGCCCTCTACTGTCTTGTATAAACTCGACTCTCATCATCGAGGGACATCATTTGAGGCCACACCCTCCCGTGTCTGGCTGGCTCACAAAGCAGGACAAGAAGACGTTCTTGCCTCGTTTAGCAGGCCTTCTTCCCTCAGGCCCCAAAGGGGGCTTTCCTCTGCCCCAACTCTGGATAAGAGAAAGAAATAAAGAAAGAGCCATCAGGAGGACTGATTACGACAAAGCACCACGGTCACTTGTTCCTCTCTTCAGGTTATCAAGGCTGGAGACCGTCACCAGCCAGAGACGTGAAACCCACAGACACACTCCTTCTATTTGACTCTTCTCCCGGCAAAGCAGTGAGTTATGATGCCCAGGGCCAGAAAATAGTAGCACCCTAGAGAACCAATGAGAGCCATACTGAAACTGCCTCTTTTTCCAACTCCCAACCCTGTCAGAGCACACTCCACATGCAATTAACCATCAGCAAAGCAAGATGGACTTCAGCAGGCTGGTGGCAGCACCTACCCCACACAGCACACAGTAAACCCTGTAGCTGCTGGGACAACACCCTGTTCTCCCAGCACCTGCACCCACTGCCAAACGGTGCACAGGGCTGGCTTGCCTTCCAGACTCACCCTCACCTCTGGGAGAAATGAAGCAAGAAGGAACAGCTTCTCCATCAAACCCCCCAGAGGCCACAACTCACTTTACAAATTTGAATTGGTACATTTCATGCAGACTTGGACTAATCCCCCACAAAACAAACAGGCTGCCACAGTGCACAAAATGATACTGTATATTTAATAACACAGCTAAGTCAAGTTTCTACACCTATACCACTCATATATTTCCCTGATGACAGAAGCAGGAGAGAAGGGATTAAAGCCCAAGAGTGTGGGGAAACCTTCCTGACCACAGGCGCTCACACGGCAGCGCTGGTGTCCACAGGGCAAGGACTCTACCCGGGGCCTTTTTTTTTTTTTTCATTTCAGGGAAATAGGTCTGGTGTCTGCAGAAAAAAGGAGAGCTTCATGATTCTCTCCCTCCCTTCTCCTTCCAGGCAAACATAGATTCATTTCACCACAGACCCCAAGTGCAGGATGGAGGGGCCCAGAAAACCAAAGACCTAAGTGTACACATGCTCTTAGAATGGCAGGAGCATTTACCTGAGTGAGCCCAGTCTCTCTCTGGACACCAAGGAGTGTTTTCAGGTTCTCAAAGAACCTTTCAAGGGGCCTGGAACTGGAGTAACAGCGGACCACCATGTGCATGCTGGAGTGGGGCCTGGGTCCTCTGGAAGAGCAGCCAGTGCTCTCACCTGCTAAGCTATCTCTCCACCCCACTTTTAATGAGAAATAAAGTCTTGTAAATAGTTTTGTAGGGGTGGGTATGGTGGTACAGGCCTTTAATCCCAGTACTGGGAGACAGACATAGATGGATCTCTGTGACTTTGAGGTCAGCGTGGTCTACATAGTGAGTTCTAGGCTAACCAGAGCTAAATACTAAGACCCTGTTGCAAAGACACCAAAAATAAAATTAAAACGGGGGGGGGAGTTTGTATTTACTAACTTCATTCAGGTAGAAATAAATATTTAAATAGTAATAAAACATTAATCTGTATTAACTCATAGTAAAGTATTAAGAATTCACAGTGTCCTTAGGAGCTATGTCTGAGACCATGTATAATTTGTTTCTGCCACACAACTGTGGAAGACACAGACCATTCTGTTTCAAGAGCATTGTGTGCCTTCTTTACCTCTTCTTGTTCACCCGACAGAGACAGGTAGGAAACCCCTATATGGAGCAGGGCCATATTCCATAAGACACGAGTATTGACAAAAGGATAAGAAGAGTGGGTGGGTGGGCACACAGGAAGGAAAGGACAAAGTCCTTGCCTGCTGCCTTACTTTGAAGCCTACTGTTGCTTTTAGGTTTTGTTTTGTTTTGCTTGTTTTTTAAGTAAACATAGCTTTGAGATATGCGAGGGTGGTGCCCATCTTTTATCCCAGTACTTGACAGGCAGAAGCAGACTGATCTCTGAGTTCAAGGCTGGCCTGGTCTACACAGTGAGTTCCAGGACAGCAAGGGCTACACAGAAAAATCCTGTCTCAAAAATAATACATAAAATAAACATAGCCTTGAGCACATAAATGGCATTAAATATCGCCTTCTACGACTATTTGCAAATTAAAAATTCAAAGTTACAGAAACAAAAGACAGAGCCAGGTCAGAATCCCTGCTTTCTCTTGGTCAAAAGCATCTCATATTAAGTCTGGGGTTTGAGGATCCATAGTGTGTGCTAAAAGTGCCCGAATACAAACACATGAAAAGAAGAACATCAACAGCAAGGGGCACAGGACTAACTACTCTTAACGGAGAAAGACATTCAGAGCAAGGTCTGTCTCTTCCAGCTGCTCAAGGAAGCAGCAACTGAAGCACTTGTCCTTAGAGGACAGCGGCTGCTCACAACCCCTCATGCTGCCAATAAGGGGTCCAGGACCAAGTCACTAGTGAGTGACAAACACGTTCAATAGGAACAGTGGCAGGGAGGTGACAGAAGGCAGCCGTTGACGGTCACTTCAAAAGGAAGAGGACAGGGAAGAGAGATTCCTATGGAGACTCCACCTCAAGAAAACTACAAAAGACCCCTGTGACTCCTGGAGGCAGAAGCTGGGGAAGCCCAGGAAGGAGGCTTGAAAGCAACTAAGCACCAAGCACACGCTGCGCTAGATAAGATGCTGAGGGCGTCGCACACTGCTGTAGGACGCTTAGCTCTTCAGTCTGCACACACACTGCTTCGGCTCATCTTCACTATAATCTAGTCATGTCTACACAGAGTGTAAAAGAGACTGATTTACCTACAGCCACCCTACTAGTAGCAGGCAAATAGAACTTATCTTCTAGACTGCTCTAAAGATCCAGCCTTGTAGCTGAGAGCTGGTGCTTAAAAGAAATATGTGGTCTCACTATGCAGCACTGACTGGCCTGGAACTCACAGGAATCCCCTGCCTCTTTCTCCGGAGTATGAGGAATAAAGGCGGAATAAAGGCGGGCTCCACCATGCCCAGCTGGAGAGCTTTCTCTCTCTCTCTCTCTCTCTCTCTCTCTCTCTCTCTCTCTCTCTCCTTCTTTCTTTCTTCTTTTTTAAAGTTTTAGCCTTGGCTGTCCTGGAACTGAAAGACCCCCGAGCTGGGGAGACCCTCACTCAAGTCTTGGGACGGCGCGAACCCCCCAAGAACTCACAAAAGACTGTCCTTGCTGCAGTCACACGAGGTTTATTCGGGGGACCAGTGCACTGGGGTCGAGCTTGTAACCTACGCAGAGGCAGAGGAGTTCGACCCTGAGCAGCTGAAGCCAGAGGTATTTAAAGAAAAAAACCACAAAGCAAGGAAATTCTATGCATCATGGGAAGGTATAGAATGTCCTAAGTTCATCATTCCTGCGGTTAGCTATTCCCTGGGACAAAGGATGTATGTTAGCCATTAGGCGGTGGAATATGGCTATATTATCTCTGGCTTTAATTCTGCTAAGGGGGGTCTAACTTCCTTATAATGGGCTCGGGTCTTTCAGAACTTGCTCTGTAGACCAGGCTGGTCTCGAACTCACAAATATCTGCCTGCCTGCCTCCCCAATGCAGGGACTAAAGGTATGTGCTATCACTACCAGGCTTAGAGAGTATTTTTTTTAAATTAATTTATTTATTTTATGCATGTGAGTACACTGTACCTGTCTTCAGACACACCAGAAGATGGCATTGGATCCCATTACAGATGGTTGTGAGCCACCGTGTGGTTGCTGGGAATTGAACTCAGGACCTCTGGAAGAGCAGTCAGTGGTCTTAACCGCTGAGCCATCTCTCCAGCCCCGTCTTCTTCTTCTACTTCTTTTTTTTTTTAAGACTCAAAGTCATAGACAAAGTGGAGAGAGGTGGACCTAATCATACAGTATAGAGATCCTAGCCCATATATGTCTAAGTACATGAAAGGGGGCAATAAAAGCCTAGTACATGCCCTGGATGTCTAGTGTGCAGTCAGAATCTCCAGTGCAAGCTTTCTGAAGAGAATTCAGCTTGAGTTCTATCTCTGGGACCTACATGGTGAAAGGGCAGAAATAACTCCCAAAAGTTGTCCTCTGCCTTCTACATGTGTAACCAAGGCACAAGTACACGTGAGCGCACACACACACACACACACACACACACACACACAGAGATATACAATTTTTTAAAGCCAGAGTCTGCCAGGCATGGTGGCACACATCTTTAACCCCATCACTGGGGAGACACATGTAGGCAGATCTCTGTGAGCTCCAGGCCAACCAGGGCTACAGTGAGAAATTGTCTCAGAAACAAAACAAAAACATAGTTTAAGACGTCATTTGTGAAATTAAGGAAAAAGCCATATCAAATAACTTGACAGTCAACACTAAACAGCCAACCAACACTGGGCAAAAGAATCATCCAGGGCTAGGAAAATATACCAAGGAAACTGAAGAAGACTGTGAGGAGAGCATAAAGGTGCCCAGAAAGACTTACGCACAGAGAGCAACTGGCCAGCACTGACTACGTGCCGGGAGTGTGGTACTTATACCACAGTAACTAATACTGAAAGTCACACCCTTACCCATGGTCCATCTCCAAGTTATGGCCAAAACACTCAACTTGGTTTACTGTGATCTCAAATACCCCCTGATGAGGCAGGCAAATTCCTTTCTCAACTTCTCTTATTGACACCATCTGCAATAGGTGTTACGTGTTCTCTTCCGGTAATAAGTAACCCAACATTCTCCAGAAGTTGGAGAATGTCGAGAGTAGAGGGCTCTAAGGCTGGGGTGCAGGGGACAACCTGCCCACACCTCCATGACATGTACTGAGTGCATGGACCATCTCTAGTCCAGATGCTACCAACAAGCTGCTCCTGTCCCCTGATGCCAGCACACTTGTCCCTCACTTCTCTCTAGTCCCACACACATCTAGCCACAGACACACAAGCCTGGCTGACAGGCTTTAGAAGGGTGGCATTAGGGAGAACTTCTAAGGAGACAAAGCTGGCCAGCTCCATTTTTCCACCTAGAGCGCCCCTACTTAGCTTCCCCAATCCCCACTGGTCTGGTCGCTAGTTGTTCCTTTCCTCTCTCCTAAGATGCTGGAATGATTTGTTCTGAAAAGCGACAGGTTTATAGGTTAGCCGACACCTCTGCTCTGTGGAATTTTAATTAACTTCTCCCATCGTCAATATGCTAAGGAACGGGGTCTCCATTCTCTGAGGTCAGCAATGTGTTTCAGGTCCTGCTATATCAGCCGTCAAATTGAAGAATTAATGACGTGGCTAATCGGCTCTAATTCTTAGGAAGAAAAAAATTGAAAGGGAGTTGTGAAAGAGAGCAAGAGGAGAGCTACAGGCTCCATGAAGTGAAAAGGAGGTTGAAGGAGGCTGAGCAAAGGGGGCCCCAACTTGTTTATAAAAACAAGCATCTGACATATGAGGTGGTGGAGGTGGTGGTCTAACCTTCCCAATCAGGGAAGAGCAGGCAGGCAGATCCTACTCGCTTCTAAGATAGTTGTTATAAGTATAGAAAAGTCTCTAAATGCCCCTGGGGAAAAGAGAGGCCCTCCCTGGTTCAGGATAGCCTAGGCAGGGGCTGGAGCAATGGCATATCAGCTAAGAGCACTGGCTGCTCTTCTAAAGGACCTAGGTTTGGTCTTCAGCACCCACATGGTGACTATAACCATCTGAACCCCAGTCCCAGGGGATCCAACACCCTCTTCTGGCCTCTGAGGACACTGTATATATGTGATGCACAGAAGTACACACAAACAAAACACCCATATACACAAAACAATAAAATATTTTTAAAAGCCTAGATACAAAGCACATGATGTATTTGAACGACACTGTCTACACGAAACTCAACATTAGGAACAATGACTATACGCCAGTAAAATATTTTAATAACAATAGCCAAGAAAGCAGCAGTCAAATTTTCAATACGGGATTTCTTTGTGTAGCTCTGGCTGTCCTGGAACTGTAAACCAGGCTGGCCTCGAACTCATAGAGATCTGCCTGCCTCTACCTCCTGAGTGCTGGGATCAAAGGTGTGTGCCACCACTGCCTGGCCAGTTTTACTTTTTTTATTTTGCTTCTGCATATTTTGTTCTGTTTTGATTTTGTTTTTTTGAGACAGTGTCTTACTTTGTGGCCTAGGCTGGTCTGAAACTCACCTTATAGCCCAAACTGGCCTTAAGTTCACGGGTAATGTTTCTTGCCTCAGCCTCCCAAGTGCAAGGATTACAGGCATAAGCCAACACACCTGGCTACTTAAAGCAGAAGAAATACCTGCATTTTGGGTTTGCACTTGTAATACTGGCCACTGGGAGGCTGAGGCAGGAAGATCTAGCTCATGACCAGCCTGAGATGTACAGTGAGTTCTGGACAAGCCTTGCCTACAGGGCAAGACTTATTTTGATTTTGGTTTTAGGGGTGTTTGTTTGTTTGTTTGTTTGTTTGTTTGTTTGTTTGTTTTAAAGAGTTGTGGGCTGGAGAGATGGGGAGAGATACTCTTCCAGAGAACCTGGGTTTGATTCTTGATACCCACATGGTGGCTCAAAACCATCTGTAACTGCAGTTCCAGATTCAACACCCCCTCTGGTCTCCATGGGAACCAGGCACATGAGTAGGAGCCAAACTACCACACATAAAATAATAAAACTGAGCTGCACTTCCAGCACTGTTGCCGCTTTCTGCTCCTCTCCATATATGGAAGGGGCCCAGTTGGCAGGCCCCAAGCTCTCCTCCTCTCCTGATACCCAGAGCCTGTAATGGATACACCAGAAGACATTTTCAGGGAACAAAGCAGAGATGAGTCACAAGACAGCAGGCTAGCTGCTGCCTTTGCCTCTCAGGTATACTGAGAAGCCTCTGCTTTGGAGCAACACCAGGGGACATCTGCTCCAGAAAGGTAACACTGCCCCTTAGTTACATCCAGTATGTATCTTCTCCTTAATGCTTAGGAAAGGTTATCTCAATTCCAAAGTACAGTGAAAGACCCAAAGCCCTCAAGTCTCTGGAGAATGTTCAAATCTCCAGGAGAGCGGTTCATAGCAACCTAGAATACACTAATGAAAAATCTTCTAGCTTATCTGACCTAATAAAATGAAACCGTTCTTGAACGAGATAAAAATCCAAACATGTCTCCCTTACCTGAGTAATGGGCTGATAGCAATGGACCAGACTCGGTCTTCAGTCTGGATGGTGTGTAAGCACTGCCCCAGCCGGCCCGAGGCCAAAGGCCATACCTGGAAACATGAGAGGAAATGCTCTTGTTTGCATTGCCTGGGCTTAGGAGGAAGAAGCATACACCAGGCAGGAAGAGTGTGACTGGGGAGGAGGGGGAATGGAGAATCCTTTCTGCCCTTAAGACAGAGCTCAGGGTGTGAGAAGAGAGGCCTCTCCAGCTTCTGGTTCAGCTGCCACAGAGACAGGCCTTGCTTCCTGCCCTAACCGCCAACGTTTGCTTCCGACTAGTCCCCGTTTCTACCAGGCTATGAGAGGTTACACAGCCCTGTGTGAGATTTAACTGAGGAAGTGTAGATAGAAGTCGCCTGCCTCTCTCAGAAACTTCCTTGTGTTTGTGGATCTTCTCTTCTATCTTTTACCAAAACTTTACTTTAGGCATACAGGGAGCAGCAGGAAGCCTAAGGTGCAGTACAGGGAGACATGTATACTGTTACAGGAGTAAGAAGAAAACTGCAAAACAAGGAGAGAACGGGAACGAGGCTTCGAAGTGAGAGGGTGCTGTTGTTGTTTGTTCATAATGCCCAGGATCCAGAGGTATTTGTGTCAGCAGGGAATTTTAGCACCTAGTGTCACCAAAAGCAGCAAAAAAGCTTAACTCTTTTAAGCTTCCCTATCTGCACAGGTTAAAAATATTGCTTGGAGCTCACTATCTGGACCCTATCAGTCAGGAATGTACATTAGCAGCCACTCTGGGCTTAACTCTAATCAACACTCCAGAGCCTCTCAGCAGTCAGTGCATTTAGAAATCTCCCATTAAGCACAAGGCTCTCCCTCACCTCACCCTACCCCAGATGACACACATACAGGGACATAAGCCTCTAACCAAACAGAAAGGAAACCTCAAATGCACAGGGCTCTCCCCAGAGCAGCCAGAGGGGTCCCTCGGCAGTCAGATGGATCAATGACCTCTCAAGGTCCCTGCAGGGCTATAAGGGGAAGCACCACACTCAAGCAGAGCCTTAGATGGAAGAACGTAAAGAAGCATTCTTTCGGTGTAAGGGGCAGGTGATGGAATGGGGGTGGTCTTGCCTTCTTAGGGTCACATGGTATCTCTTCCCTATAAAGGGAGAAAGTGTTTCTTAGAGTTTGTGGGTATTGATGGAGTGGGGGGTAGGGTAAGAGTAGGAATAACTTTCCCCAAAACTAAGAAAAGAAATTTAACGAAAATATTCTGGATGAGAAGGGACAAAGACTGAGGGCAAATATCTCAGTATTTCTTGTAATCCCAGGGTTCTAGCATCTGCTTCACACTTGACCGCCTAACCCTTTGGTAGTAACTAGATGCCCTTCTGGTTTCTTCCTTTAGACTGCCCAGCTTGGAAGAGACCTTTCTTTGCCTTTTCTGAACCCCTCAGTCAGGTTCTTGCTTGTGTGGTGAAAAGGGTACTCCTGATTTACAAAATCTCCAGGACAGCCTAAACCTGTTTGCTAGTAGCCTCCAGGGAGACAGCTAGCTGGTAGTATCTGAGAGCCCTCAAACCACAGAATAAGGTTCCTGATCTTTAGAGTTGATCAGGAAGTACACTGCCAATTTTAAGCATCCATTAGGAGTGGCAGCCTGTCCTGTAGCACAGCATCCTGTGGCAACAAGAGTGTCCTGGCACCTGAGGGAAAGGGTTGACATGATAAACATGTGGTCGGATCTTACTACCGGTGAAAGAGACCCAACCCGGAAAACACTCAGTGAACATACACATTTAGAAAGCCCATTTAGAAGGCAAATCAGAGGTGGCAAGGCTCTCCTATAATGATCTTTGACTTAGGAACTCTAAGGATGAGAATTCATAAACAAAAAAAAAAATCCTAAAACAAAATCTAAATGAAAAGATATTTCCAGCAGCCTATTATTACGGAACAAGCATGTCGTCTTTGGAATCTCACTAGTCTGGGTTTGAACCCTAACTGTCATTTACTGTCTCTGCTTAGAGATGTTTCCTAACTTCTTGGTCTGTTTCAGCTCATCGAATGAGGGACATGCTTATGTCTCAGGACCACGGTATAGAAAAGGGAAGGTAAATACCAAGAACTAGCACGGCCAATGCACAGAATTTAGCAGACTTAAGAAAGGATTCTTTTATTATTATTATTATTATTATTATTATTATTATTATTATTATTATCTCTATTTTTGAGACAGGGTAAGAAAGGATTCTTATTCCCAGGTTCTTGTATTCAGAAATAAAGTAGATACAAACATCCATCTCCTAGAGAAAACCGTAAGTAAATAATGGTAAGTTCATTTTGAAGCCATTGAAGATATCATGAGGGCTGGAGATAGAGTTCAATTGGTAAGAGTATTTGCCAAGCATACACAAAACACTGACTGGGTTTGATCTCTAGCATTACATAGACTGGGTGTGGTAGCACACATGTAATCCCAGCATTCAACAGGTGGAAGCAAGATCAGAAGTTGAAGGTCACCCTTAAACTACATAGTAACTTCAAGCACAGCTATTTAAATAGATACATATCTTATAAGCAAAATGGAAAAGGGTATAGAGTAGATACCACAGAGTAACTGTGTATCCAAAATACATTACAGTTATGCAAAGGAAGATATTTACCCAGTAAGATAAAATGAGACTCTGGGCAGTGGTCGTGCAGGCCTTTAATCCCAGCACTTGGGAGGCAGTGGCAGGCGGATTTCTGAGTTCGAGGCCAGCCTGGTCTACAGAGTGAGTTCCAGGACAGCCAAGGCTATAAAGATAAAATGAGACAATGAATAAAGTGCTTAGCACAGTACCTGGTTACAGTCTACATTGATAGAAAATAGCCCTAGCAGGCATGTGGTATACATATCTGTAATTTCAAGAGGCAGGAAATTACAAGTTCAAGGTTAGCCTATGCTACACAGCCAGACACTGTCTCAAAAGAGAAAGAGAAGCGGATCTGAGATTTTAGAGAAGGCTATTGTTTATCTGAATCAACATAGCATCAAACTACCTTCAAAATACCTGCTTATCCCCACAGACAAAGGCTGCTGCTCTTAGCTGTAAACAAAGAAGCCTCTTCTTGAAGTGAATACTAAGACCCATGGCTTCGCAAAATGCTCATTATAGGACTGTTGGGAGCTCAGATCTAACCAAGGCATTTATAGCACCCTCTTCAGACTCAGGGAACATTCTGGAAGATGGCAAAGAATGTTAAGAGCTAGAAGGTAGTGGGCGGGGCTTCAAAATGCTATCTTCTAAGCACAATGTGGACATGGCAGTCATGAAGTCATAGCAACTGTTGCTACTGCGATGCTGGGCTCTCCTAACAGTCAGTGATGAAGGAAGAAGGTTTATGGGCATTTTAGTGCTGCATCTATTGGCACCTAACAGATTCGGGGAAAGGGAGAGGCACAGTGCCCTGTTACACACCTGCTTACAAAGACGGCCCTGTTAAACTGTAGGACACTAATAAGAACAGAAGCTAGCAAACAGACTGAAGAGAAACACATACGGCCAGGGTGACAGGGACGCATCCTAAACATGCATGGGATTATAAAAGAACAGAGCTCCAGGGATCACACCTGTCCGTGCCTCCCCAGCACTGGGGCCAGAGACAGTACCACTGTCCCCAGACGTGAGCACTGACAACCCAGTAAGCACTTGACTGAGCCCTCTCTAGCTGAGCTTTACTACTGAGCAGTCTGGCAAGTTAAAGCCAGAATCTATGCAAGGAACACTACAAAGCCATTGACTAAGCAACAGCTCAAAGTGAAAGTAGGGTGGAAGAGGAAACAGCAGGTGACAGGAAGCCTCACTCCTCGGACAATGAAGACACCATCTTTGAAGGACCATCTTTGGCTGAGACCCTGTCTCAAAAATAAAAGCACAAACTGCTGATCCCCCTCAGGTGTCCTCTGCCGACATGCATTTTAAATATAAAATATAAGGCAGAAAATTCCAAAAGACAGAGAAATGTTCATAAAGAGCAGGGATCCTCTTTAGCCGTAGTCTTCACATAAATCAGCAGGAGAGAACAGTCACTAGAGGGTACGCAGAGGCAGAGTTCCTGATAAAAGCTGCAGCTTCTCTCTCCTGAGCCCTCTGTGGCTTAGAGGCCCCTTTGCTGATATGTGTAAGCACTGTGCTACAGTGGAGTCTCTGGATTCTAGAACAGAGATAATCAAGCCCCGCTGAGGTTTTCTGCAGAGTCCCCACTGCAGCCCCAAAGCCTGTACCCTGGCTAGGGCTGCTGCACCCAAGACTGGAATTTTTCTTGTGTGTTCCAGAAGCAGCAACAGCACTTGACACAGCCTGGATGAACTGGATCCACAAGCTCAGGATGACGAGTGCTTATCGGTCTCATCTTTCATGTCTTGGTGGCTGTCTGTGGAGCAGGCGATCTGGCACTGATGCCACCACCAACAGCCCCGTCCTCTCCACTGCTGCTGGCCACATTGCTCTCCAGAGAATCAGTAAAAACATGTTTTAATTACCAGCCTGATTGCTTATAAACAAGGTGGTGAAAAATTAACTTCTCCAAACAGAGAGCAAGCAAAAGGAGGGAGATTTTAAAATAAAATATTGGGGTTAGAACTCAACCCACAAACTTGAGGAAACCCAGCTCAGGGAGGGAAAGCTGGCCAGGCCCCGTGTTTTTGCATTCGTACCACATTTCCAGAGAGTGGCACTTGTCCCAGCCGCTGGCCACTCCTCCCCAGTCCAGCTGGCAGGAACACAGGCTGGCATGGCAAGCTCATGCAAAGGCACATAGTGAGTTCTTTATTGTGCCTCCTCTCCCCTGCCCTCACCCGGGGCTCCCAGCCAATCCTGGGACTCCAGGCTCTATCCACCCTCTCTTGCCCCAGGCCCTATAGACAGAGGAAAGAACAGCATGTGCGATGTGGGGAGAAGGCCTCACCTTGGCTGTCCTGTCCCTGGAGCCACTCACAATGATGCCACCTTTGCAGTCCACACAGTTCACCTCCTGCTCATGAGCCGAGTACTTGGCAGTGAAGGTGCTGTGGGTCTTGTGAACACCGATCTTCCCGTCTCTACAAGGGAATAAAGAGCCCGCCCAGGAGTTAACTTGTAGAAAGAGGGCAAGCCTACCAATGCTGTCTGGATTTGCTAAGCATTCTGCAACTTGGCCCACAAGGAGCTGAGCTTGTAGACACTGTTAGTTCTTCAGCACACTTGAGGCAACAGAGCTGAGAAAGAAAACAAACTTCCCTTTAGAGAATATCAAACCTGCTCCACTTTGCATTAAAGGCTCTTCCTGTTTTCTTCTCTGGCTAACCTATTATCAGCTTTTGGTAAATCTCTGCTTTAAATGTTAAAAAAAAAAAAAGAAGAAGGAGGAGGAAGAAGAAGAGGAAGAAGAGGAGGAGGAGGAGGCGGCGGCGGCGGAGGCGGCGGAAGAGAAGCAGCAAAAGCAAAAAAGCCAGAGGCAGACCCGGGTCCCTGACGCATGCTGACGCTAAGGAGAGGTGAGAGAAGCCCCAGGACTCACCCTCCTGCACTGATGATATGGGAGTTGGCCAGCACAAAGTGACAAACATCCTCATCGTGCCCAGCGAAGACTCTGAAGGGCCGGCGATTCAGGCTTGCACCATCCTGGCGGAACTGGTAGGCCAGGATGAAATTAGCCTGAGACAGGTACAGAGAAGCATCCTCTAGCTGCATCCAAGGCATCTGACTAGAGAGGGGAAACAAAACAACACAACAACAAAATGTAAAGCCACTGCCACTTCTTACACACAGGCAGGACTGAAACACTTCAGCTGAGGAGCAGGGTAAGTCGAAGGAGACTTCTGGCCAGGTAATGTGACCTCTGCATTCTGGCTAAGTCCAACTTAAGTTTCAAGACTCCAACATGTACACATTGCTCAACAGATCAGTTAAGGTGTGATAGAGAAAAGATAAGTTTTAGGAGACCCCTGTCTTAGCCAGGGTTTCTATTCCTGCACAAACATCAGGACCAAGAAGCAAACTGAGAAGGAAAGGGTTTATTCAGCTTACACTTCCACGTTGCTGTTCATCACTAAAGGAAGTCAGGACTGGAACTCAAGCAGGTCAGGAAGCAGGAGCTGATGCAGAGGCCATGGAGGGATGTAACTTACTGGCTTGCTTGCTTCCCCTGACTTGCTCAGCCTGCTCTCTTATAGAACCCAAGACTACCAGCCCACAGATGGTACCACCCACAAGGGGCCCTCCACCCTTGATCACTAATTGAGAAAATGCCTTACAGCTGGGTCTCATGAAGGCATTTCCTCAACTGAAGCTCCTTTCTCTGTGATAACTTCAGCTTGTGTCAAGTTGACACTCAAAAACCAGCCAGTACAACCTCGTTCCCTTGTTATTGGAGCAAAGACATATTTACAAGTGAAAAAAAAAATCTAGCCATTTAGGAAAGTATGCAAACCCGCTCAAGAGATGCCTAGATCCTCCCAAGGATAGTGGCGTTTCTGTAGTGGGGGTAAGTGTGGTGATACAGAACAACTCCAAGCAGCTCAGGGCGAGAAAGAGCTCAGCCCTCGTAGTCACAGGCCACGCTGGGCAGAGTGGCACACACCTGGAGCTGAGCACTCCTGGATGAACAGGAGCTGCAGGCCATCTGTACATACACAGACAGGTAAGGCCGTTCTAGGGACATTAAGATCCTGTCTCAAAACAAAGAAGGGATGTGAAAAAAGTGGGAAGAAAAGAAGACGGGGAGGGGAGCTGGGGGAAGAGGGGGAGAGGAAGGGAAGGGCACTCAGCTAGGCCCCTGGTGAGGCCCAAGCCCCCTCCCTGAGAGACATCCTCCCACCTGCGCCTACACTACTTAACAGTCCTGGAGCTACCAAGTCTCAAGAAATACAAAGGGAGAGCTGACTCATCCCCATGTAAGACACCATCTCCCACTGCCAAGCCTGTCTGAGCAAACGGGGCTGTGTTTCTTCCTCAAGCTCCTTAAAACAAGCGTCATGGGAATGTGGAAAAGCTCGCAAATTGACTTGCCGGGCCATTAAATGCAGCTTGGGCTTTGTAGTACCTGAGTTTCTCCTCATGCGGTTTTTACAAGTGTGCATGTCATACAGAATCTGTGTAGGGCATAGAGAGATGGCTACATTCTTAGCCATCATTCACATTCCTCTTCAACATCTTCTCCACAACTATGAGGGTCACTCAGACGGGCAGCACACAGAGAAGGCTGGACGGGACCTACAACCATGTGGTAGACAGACATTTACCTAGGACAAGAAACCAGGTTCATGCCAGGTGAGCAGCGGAGAGTCCTGGGGCAACCTGGTAACTGTTGTGTTTATTTGCCCGACGGTTTTAGATTAATGCCCTAAATGACAACATCAGGGGCAAAAGCCTGATAGAGAAATATTCTTTGATTTTAAAAGCCACAAGTGGCGGAGTATGACGGCACTAGCCTGGGGTCCTAGCGCGAGGAGGCTAAAGTGTGAAGATGGCAAGCGTAGGTCACCCTGGGCTACAAAGGGGACCCTGTTTATTAAGAAAACCTCCACTTGGTACACATGGAAATCAGAAGGTAAAGCCTTTCACCATAAAAACCCATCTTTCTCTTTCATAACTTCTCTACCATAATACCTCCACATAATTCACAGCAACTGACATCAGTCAAACCACTAGAACAATAACTAAGACAGTCACTAACGGTAGAAGTGTGCCTTATCTATCAGTAAAGGGACAGGTCAGCCAGAATGAAAAGTCACAAAGCTCCCAACACACTGAAATCAACCAAGAAGAAGCACTTTTTGGGGGAAGGTGCCAAATAATTATGAAATGCTTTGGTACTGATGAAGCGTAAGTATGGTTTAACAACATAAATATTTATGGCACTGGGCACTTGCTGTATATGCATAAAGGTTAATTTCAAATTCCTCGCGCCTGTGTAGAGAACCAGCTTCCACACAAGGACCTGTAACCACAGCACAGTGAGGAGACAGGAGGAGCACCAAGACCTGAGGGCTACCAACCTAGCTCCAATCAGAGACCCTTTCAAGGGAGTAGACAGAGGGTGATAGAGCGGGTCACCCGGAGCCCGCTGCTGGCCTCCAGGCACTGTTGTGCACACCCACACGTGTGACATACTGGCACTCTAAGTCCTACCTCACATAGGCCTAATATTCCACTTTGCCTTTCTTTACAAGTTACATTTTCTTTCCTTACTTTGTATGTGCACAAAAGTTTGCACATGGATGTCACAGCACATGTTTGGGGCTCAGGTGCTAACTTTTGGGAGCTGCTTCTCTCCATTTGGGTCTCAGGGAACAGACTCACAGTGCCAGGCTTTCCTCATGAGCACCTTCCAGCTCCCAAGTTTGCCTTCCACTAACTTAGAAGAAATAGGACTGGGGGTGTAGCTCAGGGTTAAAGCACCTGCCAAACATGGACTGGGTCCTGGGTTTGAGTCCCAGCATTATGACCCCCCCATCAAAAATGAAGAGTTTAACAGAGAGTTAATTCTCCACGGAGAATTAACTCCCTAGAGATAACATTTTAAAAACAATGATAATAGCTGGGCAGGGACAGATGCGTGCATCTGCAATCCCAGCACTCGGGAGGCAAAGGCTCTCCAAGGCCATCCTGGGCTACAGAATGCAATCCCAGCACTCAGGAGGCAGAGGCTCTCTAAGGCCAGCCTGGGCTACAGAATGCTCCAGGGATCCACAGAGAAACCCTGTTTCAAAAAACAAAACAAACACAAACAAAAAGAAAGAAAGAAAAAAGAAAACAATGAGCTAGGATCCCCCTAAGTTACTCAGGCTGGCTCTTTAGCCCAGACAAGCTTTGAAATTGAAATCCTCCTGCCTCACACTGTCCAGTCCCCACAGTACTTTTTTTTTTTTTTTTTTTTTCGAGACAGTTTCTCTGTGTAGCTCTGTCCTGGAATTCACTCTGTAGACCAGGCTGGCCTCAAACTAGAAATCCGCCTGTCTCCGCCTCCTGGAGTGCTGGGATTAAAGGTGTGCGCCACCACCGCGCCACCACCACCCGGCTCACAGTACATTTTTTATAATCTTTTTTGAACTAAGTTAGCAAGTCATCCTTCTGCTGGGCTCTTTGTGGTAACTGAAGAATCGCTAGTCGTCACCACACCAGAGGTAGCACTTATGATCTAATTTCATATTTTCTTTTTTTTTTTTTGTAGGTAAAATAATTTTTGTTTAAAAAGATGGCTTATTTTCCCCAACTTAAATCTCTCCCCTTCCCAAGTGACCTAACAACTCATTAGACTGAGGTCATCACCAAAACCCAAGGTGGCTGCGTGGATCTCTTCTCGGTCGCCTCTATACCACTCCTGCAGTCCAGCATTCACACATGCATACTGAGTTCACTCAAAACTAGTCTCTTTCTTCCGCTTCTTCCGTGATTGGGGGGTAGGTGGGGGTCTGAGGCAGGGGTCCGTGCGATGTGGTCTGCAATCCAGAGGAACCCCTTGCCCTCTCCCCCCAGAGTTAGGCCTTCTGTCTTTTGTTAGTTTTTCTTCTTGCTGACACCCGTTTAAGACTGGCCGAAGGGGTAAGGCCCGTGGAGCCCCTTACTGTAAGTCACTACTGATAAGTTGTTTGCGTGACTGCTGGGGGACAGAGTTACAGAGTTCTGTGACAGTCTATCCTGATCTTGCTCGGTTTGGTCAGGAACAAGAGCCCATGTATTTTTGCTGATCGAGTCGAACTCGGAACCCCCAGGGTCTGTTAGGTTGTTCTCATTTGATTGTCGGTTCTTTTGGGGAGAGGCAAACGGGTTGAAGTTTCCTTCTACCTTGCGATGTGGCTGTGTGTTGAATTCCGTTTCAAAAGATGACAGCTGCTGCATTACTCCTAAAAGTCCACCCACCTCCACACCGAGAATCACCCAGATGACATCTCCATAGTAGAGTCCAGTAGCAGTGCACATCCGCCACTGTCCCTGGTATATTCCTGCTCTGCTGGGGCTGCACATCTGGACGCTGACGTCTGCAATCTCTTGGGGCTCTAGTGATCTCACCATCACCATGTTCACGTGCCCAAACTGGTCTCTCCCGACATATTTAAGACAAACTCCTAGAGGCCAGGCCTCTGCCCCAGAACTCTGGATCCGCCATGTTTTTATGAACTGGGTATCAGGGGGTATTGACTCCCTTCTCCTATGGTGACATCTTCAACAAAAGACATGGAGGGCACACTGATATTTGGGCTCTCGAAGTCATAACAGGTGACAATTGCTGCTTTTAAGTTCCAGTTGGTCATGTCCAGGAAGAAGGCGCAGCCGGCCGGGTTGAGCTGGAAGCCGAGTAGCCGCTGGAACTCGGAGATGAGCACGTCCTTGTCTATGGTGCCCAGGCAGCTGAACTGCATGAGCTCGGGATCCAGGTCCACGTCCATGCCCTCCATGGCGGGGGGGCCCGGACCCACAGCTTCCACCGCCCCGACCTGCTTCTCCACGGGCGGCCGCCACGCCCGGGCCCGGGTCCACGAAGGGCGGCCCGCTGCTGGCCGCGCCGTGCGCGCTGCTCCGAGACAGGCCCCAAGCCTCTCACTGCCTCATAGGCTGCGCGCGCGGCGACATGACGCACCTCTCTCTCTCTCTCTCTCTCTCTCTCTCTCTCTCTCTCTCTCTCGCTCGCTCGCTCGCTTTTGGGCTCGCGCTCCCCCCCTCCCACCCCACCCCCTCTAATTTCATATTTTCTACTGTGCTCTTTGGTCTTAAAAAAATCAAGAAGTAAGGCTAAAAGATGGCTTAGAGGTTAGCAGCACTGGTTGCTCTTTCAAAGGATCGGGGTTCAACTCCCAGCACCCACATGGTGGCTCACAATTGTGTATAACTCCAGTTCCAGGGGATCTGATGCCCTTTTGGAACTTCCTCAAGTACTAGGCATACACATGGTGAATAGACATACACAGAAACAAAATACTTATATACAAGCCAGGCTTAGTGGTGCACATTTTTAATCCCCAGAACTTGGGAAGCAGAGGTAGGCAGATCTGTTAGTTCAAGAACAGCCTGGTCTACACGGTAAGTTGGGGATAGCCAGAGCTACAAAATGAGACCCCCATCTCAAAGCAACAACAACAAAAATACACATAAAATAAAAACAAATAAATATTTTAAAACAATCAAGAAGCTACTTACCTATACCTCCACTTCAATAGAATCCGATCCCGGCAGCGCCCCAGCCGCCAGTTCTGAGACAGCTTCACTCGTTCCTTTACTGGAATGCCGGGCATCCTAGGTGCAAACAGAACAAAGAACTCAGTCCCTACAGCTCATTATCAACAGGAGAGGATTCTATGGACTTACTGAGTCAGGACGTGGAAACATGCAGAATAGAATCAAATATACGCTAAAAGGATTATGAGATCAGGAACTAAGAACTCCCATCTCCATATGTGACTGATCAAAAAATTCAAGCAGAAGTCTATCCTTTAACTATTAGAAGTGTCTATAATGATGTCAAAAAAGCCTAGTGAAATGCATGGCAAGAAAGTGCTGAAGGCACTGAGACAGCTCTATAGGTAAGACACACATGGAAAGTTTATACAATAGACAAGCACATAAAATCTACAACATAAAGCTATTAGAATAAACTACGTAAACCCATCTAACTGGACCAAAAAAAAACAAAAACAAAAAACAAAAAAAGGCATGTGTCTGTCAGGGGGTAGGCAAAGTTCTTAGGACATAGAAAGCAAAAACATAAAAGAAAAAAGCTAATGAACTGGACTTTATCAAAATTAAGAATTATCCCACAAAAATGAATATAACAAGCCAGAATATATTAAAATTTCATATAAATATGTATATATAAATACACACACACATATAAAACAAAGGACTTAGACTCAAATGAAATATTTCTCTCTCTATGCCTAGGCTAGCCTTGATTTATTACTCTGCCTCAGTCTCCCAAGTGCTATGATTGCAGGCATGCACCACCATGTTCAGCCTCTGTACTCATATGGTTTTAAGAGACCAGTAAGGACACTTCCCAGCTGATGATGGGAAAGAAAAATGGTACCGCCATCAGCAAGAAGCCCAGCAGGGGTTGTTTTATACTGTCATAGGTGTGGGTGCTGTTGCCCACACTCATGTACACCACGTTCATATCCGGTGCCTGAAAAGGCCAGAAGAGGACACGAGATCCCCTGGGACTGCGGTTCTAGACAGTTGTAAGTCATCGTGTGGTTGATGGGAACCAAAAAAAAAAACCCTTCATAGGGCTGGAGAGATGGCTCAGTGGTTAAGAGCACTGACTGCTCTTCCAGAGGTCCTGAGTTCAATTCCCAGCAACCACATGGTGGCTCACAGCCATCTGTAATGGGATCTGATGCCCTCTTCTGGTGTGTCTGAAGAGAGCAGTGGTGTACTCATAGACATAAAATAAATAAATAAATCTTTAAAAAAAAACCAAACCCTTCATAATGACGAATGACCAACAAGGCAGAGGTGGGGACTGTCTGGAAAGGAGCACATGGGACCTTCTGAGGTTTTATGTCCTGGATATGGATCTTGAAGGGCTTTGGGCATATCTACCAAACAGGCATCAACTGGCCCAGTTGTGGTGCTACAGGCCTATAACCCTAGTACTCAGGAAGCTGAAGCAGGAGGATCATGAGTTCAAGGGCACCTGATCTACATAGCGGACCAGCCTGAGCTACACAAAGACACTGTCTCAGGAAAGCAAGAGCAGGGCCATCCAGAAGGTTCAGAGAGCAAAGGTGCTTGTCACCAACCCTGCACCTGAGTTCTATCTCCAGGACCCACATGGTCAGAGAGAACTGACTCTCACAATTTGTCTCTGATCTCCATGTGTGATACACACACACATAAATGCGCTAATTTTTTTTTTAGAAAACAACAAAACTTACTATCAACCATTTCAAATGATCAAGTTTAATTTTGAGCACTTTACCCAAATATAATAATCCAAACCCACTGTGCATACATTTTTAAGAAAACACATAAACTAATATAATCAAGGCTGTGCATGCATGCTCAAGTATAGAGTATATTTGTGATGAAATGCATGAATAAACAAATACGGTCAAATAATTATGAGACCCAGATGCCGAATGGTGAGTGTTCACTGCGTAATTCTCTTCCATATGTTTTAAACTTTTCATTACAAAAATGTTGACTGAGCAATGGATATCTGGAAGAAAGGAATGAAAGAGGCAGGGGGCACAGCAGCCAGAAAAATGGCACAGTCTGGGGTGTGGAGGCAGCGAAGAGTTCAAAGGCCTTTTGAGAATACATCTTCAGACAGTTTTGAAATCATGGGCAAGAATCTGAAATTTCCATCTTAGGTTCCTGTATATCTGTGTCTCCATGGCTGTACACATGACTGTACAAGGTTCTGTGCTTGGGACACACAGTGATGACTACTACACCTACCTAGAAATTCACTGACAAAGGAGAGACAGACATCCATTTCTCTTTGTCTCTACTTACACCTTCAGATGTACCACTCAACACTAAAAGCCAGCGAGCAAAAGACTCGCTTTCAAGAGTCTAATGAATATACATTTGAAAAGATGGCTTGGCAGGCAGAAATTATCTAATCCATTTATTTGTACAGAATAATTCTTTTGATTTGTAAAGTAGTGAATGTGGAGGACTGAACTTTAAAAACACAGATACGTATCGTAGAAGATTAACAGTATAAAAGTGACAATCCTAACAGGGCTGTAGTGGCATACACCTAGCCAGCACTTGGGAGACAGAGACAGGCAGATCTCTGAGTTCAAGGCCCGCCTAGTTTTCAGAGCAAGTCCCAGGACAGCCAGGACTACACAGAGAAACTCTGTCTTTGGGGGTAAAAAAAGCCCGGCTCCTAATCCTAATCAAGATTCCTTTCTTCTGTTTGCCCTTTACTCGGCTCCTCTAATTGCAACAAGCATGAGACATTTGTGCTTTTATATAGTTCCCAATTCTTCTACAAAGTAATATTTAATAAGGGAGGAAATGTCCCATAAAATTGCAGAAGCTTGGAGGTAGTGTGGCGTGGAGTGGAGGGCAGCCTAGCAGTAGAGTACACATGTGTAAGGCTCTAGATTCAATCCTTAGCACACATTAATAAAAAATAGTTGATGGTGTTGACAAAACTGAACATGCACCAATAAAGCAGAAGAAAAAAACTGATTTAGGTCGCATCTCATACTACAGTATGACAAATTAAATTTAAAAAGGAAGCTTAGTTAGACATGATAGCACAAGCCTATCATCTTAACACTCAAAAGGCTGAGGCAGGAGGATTTATTGTGAGCCTAAAACCAGCCTGAGTAACATACTGAGTTCCAATTCATGATTGCCTATACGCAAGATTTTGTCTCATTAAAAAAAAAAAAAGGCAATTTAATATCTTAAATTTAGGTAGAAGAAAATGAAACACACACACACACACACACACACACATATACATGCACACACACTCCAATGAAAAGTAGAAACAAACATACAGATTATAAAGTGTGTAAGTTTGATTCTATTAAATTTTAAATGCTAACAGAGGTGGGGGAAAAGAGATTGAAAGGTAAGTAACAGAGAACCTAACATTGCAAACACAAGTTTCATCTCTAAAACTTTTAGGGAGCTGATAAAAATCTATCCAAACAACGCTCTGTCTCTAGGATCCAGCCATCCATGTCCGACAGCCCGAGAACAGTCACGTGGGGTTCACTCAAGAAACATTGCTGAATACTCGTTTATGGAAACCTACTTTAAAACAAGTATTAAACACTGCCTCACGGCTACTAAGTAGGAAAACCTGACACGATTTTGCCTCCATAAGCGTATGAGTTTGGTTACACATTGCTGGCACTGTCTTTCTGATCTCAGATTTCCACTGTGAGCACTGTTGTCACAAACAAGTAACTCAAGTGCAAGATCCATTTGACAGTGCGTGGGCTAGCAGCAGCCTGATGCTTGCCTGTGAGAGAACAGCACACAAATGCACTGGGGTGAACCATGCGGAACCTCTAGAAATAACAAATGCAAGGAATCAAAACACAGAAACAACTGTTGCACACTAAACAATAACTGTAAGACCAAGTAAATACCATCTAAAAATTCCGTTTCTATAGATAACAGATCAGAAGATATATATTAATGGTGCTTTAGGACAAGAGCAAGTTTCTTTAATATACATGTGGTTGATAATACGTCTGCTTACCCATAACTAGACAGAGTAAACAAAGCTCAGAGAAGCACAGAAAGCAGACTCAGAAAACTGAACCGCCTCCAGTGTGTATTATGTAACCGCAGGTGACTTTCTATTTCTACACCTATGAGCTGAGGACAATATTTCACACAGGGCTAGAGATGGCGCGAGGAAAAGAGCTCGCCACACAAGCCTGCTGACCCGAGTTTGATCCCAGAACCCACAGTGGAGGAAAGTACCTTCTCTACAGCTTCAGTATTCACACATGTATCATACATATACAATTTAATAACAGAACAAAACATTAAATATAATCCACACAAGTGTGATATTCTAAAGATGACACATAAAACAAAAATTTATAAAGTGATTATATATCACCACAGAGACATTATTTTCTTGTAAACACAACTATATCTACTAGCTAATAACCAGTATCAGTGATGTCACCACTAAATCTAAACTAATAATTATTTCTTTTCTTCTCATCAATGACTCCTCTACTATCAGGATGGACACGGATACGTTAACACTAAACTACTTTACTGAACTCTCCTATGGGGTGGGTGTGGTCTACGGTTCCACATTACTAGAAAGCAACCTGCACCACAGGGAGAGAGAACTGAGGACAGGAAAAGAGCTGACCCAGAACTAAGAAAGCATACACTGCTCTGCAAACGCCCCTCCCCACACCAGAGATAAGAATTTGTAGTTACTCCTCTCCTAAGTTAGGTCTAAATTAACAGGCACAGGAAAGCTACAAATGACGATCAGCACAGCCCCTAAGTTAGGATAAGGATGTTCTTCTATCCACCTGGTCACTTCACAGGACTTGGTAACTTTACTGCAGAGTATGACACTCCGCCATGGAGTCTCCACACCAGGAAACTTTCAAAGTTGAGCTTTAAAAACTGCTACCAAACGGCAGATACACCTTCTCTTAAGGTGAATGCTAGAATCAATTACTCATGGTCTCTCAGATCAACTCCAGCTCTTAAAAGATCACTCCCTGTGGCTTTGACTTGAAAAAGTACCACTTTGTTAAAGGCAACTTGACAGCTTTTGCCTTCCCCTTGAAGAGTCCTCTTTGAGGGATTCCCTAGCTGGTTGCTAAACTGTATCCCCCCAATAATCTGCTCTCTCTGAGACCTGTCACCATCCAATCAAAGAGAGAGGGTGGAACCAAGCAGGAAATACTTGAGAGGACAGAGGCTGGTGCACCTTAGAAATCAACAAAGGCCTGGCTCTCACCCTCAAAATGGCCTCTGGCTAACCATTTCTCCCAGTTACTGATATAAAGTGAGGGTGTTCCCCTCAAAGAACATGATTAGTGCCCTGTAAATAAATCTCCCCGTGGCTGTTAATGCAAGGAAAAATCTCTAACTTGGCCCATGGGCCTGGCTGACCTGCCATTTTCCCAGCCTCCTTCCCTCGCCTCAGGCTAATTTCTTCACTTACTCCTCCATCTCAGCTTTCAGGCACTTAGTCACCATCAGAGTTTGACCGCATTCCTGGATGCACCAACTATTTTAAACAAAACAATACAACATGCACCCACTGTAAGCTACCTGCCCCCTTAATATCTTAGCAAGGGGGGGGGCAGAAATAATCTAGACTGTTACTAGAATGATCCTTCATTTCCTCTCTCCAATCTCCCACCCAAAACCCAAAAGCAAATAGATAAATCTGGTCTAAAGAACAATGGCTCTGTGTGTGTGTGTGTGTGTGTGTGTGTGTGTGTGTGTGTGCGCGCGCGCACGTGCGCGTGCGCGTGTGTATGTCTCTCTGTGTGCACGTGTTCATGTACATGTGTACATTTGCATGTACGTGTGTGTGTGCGCGCGCGTGCGCGTGCGCGTGTGTATGTCTCTCTGTGTGCACGTGTTCATGTACATGTGCACATTTGCATGTACGTGTGTGTGTGTGTGTGTGTGTGTGTGTGTGTGTGTGTGTGTGTATGTGTGAAGATCCTAGGTCTACGGAATCTCCAGGATCAGAAAACCTCTGGATCCCTTTCCTCCCCTGTTACTTCTTGAAGCCACACTCCCCCACTCCCCTTGATAACCAACACTGGCTCCTCTAGTAACAGGCAAGACCGACTGCTGCTTTGGAACTTGGGAAGAACAGACGGGTATGGAAAAAGGACCCCCACAGGCACTGAGCCAATGAAAGGGTGCAGACTGTGGAAGAGGGAGTTTGGGGCTGGGTTTTCCCTTAGCACCACATGGCTTTCCTTGACTTTCCCCCTTTCCAGAACACAGATCTTCCTCATATTGCCTGAGCTCATCAGTTCTAGCCATCCTAAGAGTGCAAGCCACCCAATGAGAAACTTGTAATCTTCATCTGTACTGGCAGTCAACAGTAGATGGCTATAATTAAGGTTCTGAAAAGCTCCATGAAATATTATGAAACCATGTTAAATTACCCCTAAATCTAGGGTGAAGTAAAATGGCAGAAAACACATCCACATGAGCAAAGACCATGCACAGGACAGCACAGAGCTGACGAGGATGCCCTACGCCTCCCTTCAGAGTCCATGTCAACCCACTTTACCCATCTCACACTACGGTCCACACTATCCAATAAGCAAGCTGCTTTCACATTTAACTCTGTACCTACACTACAACTCACTGTTGGAGTCATTAAAGATCTCTTAACAGTAAAAGGTTTCTAAACGTGACACAAAAACTAATTCAAACTCAAATGCATAATGAATCAGAGGTAGTTCTGAGAGCCCATCCCTGTTGTATCGTACGACTTCACTGCAGCCTCGCTCTGAGCACACAGCATGCACACTTTATATTACACCTTCACAACACAGCGCCAGCACTGACCACTGCTGCCTGAAACATCTGGGCTCAAACTGAAAGTATTTTATGTTATGAATTGCCATATTTTTACTGCATATATAAAATTTTCTGCTCTTTGAGAAACACAATGGTTTAATTATGGAAAACAAACCCAAAATATTTCTCTACCATTATTCCTCAGCTTGCAGGTATTAAATTAGTATATCTTTGGATTACATTGTGTCAGAATGCTTGACTTTAAAGTTACTGTTTGAGTTGTTAACTTGAGTTTCATTTTTTAAAAAATTACATTGGGCTAGGGAGATGATGGCTTAGTTGGCAAAATTCTTGACACCTAAGCATGAGGACCTGAGTTCAGAACTCCAGACCCACATAAAAGCCAGGCATGGTGGTGAGTGTCCATAACGCCAGCACAGGGGAGGTCCAGCAAGTAAACTGTTCACTGTGCTAGCGCGAGAATCTAATTTCAGGTTCCCTAGAACTCATAAGATCCCAGTCAGAAACAGGTGGATCTCAGGAGCTTAAGGACAACCAGTCTAGCTCAGATTCCAAGTTCGGTGAAAGACCCTGTCTCAAAAAATAAATAAGTAAATAAATAAGAAAGAAAGAAAAAAGTAAGGGGAAGAAGGGGGAAGGAAGGAGAAAGAGATTGAGAAGAAGGAGGAGGAGGAGGAAGAGGAGGAGACGAAGAAGGGGAGGGGGAGGGGGAGGAGGAAAAGGAAAAGGAAGAAGAGGAAAAAAGAAGAGGAAGAGGAAGAGGGGACAAGACACCCAGTGTCAACCTCTGGCCTCCACATGCATACACACAAGTACACCCACACACTCACGTACATATCCACATACACACAAAAATGTACTCACACACGTGTATACATCCACACAAACACACAACGATCTTACTTGAATTTTACCTTGAGATTGTGGTAGAATTTCCAATAATTTCTAAAATGGTCCTAAGCCGATTACAAGCAGATACAAAGCCGGGTCTCAGCAGGACACTCATGTACCAACGCCTCAGCTGGCTGGGAAACCCTCAAGATGCTCTACACGGTGCAGCATCAAATATTCAGCCACCACCTAATTCCTTCTGCAAACCCATCTCATTAGTATGTATTTCACCTTCAACAAATGGTAAAGTTATATATAACAAAAAATTTCTGAACTTTAATTTGTATACCTATTTTATATACCTGGGTTTTATAAAAATTTATCAGGCAAAAAGCAATCACAAGTAAAAAAAAAACTTAAGAAGCCCACTTATCTATATTGCTAGCCCCAGTAGTAACAGTCTACCTCTGTCCTTGAGAATGCTTGCTTCTCTGCAAGAGCCTAGTCAAATTTACCACTACCCTACCCGGCTGGGAAAGTAAACCAGGCTAGTCTTGAACTCACAGAGATCACCTGCCCCTCCTCACCCACTCACATGCTAAAATGAAAACTTTGTGCCACCACATCCAGCCCACCAGCCTGCTCAGCTCTCACTGGCCTGGGGCTCGCTGATGAAGTTAGTCCGGCTGAACTCAGAGATCTGCCTGTCTCTTCCTCCCCAGCCTAAGTGACATAGCAAGACCCTATCTCAAAGGGGAGAAAGGACTGACAGAAGGGAGGGAGGGAGGGAGGGAGGGAGGGAGGGAGGAAGGAAGGAAGGAAGGAAGGAAGGAAGGAAGGAAGGAAGGAAGGAAGGAAGGGAGTTGTTTTTTTGTTTTGTTTTGTTTTGTTTTGTTTAATTTAAAGAGATCTCAAAAGTATGGTTCTCCCTTTGGCAAACTGCACTTCCAACAACATCTGTAGGTTCAAAAGTTCTTCCTAGGGCTGAGGAGACAGCAGCAGTTAAAACCACTTGTTCTGTCCAGCGGTGGTGGTGCACGCCTTTAGTCCCAGCTCTCAGGAAGCAGAGGTAGGCAGATAGATCTCTGAGTTCAAGGCCAGCCGGGTCTACAGAGAGAGTTCCAGGACAGCCAGGGCCACACAGAGAAACCCTGTCTCAAACAAACAAACCAAACAACAACAAAGACCACTCTTTCTTGCAGAGGACACAGGTTCAGTTCCCAACACCCACATGGTGACTCACAACCGTGTATAACTCCAGTTCCAAGGAATCTGACACCCTCTTCTGCTCTCAGCAGACACCAGGCATGCACACATACATATATGCAGACAAAACAGCCTTACACATAAAAAAATAAATCTAAAAAACTGCAAAACTCTTCCTAGCAATACATGTGTACTATAGCACATCTTTCTATGCCAAAAATCAAAGCCATCCAAAGCAGTTTTAGAAGCACTTGGCATAACCCGTTCTTTACCTGTGTTAGCTGAGCATTTCGGACATCTACCTCTCCTGTCACGGATTTATATAATTTGTTAGGCACTTGTCCAGTGTGTGCTCAGCAAAATGTTAACAGATATTAAGCATGAGAAAATTTTTACATTCAAAATATTTTGGACAATGAAGGATAAAACAAAATTGAACAGGTTCCTCTATTACAGGACTCCTTGGTGCCTTTCATTTCCCCATGGGCACTGCAATCCTCAAGGGTGGATGAGGCACACAGCATTCCTGCCATTCACTTGATTACAGAGTCAGTTTCCCGAGACTCCTACAACAAAACTTTCAGAAAGGCTGATCTAGCACTTTCTGGGAATAAACAACAGTAAAAAAGAAGACACAATTTGTGTGTATGGACAGGCCTCCCCTCTGAGTCATGAATTAGGCACAGGCTGACTTTGTTCTCTTGCCTTCTTTTCCCTGGACTCCCCATCTGAAATGTGAGGAATAATTACAACACTCTGCTTCCCAGGGTTACTTTTTATTGTTTTTAATCTTAAAACTGTGTTCCATATTAATCACCCGAAGTAGCCAGACCTTAAAATCCCTAGGGTCCCACTGCCTGGCCAAAGGTGGAGAGAACTGAACCATGTACCATCAGCCAGCTTTCACTATCTCCAGTCTAGGCCTCTAGGATAAGTCAAACTGTAGGCAAGACAAGGTGGCTTGAGAGGCTCTCCCCCCAACATACTGCTGAAGGAGCCCACCTTGAGCACACACCACCACATCGCAATCTTGATACATCTTTTCAGTAGAGACTTTCTAAAGGAAACCCAAAAACACAGGAGGTCAAAGCTAGAACTACAAGAAAGAAAAAGTACTAAAAGCTATTTCCTTTTTTCTAAAGAAAGGAACTCATTAAGTTCGTGGACAGGGGAAATATACTGTTGCTTTCAGTAAAATAGCTCTCCACAAAGTATCTCAACATATTTACTATAAAACAATTTCATTTCCCTGTCCCATCAGCTGCCACCTATCCCCACCCCACCCCCAAACTCCACAGATTGTGGATTTCCTCTCATTCTTGGCAGCGTTACCAGAAGAAACATAATACCCCCTCCGGACTGCTCCCAACAGCTGCTGGAACAAGAAGGGGGAGTTAGGGAGAGCCCTCAAAGGCTGCTCTAAAATGACTCTTCCCGTTCCAAACCATGGAACCAATGAGCGTGACTTCTCTTTTTCTGATCCCTTAAAGCAAAAGGAAGGGCTGGCAAGGTGGCTCAGCTAGTGAGGACACTTGCCTGACACCCTGAATTCAATTCTTAGAACACTTAGGACATGGCAGAGGGAGAAAACCAATCCCCATAGATTGTCTTCTCAACTCCACCCACACCACGGCATGTGCGCCCGCACACGTGTGCGCGTACACAGATAAATAAGTAAATGCTAAAACCTGCTTCAGTAAAGACACCACAAAGGCAGCAGTGTCTCCTGTCCGAGATGTCTATCTCCAACACATCTGTTCTCCGTTTGCCTTAAAACTGAAGCTTCACCTCAGAAAGGTGATTTCCTTCTTTCCTCACTTGTTTTCTGGAAACAGTGTCCAACTACTTCACAAGTCTAGGAATTTTTGTGTGTTTATTTAACCCACAAAATTTTTAAAATTACATTTAATGTGGGTAAGGAGGGACCAGGGAAGAAAGGGAAAGAGTATGAGGACGCGGCCCCTGTGCTGCAGTGCACGCAGAGACTGGAGACCGGCTTGTGGGAGCTGGTTCTCCTTCCACCATGTGGGAAGGAATTCAGCTCAGGTCTTCAGGCTTGGCAGCAAGCACCTTTACCCACTGAACCACCTCACTGGTCTTTTTCTTTTCTTTTCTTTTCTTTTCTTTTCTTTTCTTTTCTTTTCTTTTTCCTCTTTTCTTTTTTCTTTTGAGACAAGGTCCCTGGCTGTCCTGGAACTCACTATGTAAACCAGGCTGGCCTCGAACTCACAAAGATCCACCTGCCTCTGCCTCCCAAGTTCTGGGATTAAAGGTGTGTGCCATTGTGCCTGGCAAATCCACCAGTTTCTAGGTTGCATTTCTTATCAAACTCCAATGTAATACACTTCCATTATTACTGGCCATCTGTCCCTAGTCTATACATCTAATTCTGGCCAAGAGATAGAAAAAGCAAAAATCTAGGACTTAATTCAGCAGTGGCCCCTTCTTCCTGGTGTCATCACACACCATCAGGAAAAGCCCCATTACCAAGCCACAGAGCGACATCCAGTAAGCATTCAGTACTTCAGCGGAGACCACCAACAAAGAAGTTCATGAAAGTCACCTGGGGCAGAGGCAATGTCTCTCTTCACCAAGGAGAAACTGGACAGAACCCCCAACATCATTCCCCAAAGGTAATGCTAGAGCTGAGTGAAGACCGTGAAAACCGTACAAGAGCTGAGGGAGAAAATATAACGGAAGAGGTGACTGGGAATAAGGGTGGGGAAGGTGGCGGGATGAACTAGCTGACCCCAAATGTCTTTTCCATCTCTAACTCCTATGATTCTTTGACCTCCAATTTTGTGCTGTGAACAAGGAATGGAAAGTCAACAGACGTGGTAATGTTTTGAAAGAGCCTGGCAGTCTGCTCTTGTCATTTAATGGCCTTTACATGTATTTTTTAAGGTGTCTCCAAGCCCTGTCTTCATTTCACAGTTGTCACCTTTCTCAGCAATCTGAGCTCATGTCAAATACCAAAAAAGAAAGAGAAAGAGAAAGAATGTGCAGGCAATTAATTGTAGGCTAAAGAGGGGCAGGCAAGAGCCCATTGGGTGGCCCATTCTTCCAGGGAGGGCGATGTGGACAGGCCGAAGAAAATGAAAAACTGGTTCAAGGCTGAGACAGGGCAGCCAGCCCTCTAACAAGGGCTCGATTCTTTTTCCAGATAGTCTCTGTTTTAGATGAGTGCTCCCAGGAGCCGAGAGTCATACGTATACTCTAACTAGCAAGATGGTCACCTTGCTTCTGTGGAGTTCCACCTAAAGCCCTTTCATCTCAGCAAGACTGCAGGATAGAAGAGACTGATTCAAAAGTGAACTAAGTCTTTTCTTTCTCAGCCTCATCTGATGGTTGATACATCAGAGACATTTTCTGAAAAATCAGATTCTGTAGATGGGGAGAGGGGAATCGATTTTCCCTCTAAAACCCACAATCCATTTTCCCCCTTTATTCTTTCTCACCTTAATTTTCAAAATTTACCAGAATCTGGCCTCAAGGAAAGTCATCTTTAATTTCTTCCTGTTCCACGGTTAAAAGTCAGGACCAGACATGAATCCAATGCCAAGGCCAACCCAGAGTTAAGGGTAAGTTGTCACACAAAGGAGATTCTTTTCTACGTTAAGCGCTCTAAAAGAATTACTTAAAAATCTGTATGCTTTCTCAATAACCTTACACTACACCTGGCTTTCAGAAGCTCAACCCAAATTTTACTTCGCTGAAGGATCCAGATTTCCAAATGAATTCGCACAGCAGACTATGGAGTCTGCTTTCTCTGTGATCCTGCCTTGAACGTTAGAGAAGTCACCCCTGTGGTTCAAAGGCCAGGTGACTAGGGAAGGCAGGGACTATTTCATCCATACAGCCTCGGAGGCCCTCCTTCCTTCCAGCATGCTTCTGAAGGTAGGGCCTGCACCAGACCATTTCCTGCTTCTGCAGGTGTATTTACTGTGAGCATGTAAACTGAACCCTCCTTTTTATTAACTCAGAAACCATTAAAAAAAAAAAAAAAAAGGGCCTGGGGCTGGAGAGATGGCTCAGTGGTTAAGAGTGCATGCAGCTATTTACAGCGGACTTGAGTTCATTCTCAATCCCTCATCTGGCACCAGGGATCCAATGTCTCTGACCTCCACAAGCACCTACATTCATATACACAGATCCACACACACCATAATTAAAAATAAAACAAATATTAAAAAGAAAAGACAATAAGACCTTTCTAAAACAACTAAGACAACATGTCCCTACAGGCAACACCTTGGGGGACTAAGGAGAGGGTGATCCCTTCCAGGTAAGGCAGAAAGTATATTAAAAAAAAAAAAAAAGCCTAGGCTACTTTTGAGTTCTAATTATTTTCTAAAAACCACAGTTTAGGTCTTAAAGACCAATCAGCAATGCTCATCACTCAGGAAAAGAAACTTCATGCTCCCCCCCCCAACCCCCGTGGGGAGGACTCTTAGGTGCGATCATTTTAAAACAAACAAACACACTCTGCTTATCTGCGTCTATCTCACCACTCTGGATGTTAGTCATCACTGAAATAGATACCCTCATCCCCCAGCCTCAAAGAGCTCCCAGGCTGCGGGCCGCAAGGAATGAGCCCACATGCCAGGGCAAACACCTCAGAAGCTCCACTCCTCAAACCCCTATTGTTAATTCTAGGCAGATCTATCACAGGCTAAGGTAAAACAGCACCCAGGTAACTGTTCACGGGACATTTAAGAGGCCGTCCCCTTGAGACTATGTAACACTAACACAAAGAAGGGGATCAAGCCAGCTTTAACAAAAATTGCATGTATTCCTTAAATGGGTTTCTATGCAGTTTCCCTTTCTTTGCTCTAATTATCAGTATCAGAATTTACAGACAGCACTTCTGTCCCTCCCCCCATCGGTGTGCTTCTTGCACATGGCCTGCATCATGTATGGACAGAGCTCAAGTCCACTGCTTTGTTCCTGCACACTGAGTTAGTACCCGTCCCATTCTCCACTCAGAAGAATGCTGAATGAAACACTGCCTTGATTTTTATTATTATAACCAAGATATTTCTATTGCCCTGGGGGTGGGGGGGAGCTTTCAAACAAAACTAATGTGAAATCAGATGACTGATTCAAACTACCTTTAGTTTCCTCAAAAAGGGGGGCGGTGGAGAAGAAGAAAAAACCCACTTAGGATACTTTTTAGTGTTCACTGTTTGGGCAAGGGGCCTAAAGGGAAGCAAATTATTTGTTTGTGGTTTTTAAGTGGCTCAAATGCCTTCAAGCACAAGACCATTAACCAATCACAAGGAACCAAAGCAGTTCATCTTACTCAACAAAGCTACCATCAGTTAGAAACAGCTAAACTGAACAGGGCTTGCCCTGTGCCGGAAGGTCAGTAAACCTCAGCAGTTAGTGTTTCTGAAAATCAGAAGGCTCTTAAAGCAGTAAGTGCAGTCCCTAAGCTCACAGGCTCTGCTGTCACGTTTGTGAAAATGAGATGTGAGATGTCGTGTGTGTGTGTGTGTGTGTGTGTGTGTGTGTGTGTGTGTGTTCCTCTTGTCTTAAGGTAGCATTTCCAAATCAAACCATGCCCGCTTCTGACATAGGCACAATAAAAGGGAAGACAAATAACAAACGTCCCCATGGGAGGCCCTCTAGCAGTAAGTCAAAGCTGGTTAGGCTCATTTGACTCAACGGTGGTATTCTTTAAGGAGATAAATCTCAGAGCGACTGAGATTATGGCGTTCTGAGAGAGCCAAGTTTTGTACTTCGAATTATTATTATCTGTTCTGCAATGAATGAGTCCAAAGCATGAACCGCCACATCATGCAGGCAGCTATGTTCTGACTCAGGTGTAGGCACCCTGATGCCCTGAGTGAACTGAGGTTCATGCCTTATCTCTTCAGGGATGACAACTGCTTCTCTTGGGGTTTACGAAGTCTCTGCAGCTGTCCAGAAGCAGGCCACACTGGGAAGTGCTCTCCACCTGCTGTAACAGGCATGATTTCTTCCCTCAACCCAGAAAACAGAGCAGTGACCCCTGCTCTTTATCAACCTCTCTGCAAGGACAGTGCTGCACGCCAGGACACACATATCTAACAGCAGTGAAGCCGTAACAATGCCATCTGGCAGGCTCTAACTCCAGAAATTCATTTTCATTTTGTTTTCAGTCTCAGTTTCTCTCTTTCAGAATATCAGAAAGGAAAACAAAAGTAAACATCAACTCTTTCATTCTCTACTGTAAGGAGCAATAGAAAGCCACACTTTGCTTTGGTTGGCTTCAATTCCTGTCATTTTGGACAACTTCTGCCAGAGCACATGATATATTTAAAAGAAAAAAGTCTTTCTGCAACCCAGAACTATATACAATGAATATATGCCAATAAGAAAAAAAAGAAGAAAAGTACATAAAATGTTTACAAGTAAACTTTACTACAAACTACTAGAGATGGAAACATATTTAATTCTGATTCTTTTCCCTTTGGGTTAAAAAAAAGTTATTCAGATTAAAAAAAAAAAAAAAAAGAGGGGAAAATACTCACATTTACAGGTGATAATACTGCACACACACAATCCGAAGGAATCATTATCAACAAACTGTACTAGAATAGAATATGCTGAACAAGACAATCAAGTAAAAAAAACTTACTGAAGTAGGAGACATTAGAAAGCATGCAGAAAAAGTGCATTTCTAATAAACACAAAACACACAGGAACAAATCAGCAATAAATAAAAAATGGTATGTTACAACTTTATAGTGAAAACCACCAAAATCCTTAAAAAGGCATAAAATGCTTTTGGTCATGAACTGCGAACTGAGCAGTGACGTTGACGTTTTAATGCAGCAAGTATAATCTAACCCTAGCAGATATCACACTCTATCAAGGGGCAGCATGCTTAAAATATTATGGAAATGGGAAGATGAACCAGGAGGAAAAAAAGTTAGAGTTCGATATAAAGTGAATATACAAATGTATGAGGGTGTATTTAATATAGCAATGTAAGCTTTCCAAAATAAAATTGGGGGGGGGGGGGGGAAGAATTGCTTAGCCAGAGTAGCAACAGCTGAGCAACCATTTAGAGAAAAATATAGTAAGAGAATTTCACTCCTTGCACCAAAACAAGTGCTGAAAATGCCATTTTAAAAAAAGTTACACAAAAATTAGTTGGCAATCAAATTTTTCAGGCCTGTAGAAAAATTATAAATTTCTCAGGTTAAGGGGGAGGAGCAGATTCTAATGAAATATAAAAATTCTAATAACAATAAAATTAAAAATTGACCGGAAAATGTACCTCCATCAAAGATGACAGACAAGAGTCAAACATTTATGACCCAGAAAAATTCCAAATTTATAACAAAAACACCAAGACCCCAGTGACAAGGAGTAGAAAGAAACAATCTCACAGGTGAAACAGACACATGGCAAAATATTTATCCTGGCTAGGGAAGAACGATACAAACTAACACAGCTTTGGCTAATATCAATCACCCACTAAAGTGGCGAAGGTTTTGGTTTTTGTTTAAATTTTCACATCAAATTGGCTTACTCATTCTTTGCTGGTATACTGTGACTTGGTCCAATACCTTTGCACATCAAAACCTTTGATCCAATAATGGCTACCTTGAAATTTTTATTCTAAGGAGCTAATTCAAGACAAATTATGTCATGGCGTGACATACCTCAAAATCCATTATATCATTCATTAAGCACTCATTCTGTTAGGATTGGTAAATCGGGGGGGGGGGGGTAATGGAGTGTGCAACTGAAAAACTTTTAAAATGGAAATAGTTGTGCATAAATGATTTATGTTTTCTTAAAACTTTATTATTCTCATATACTACAACTAAGCGGGAGGAGGGTGCAATCTGAAAGGGTTTATGACCAGTTCTGTACATGTCATGCATGGTCTCCCCTTCCTGTTTAACAGCCTAAGTGTTTTAGGAATGTTTTGCATTCACGGGTCTCAGATATTACTAGGTCAAACTGCCTATCTTGGGTATAGACTACCCCAAATCCAACTTGTTGCCTCATCAGACATCTTTTGTGGGTCCCTCTGCATGAATCAAGTTCTAAAATATGTTGACAATGTGGCTAAAAGAATTTTTTTAAGGATCTGAGTCCTTTTCTGCACATTTAACTTGATCTGAGCCCTGAAGCCTAAAAACCTTTGAGAGGGTGGGCAGGACGAAAGGCCACAAAAAATATGTTGGAAGACCTCCTAAGTGGGCCTGGGTCACAGGACACTGGGCAAGGAACCTAGGGAGTCAAAACTTTGGGAATACTGAGGAGTATTTTAGGATGGCTAACTGTGAGTAGCCGCCCACGGGGGAGGGCGCTGACTGAGGAATGCTCTCCGGAAGTTTCCTCGGGTTGGGGAATCTTGAAGAGGGGTGACACCAGTATTCCTCGAGGGTGCTGTGGGGAGGGGAGCTATGGGGGGCTTAACAGGGAGAGGGCAAGTCTGGGCTTCGGTATCCCGTGTGCCACACGGCCCCGAGCCGACCAGGCCTCGGCGCCCCGTCCTTTCCCAGGACGCTGGCCGGCCCGGGGCGGGGAGCGGGCGGGCGAGCGGGCGCTTACAGGTCGGTGCCGAGCCGCGTGAAGCCGGAGTTGAGCGAGGCCCGGGCTATCGGGCGCCAGAGCAGGTCGCAGCTGGTGAAGCGCCGCAGCCAGCGGCACACTTGGGCCAGGCGGCCGAGGGCCCGCATGTCGAGGTAGGAGCAGATGAGCAGCAGCAGCTCCTCCGGCAGGCGCCAGAGCGCGGGGCCCGCGGCCGGACGGGTGACCGGCTCCACAGCCGCCGCCGCCGCCGCCGCCGCATCCTCGGTTGCCGCCGCATCCTCGGTTGCCGCCGCCATGGCCGTACAGGTTCCCAGGATGCCGCCGCACGCCTGACGCCCCTGCTCCTGTCCTCTCTCCAGGCTGTCGTCCTCCCGCCGCCCGGCCCCGACCCTCCGTTCCTCCTTCCCCGGCTCTGCTCTGCCCTCATCCCGCTTCCCCGAGCTTCTCGGCCTTTCCTCTTCCTCTTTCTCGCCTTCCTGCCCCGGGCCTGCCTCAGCCGCCGGCCCCGCTGTCTTCCTCGCCAGCTGCGGGCCCGGCTTCCCTTCCGCCCCGCTTCCTCTTCCGCCGTGCCCGGTGCCCGCTTTCCCCTTCCTTTTCCCTCGCTTTCCCCGCGCGACCCTCGCCTCCTGCAGTTTCCTCGCCTCCCCGCCCTCGCCTTCCCTAGGCCCGCGGTTCCCGGGGGGACCCGAGCGGCCCTGGCTGCTCATGAGCGGCCGCGGGGCCGGCTCGACGCGCGGCGGAGCCGAAGACGCCACCGCCTCCTCGAGAGGAAGCGACACCACGTCGGACAGGGTCACATGGGGCGGCGCGGGCCCAAGCCGAGACCCGCCCCTCACGCCTGTGTTTCGGGGTGCGAACCCCATCTTCTGGAGCACCAGGAACATCTGGTTGAAGCATATGTCTTCAAGACTGTATGGAGGAAGCAAGCTTGATGGCTCACGTCTGTGATCCCAGCAGGAGGATGGCCCTGAGTTCAAGGCCTGGCCTACAGAACAAAATACTGTCCAATTTAAAAAAAAGAGAGAGAGAGACAGACAGACAGACAGACAGAGATTGTTGAAAGATTCACAGAAAACCCCCACCTAGGTCACAAGAGGAGCCTGTGGCTTCAGGAATAATCAAGGTGGAACCTCTGCCCTCAAGAGGACTTTTGGTCCCAGGAGGCTTCCTCTTCCCCAGGTGATGCCGTCTTTCCACAAGCCACATGCCAGATTCTTAAAAAACTGCAAGCCAGACGGGCAGTGGTGGCGCACGCCTTTAATCCCAGCACTTGGGAGGTGGAGGCAGGTGGATTTCTGAGTTCGAGGCCAGCCTGGTCTACAGAGTGAGTTCCAGGACAGCCAGGGCTACACAGAGAAACCCTGTCTCGAAAAAACAAAAAAAACAAACTGCAAGCCAGAAATTAGAAAGTTCCATTGCCCTTAGTCTCAGGAAGGATGTCAACCAAGATCCTGTGGGTGTCCCAGGATGATAAAACAATATTTGAGGAGGTAAAAACAACCTACTAGATCCTGAGTCCATAGCCCCCAAACCAAGCAGCACATAGCCAATCAGGGTTTTTTTAGTAGTTGTTACATAGGGTAAGCTGATTCTCCAAGATTACTAGGGACCGATCCATTTCCCATACCACCCACTGGATTCACCTGAACCAATCTAAGAGCTTTGGAAGTCTAGACCTAGGCTGTCCCACAAAGTCTGCGGGGGCACTTTAATCACATGTGACTTCTGTGTGTGAAAGGCAGCGTCTCCAGATCTGAGGATGCTCTAAGCATAAGTGAGATACACAGCTGATTTTGAAAAACTAGACAGGAAAAAGAATGTGAAATATCTTACATAATTCTATACTACATGTTAATTATTAGTAGTCTGGACATACTGGACTGAATTCAGTATATTTGGTATAATTGTTAGAAAACTTTGTATTTACTTTGTGGTTCATGTTATTTCTCTATTAGACAGCACTGGGCTATGAAGTAAGACTTGGGAGAGCCAAGCATGGTGGAACATGCTAATAATCCCAGAACTAAGGAGCCAGAGGCAGGCAGATCTCTCTGAGCCCTGGCCAGCCAGGGCTACGTACTGAGACCCTGTCCCACTCCCCACCCTACCCCACCCCAAAAAAGGAAAATGAGTTTCCTTTTCTTGAATCTATATAAGAACCAAGGTGTGGTGGCACACACCTGTAATCCTAGCACTTCAGGAGACAGTGAAATCATCACAATCTGAAGGCCAGCCTGGTCTACAAAGTAAACTCTACACCAGCCAAGGATCTATCCATAGTAAGATTCTGTCTTGAAAACAACCCTGTAGTGGCTATTTCTGATTGTCAACTTGACTATATCTGGAGTAAATTACAACCCAGAATTAGAAGGCTCACCTGTGATCTAGATCTTGCATCTGGAAGACATTAAGTTTCAGGTGTGATGGTATGCACACCTCTAACCTGGGCCACACCTGCTGCTGGAGATCTACATAAGACGTTGGAAGGAGGAAGATTCAATCTTCTTCGCCTGTGAGCCTTGTGGGACTAAGCGACTGCTAGATCCTGGGGTTTTCATTCACAGCTACTGCTGACCATTGTTGGGGAGTTTGACTACAGACTGTAAGTCATTAACAAATTCCCTTACCATATAGAGACTACCTATAAGTTCTGAGACTCTAGAGAACCCTAATACAAACCCCAAAATCCGCATAAGAATGGTTGGAGATTTTTCTTTTGTATTTATACTTTAACAGTCACTTTTAAGGAGCAGGGATGATTAAGACATTAGTTCTGAAAATCACTGGAAACCTAGCAAAGCAGGGTTGCAAAAGCATCATGTAACAAGGTCAGACCGGAATCTGCAATTGCCCTAGAGTTACTTTTTGATCTTAACAAAACAACAACAAAAAACCCCACCTACCTTGGTCCTATAGTGTTCTGGGTCTGTAGTGGAGATAAATACCGTGCTTTACTTTGGAAGGGTAAATGACATGATCCCTGTAAAATGCTTTGAACTCCTCTAAGAAAATTCTCAGTGATAGTTACAGGTCAAATCCTGTTACAAAAACACACGTGCACACATCCCCTTAAAAAATACAACAAGGGCTTTGTGCAGAAACAACTTCCAAATTCAAGGCCGTGGTTTAAAAGAGTATTTGTGTATATTAATGGTTGGTATGTAAATGAAATAGTAAAAGGCATATTTCAGTACAACCAAAGAATTTAGCCTGTCACTTTAGAGATGATTATAGTAAATTGGCGTAGTCTCACATATGATGCTGTTAGAAGCCTGTTAAGGTAGAGGCGTTATCAATTGGAGTGATGGTACCGTTAGGTCAACAGTTACGCATCTTGCTGCATTTGTGTGCTGGGGGCCACTCTGACAAGAAGGCAGGGATGAATACAATGCATGGTTTCAGAACTCTATTTAAATTTATGCAATTTTAACTTGGCATTCACATACAGAATAGTTCACCCTTGTTGACTGTACCTACTGTTTAGTAGAAGACTTAAAGGCAAATTTTTTTTATATAACTAGTCCAGTAAAATGGCAGGATTAAAATACACAATTAAATGAACACATCTTACCCATAATCTCATATTGCTTTCACTGATGTACAAACTAAACTATCACTTAAAAATATTAGATTGCAGAGGCTGAGGGGACAGCCCTGTCACTGAAGTGTAGACCTGAGTTGATCCTCTCCCCTATAATCCCAGCACTACGAAGTAGAGACAAAGGTAGAGACGGGGATATCTAGGGCTTAAGGACCAGCCAAATTCGCAAGCTTTAGATTCAGTGAGAGATTCTGTCTCAGAAATAAAGTAGAGCGAAAACGAGGAAGACCATCTGATATCGACCTGTGGCCTCCACACCTGTGTACACACACACGTACAGGAACATGTGCACACAGACACATAAATCAAGTTGCCAGCCAGTGTGGTACTACATACCTATAATCACAGTCCTCTGGAGGTAGAGGCAGGAGCACTGGAGAGTTTGAATCCAACCTGGGTTACCCAGTCAGTAAATAAGTGTTTTGTTTTAGTACTGGGGATTGAACCTGGTGCCTCATACATGATAAGCAGGTAGTCTGCTACTGTGCTATATCCAAAGCCCTTAATTAACTAATTAACCAAAATACCATATAAAAAAACAGATGAACTGCTTAGGTGAGAATTGGTGCTTTAGGACTGGTAAGGTAGGTCAGTGGGTAAAGAGCTTCTCCCCAACCCTGTCGACCTGAGTTTCCTCCTAAAGAACCACATGGAGAGATCTGACTCTCCCAAGATGCCCTCTGACCTCCGTATGTATACAGTTATTCCTCTACAATAAAAAATACATGTATGGGGGGCTGGAGAGATAGCTCAGCGGTTAAGAGCACTGACTGCTCTTCCAAAGGTCTGAGTTCAATTCCCAGCAACCACATGGTGGCTCACAACCATCTGTAATGAGATCCAATGCCCTCTTCTGGTGTGTCTGAAGACAGCTACAGTGTACTCATATAAAATAAAATAAATCTTTTAAAAAATATACATGTATGAAACACTGTCAGCCAGTGTCACAAGAACTTTCTATATATTGTCCTACATATTCTTCTTCTTCTTTTCTTTAATCTGGTTTTTCAAGACAGGGCTCTGTGTAGCCCTGGCTATCCTGGAACTCTCTGTAAACCAGGCTGGCCTTGAACTCACAGAGACCTGCCTGCCTCTGCCTTCTGAGTGCTGGGATTAAGAGTTTGTGCCACCAACACCCAGCCATAGTCCTCTCAATGACTCCATAAGGAAGATACTATTGACTTTTTTCCCCCAGATGAGATACTGGAGCCTTGATTGAGTAGTTTCTAAGCATAAAGTAGCAAATCCACCGAGTCTGTTCTCAAGGCTTGTATTCCAATGAGAATCTTACCCATACACACAACAGAAGAAGGGATAAAGCATTAAATCTAGGGTCCTCTCAAATCTCCTTCAATTAGTAAAGACATGCAAATATCATAGTTTACCTGGGGCCATGAAGCAGTTCTATAGTCAGATAAAAGCTGCTTATAGGGCACAGAAGCTGCCTCTGTTTTCTGTTACTTGACATGGCTTTCTGTATTGTATAGGGCAACCTGAGGTGGTTTCCTTGGAAATACTCACCCTCCCTCCCCACTACCTTCCGCCTTCTCCCTTCTCATCACTCCCAGTTGCTTTTTACTTCTCCCTCTCCCTCCGCCCCTCCTCCTCCCCTCTCTTCCCTAATGCTTGCACTTTAAGGAACCTGTAGGAACGAATCTCAGGTTCTTGCCAAAGAGCATTTGCCTAAGCTCTCATTATGGTTCCACTTCATTTTCTTCCTTAAACTCAGTAACAATACGGGCTGATGCGATGGCTCAGTGGATAAAGTTGCCTACCACCTACCTCCAGTCCTGATGATCCCAACTGGATCCGGGAGACCTGCATGGTACAAGGAAACACTTGACCCCAAAGGTTGTCCTGTGACCTCCACACACAAGCATTGTCACATGCACCAGGCCCGAGTGAACTTAAGATGCTAATGCATTTAGTGTGCATTACATGGACTATTTGTTCATTTGATGGGAGAGTCGTGAATGGCACAGCACATGTGTGGAGGTCACAGGACAATTTTTTGAGGGGTCAGTTCTTTCCTTCTACCACGTAGGATCCCGGGAATAGAACTCGGGTCATCCACCGTGCTTGGAGGCAGTCACCTTTACCCACCGTGCAAAAGAGGGTGTTTGAGAATGATGCTAATCATGGCTATTTCCTGGTGATAATTTTGAATTTAGCTTTTAGACTGTTCTATATTACTTAAATATTTTACTTTTTTTACTGTAAGCATGAATCAACTTTTTAAAAAAAAATCAATAAATCTTTTAAAGAGAAAAATTAAGTCATTGTGACTCCAAACACACTTTGTAAAAAGGAGGTTGGATCTTATTTGGATTTGTCTGTTGTTGTTGTTGTTGTTTTGGTTATTTTTGTTTTTGTTTTGTTTTGAGGCAGGGTCTCGCTGTGTAGCACTGGTTGTCCTGTAACTCACTATATAGACCTACTTGCCAGTACCTCGACAGCACTCAGATTAAAGGTATATACCACCATAACTAGCCTGCTTGCTTGGCTTTGTTTTAGGGGCTTTTGTTTTAGCTCTTTCTTTTTTACCCTTCTCTGTGTGTGTGTGTGTGTGTGTGTGTGTGTGTGTGTACGCATTAGTGTTTGTACATGTAAGCATGTATGTGTGTATTAGTGTTTGTGTACATGTAGTAGTCATGTATGTGTGTGTATTGGTGTTTGTATGTAGTCGTGTGCATGTGTGCACATGTATGCTTGTGTGTGTAGAGCCAGAAGTAGACAACAGGTATTTTCCCAGTTTCTCTCCATTTTGTTTTTTTGAGACAGAGTCTCTCAGTTAAACTGGCGCTCACTAAATTGACAAGATTATCTGGTCACTCAGTGCTGGGATCTACGTGTCTCTGCTTACAGATGCATGCCATCCATCACACCTGGCCTTTCCATGGTTCTGGGCACTGAACTCAGGCCTTCATGCTAGCATGACAAACATTTTGCCCACAGAGGTATCTCCCAGGCTTCTAGAGTTTTTGTTTGTTGTTTTTGAAACAGGATCTCATTATGTAATCAGATTGACCCCAACTTGAGGTCCTCTGGCTCTGGCTCCCTGCTCAACTATTGACAGGATTTTTAACTAGCCACCCAACTTTCTTCAGACCTCATTTATCTTTTCTAATTCCAACACTAGGAAGATGGGAACAAGAGAATCAGAAACTCAAGTTCATCCATAACTAAGAGGTCAATTTGAAGCCAACCTGGGATACATGAGACTCTATCTTAGATAAATAAGTAAATAAATGTATCATGAGAGAACATACTAAAGAACAAATTGGAATATTGGAAAGAAGAGGAGCTGAGAAGATGGTTCAGTGGTCTTTGTTGTCCTGACAGAGGACCCATGTTCAGTTCCCAGCACCCACATGGTGGCCTACAACTGTCTGTGATTCTAGTTCCAGGACAACCAACACCCTCCTCTGACCTCCATGAGTTCGGCACACATGTGGTACACAAACATACATGCAGGCAAAATTCTCATTCGTATAAAATTAAAACTTTTAAATAAAAAAAAGAAGGAGAAATAAGAGGCTTCACAGTGAATGTTTTTTGTAAACAAGCTTCTTAAAAATAGAGAAAATAAAGCCGGGCAGTGACGGTGCACGCCTTAATCCCAGCACTTGGGAGGCAGAGGCAGGTGGATTTCTGAGTTCGAGGCCAGCCTGGTCTACAGAGTGAGTTCCAGGACAGCCAGGGCTACACAGAGAAACCCTGTCTGGAAAAACCAAAAAAAAAAAAGAGAAAATATTTAAAACGTGTTTTCAGAAATCATGAGTGGTAGCTTATATTCAGTACTCTAGTTAGGAAAGCCCCATCTTTGACATATTCAAAGATAACACTTGTGTATGTGTATGTGTGTGTGGTTGTTTGTTTGTTTTTGAGACAGAGTTTCTCTGTATAGCCCTGATTGTCCTGGAACTTGCTCTGTTGACCAGACTGACCTCAAACTCATGGAGATCCACTTGCCTCTGCCTCCTGAGTGCTGGGATTAAAGGTGTGTTCCACCACTGCCTGGCAGGAAAACATTTTTTATTTCATTTCTCTAAAGAAGACTGAAAGGGACTGTAACAATGCTAGCAGTGACTGTGGAGCTGTGCCTTGCTCTGTTCGCCAGGACTTTGCACGGTGCTGTTTTCTAAGCTCTCTGCAGTGGGCATGCGTCACACTGATAGTCACATCCAAAGGAAAAAGGCCCAAGACGCATTTATACCTAAACGTAAAAGAATAATTAAATTGGGTTTGGTGTGTTTGTGTGCACCAGAAATTGAACTCAGGACTCTGAGCTGCACCCCCGGCCTTCATTGTGATGTTTAGAAGTTCATTTTACAGCTCTCTCATGCAAAAGAATTCTGGAGATCACAGTACAGGAAAGGCAGGAGCCACAGTGCTGTGGAGAAGCCCCACAAACACTGCCTCAGCCAGGAGATGAAGGTCACGTCAACAGAGACAAGTCAGGTTAACAGTGAGCAACCTTGAGGCAAGGAGGAACAGGCATAGGTCGGTACCAGAGTGTTTGCCTAAACCTAAGGCCTGGGCTCAGTCGCCAGCGTTGCAGAAATAAAAGGAAAAGCAGATAGTAGGTGCCTGTGTGAATGAGAATGCGGCTTTGCCTCCGGAGCCTTCCTCTCAGAACCCCCAGCCAGAAGAAACACCACACAGCTCCCAACCGAGGACCAGTCTGCAAAATATCTAACATAACCTACCCCCAGTGGCAAGATTATATAAAAATAAGGAAAGTCTCAGAGACCATCCCAGCCAAGAAGGATCAAAAGAAATGTACTGGAATACAATAGGGTATTCCAGACAGGATTCTGAAAAAAAGAAAGAAAGATGTGGTTAAAAACTAAGGAAATTTGTCCAGCCATGGAGGTGCACGCTGATAACCCTAGCACTCGGACTGAGGCAAGGGGGCCATGACTGTACGTAAACCTCTATTTAAGACTTCTAGTCCGCTGGGACCAGGAGTGTAACGCAGCGTGAGAACACTTGTGTAACACACATGAGGCCCTGCTGGGGAAGCAGAGAGGAAAACAAACATATCTCTCATGGTCTGGATTAACAGTTGAGATTACAAACATTTGTTTCCCCAAGAATCTGAAAACACCATTCCAAGACTAGGAATGTACGTCAGCTGATAGACTGCTGCACGACGCCCGTGCTCCATCCCCAAGACCTCCTAAACCAGGCATCTTGATGTAACAAGTAATCACAGCAGCACTGGGAAGATGGGGGCAAGTGGACAGGAGTTCAAGGTCATCCTCAGCTCCACAGTGATGCTGAAGCCACCCTGGATTGGGGAGACTTTGTCTTGAGAGAGAGAGCAAGAGCTGGGCAGTGGTGGTGCACGCCTGTGATCCCAGCACTTGGGAGCCAGAGTCAGGAGGATCTCTGAGGATCTCTCAGTCTGGTGTACAGAGGGAGTTCCAGGACTACACAGAGAAGCCCTGTCTCCAAAAACAAAAACAAGAGCAAGCAAGAAAGTCAGACACTATTTCAAGAAATAATTCTGACTTTGAAGCTATGAGAAAACACGTTTTCAATCACTAATTTTTTTTTTTTTTTTGAGACAGGGTTTCTCTGTGTAGCCCTGACTGTCCTGGAACTCACTCTGTAGACCAGGCTGGCCTCGAACTCAGAAATCCGCCTGCCTCTGCCTCCTAAGTATTGGGATTAAAGGCATGTGCCACCACTGCCCGGCTCGATCACTAATTTTTTTTTTAATTTATTTATTTTGTTTTATGTAAGTACACTGTAGCTGTCTTCAGACACACACATCAGCTCCCATTACAGATGGTTATGAGCCACCATGTGGTTGCTGGGAATTGAACTCAGGACCTCTGGAAGAGCAGTCGGTGCTCTCAACCAATGAGCCATCTCTCCAGCCCTCGATCACTAATTTTTATATAAGTTATATATACATGTCTATGTTTTGAGTGTGGTGTGTGAATGCACAGTGTCTGTAATCATAGAAGACAGTGTACAGGGAAAATGTGACTTTGTGAGAAAGGAAAGAAGCTACACCACTGTTAGGAAGTTCCCCAGGTAAGCAGCACCAGCATGGCCCAGTCTGACAACTTCCTCGATAATGGCTGGAGCAAGCTTATAGAAATAAATATAGAACCATCAAAATGAGGCTTTAAACAAATTCCTGCACTAGCACGTGGCATCAGATTTTGTGGATTTTCTGATCTTTACTGGTTGGATTACCAACTCACTTGACAACAGCGACAGGAGATACAGAACTTGAAGAGACAGCTGCACAGCCTGGTGGAAATTTCATAATTACTGTTTTGTTTTTTATCATGTCTTCAGATTTTCTTGCATTTCAGAAAGGATCAATAAAATCAGCATATTACTAATGATAAGCATAAACATTACCTCATGAACTCTTTCCCAAGAAATAAGTAAGAATTAAGGTTCAGGAAGGATGCTCTCTTCCAGCAACTTTAGTTCTTCTAGAAGAAAATGCCAAGTTAAATATAAAATTCTTCAGCTGGGCACGGTGGCTCAGGTCTGTTACCCCGGCACTTTAGAGGCTGGGGCAGACAGAATGCTGCCACTTTTTAGGCCAGCCTGAGCTACCGTGTAAAGCTCTATCTCAATAAATTCATCAATCTAGGCATGACAGAACAGTTGAGAAGCAGAGGTAGGTGTATCTCTTGAATAACAGGCCAGCCTGGTCTACATAAAGAGTTCCATATCAGCTAGGGCTACATAGTGAGACCCATATCAAAATAAAACAAACCAAATAAGGTAAAAATCTTATGCCTGGTTCTACAGTTATGTTTGATACAATTTAATAATGCCTAACTTAAGACATTCATACCACTGGATGTGCCTTGGTTGTCTTTATCATCTGTTAGGTTTCTGTTCCTGTTTAAAATGTGGGAAAAATTGCAACAGGCTGTTGGTTTTATTTTCATTTCTTTAGTTGGCAGTCACAGATGCCAGGGCACACATGCAGAGATCAAGGACAATTTGCAGGAGTCAATTCTCTCCTTCTACCGTGTGGGTTCCAGAAGTAGTACTCCAGTCATCAGCCTGGCAATAAGCACCTTTACTCACTGAGACATCTCCCAGCCCCCCAGTTTTACTTCACTAAAGCACGTGCACACACTCTTAGATAGATATACAGACATACAAGTAAGAAGTAAGTATGACCTTTGAACCAAAATGTAATGTTATGCTTTTGAGCAACTGTGTAACTGCTTCTAAAATATATCTTCTATAATGTATGTCCATCTCACCTTCCTTACAGAAACTGTTGCAAACACAAATAGATGAGGGAGAAACAATGGTCCCTGTTAGAACTCAACCACAGAGGGGGAAAAAATCAAGAAGTCCCAGTACCAGTGGATTGTCCTCAGAGCCAGTGATTGTCCCAGTGCCAGTGGATGGTTCCCAGTGTCAGTGGATGGTTCCCAGTGCCAGTGGATGGTTCCCAGTGCCAGTGGATTGACCTGGCTGGGAGGAGTGCAGCTGAATTGCCTTTCCCCCCTAGTCACATGAGCAGTTGAAACTTTAGCAAGGCCACTGGCTCCTCCCACAGGATAACAGCCATTGACAAACAATGCTTGCTTCCTGCCACCCTGGCTCTCCTTCCCAGCCAAGAACACACTTTGTGCTAGAAGAGCCTTCCAACTACAGTGAGCCAAGAACATTGAACATCATACCTGCAACAGGAGCTCACAGGTGAGGAACGGAACAGACAAACTAAAAAGCCGGATGGAAGCCTTTCTGCTCATCAGTGACCACACTGTGATCAGCCTTCAAGAGACACTGCCGTCACTTGGCCAGGGGTGAGCCTCTATATACCGAGAACCAGAGGAGTCAGGAACGCTGATCCTGGTGCTCACACATTCCCTATGTGCAAGTCAACTGGGTGGGTGGGTGGCACCACGCAGGAGATTTCATCCAAATCCGCCAAAATCTTCTCCTCTTCACCTGGTGGTAAGAGAGCAGCTGCAAGGATCAGGTCAACGGTTTTACAGCACTTGTTGCTCTTGCAGAGGACCCTGGTTTGACTCTTAGCACCCACATGATGGCTCACAGCTATCCTAACTGCAGAGGACCCATCACCCTTTCTGACATTCACCTTCACCAGGCATGACATGGCACACACATACACACATAGGTAAAACATACTCCTAAGGATAATAATCCCAGCACTCAGGAGGCAGAAGCAGGGGAATCTCTTGAGTTGGAGGCCCAGCCTGGTCTACATAGAGAGTTGCATACACAGACACACACAGACACACACACACACACGTTAATATCAACTATTAAGGGAAGCCTCTCAATTCAATGTCCTGTCAGCTCTCATAAGAAATCAATGGAATTTTATATGTCTAATCATCAATTTAGGCAAGACCCATGAGACAAAAGGAAGAAACTGGGCATCATACAATTCTGTAATAGTTATTTGTGTGTGTGTGTGTGTGTGTGTGTGTGTGTGTGTGTGTCTGTGTGTGTCTGTGTGTGCACGCGCGCGCGTGCTCATACCATGGCACACACACATATACAAGTTGGAAGATAGCTTGCAGAACTCAGTTCTCTCCTTTCACTCTGTGGGTCCTAGGGATCGAACTCAGGAAGTAGGTTTGGTGGCAAACACCTTAGCTCAAAGAGCCATCTCATATAAGCAGACATTTTTTGCAACCTTTTAATAAGGGTTCAGCCTCTCCTCTAGCCCACCACCCAGTAGAGGCCGTGGAAGAGAAAAGTTATTAGGACACGGGGGAAGTGGACCTGTTAGCAATAGTTCTTTGGGGTCCAGCTCAATCTTCTTTGGCAGCAATTCAGTCCCATAGCAAACACCAAATGTGACTTACAGCTGCAGACCAGTCCTCCAGGCGGGCAGACACCAGGCAGCTCTAGTTCAGTCCTGAAGAAACCCTCCAGGCTGGCCAACCTGCCTAAGGCAAGGCCACAGAGGCAGCAGGCCACCACAGGAACCTCACAGGCAGTTCTTGGGCGAATTTCTCTCAATGGCAGCATTATCACAAGTTGAGCTCAACCATGCTGTGTAAGGCAAACCAATACATGCGTGTCTTAGCAAAGAATAGCAGGGCAGAGCAAACCAAACCAATGCTCAGTGCTCGTCTCCCACCGTCTGTGGGGTCATATGTACACCCCTCCATCAAGCGTCCTCTCACGTGTCTGCTGTATCCAAACATCCTTTCACCTGTGTCTGCTTCAGGAAAACATTCTTTCACATTTGCTTTAGCAAGACATCCTTTCACTGCGTGCCCCAGCAAAATAACATTTGACATAACTTTCCAAAGAAACTAGAAGTTTCCACTTCAATCTCATCTGCCCCATTTGATATCTTTTTTAACTTTTACATATTAACTATATTTATTATTCACAACAATAAGCTTTAGCACAAGACATCGTGGCTTAAGTCTTTACTCTCAGCACTCAGGACACAGTCAGGCAGATTTCTGTGAGTTCGAGGCCATAGTCTACAAGGAGCTGAGTCGGTGGAGAGCCACATAGTGAGACCCTCTCTCAAAACAAAACGAAACAAAACCCCACAAGAAAAACTAGTTTTACCTTAAGAGAGAATTCTAAGGGGTGAAAGGACAATCTTTATCATATTTGATTAAATAGACGAAGTCATATGGGGAGGTGGTTCCTTTGCAATGCAGAGTACCAATAGGAACTGGGCTTTGCAGTGTTAACCACCTGAAGGTAGACCAGGACTACTAGACTGTGAGGTTACTATAACTAGAGAGAGAAGGGGAAAGAGCAGAATCTGTTCCACTGGGTTTAAATAAGCAATAACACATAAGGAAAAACCACGAAGCTAGGGGAAATTACCGACCTCAACTAAAAGTTATCAAAAGAGAATCGTGTGTGGAGCAAAGCTTCAGGATGCTGCGGTATCACAGTAAAGCCGGATCACATGTTCAAATAAAATGCATCACACTGAGAAATCAATTTCAATTTCTTAAAAGTGTTGGTACGTATGCCACCTTCCAAACACAGATGCACACATCCCATTGGAAACCTAGGAGATCCTCCGGATAGTGCGGAGCCTTCCAGCTCGCTCTCTCTCTCTCTCTCTCTCTCAGGGACCATTCATTCTTGGCATTTTTACTGTTCTGAATTTACCTCCTCACATCAGGGCAATGCCAGCCGAGTTTCTTTTTCTCTTTTAGCTTTCTTTCCAACCAAATCTTTTGTACATTTCTGGAATTTAGGCCACCTCCCTTATTGCTGCTTCTCTGATACAGCAACGCTTTGAGGGATTAAGGCAGGGGTTTGTTTTGGTTTTTTGTAGTACACATAGATCAAGAGTTATCTGAGTTAAGAAGAATATCCTGTTTGAGTTGAGGATGAGGAATCTTTTCTTATTTTTATTTTTATTTTTTTCTTGCATTGTTTTGAGCAATAATCTTCAGCAAGTGATTTTTTTTTTTTTTAAAGAAGTCCCAAACAAACACAAAACAGTTCAAGTGATTTTAACTCCTGAATGACATTGGGCTACCTGAGTGATTCTCTTCTCTTCTTTGGCAGAAAGGATTAGAAACCTCCACAGAACTTGCTCTCTATTAAAGTGGAGTGCTGTGCATTCATTGGCAAGAGGTGAATTGTTTTCAGATTACATGCGAGAGAGTGTGTGTGTGTGTGTTTCTTTCCCACATCAAAGACTTGGATGGAGGCAGTTCTGAGTACTGCCAGGGATGCAAGGGTTGGTGCTAAAGTGATTAGCAAAATTGCTTTTCTGCGAAAGAAGTACAAAACATTACCTAGGGATTAGAGGAGGGGAGGCAAGATTAAAGGTGACGTTGAATTTTGGGTAGAATATCTTATCCATCTTTTTCAAATCATGCTTCAAGGATTCTGTGGCCCCTCCCTGAGGAGACCTGAACAAATCAAAGGCCTGCTTTCACAGGTTTTGTGCACAGGAGGACTGACAGAGCAACATTAAAACTGTTGTAAGCAGCATTCAGTCAGTGGCTGACATACTTACCTTTCCCTGTGATACATTCTGACAGTCTTTGATTCTGCTCACATCAACGGCTCCTCCAAGCAAAGGGTCTTTTGTTTGTTTCTTTTGGTTCCCACATCTGCCTGGTGGGTTTAATGGTATATTTTATAGATTCCAGGGTTGTTGTGTCTTAGTAAATCTTGGTTCAATTAGCTCAGTATCCTTTGTTAAATATATCTCTTACAGACAAAATCTTCATCTAGACTAAATGTTTTTTGGGTTTTTTGTTTTGTTTTGTTTTGTTTTTTGATTGATTATTCAAGACTGGGGGTTTCTGTGTAGCCCGGGCTATCCTGGAACTCGCTCTGTAAACCAGGCTGGCCAAGGATCTACCTGCCTCTGCCTCCAGGGTGCTGGGGTTCAAGGTGTGTGCTGCCACACATGGCTAAAGCAAATATTTTTTAAAGCCATGGGGAAATGACCGAGGATCCACCACAGTGGTCGACTGCTTGCTTGTGAAGTACAAGGCCCCAGGTTCAATGCCCACGGATCACAACCCTCTCACCAACCAGCATGGAAGGCAATAACTATTCTTACAATCCCTGGTTTAGGATATTATTTAAGGGGTATCTCTGGAATGCCCCATGCCATCCCCTGTCACCCTGGGTGTTCTGTAATCTGTATGAAAACCCATATCAGTTGCTTGCTCCTTCGACGAGCTGCTCCTAAATCAGACAGGCAGAAATGTGCAAATATACATAAAACTTTCCTGTGAATAAACTTCCTTTTCCTCTTTTAGAACACCCCATTCAAAAAGAGAGAGAGAAATAATATATCTATATGGATAGGTGTCAAAATCATAATGCAGAGTGAAATAAGCATTAGGAGCAGAGTGTACAGCGTGATGCCATTTATGAGTTACCACAAAGCTGTCATGGCTCTTTCAGGATGGAAATGTAAATAAAGAACAGAAATAGGGCCGTATGCATGTCAAACTCACGGTAGAGGCCGGTCCTGGGGAAGGGGCGTGGTCCTCCTGGGTAGTGATGAAAGGGACTTTTAGTCCCATCTCTAAGACTTCTTTTCTTTTAAGGAGCGGGAAGCCATTAAGCTAAGATGGTTCACTTAAGTCAAAGTTAGAGGACATGAAGTGTCATTGAAATTCTTGTCTAAAATACAGACAGAGGTTTGAGAGCTCATCTTTGTTCTCCTAAATTGTCCTTTAGTCTTCTTCCCCTTAGCTAGTAGACTGGTTTTTTTTCCCCCTCGGACTCTAGCCTCTCGTTTTCTTTCAACATCAGGAAAAGCTGTGTCAAATTGATTAAATATTTCAGAATAGTTGTTACCTCCTGTTTCTTCCCCCACAGTAAACTTTTCCTCCCAAGTTCTTGAACTGTTAAGATGGAACTTGATCTCTGTGTGTGTTAGATAAAGAGCCGCCGCGAGTCTTGGGCAGAGCAGGTAGACAAACAAATAAATACATAAATAAACAAACAAACGAGCAAGCGCCCAAGGCCGGGGCTGGCGCTGGGCAGAGCGTGCAACAAGCAACAGTTTTAGGAGCGTTTTCTTTTTTCATTCCGCAGACCATTCCGCGTTTCTGAAGGGTTTGCCTATTTGACTTCTTCGCTTTGAGGAACTTGTCGAGAACAATCATTTTCGATCTGTCTTTCCCTCGGGGTCCCGTAAGGTCACTGGACATAAGATAGCTGTGAAATTTGACATTGTTCCCATTTAAGTGCTTTCCCCAGCAAGTGCAAGAGTGCGGCCGCTCGCTCGGGTGTGGGGCTCGCGGCCGGGCGCTCTGAGCCTCGCCGACCCTCCAGGCTTCAAAGCCTGCCATCCTTGATCTCCCCAAAGAATGTTTTTGAATTCTACGTCCATCTAGTGGTTGCCGGCAAAGATCTACTTGGCTTTTTCTTTCTTCCTTTTCTTTCACACTTGAGCAGTGAGATTCTGTTTGTGATGGGGGTTTTGCCCCCCTCGGTCTTTAATTCGTTCACAGGTGGTTTCAAAGTGTCTGTCCTCCGCCACTGCCTTCTATAAACAAGCAGGAATTCGCCGGCTGCCGTGAGCCCAGGCGCCCCTCTCCTCCCCGCGCCCTACTGCTCTCACTTTGAAAATAGACTGTTTTGTGGACAGTAAAGTACAGTTCCCTTTCAGAGATGAGATTAGAGGCTTGGGGGGAGTCTGGAGGGAGGGGAGTGTTTTTCTTTTTCCTCTGCTTTTTGCTTTTCTTCTTCTCACCGGAGAGCCTTTGTGTGCTGAGTCGTCTTAGCAAGCGCGAAAACTTTACTTATTTTACACTCAGTTGCGCCTTTGGTGAAGGATGACGCGGCACGGAGCGCAAGGTGCTGGGAATTTGCTGATTTTCCCTCCTCCTGATTCCGTCTCTGGCATCCTAAGCTCGTGGGTAAAAAGATCAGGTGGTGACAGGAGCTAACAGCAGCCACGGGTCCACAGGATCAAGTTCTCTGAGTCTAGGGAAGGATGAAGGACTTGGATGCCTTAGGTCTCTCTTATCGCGCTCCCCTTTCAATGAGTCCCCAAATGTCTCCCCAGCTCCCACATCCTGTACGCGAGGTTTTAGAGGGAATGTCCTACAGCAGCAGTTGAGGGGGTCATAGATACATGCTGTTCCAAATTCTGTGAGGAAAAAACACAAAAAAAGCATGTGGAGCCTCTCGCTGCAGCAGTAGCTCTGAGACAGTATGTCCTGGGCCACCTTGGGCTCCAGGAATATACACAGGCACGGGTTTATTAAAACAAATCCTTTCAATAGTTAAAAATACTTTCTCTCGGAGGCCTGAAAAGAAGGCTCAGCGGTTAAAAGCACTTTACTACCCCTGCAGAGGACCAGAGTTCAGATCCCAGTCCCCACCCACCCCAGACCCCACTCACCACCCCAGCCCCACCCCATTCATCTACCACACCCATGTGGGGCTGCTCACAACCCACCTGGAAGGCCAGCTGCATGCCTTTGACTTCCTCGGGCATTTATGAGACTGTGACACACATACACAAATTTTATTTTTTTTTAAATAAAAATGAGCAAAATCTGAAACGTTATATATATATTTAATGAATTTATTTATTTACTGTTATGTACATTGGTCTTTTGCCTGCATGTATGTCTCTGTGATGGTGTGAGATCCCTGGAACAGGAGTTACAGACAGCTGTGAGCTGCTATGTGGGTGCTGGGAACTGAACCCAGGTCCTCTGGAAGAGCAGCCAGTACTTTTAACCTCTGAACAATCTCTCCAGCCCCCTATACTACAGTATTATATATAACATCATACACACACACACACACACACACACACACACATACACACATACATTACACACTCACACTTTCTCTGGGTTGGGTTGTAGCTCAGAGATGAAATGCAAAGATACCATTATTGAGGCCCTGAATTCAATCCCAAGCACATTTCTCTTTTTGAATGTTAATGGGCTTTATTAAAAATTAGTATAAAAAACATAAATTTTAGGTGTAAATGTGGCAATGTGCCATTACCTATAAAGTAAAAAAACTGCATACAATTATCAGCAGGGATTTGATAAATGGTGAGGTGTCTGTCTGTGGAACATGTAATGATTTCATAGAAGGCAATAATAAAAACAGGACTTAAGCCAAGAACAGGGAGACGACATGGAAACGTTTAAGAAATAGTGTTGAGCCAAACAGGAGGTTGAAAAAAAAAAACACAAAAAATGTTCTGTATGAGATGATCTTGGCTGGGGATAAAGTTTTTAGTAACATAGTCAGGGCTTATGTTCAACACCCAGTGCCAAATAAATGCTATTTAATTTTAATGGCTTTAGATATAAATGTATAATGTATAGGGACAAATGCAATTAAGGGAGATCACGTAAGGACTTCCGTCTTATCTGTAATATTTTCAAGGAAATATACATAAGGGTCTCCTACTGTATCCATTGGACTAGCCAGGCTGGCTAAGAAAGCATACTAAATAACTGAAGATGCCAGATAGTTTAGACTCAGGGTTTCTTTAAATGGCCCAGACTGGCCTCAAACTTTAAATCCTGACTGAGTTACTGAAGTTCTGTGATCATAAGCATGTGCCACCTCACCTGGATGCTAATAACAGCTTTTCAATGATGTTTTTAAAAGCCAAACAGATGGGCTAGGGGTGTAACTCAGGGAGCAGAATGCTTGCTTAGCACACTTAAAGTCCTGGTTTCAGACCCCAGCAGCACATAAAGCTGAGCATAGCAGTCTGTGCCCGTGACCCCAGCACCGAGGAGGCAGAAGCAGGAGGGTCAGACATTCAAAGTCCTCCCTTGCTGCATAAAGAGTTCAAGGCCAGCCTGAACTACATGAGACCCTGACCCAAATAAACAAAGAATTACACCTGTAATCCAGCATCCAGGAAACGGAAAGAGTTTGTCATGAGTTAGAGGACCAGCCTGGGCTACAGAGATTCTGTCTTAAAAACAAACACATAAGATAATTTAAAAGAAATAAAAATCACCTTTGTATCAGTCAGAGTTCTCTAGAGGAACTGAACTGATAGACTAAATCTATCTAAGTATAAAGGGGGCATTATTAGAATGGCTTACAAGCTGTGGTCCAGCTAGTCCAACAATGACTGTCCACCAATAGAAGTCCAAAAATCTAGTAGTTGTTCCTTCTACAAGGCTGGATGTCTCAGCTGGTCTTTGTTATATACTGGAATCCCGAAGAAGTAGCTGTAGGCTTAGATTTTTCAAAACCTACTTTAATAAAGGTTTTCAAATGCTTCAACTTCCTTTCTAGCCTACTGTACAAAGGCAGAGGAGAAAAGATGGGTAATAGGAACATGGGGGTGTAGACCTGCTTAGAAGTGTTCTTTGGGACAATTCTAATCTTTGTTGTCATCAGGACACCAGCAGTCCAGTTCAGAAGTGCCACCAAACATGAGTCGACAGCAGGAGCACAACCCAGCAGAAACAGCCAGGCCTCCACCGAATAGGCACCAGTCAGCAAGAGTAACCAGGGCCAGCGGGAATGCCAGGAGAAGTTCTCTGCCATGCCTCTTCCAATGACGTGAAGATCAGAAAAGACACAAGACCAACGAAGCTCTTGCACAGCTAGCTACACAAGGGTGCCATCACTGTTGTCTTATACTCTCTCCAAACATCACATGTCTGCTTCAGCAAAACATCACATGAGTCTGCATCACCAGACACAACCAGAAATGTCCATGTCAAGCCGGGCAGCGGTGGCGCACGCCTTTAATCCCAGTACTTGGGAGGCAGAGGCAGGTGGATTTCTGAGTTCGAGGCCAGCTTGGTCTACAGAGTGAGTTCCAGGACAGCCAGGGCTAAACAGAGAAACCCTGTCTCAAAAAACCAAAAAAAAAAAAAAAAAAAAAAAAGAAATGTCCATGTCAGGTAGGCTCTAATGCCAGTGAAGAAATAGACTTGGGGGGGGGGAGGGCACGAAAAGGCAAAGAGCAAAAGCTTCCTTCTTCCATGCCCTTTATATAGACTGCCAGAAGAAGGTGTGGCCTCCAAAAATCTGGATTAAAGGCTGGTCTTCCTATTTCAAATTATTTAATTAAGAAAAATCCCTTTCAAATAATTAAGAAAGATCTCTCACAAGTATACCCAGCTGCTTGGGTTTTAGTTAATTTCAGATGCAGTCACCTTGACAACTAAGAATAGCCATCACAGTCTTCAATGAGGTCTTTTGTATATTAGCTTCTATGTATTTGTTTTAATTGACAAGTAGACCTTTTATATATCTATGAGGTACACTGCAGTGACGTGTGTGCATGTGTGTGTGTGTGTGTGTGTGTGTGTGTGTGTGTTGCAAGCTGTTTAACATGTGCATCACTCTGTGTACTTTTTGTGGTGAAAGTTTCTGGAATTTACTCTCTTAGCAATCTTTGAGTATATAATGATAGTCCTCACCGTGGCTTCATTCTATCTGTAATTTGATGTCACTTCACCAGCAGCGCCCCAGTGTCCCCATTATAGCCACCATTCCACTGTTTATTTTTGAGTTCAATCTTTTGAGATTCCACACCTAAGTGAGACTTTTGGCCCCTGGCTTACTTCAGGTAATGTAGTATCTCCCAGGTACATCTACATCACAGGCTCTGGAATTTCCACTTTTTTATTTTAATGGCCGACTAGTGTTCCGTCTGGTCGTCCTCTGATGGACTCTTAGGCCGACTCCACATCTGGGTTATTGTGAATACGTGCTGTGCTGACCGTGGGGGTAGAGATCTCCTAAATAGACTGGTCTTCTTATCGTTTGGATATATGCCCAGTAGTTGCCTTTCTAGATCATATGGTGGTTCTATTTTTGTTTTTGCAAGTTTACACTCCTACTGAAGGTGTTTAAGAGTTCCCTTACCCAAACATTATCCTTGTCTTTTTGATAATGACCGTCCTGATAGGTACAAGCTGATACTTCATTGTGGTTAATTTGCATTTCTCTGGTCCTCAGTATCTCGTATATTTGCTGGCTGATTTGAGAAATGTGTATTCCATTCTTTCTGCCTGTTTTTTAATCAGGCTATTTGTTTCCTCACTGTTGAGAAATCTGAGTTCCTTACATATTTTGGAGATTAGCCCCTTGTCAGATGTATGGTCTTCAAACATTTTCTCCCAGCTCATAGGCTGCCCCACCTCCTCTCTGCTGATAGTCTCTTCTGCTGTGCAAAGCATTTTACTGTTTTAGTTTAGGTTTTGGTTTGGCTTTGTTTATTAAGCATTTTCAAAGTTTTGTATTAGCATATATTAATGGTACATAATGATGGATTTTGTGGTATTTTCAGACATTTGGATCAGATTCACCGTTACCTTCTTTTCTCCCCCCCCCCCACTGATCCCCTTCTTCTCACCTAGTTTCCCTTCTATGTCATGTGTGTAAATGTATGTGTGTATGTGAGTGTGTGTGTGTGTGAGAGTGCATGTATGTGTGAGTGGGAACGTGTATGTGAGTGTATAAATATGTGTATGTGAGTGAAGTGTCCGTGCTGAGTGTGTCTGAATGTGTATATGTGTATGTGTGTGTGAATGTCTGCGTGAGTATGTGTGTGTGTGTCTGTGTGAATGTGTATATATATATATATATATATATATGTGAACATGTTTACACATATGTGTGTGAATGTGCATATGTGTATGACAGAATGAATTTTTTTTAAAGATTTATTTATTTATATCATGTATGTGAGCACACTGTAACTGTCAGATGCACCAGAAGAGGGCATCCGATCCCATTACAGATGGTTGTGAGCCACCATGTGGTTGCTGGGAATTGAACTCAGGACCTCTGGAAGAGCAGTCAGTGCTCTTAACCTCTGAGCCATCTCTCCAGCCTGACAGAATAAATTTAATTAAGGTACCTCACAGGAACATAGTGAGGGATTATATACAGGTCATGGACCACTTACCAGCTGTACACCACTGAAGAAACTCTTTCCAGTGTTTATGTTTGTTCTTGAGATATGGTGTCTCATAGCCCAGGTTAGCCTCAAACTTTCCATGTAGCCGACAACGACCGTGAGGTGCTCCTCCAGCCTCCACCTCCAGATTTCGTGATTCCTGATGTTCACCACCGCATGCTTTTACCGTGGCGTTTCCACACACATATGCCGTTATCCTCGCTGCTTGCCCCGCCTTCTCCCCGCCTCCTGCTGTCCTTTCCTCCCTGGAAACTCTTCCATCTGCTTTCTTGCTGTGTCTTCCATACTCCAAAACTCTTTATTTTGATGTAAGCCATTGGTCTATTTCACTGTTGGACCCATGCTGTTTAGTGATATAAAAGCCATCATTGTCCAGGCAAGTGTCACAGAGTCTCTGTCCTGTCATCTCAGAGTCTTGAGTCTTTAATGAGTTTTGATTTGATTTTTGAGTACGCTATGAGATGAGACGCCGACATCATTCTTCTGCGTGCAGATCCAGCTTTCTCAGCGTCATTTCTTAAGGAGACAGTCTTCTCTCCACTGTGAGTTTTCCTCATCTTTGACAAAAGTTAACTCAAATGTGTGGATTTATTTCTGGGCTCCTACCCTGGGTTCCGCTGGTCTGTTTGTACACGATGAGATGCCGTTTTGATTACTATAGCTCTGGGACAGAGTAAGGATTCCAGCTTCGTTCTTTTTATCCAAGTGCTGGCCTTGCATACACATACAAAGCTTGCAGTCGACCTCCCCCCACACACACACTGCCTCCGCACCAGAGAGAGAGAGACAGACAGAGACAGAGACAGAGAGAGACAGAGAGACAGAGAGAGGAAAAACCTTGCTTTATCTCTTTATGATTGTAGTAGTTTTCATGGTTTCCAGTAACATTTAGGACATTTCTTTTTATTTCTATGAAGTCTCATAGAGATTACATGAAGATAAAGAGTGCTTTGTATAGTATAGACAATTCAACAGTACAGTATAGTAAAGTCTTCTAAACCAGGCCCAGAATCTCTTCATCTGTTAGGTTTTTTTTTTTTTTTTTTTGCCCGTGTGACCGTGAGTCAGGCAGGGTGCAATTCTCCAGTCCAGGTTGGCTTAGAACTCACTCTGCAGCTCTGGCCGGCCTCAGGCTCATGGTGATCCTCCTGCTTTAGCCTCCAAAGTACTGGGATTAAAGGTATGAGCCACCACTGTTATCTTCTTCAATTTCTCTCATCAATGTCAATGTTCTATCTATGCTTCAATTATTTTTATTATGGCAAAGTATTATTATGTAAAATGTATCATTCTAACTGCTGTCAGCACTGTTGGGTAGAATTAAGTACACAGTGTTAGACAGCTGTTTTCAGTAGCCCTCTCCAGGACTCTCCGTCTTTACCCATTAAACAGTAGCTCCCTTCTGCTCCTGACTTCCCGGCCCCTGTGACCACTGCATTCCTCTCTGTATCTGTGTCTATGACCAGGTATGCCATTTGAGGAGAGTTACCCAATACTTGTGTCGTCTCCTGTTTGTTTCCTGCAGGTTCCTCCACGACGTAGCTGTGTCTAAATTTCACCCTTTTAAGTACGACTCATACTCCGCCGTGCCCACAGATGGGGCACGTGGGGAGCTTCTCCCCCTGGGAAAGATGCTGCTTTGCAGATGGGTGTTCTGAGAGCAATACAAGCGTGTCATTCTGTTCTACGTGTGTACAGAGAGGAAGTACTGGATCATCTGTGACATTTAACATTCTGAGAAACGGCTTTGATGTCACCACAGCAGGTGTACCGTTTCATGTCTCACCAACATGTATGAGAGATCCAGACTTGTGATGAGTATGCACCTGTGAGTCCAGTACTCCTGAGGTAGAGGCAGGCAGACCAAGAGTTCAAGGTCATCCTCAGCTATATAAAGTTTGAGGGAAGCCTGAGACCCTGTTTCAAAAAGAAAAAAAAAAAAAAAGACAGAATTTCTAATTTCTCTAAACTCAAGACAATATTAGTTTTCTGGAAATATATACATTCGTATGTACACATATATGTGTGGGTAGATAAAAATAACTATCCTAATGGATGTGAAATGATGATTAATTTGTTTTTATTGCAGTGCTGGGAATCCACTACTGAGATAGATCTATTTTCTTTTTTTTTTTTTAATTTTTGTTTTTTCGAGACAGGGTTTCTCTGTGTAGCCCTGGCTGTCCTGGAACTCACTCTGTAGACCAGGCTGGCCACGGACTCAGAAATCTGCCTGCCTCTGCCTCCCGAGTGCTGGGATTAAAAGAGTGTGCCACCACATTGGGCCAATTACATAGGGTTTTTTGTTTTGTTTTTTTCATTTTTTATTTTTTTAATTCACTTTATATGTCAATCATAGCCCCTCCTCCTCTTTTCCCAGTCCCACCCTTACAAATCCCTCCCCCCATTGACCCCACCCCTTCTCCTCAGAGAAAGGGAGCCCCCCCTTGGGTGCCACTCCATCCTGGGGCATCTAGTCCCAGCAAGTCTAAGCACATCCTCTCCCACTGAGGACCAACCAGGCAGTCCAAGTAGGGGGTAAGGGGATCCAATGGCAAAGACTGAGATAGCCCCTGTTCCACTTGTTAGGGGACCAACACCAAGCTGCACATTTCTAGGTCCAGCTCCTGCGTGCTCCCTGGTTGGTGGCCCAGGCTCTGTGAGCGCCATGGCCCTTGGTTAGTTGACTCTGTGGGTCTTCTTGTGGTGTCTTTGATCCCTCTGACTTGTTCACTTCTATCCCTCCCTTTTCTGTAAGACTCCCCAGGCTCCACCTGATGTTTGGCTGTGGGTCTCTGCATCTGCTTCCATCCGCTGCTGGATGAAGCCTCTCAGGAGGCAGTTATGCTAGGTTCCTGTCTACAAGCAGAGTAGAGTATCTTCAATTACATAGTTTTGGTTTTGATTGTTTGTTTGGTTGGTTTTTTTTGAGACAGGGTTTCTGTGTGTAGCCCTGGCTGTCCTGGAACTCACTCTGTAGACCAGGCTGGCCTCGAACTCAGAAATCCACCTGCCTCTGCCTCCCAAGTGCTGGGATTAAAGGCCTGCGCCACCACTACCCAACTCATAGTTTTTTTTTTTTTAAAGAAAAAAAATCCAAGCTCCAGAGAGATGGTTCAGCAGTTAAAAGAACACTTGGTGCTCTTGCAAAAGACCCGGGTTCAATTCCCAGCACCCACATCAGGCAGCTCACACTACCTGTAGCTTATTAGTTCTAAGGGACCCAACACCATCGTCTGGCCTCCTTAGACACCTGCATGCATATGGCACACATATTGTGCATGAATGCACATGCACAAGATATTTTTAAAATATTATTTTTAAAAGATTTATTTATTTATTTAATGTTTACGAGTACACTGTCTCTGTCTTCAGACACACCAGAAGAGGGCATCGGATCCCATTACAGATGGTTGTGAGCCACCATGTGGTTGCTGGGAATTGAACTCAGGACCTCTGGAAGAGGAATCTGTGCTCTTAACTGCTGAGCCACCTCTCCAGCCTCCATGAAATATTATGTTTAATATTTCAAATGGATCTCAGAAACCAGATGTGGGGCACATCTGCCATCTCTGTACTTGGAAAGTAAAGGCAGAAGGATCATAAATGCAACGCAAGTCTTGGCTACAAGTGAGAACCTGTCTAAACACAAAAAGCAAATTAAAAATGGCCTCATCTTGGGGCTGAGGATGTGCCTAGCATGCACAAGACCCAGGTTCAATCTCCAACCTAAAGCTGCAAAAACCAGACATGATGGAACACACCTGGAATCCCAGTACTTGGTAAGTGGAGGCAGGAGGATCGGAAGTTCCAGGTCATCCTCAGCTACATAGTGAGTTCAAGGCCAACCTAAGATATATAGAACCCTGTCTTAAGGGGGGAAAATAAGGCTGAGAGGACTGAAGGAGTGGTCCTGACACTACACTTAGAACCCACCCCACCTCCAACAAGCCAAAGTCTAATCAGCTGAGAAATTCCTGCTCCTAATGTTGACTGGCTGGCTGTCAGTCCTCTAGTGATTTGTCTTTCACCACTGATAACCTGTGCCCTCTGCAAAGCCTTAGACCTGAGAATTCAGGGCAGATTGACTGTTTTTCTTTTCCCAGAGACTTGTAACCTCCTGGCCAGTCTAGACCCCTCCACCTCACATTCTAAGACCCCCTCACTCCATCCCCATTGTGCTATCAGGAAAGCCACCATTCCATCCACACCGACCTCTCCTCCTGTACCCTAAACAATCAGCACAGGACAGAGAGGCCTCGGAACCTAGCTACAGGATATGGATTTGAACCTTAGGTCTTTATTAGGTAGCCTTGGACAGTCTTGCCGAGAATGGGTTTTCTCTTCTGTAAAATAGGATGGCAAACCGTTTATGAGAGAGAAAGAGAGAGAGAGAGAGAGAGAGAGAGAGAGAGAGAGAGAGAGGAGGTTTATTGTTTGTTTTTGGTTTTGTTTGTTTTTTGGACTGCAGAGAAGTGTGCACAGTGTGTAGCTTCTCCAGGTGAGAAAGTTCTATAAATTATTTGCTTGGGGCCCAGCCTGAAGCCCGACCTTTGACAGAATGATGTCATTTCCCTTACTTAACTGACTGCTACCCTCCTGTCCCTGGATCCCTCTACATTTGTTACCTGTTGAAGACCTTCTGCCCTGCCTTTCAAGGCTCAGAGACTTCTGCTTCTTCTAAGGCCCTGGCTCTGCTTCCCAGGGGTGCTCCCCTGCAGCCCTCCAGGGGCTCCAGTTCTTCTGACAACAGGCACTTTCAACACAGCTCATGGGCATCTTATTATCAAGACAATACAAAAGAACCCAAGCCACTCCTGTCATTGCTCAGTCCTTCAGCACACCCGCCAGCTCTGCAGCTATCCTCACATCTAGAGCAGGATTGAGCCCACCAGATTCACCCACAGTCTGAGGCAGATCCACGACTCGCAGCAGCCTTGGTCACTGAGCTTATGTGTCCAGTGTGTAGGCTTACCCTTTGTCACAGTAAAAATATCCCAGGAGCCTAGTGAATCTTAACGTAGCCATTTCCACAGATGCTATCAGTAACAACTACTGAAAATTTACCTTTGTCTGACTTGTCCTGTTCCTCACCCCCCAGCCCCACTCCCAGTGCCCCAGCCAGGATCGCCCCTGCCCTGGCACTTGGGCACTGAGAAGCGACCTCGTGGACATGCTTGCAGATTCTTCAATATACTATACATTTATTGAGCACTGCTTCCCTGGTAATCTGCTAGGCACTATGGAGTTGGGCACAGAATCCACCCCTTTCTTCTCCAAATGAGCAAACCGCAGCAACAAAGCTTGCATTTCACAGACACTTCTTGACACTGTTGTTCTTGCCTTAGTCTGACAGTGGGACAACAGGGATTTCATTCTGGGCCCAAGAGGAAACTGATCCTAAGTCATATGGTATTACGGCAGATTGCTACATGTACCGGCACACAGAAGACACCTTGCTCTTTCTCCAGGCTCCTAACTTAGCCACCTGCCTGAAGCCCACCCGCCCGCCCTCCCTTGTTGCTAACTTCTGCACACAGCGTCCCATCTCAAACAAGCTTCTCTCCTCCAAAGATCTTAACCTTGGGATTTGAACATTCCCTTCTCTCCCCATAGTTCCCCCCCCCCCCCCGTCACTCTTCCTTAGCATAACATCAATCCAGTCAAATGAAATAAACAAACATTTACAGAGTGAGGAAGAGGGGGAGATGGGGTAGGAGACAGCTGTGATTACTGACCCATCCTGCCCTAGCGTTCAGTTTCACTGGGACAAGCTCATAATGGCAGCTAAGCAAAGTTCTTTCTCTTATTCTTTCCTAAGAACCACAATGAGCAAGTGGAATTTTAATTTTTTAAAAAGCACCATTTGTAAAAACACCAAAAAAGAAAAAAGAAAAGAAAAATACTTAGGTATAAATAAATCTAACAAAATACAGGATCAGAAAAATGTATAACACTTGTGGAAGAAAGAAAGAGCGATTGAAACAAGGCCAAGCGTGGCGCTGTACTCTGTAATCTCAAGCACGGAGAGGCAGAGGCAGGAAGATTGTGAGTTCAAGGCCTGCCTGGTCTACATCCTGAGCCCCACACCAGCCAGGGATATGCAACACAATGAGACCCTGTCTCAGAAAGCAACAACAAAATCACACAAAGAAAGGAAGGAAGGAAGGAAGGAAGGAAGGAAGGAAGGAAGGAAGGAAGGAAGGAAGGAAGGAAGGAAAAAGAGAAGAAAGAATAAAGGAAAAGAAATTCTAAATAAACAGAGAAGGATTCTGTTTTACAAGGTCAGTATTCAAGCCCAGGCTCATTTCTGTGCCACAGTGAGTAGTAGGAGTCTGAAATGGACCTGCCTTATAACCCCCGCCCCTAGGCTACATCCCCAGCCTCTGACTTACCTCTTAGAGTCGTCACAATTGCTGGTTAACAATCTCAACTCAACTCTGTCCCTTAGCCAGAACCCCTGGGACTATTGAGACTTTTCCATGCCATAGCTCAGATCTGAGTCACATTTTTTGCCAAAACATTGCTTTGAGTGCTGGCAAGATGGTCAAGTGGGTAAGGCCTGCCGACCTGATTTTGATGCCTGGGACCCATATGGTAAAGGGAGAGAGACATTCCTCTAGGTTGTTCTCTGTTCGCCACATGCGTGCCATGGTACGTGCAGGCATGTGTACATGTGTGTGTGAAATATACACAAGAATAATTATAACAAGAAGCTGCAAAAAGCTCCTGTCCCTGGATTCTTCTTAGTCGTTTTCCTCCAGTCAGGCAGAGTCATTTCCCTTAGGGACCTCTCTTATCACTTTTAAGGGAGCCTCGCTTTCTGCTCGCCGGTTACAGGCTTTCACCTTTCACCACCTGTTCCCAAAGCAACTCCATCTTCCAGGAACTTCCCAGGCCTCTGCCACCTGCAGGGGTCCCTTGGGCTGCTCTGTTCTCCTCTCCCCTTGGTCTCTCCTCCTCGCTCCTCCCAGCACACAGGCCCGCCTTCTAGACTATACTTAACATGGATGACTCTTGTTTAAGGCATTTTCTCTGAGACAAATATTTACATATGTGAACCCCATATTGGCCATATGGCATCCCCCTCCTTATCCCAGCCAGAGGAACTCTGAAATTCATATGTATTTTGAGAAATGAAGTTTTTCCCAAATGGTCTCTCCAAAGCACGGGAGCAAGGTCAGGGTCATGCTTTCCTTCAGAGGTTCCGGGCAGAGCTTAGACTTCCCACGTGTTTCCTTGCCCGCATCGATCGTTATTTCATCAGTGTGCATGATGACTGGACACAACCGGCCTTAGCTAAAAACACTCCAGAGGTGGAGGGAGATGTTGGGCCATAAACTAATATCCCCCGGGAAAAGAGAGAAACCTTCCCAGTTGCTCAATAATGCAAGCCAAAGTCCCTAAGAACACTTCCAGAGGGAGAGGGAGGAGAGTTAGCTGCAAAGGCTGAGGCAGGTGTGCCGAATCCATCAGCCATTCTGAGCTCTAGAAGGGGACGAATGGGCAGCCCCCCATCTCTACTGGGAACCGTATTTCCCCCTTTTAAATCAGAAAAGAAGGAGGAGGAGGAGGAGGAGGAGGAGGAGGAGGAGGAGGAGGAGGAGGAGGAGGAGGAAGAGGAGGAGGAGGAGGAGAAGAGGGAGGAGGAGGAGGAGAAGGGGGAGGAGGAGGAGGAGGGGGAGGAGGAGGAGGAGGGGGGGGAGGAGGAGGAGGGGGAGGAGGAGGAGGAGGGGGAGGAAAAACAACAACATGGCCCCCAAATAGAGAGAATGTTTTCTTTTGTAACTGGAAGCAAATATCATTGATGGCTTTAGCAGCTGCTTGCCAACCTGGCCAGAGCAGGCAAGCTCAGCCAGTTTTCTTGTCTGGAGATACACAACACATGTACAGACGTACAGTATATTAGGTCAAATTATAAACCCAGGAATAAAAGAACAAATAAACAAGTTTCAGCTTTTTCTAGGCTTCTGCGTCCAACACTAGCTAAGTTAGAGTCTGAAGCAGAGAAATCTGGATTCCAAGAAGGCAGGTCTCCCGGGAGCTCAAGTCAAAACCTTCCTCTGGTAGGAAAAGAAGATGTCATTGTAGATTAACTGGTGGAGGCTGACCAGGCCTGGGCTGCTGGGCCCAGTCTAGCTGAAGTTCCCTGCATCTTGGCTGGGTAGACTCAGAGGACTGGTGGCGGGCTGGGGTAAGGCCTGCCATTGATCTTTGACCCCAGTAAATCATTTAATATGCCATGTGCCTTTGTCCACATGTTGAGTCTGCTGTTATTTGGATGGTGGTTTCAGCAAGCCTGAGTGTGCCACCCATTAGGGCTCCCTTTGGAGCCTCTAGGAAGAACCTTCCAGACTGTTGCATTGCAGAGAGCTGACGTACCCACATGAGCCAGGTGAAAATGTCTGCAGATGGTAAGAGCGGCCTTGCCTCGACTGTAGTGCAGGAGGCACAGATGTGTTTGTTTTCAGTCACCCAAACTGTTGTCAAGCTTGGAAGATGGTTCTCCCTGCTTAGGAGTGACTATCCAAGCTCCAGACATCATTGTCATTTACAAATCCTGTGGGCTACATTCGTAACTCTCCTGGGAGGCATGTGGCCTGTAGGCCCTGCAGCAGGTCAGACACACCTGGTAGACAGGGACGTCTGTCAAACAGAATAGAAGGTATCCATGCTCAGTCCAAAGCAAGAGCAAGTACATACATGTGTGTATATGTTTCCTGCTGACCTAGAAAGAGGCATAGGGTGACAGAGGACTGCAGGGACTCCTTCCAGACCTAGGGACAGCAAGTGTGAGAAGACCCAAGCATGCCAGGCCTCCCTCAAAGCTCTCATGAGGTCCCTGTGAGATGCCAGGGCAAACAGCCATTCAAGTGTAACATGTTATTATTAAAACGTGCATGTCCCTGACAGATGAAGTTGGTGTCCTTTTAGTGACTATGGTCAGGCACTGACACCATTCTAGGTTCTGGGGACACGACTGTCAATGGGACAGGGCTGCTGTCTTCAAGTCATCCTCCTTCAGAAAGGCAGGGGACAGAACACCACCACCTCGATGTGATAACTCTAGCAGAGAACCGAAAGGGAGCCTGGGAAGGGAGAAGAGCAGGAGTACAGGTGCCCCAGACAGGAGAGGAGAGCAGGTTTCCTAAAAGAGTGATAGCCAGATCCAAATAAACTGCCTCCACTCACTGACAAGTACACACCACCTGCCTCTTAGCACTCTCTTGAGCTGGCAAGCAGATGCAGCCAGTGACCTCAGTTCCTCCTAAAAGCAGACTCTGGGATGATGAGGTGTGGAGCTTCAGGGTCTGGGAGACATGCAAGAGAGAGGAAACAGAGCTAGATGTGGTTGTGTATACCTTCCATTCCGGTGCTCAGGGGCCAGAGGCCCACAGATCTCTGTGAGTTCGAGGCCAGCCTGGACTACATAGTAAGCTCTTGTCCCAAAACCAAAAACTAAAACAGAGAGAGGAGAGAGGTAGGGAGGTGTAGACACAGTATTGGGCAGGAAATGCCTCAGACTGTTACTATGAACTCCTAATTCAGAAATTCCATTTTGTATTGGATATGGTGGTATACACATTGGAAATTACAGTTCTCGGGAGATAGAAACCAGCCCTAGGCTGGCTTTGAGTTTGCGGTGGTATATAAGTGGGAGTCAGAGGAAACTCTGCAGAAGTCAGTTCTCCCCCTCTACCATATGGAGCTGGGGTTTGAACTTAGGTCTTCAGGCTTGGTGGCAAGCACCTTTACCCACTGGACCATCTCATGAGGCCTTTGCACCTGACGTTTTAAAGGTTAGAAGCTCAGGCTATGGAGCTTGACTTTAAACCCCAGCCCAATTGCTAACCTAGAGTAAAAGATGGCAAATCATACAAAATTTGGGAGCAGCCATCCAGGAAGACAGAGCCATGGCCAATAGGCACCTGGCATATCTTAAGCCCTGGCAGTTAAGTTGGCACCCAACACACCTGTAGCACAATCCTAAACAGCAAGGGCAATGGTGGAGGCCCCTGATGGATCTTCTCAAAGGTTTCATGTCAGGCCACAGGAGGAGACAGCATTTCATCTGTCACTGACTATGCCAAAGTGACACCAAGTCCTTTACATGTGTCCCATACTGTTTATTTAGTCCTAAGTATCTCCTAAAAAGCCAAAAAAGACCTATCTGAGTTAGAGTTTCCATTGCTGTGAAGAGACACCATGACTGGGGCAACTCAAAGACATTTGATTGGGCTGCCTTACAGGTTCAGAGGTTCAGTCCATTATCGTCAAGGCAGGAGACATGACAGCTTCCTGGCAGGCATGGCGCTGGAGGAGCTGAGAATTCTATATTTTGTCCCAAAGGCAGCCAAGAGAAGATTGTCTTCCAGGCAGCTAGGAGGAGGGTCTCAAAGCCCACCCCCACAGTGACACGCCTCCTCCAACCAGGCCACGCCTCCTAATAGTGCCACTCCCTGAGCCAAGCATAGTGTCATAAAAGTCTCTGGAGCCAAACCTATTCAAACCACTACAAGATCAGTCAATACTCAGCTAAAAACAAAACGAAAAGGGGGCTGGAGAGGAGGCTCAGGTGGTAAGAGTGCCTGCTATGCAAGCATGAAGACCTGAGTTTGAATCCCCAGCACCTAGGCAAAGAGCCAGGCTAGGCCAAGTCGGTATATGTCATCCAGTGCTTCAGAAGACGGAAACGGCGGGATCTCTGGGGCTTGACTCCAGGTTAGTGAGTCTCAAGGAATAAGACAGTTCAATAGTGGGACATCTGACATCTTCCTCAGGCCCCCACACTCCCCCACACTCCCCCACACACAAAGAGACAGAGACAGAGACAGACAGACAGCACAAAGTAAAGCAAACAGGAATACTTAAAAAGTCTATAGACTTGGATCAAAGAATAAATCACCTCCAGGGCGGTGGCGATGCACACCTTTAATCCCAACACTCAGGAGGCAGAGGCAGGCAGACTTCTGTGAATTGGAAGCCAGCCTGGTCTACAGTGAGTTTTGGGGCAGCCAGAGCTACTCAGAGAAATCCTGTCTCAAAAAAAACAAACCAAACAAACAGAAAGAATCAATTAGCTGATGACATCCTATAGAAACTGACTGAGAGAGAAGCCTGTGAGGGAACGGAGCTTGAGGGGAGGCAAGAAAGGAGAGGGAGAGGAGGGGGGAGGGGAGGGGAGGGGAAGGGGACGGGGGACAGGGGAGAGGGGGAGAGGGAGAGGGAGGGAGGGAGAGGGAGGAAGGGAGGGAGGGAGAGAGAGGGAGGGAGAGGGAGGAAGGGAGGGAGGGAAAGGGAGGAAGGGAGGGAGGGAGAGAGAGGGAGGAAGGGAGGGAGGGGGAGAGAGAGGGAGGGAGAGACTGTTCCAGTCACAGCAGCCCCATGAGGTAGGTGTGGTGATGGGTGTCCTGGGATGTCTATTCTATGTGCAGAGAGACCCTGTCTGTCTCACTTAGCAACAGATCCCTGTTTCCTGAAACACTGCTTGACCCAAATAGCTCCCCCTAAAACGTCAATTGGGTGGATAAGATCTCCTCACCTAGAAGATGAGGAACTCAAGCTCAGAGTCTGAGAAACGTGGCCTCATTCCAGAGCCACCGTTAGGCTTTGTCCCACCCTCCCAGACTTCTGGAAACAACCACTCTTTTCTTTGGTCTTGATCTGTCTCAAGTATTTCTATCATTATTTTTTATTTAGAGACAAAATCTTGACAAATAGTCCTGGCTGGCCTCCACTGCACAATCCTCCTGCCTCAGCCTCTTGGTACTGGGACCAAAGGTGTACACACCATGCCCAAACTACTTAACCTTCCTAAACCCTAACATTTCTATGTCTTGATTCCTTTTTCTTAGATTTACTTTTATGTTTTATTTATGAGTGCGTTTATGTATGCACATGTGTGCACATGCACCTTAGAGACCACAGATGCCAGCCCCCTTGGAGTTGAGTTACAGACCCCTGTGAGCCACCTGACATTCGTGAAGGAACTGAACTCCAGTCCTCTGGAAGAGCAGTGAAGCACTATTAACTGCTTAGCCCTCTCTTCAGCCCTAAGGTTTGACTTGTTTACATGTAAAATGGGGAAAAAAATAGAATCCATACCTCACAAAGTCTTTGGAGTTAAGTCAAATGAAAATGCATATAAAACTTTTTGTTTGTTTGTTTGTTTTGTTTTCAAGGGTTTCTCTATGTAGCTCTGGCTGTCCTGGAACTAGTACCATAGACCAGACTGGCCGAGAACTCAGAGATCCGCCTGCCTCAGCCTCCTAAGTGCTGGGACTAAAAGCGTGCGCCGGCTGCAGCCGCCACCACCCAGTTGCATGTAAATCTTGGACAGTATTTGATACCAAGAAATTTTTTAAAAGCTGGTGAACACTTTGCACCAAGAAAGATAAAGCCAAATGGACACTCTCACCCCAGCCAGATGGATGAAAGAACTATATAATGCCTCCTTCCCCCTAGGGTAGAGACAGGCGGGCTTCTGTGACTATCTTTGTTCTCTTCAAAATGTACTGTTGTGGCATATGCCTGCCATCCCAATCTACTTTGAAGACTGAGGTGAGAGGGTAGCTTGAAGCCAGGAATTTAGGGCTAGCCTGGGCAACATAGTGAAACTCTCATATTTTTTTAAAGTTAACTAATCAATTAAGAGCACTGTCAGCAACATCGTCCTTGGCCACAGCCTCTTGTGAAAGAAAGGCATTGGCTGGGAGGAGGGTGACCCAAGGGAGCTTCCAGAATCTCCAAGTAGCTTTCCCCCATCCCAAACCCAAAGGCTCCATGCTGCTTCTTCCCAGGCTAAGGCTGGCGTCTTCCAGTTTTCTTCCCATCCCTCCCTCAGCACTTCAAACCCTGGGAAAGAAATGAGGAGCAGCACACGGACCAAGAAGGCTTTTCCTGTCATTGTGTTTTCCAGCTAGACCTGAACAGACGATCGGCCCTCTCACCCCTCCCTGCTCTCTTTTTCTCTCCAGTCCTCTTTGTGATTTTGTTGTGTGTCTCCCCCCACTCCGCACCCTTCCCCCTACACCCCCCCCCCCACTACTGTGTCCTCAAGCTCCGGGAAAGGCAGTTACTGGACAGCAGCAGGAAGACGGAGAAATTGCTGTCCTCCACTGTGAAGCCAATGTGACGGCTGCAGGCCCTGGCACGGCTGTTGTGGCCGTTGGCCCTGGGAAGGGCTGAGCAGCCTGGGCTCCTTCTCAGATTCTCTGAGAAACTTCTCTGACCACCAGCATCTCAACGCAGGCTGCTCTGGGACAAATTGTGCAAAAAAGTCACTCTCTGACTTTCTCTGGCCAGGAAACTTCTAGAGTCCTCTTAGTCCCCAGGCCAGGTGCTTTCCGTCCAAGTTTGAGCAAACCCACCCAGTTGGGCTGGAAGTCAGTGAGGGTGACGGAGGAATACACCTTTTCTATCCTCAAAGCAACCTGGTAGAATTTTTTCCCCACAAATTGGCAGGACTTTCATGACTACAAACTTCCCTGTCCCCGGGCGCTCACTGAAGAAAAATTTCCTGGTGAGGTTGGCATGTGTGGAGATTTGAGGTACAGAAGTGAGGCAAGTTTAACAAGTAGTTAAATTGAGCCATGGATCAGATCCGTCTAAACAAGCCCTCTCCCCTCGCATGCCTGGCAAGTTGGCCTCCTCCGCTCCACACCAAACACAGATTCAAAAATAACTTGTATTTATCAAGTGCCTAGTGAGTACCAGGAACTGAACCCTGCCTCTCTGCTACTCACACAGGCTAATGTATCTTCTTAACTATGTGGGGTAGAAATTGTTTTTCTCTCTGAGGCACAGACGAGGAAGGCGATTTCCCAACCTCACCCAGTTAATAGGCGGCTGAACGTGACCTCTAATGCTACCCTCAACATGGTAACACCGATGGATATCAGACTCGTCATGCAGAGTGAAAGGAACCAGGCAGAGACAGCGAGAGGCCACCACACTCCATCCAATGTATATAAAACTATAGACAGTGCCAATTAATCTCCGTGATTACCTGGAGATGGGGTGGGGGGAAGGGAGGTTTACAAAGAAATGTGCAACTGATGAAATTGAATACTCAAAATTGGGGCTGGAGAGATGGCTCATTGGTTGGGAGCACTGGCTGCTCTTCCAGAGGTCCTGAGTTCAATTCCCAGCAACCATCTGTAATGGGGTCTGACACCCAATTCTGTCATGCAGGCATACGTGCAGACCACTCATACACATAAAATACATTAAAAATGAAAAAATGAATACTCAAAATTGTGTACAAGGTAGTGCACTTCAAATACATATTAATAAAATTGAAAACAAAGAATGTTAAAATCACTGCTGAAGCATGCTTCAGCAGGTAAAGAGAAGTGCTGCCGCTGAGCCTGACAGCCTGACATGGACCCGTGGAGCCCATAGGGTAGAAAGAGAGAGGAAATCCCCAGCCAAGTTGTTCTCTGACCACAAGTACTATGTGGTATTAATGAGCACACACACACACACATACATACACACATATATACCATGGTACAGGCATCACTACATACACACACACACACACACACACACACACACACAAACTTCATGTAACTTTAGTCTCAGCACTTGGGTTGCAAAGGCAGGTATCTCCCTGTGACTTCCAGTGCAGCCTGGTCTATAAGGCAAATTTCAGAACAGCCAAGGATACATAAATACACATTGTTTCAAAAAATTAAAAAATAATAATAAATGAAAACCTTCCATTTGTGGCCGGTAAGATGGCTCACCATATAAGTGTACTTGTTGACCTGATGACCTGAATTTGCTCCCCCAGACTCACAAGGCAGAAGGGGAGAACCAACTCCCACAGTCGCCCTCTGACCTCCACATTCACACCGCGACACACACAAAACAAACAAGTAAATAAATGTTGAAAAACGAAAAAGAAAGAAAAAGAACAAAATTCTTAAAGGAAAGCTAAAATTCCCACTCCTAACAACTTTCATGAAGGCATTTCCCCTGCTCTGTTGGTACCTTGGGTCTGTGAGGCCTCAGGTCCAGACTCTCAGGCTCTTGCCTCTGGGTCCTGGGGAAGAGCGGACTGGCTCTTCTCACTGGAAACACCATCAGTCAGCCTGTGGTTCTAGACATTCTTTTGTTCCACTCACAGGCTTGCCACAGTGTCAGTGTGATTTGAGTGATGATATAAAGCAGTAGTTCTCAGCAGGTTTTTGTGGGGTGCTGGGGATTAAACCCAGGACCTCACAAATGCTAAACATGTGCTCTACCCCTGGGCTCCACCCCCAGTCCCCAGTGCTTAGCTTTTAGGTCTGGGGCTCTTTTCAGACTTTTGAAAGGTCTGTATGAGCAATATCCATCAATAGTCACAAAATCAGGGGTGAAAACTGGGGACTTTTAAAGATAGTTAGTTTGTTTTCAAAACAATATCCCTGTTACATATGACATAAATAACTTGGCTGATTTTTGGTGTTTTGAGACTGGGATTTGCTGTGTAGCTCAAGCTGGCATTGAAGTTAAAATCTTCCTGCCTAAGCCTCCTAAGAGCTGTGATCACAGGCATGTCCCATCATATCTGGCTAAATAACATTTTTATTAAGCATAAAATTTTCCCCCAAAAAATGAGAAGAGTAGCATAGGTGTAAAAATTTTGCACCTGTGGAATTTTGATTTCCTATACATGTTTCTCATAGTTGACCCACTATTCAGTCTGTTGCAATATCACATTATTCTATAGATTCTGAAAAATTCCACCATATACTTTTGAGAGAACAAATGAGAATAAACAGGGCAAATAAAGTCTGAGTTTTCGTTGGTAGGTGTTTCTCTGTAGACTAGGCTGGTATGAAATTCGTTATATAGCCCAGGCTTGCTTAGGATTCACAGCCATACCCCTGCCTCACCCTTCCAAGAGGAGGAATTATAGGCATGTCATGCCATATCCAACTTATGCTAGTATTATCACGAAGGTTTTTATTTTATGTATGTTGGTGTTTTGCCTGAATGCATGTCTGTTATCTGAAGAGGCCAGAAGGTGTTGGATCCCCTGGAACTGGAGTTACAGATGTTTGTGAAGCCATCATGTAGGTGGTGGGAATCAAACCGGGGTCCTTCGGAAGAACAACCAGACAAAGTGCACCAATCTAGACGGGAAACAGGTAGCTGACAGGTCCCACCCCATTTCCTTTTGCTCAACCATTAGCCCCTGGCACCTTTATTGATCTATCAAAAACAACTGGGGACAAGGACCTTTAGCGCTTGGACACACAGATTCCCGATTGAATTGAAGCATTAGAACCAATCTCCAACAGTTTCCTCTCTGTGTGTGTGTGTGTGTGTGTGTGTGTGTGTGTGTGTGTGTGTGTGTGTGTATAAAACTCTGCACCTCACACTTTCTAGGCAAGTGTGCAACTACTGACCTACACCTAACCCCTCTGCTTCTGTAGTCCATGTAATCTTGTTTAGCTGCTGAACTTTTTTGAACTTCAGTTTCTTCATCCATAAAAGTGAGCACATACTATCTTGCAGAAAAGATTACTGCACAATCCAATAAGATGAAGTGTGTTTGAGAATGCCAGTAGCAAACCTGGCTCAACAGTCTCTCTCAGTCCGTATTGCATCTCTACAAAAAAGCTAAGGACAAAGCAGCCCTCTGGTGTCACCCAGGGTGAACTTGAACTGAGCAGCTCTGGCTTTGGGCGTATTCCGTCATCTTCTTGTACACTTTTTTTTTTTTTTTTTTTTTTTTTTTTTTTTGGTTTTTCGAGACAGGGTTTCTCTGTGTAGCCCTGGCTTTCCTGGAACTCACTCTGTAGACCAGGCTGGCCTCGAACTCAGAAATCCACCTGCCTCTGCCTCCCAAGTGCTGGGATTAAAGGCGTGCGCCACCACTGCCCGGCCTCTTGTACACTTATTGTTAGGACTGATTGACATAATATCTCTCCATTGCCTGACACTAGCCTATGATGGTCAATAAATAATATTATTATCCAAGCACTGATGGCTGAGGCTGCAGGATTAGTAATTCCCAGGGTAACTCTTCTCTCTAGGGACACCCTCTGTGTGGTCTGGCCAACCTGGTCTGCATACGAAATTCCTGGCCAGCCTGAACTACCTGATCTTTAAAAAATAAAAAGTAAAATAGCAAATCCTTGCACACTGAGTAACTAGTAACTTAAGTCTTGAGACAGAAGTTTCAACAAATCTACTTCCTCACTCAAGCCCAAAAACCACAGCCCCAGTGCTAAACGCTGAGAGCACTTGTCTCAAAGAAAGCACTATACTCTCACCTGTCCTTGCTTACAGCCTACCCCCGTGTTTTGTCATTGTGTGGGGTGAGCTTACTGTCCCACCTGAGCACAGAGCCACGGTGTGGCTTTTGAAGAGACAAGCTTTGTCTGCGTTCATGTACACTCTTTGTTTCCTCAGTAAGGACTAGTGACTGAGATCATATGGGAAGCTTAAGGGACAATGAGATGGCCAAGAGGAACAAAGTGCTTGCTAAGCATTGCTGACAACCCGAGTCCAATCCCTGAACCCCAAGGGTTTTGTTTTGTTTCTAAGCAGATTCCCTCTGGCAAGATGGCCCAGTGGGTAGGGGCACGTGCTACTAAGCTTGATGACTGAGGTGTACCCCGAGGATCTATGTGGCGGAAGGAGAGAACTGGCTCCTACAAGTTGTCTTCTGACCTTCACACATGCACCAAGTCATTAACGCCACACACGTGTGCACACACACTTTAAAGAGGTGTATGAGAGGGCATAGGCTAGGGGAAGGGAAAAAAACTGGGGAAGAGAGAAGAGGAGCACTTTCTAACTGTTAAACTTTTAAACCCGAGTCCCAGGTGCGTGTACCACATGCCCAGTGAGTGGGTTACACAGCAGGAAAAACAGCAGATGCACAGAGCTCCATGGAAGGGAGCAAGCTAGTTAGAAAGCGCTTGGTACGGTTCTCTGCTGCTGGCAAGGTCCAAGACCTGGAGAACTTTGGTGCTGGATACCACTAGTGCCAGCCCGGTAAGGCTCTTAAAAGAGTTGGGGAGCAGGAAGAAAGCACAGCAGAGCTGTAGAAAGCACAGGAGAACAAAGATGGGGTGGTGATTCAGATGCCTGGTCCCCAGCTAGTGGCATGGTCACCTTTGGAAATGCTGGAAGGTGGAGTCCAGCTAGAGAGGTAGCCCTGTAAGGCTAGGTAGGCCTTTGGGTGTATATTCTCCTTGGCCACTTTCTGTCTTCCATTACACTCCCTCAGCCAGTTTCTGCTCTGGCCTATAAGGCTAGGCTTGAAACCTGTGAAATTATGAGTCTAGAAAAACAAGTCGCTCTCCCCCTTACAGACAAAATACCTTTCTGTCAAGTATTCTGGACACAGCGATGTCATATCACTGGCACTGTGAGTGTCGGGCATGTAAGGTAGCCTCAGAAACTGGAAGAATTCTGGTGGGTGAGCAGCAGGTGCCCGAAAGAGAAGAGGTACAGGAAGGAGCACAGGCCCATGTGGCTCCTGTGTTCAAGTCCTACTTGCACGTGTGTGCACATGCAGATGGCGGTCTCAGGTCAACATCGAGCGTCTTCCAAAACTGGCCTTCACTGTTTTTTCTGAGACAGGGTCTCTCAGTAAACCCAGAGCTTACTGATTCAGCTCGCTGGCCAGCCAGGGAGCCCCAGGGCTCCTCCAGTCTCCACCTCCCCAGGGCTGAGATTACAAGTCAGTCACCCTCGAGGATTAAACTCTGGTCTTTAAGATCCCATTGCAAGCCGGGCAGTGGTGGCGCACGCCTTTAATCCCAGCACTTGAGAGGCAGAGGCAGGTGGATTTCTGAGTTTGAGGCCAGCCTGGTCTACAGAGTGAGTTCCAGGACAGCCAGGGCTACACAGAGAAACCCTGTCTCGAAAAAAAAAAAAAAAAAAAAAAAAAAACAAAGATCCCATTGCAAGCTCTTTACCAACTGAGCCAGATGCCAGCTCTTTCTGTTCTGTTCTTAACAAGTGCCACCTTGAGAATGATGAGGGACAGTGCGGGCTCCCTGTGCCACCAGCAGAGGATTCTGCTCTTAGGAAATGTGGGAGGCAGGGCTCGCTCGCTCGTGTCCATGCATGTGCATGGAACCTTCTGAGAGACTGAGAGACGGGAGAGCAGTGACAGTGGGAGGGGATGAGAGGTAAGTAGTGAGCGAGGGAACGAACAAAACACAGGGAAGGGAAGAGCTAGACAATGAGGAGAGAGAGGGAAAAGACAAGAGACAGAGAGAGGATAGAGCCAAAAAAAAGAGAGAGAGAGGATAGAGAGAGAGGAGGCAAAGGACAAGCTGAGGAGGAGGGACAAGAATGGAGGAATCAGAAGAAAAGATGGAGCTGTATGGCAAAGCATGCTGGGACATTCATGTATAAAAACACACACATGAATAAATACAATAAAAGTACAGTAAAGTCATGTTGAAGCTGGGACTATAGCTTAGGCACAGAGTGCTTACCTGGCTTCAAGCCCCAGCGTGAAGAAATGCCCAGTGGTAAACACTTCAGGTTCAAGCACCATGTTGTCCTTTTGGAAATACATGGCTCTGCTGTTGTATCAAATAAGCACATATGTAGCCAAGATGGTCTCAAATCTCTGCTTGCTTGTCTCTCCTTTCTAGTGCTGGGACCTCAGATGTACACTGGGACCTCAGGTGTATACCACCACACTTGACTGTGATTCCAAGGAATCAAACCTAGGTCCTTCCGCCTGCCATGTGAGCATTCTATCAACTAAGCTACATCCTCAGCCCTTAACGACCCGTTTACACCATGAAACACATCATCTTCTTTATTTTTCTCCCAATCATTTAAAATGGAAACACTCTTCCTAGCTTATGGTCTATAAAAAACAAACAAAAACACCAAAAGGCAGGTGGACTTGGGCTCTCTGGTCACAGTTTCTCAAACTCCAAGGGAATTAAGCTGAAGTCTGAAAATCTCTTCCAACGCCAGCGTCATTGATGCTACCTCCCAACAGAAGCACAAAGTGCCTGGAAAATTCCTTCACCTTTGCAGACAGCACGAGTTCATGTATCATTTGATCTAGAAGGGATCCGGTGCTCCTACCTGCTCGTGTTACCGTTGAGGAGACTGAGCCCCATCACAGAGCTTCCAAATAATGGGAGTAATTACAAGACTATCAGGCAGCAGCTGGCAGAAAAGGAAGGGCACAAGGTTGGACTGAGCAGGAGGCCCTGCGCAGGGGCTCTGAATTCTAGTTCATCCATCTATTATTTGCCCCACCCCCTTCTAAAACAGGTTCTCACATATACAACAGGCTCCCTCTGGTCTCCACCTCCCAATCGCCGGGCACACTTGGGAGGAACGGTACATAAAGCACACCCAGTCTGTGCGGTGCTGAAGATAGACGCCATCCCTTCTAGACAATCAGCAGGACCCAGAGCAGGAAGACCTTCTGTTTGAAGTTAATACACTCTGTCTTGCTCACAGTAGATGGTGAGGAAACACAGAAAGATTTAAACAGCAAAGCAACAGTCAGGTTGAGTTTGGGGGGGGGGGGACACATTGGCAGTTTGCCAGGCCGAGGGAAGAGGAAAGAAGATTCCGTAGGGAGAGAGTAGCTTACACAAAGGTTTGAAGGATGTGTGGGCCAAGGATGGGGAGAGACGCGGTGTGACTCGGGCCTGGTGAGGAGCAGAAGGGGAGAAGTCTGGAAGGAACACAAGGCACAGTGTCTTAAATCCCAGGCTGACTCCTGTGGACGGTGACTCAGACGGAAAGGGACTGCCAGTGAGTTACCCGGTTGTTATTCGAGGCTCAGTCTCCTCAGAGACTCTGGGAAGGCAACAGCTGTGAGAAGCCAAGGAAGTCATGGAGAAAAGCAGTCAGCACTATTTGAGAGCCCAATGTAAAAGGACAACAAGCACTCAAAATGGCAGTTCTGAAGCTCACATGGGGTGCCTAGGCTTCACACATAACTAAGGGCCCTTAGGTCTCACGGAATTAATGCTGTAGGCCATCCTCACGGGGCAAGATTCCAGCCTGGGATGTCTGACTTCTAATTTGAACCCTAGCTATGTTCTCAGCATACCCCTGACCCCGTGTGTGTGTGCGTGTGTGTGTGTGTGTGTGTGTGTGTGTGTGTGTGTGTGTGTGTGTGTATGTGTGTGTGTGTGTGTGTATAACGGGGTTGTTGGCTTGGTTTGGCTTTTATGGAGCAGAGTCTGATACAGCATAGTCTGACGTCAAACTCAGTTTAATCCGTGATGATGTTGAATTCCTAATCCTCCTGTCCCTACCTCCTGAAAGCTGGAGTTACAGACATGCACCATCACACTCAATAATCTCTTTGTATTTTTTTGTATTTTGACACAAAGTCTTGCTCTGTAGCCCAGGCTAGCCTGACACTTGCTATGTAACGCAGGCTGACGTCAAACTCACCATCTTCCTGCCAAGGCCTCACGGGCTCTGTGCCACCACACTTGACCTTCTATTTCTTAAGGTGGGAAGTAACTGTAATGGGTTGGAGAAAATGGTTCAGCAGTTGGGAGTGAAGACCGATTTTGCGGTTCTAGTCCAAACGCCCACATTGGGTATCTTACAGTTGCCTGTAACTGCAGCTCCCGGGTCCCCGATACCCAGCCCTGCCCCCCACCGGTGCCTATATGATGGACACATACCCACATGCAAATACACTCATACAAATAATTAAAAATAAATCTCTTTAAGAAAGAAAAGTAGCTGTGAGTCCATAAACCCCACTTGGAGGTGGTTCTCAGTGGAAGTTTCTACACTGTGCCCCTGGTGTTATGTTCAATTTTCTCCAAAGCAGAGTGAGAAGGCTAGCAACTTAGGTAAGAAGCTGTGGAAAGGCCTGTAATCCTAACACTTGGGAGACTGACTCCTGAGTCAGAGCCAGCCAGGACTACAAAGTGAGACACTGCCTGGAAACAAACAAATGAAAAATGAAAGCCAGCAGCTCAATTGGGACAGATGCCGGCTGCTTCCCCAGGGCCTGTAGTTCCGGAGGGCTTCAGTCACCACAGAGTCATCTTTTGAAAATGCTCTCTGTGTGTGCAGAATATACGTAATGTGCGTATGTGCTTTGTATGTAAGCAGCAGGAATATCATCCGCTTGTGTTTGTGAGAATATAGGCTAGATTTGAAGTTAGCAGTTTTCTCTAGCGCATGGAATGTGTGTAGAGACGGGCGTTGAGAGGACACTTGTTCTGCGTTCTGAATTTTAGTTGGTTTTTGTTTTGTTTTGTTTGACAAGGTTTCTCTATGTAGTCCTGGCTCTCCTGGAACTTGCTGTGTAGACCAGGCTGGCCTTGAATTCCTAGAGGTCTACCTACCTCTGCCTCCCAAGTACTAGGACTAAAGTTGTGCACCATCTCGAACAACGTGCTTGCTTTTTTTTTCTTTCTTTTTGTCTTTTGAAAGGTGTTTCAAGACTACTTTATTTTATTTCTTAATCTGCCATATTTTAATGAATACATGATTATTGTACTTGGCATGGTCTTGACCAATTCACTGATTATACCATCAGCTGACATGAACAGTGAGCTCTCCTTTCCTTTGAGGTGACTCCACCAACAAGGGCCAGATTCCCTTCTACTGTAGTCTGTGTTGCTGTGTATGTCCACTTTCTAATACCATATTTGTCCTGGAAATTGCGTATCTGTTTCTAGGTCATCGCTTACTAAGTTGGTCAGCTTTGGGGCTGGTTCCCTGTAGTTTGGCCAAAGGAAACATGGTAGAGCTGCCACTGTGGCAGCTTTGTGCAAATTTGCCCCAGCTACTCTAATGAAGGGCCCTGAAGAGAAGAACTATCTGGGCGTTTCTTCTTGAGACAGAGTTTATGTAGCCCAGACTGGATTCAAATTCATGATTCTACTGTCTCAGCCTTCTGGGTGCTATAATTACTATCATGTACCACCATGCCTGATGTGTGTGTGTGTGTGTGTGTGTGTGTGTCTATGTCTGTGTCTGTGTGTCTATTTGTGTATGTCTGTGTGTGTCTGTATCTGTGTGTGTGTATGTGTGTGTGTGTCTGTGTATATCTGTGTCTGTGTTTATGTGTCTATGTATATCTGTGTGTGCCCATGTGTCTGTATGTGTCTGTGTGTGTGTCTATATGTCTGTGTGTGTGTATGTGTGTGTATATGTCTGTGTCCATGTGTCTGTGTTTGTGTCTGTATGTCTGTGTGTATGTCTGTGTGTGTCTGTGTTTGTGTCTGTATGTCTGTGTGTATGTCTCTGTGTATATCTGTCTCCATATGTACATGTGTGTAGTGACCAGAAGCCAGTACCAAGTGTCCTTCTCAGTTTCTCTCTGTCTGTGATGCAGTCTCCTGGTGGCACTCTGGCTGGTCGGAAGGCCCCAGGGCCCTCTCAGCACCTCCCCCCCAGCCCTGGGCTACAGTGCACATTCAGCACTTAGCGATCACCTGGATGCTCGGAATCTTGTTCATTTTTTTATATTTATTTTTAATTGTGTACATATGGGTGTTTTGCCTGCCTGCATGAAAGGCTGTGTGTCATGTGTGTGTTGCCCATGGAGGCCAGAAGAGGCATTAGGGCCCCTAGAACTGGAATTACAGACAGTTGTTGGCTGCCATGTGGGTGCTAGGAATGGAGCCTGTGTCCTCTCACAGACTAGTCAGTGACCTTAACTGCTAAGCCATTGCTCCAGGCCCCTATGGAATAGGTTTATTACTCAGTGCCTGAGCACATACTTAGCCCTGAGGGTTCCATTCTCAGAACAAAGAAAATGGGGGGTGGGTACCACATACATTATCTATTAAAACAAGTGAGATAGTACAGGTAGAGGAACTTGCTGTCAAGTCTCATTTGATCCCTGGGGCCCACATGGTAGAGGAAGAGAACAGAGAGCTGGCTCAGCAACTAAGAGCACTTGCTCTTGCAGAGGATCCAGGTTCAATTCCCAGAATCCACAAGGTAGCTCACAACTGTCTGTAACTGCGCTTCCAGGGGATCCGACACCTTCCTCTCATCTACACAGACGCCAAGCACTCTCATGGTATTCATATATACGTGCAGGCAAAACACTCATAAAATACATAAAATTAAATAAATAAATAAAAACTGAACCTGGCAGGCGAATCTCTGAGTTCAAGGCCAGCCTGATCTACAGAGCAAGTTCCAGGACTAGAGCTACATAGAGAAATTCTGTCTCAAGGAGGGGGGAGGGTGCGGGGTTCTGGAAAGATGGCTCCGCGGTTAAGAGTGCTGACTGCTCTTCCAGAGGTCCTGAGTTCAATTCCCAGCAACCACATGGTGGCTCACAACTATCTGTAATGAGATCTGATGTTCTCTTCTGGTGTGTCTGAAGACAGCTACAGTGTACTCGTATAAATAAAATAAATAAATCTTTAGAGAGAGAGAGAGAGAGAGAGAACTGACACCCATGAATTGTCATCTGACCTCCACACTTGCATTATGGGCACTCACACGTCTGTACACATTAAACAAACAAACAAACAAATGTAGCAAAACAAACAAAACCGTGAGTCTCTAAGAACCCTGCTTTTGTCTAAAGAGCTAAGCCAGAGTGACCATAAGGGTCGAGTCTCCAATGTTGCTTTCCAGAACCTTGTTCTTTAGTTTCAAAGCTGGAGCAGTAAAGAAGATGGTGACAGTCTTGATCTCCAGCCCTACTGCAGGGCTTAGGACCGGTCTGTGGTCCAGGCCTCCCAGCTGGGCGGGCTGGGGTGGGGGATGGGGAACACTGGCACTTGCCATGTTCCCCACAGGGCCAGCACTGGAAGCTGCCTGTCGGTTGGTAAAGGATTTCAAGGGTCCGAGGATGAAAGAGAATATATTAGCAGAAAATACCCCCAGTTTCTAACCCCACATAGTTCTAGGGAAACACAATACAAAGGCATCAGATCCGCTTACAGTGGCTGCACTGAAGGTGAATGACAATTAGTGACTAACAGTTGTCATTTTCTTTGTGACCCTGCTTGATGGCTGGGTGCAGGAGTCTTGCTACAAGAGCTGTCTCTGTTTCATCTGACTTGCCTGAAACAGCAAAGGAACCGGCTCACCTTGACGAAGGGACTCAGCTGTGATCAAGGCTGGGAGTCCTGTGGTCTAGCTGGACAGTGTTTGCCTATCTGGGTCCAGCGACTGTGTCTTTTAGAGCAGCTAGGCTTTTCTCTGGCCAGTATTGTTACCCAGAGTGGAACCCACTGAAAGTATTTTAAAACTGGAGACTGAGTGTCTGTCTGTCTGTCTGTCACCAGGATGGTGCTTTCCAGCCCACTTTAGAGGTGGGGAAAGAGAGGCACCCAGAAGAGGGGTACCCTGAATGAGTTTCTTTACAGGAGTCCCTGAGTCGGGCAGTGGCCCAGTCATATCCCTAAAGCTCAGCTCTTCCTTCCGCTCTGAACAAAATGCCTGGGGAGTACTTCAACCCCCATCTTCAAAGTCAGAGAAAAGACAGAAGCAGTCATTAAAGCTTCTCAGTCAATAAAACCAGCAGACCACCAAGCCACTGTGTGCAGCAGGCTTCAGCATCCCTAGCTATTAAAAACAATGACTTGGGTGGGCATAGTGGCACCCACTTGCAAAATCTCAGCACTTGGGAACCATAGACAAGAAGATTACCACAAATTCCAGGCCAGTCCTGACTGCAAGATCCTGTCTCAAAAGGAAAGAAAAGAAGAGTGAGAGGAAGGAAGAGGAGGAGAAGGAAGAAGAGGAGGAAGAGAAAAGAGAAGGGAGGAGGAGAAGGAGGAACAGGAGAAGGAGGAAGAGAAGGAGGAGAAGGAGGAAGAGGAAGAGGAGGAGGAAGAAGAGGAGGAGGAGGAGGAGGAGGAGGAGGAGGAGGAGGAGGAGGAGGAGGAGGAGGAGGAGGAGGAGGTGAGCTCTATGGCTTAGGAAGCACAACCTCTCAGGTCCCTTCTTTCTCTCTAGTCTGTGTACACAGCATCCACCAGCCCATTTAGGCCATCTTTGCCTGCAGTTTGCCTTTCTTTAATCCCAAACTTCCAAGGGGGCGCTGTGAAGCCATAGGCTCTTCTGCCCTCAGAGCCGCCGGGTAGCTAGGGCTCTGCTGGTAACCAGGCCCGGTCCGCCTCTCCAGCGTCCTCATTGTTGCTGTTTCCATTTGCTCCTTTATTCTCCAGGTTTTCCTTGACTCTGATGGTTTTCCCCCTGCTGCACAACAAGCCCTTCTGATCTCTGTGAAAGGCAAACCCGTGTCATTCTTCCAAATCATCATTGTATGACATGTTTTTATATGAGCCGGACAAAGGAGCTATTTGATCAGGGGGTATGGTGTGTGATTGTAAGAAATTCAGCTAGTCGGTGGTAACCATTGTTCCCCAAGCGGCTCCCTGACCCCATTCTGTTCCTGGAAAATCTCCCTGAGAGTGGCCTCTATTCATGGAGTAACCCCAGTCCCCAGCCGCTACGGGAGCATGCTCAGTTTGGAGCGGTGTCACCGATAGCTGCCTGAAGCCATTCTTTAACTCTTTCATCAGCATTAGGTTTCCAAGCCCACAGCTGTTATCAAGGCCCAGCCCGGAGCTCAGGGGGTTAGAGATATAAGCATGCTCTCTGCTCTCCCTCTTATCTCCGAGAAATTTAACCTTCCTTTGAAATGGTCATTTGGAAATTACCCGTCTGCGGCTTTCAGCCAACACAAGCCCTGCCATCCTCGCTATTCCCTTGAGGACAGGCTCCCTGGTTCTGCCAGTCCACGTGCGTGTGGTCTGGTGGCAATTCAAAACTGTTTCTGATTGCCTGAGTCGGGTGCGGAGCCCCTCATGATGGCTCCAAAGCCTTGGGCAAGATGGCTGTACTGGTCCCCGGGAGAGGAAATACTTCCGTGCTAGGCTCCTATTGCTTGCTCATCCTTTTGTCCTCTTCCCTAAGGGGTGCACACTGTGCCCCCACACATATAAGGACTGTATTGCAGGAGAGATAGCACTTTAAAAAATAACAAACAAAAACATTTTCCTTAAAGGATCCTTGGCCTAGGAAACGCAATCCTTTAGGGAAAATGAGGTACGTGGTCGTGGATCTCTAGAAACATCCACACCATTTTCTCATCCTCGACCTCATGCCACTAACAGAGTGTGACAGATGGCCAAACTATTCTGGTCTAACTGCCCAGTACACTAACTACCCAGTTCAATGAGTGCTTGAAGCACGAAGTGGTAAACCATTTTCTTTCAAAGTCCAGCCTGCCCCAGTGTGTGCATCTTAGCATTGAGATTGCTTGATAGAACAATTCAGAGGATACCAGAAGATTCTTTGATGTCTTTGGATTCCTCATTGCCACTGTACGTATTTTGTAGAGACTAGGGAGAAAATGGGAGTTCAGGACTGCCCAAAGCCAGGGGCTGAGCAAAGCTCAGATCTGGAGCCTGTTTCCCTTTGTTTCCATAAGAAGTCAGCGTTAGCCGGGCAGTGGTGGCGCACGCCTTTAATCCCAGCACTCGGGAGGCAGAGGCAGGCGGATTTCTGAGTTTGAGGCCAGCCTGGTCTACAGAGTGAGTTCCAGGACAGCCAGGGCTACACAGAGAAACCCTGTCTAGAAAAACCCAAAAAAAGGAAAAAAAGAAGTTTTTGGCTTTTTCTTTTTCTCAAGAAGACCATTTTTAGCCAGGTATGCTGGTTTCTTGGTTGGAAGACTGAGCCAGGAAGATTGCTGTGAGTTCAAGGCCAGCCTGAGCTACTTAATAAGTTCTAGATCTGCTTGAGATACAGTGTAGACATCATCTCAAATGGGAGGAGGAAAATGTTGATCTGTGACTACGAAGCTGGCATTTAAGCGTAAGAGAGTGAAACCACTCCTCATAAAGAAGCATACACTGAGCCCAGGAAGGCCCAAGGAGGGGAGATGTGCCTTCTCTTGAAGGTGGGAATTTCTAGATGCTCACCATGTCAGGATCCAGGAGGAACTGTGTTGGCAGCAAACTTCTTTGGTCTCCCTTACAAGAAGAAGAGAACGATTTCTCTGCCTTTGGTCCCCTCTCCCACTTCACGCCCCTACACACAGGGATCATGGCAAAGGCAGCACATGAGTCTCACTGCTGTGGTGATTCTCTAGCTTGTGAGTAATACCTGGCCTTCCCTTCCTTCTGACTGTGTTCGTGCCCACATCCCTGGCCTCTTAGGAAGGCCTGTAAGATTAAACTGCTTCCCAAGGTTGCACAGCTGATTACTAACCAAAGGCAGGCTAGACTCCCATCTTAGTTCTCAAGATGGGAGTTCTTCTGATGGGGGTTGGCGGTAGGCTGCTTGTTGCCAGGGAGACAGAAAGCATGGGGAATGACTGATCATTGATATGGACCTTTTTGTAGGTGATGAAAATGTTTCAGAAAATGCTGGCATTTCCTAGCAAGGTTCCCAAGACCTAGAGAGGGAGGCCCAGCCAATCCTTGGTCAGTCTTGCTTGGTTATTGTTAAATTGTTCTTTAATTCTTAGTCTGTTCCAGGGTGGGTGGTGGCAGAAACAGCAATGAGCAAACGGTTACTGATGCCCTAGTCTCCCTCAGATGAGGGATTGGTACACGTCAGGCTGCGACTGATCTCACCCAGCTTGCCTACTGGACACCAGACTGTGTACCATGCAGTTCCCAAACTGAGAGGCCAACAGTGTCACTGAGTGAGGTAACATGATGCTCTTCCATGATGCAGGAAAGTTGGTACTTGGAGGGGTCAGAGGACTGAGAGATGGCTCGGCAGTGAAGAGGGGCCAAGTTCGATACCCAGTCTCCAAGTGGCAGCTCACAACTGTTTGTAACTCCAGTTCCAGGAGAGCTACACCTTCATCCAGCCTCCTCTAGCACCAGACACCCACGTGGGACACAGACATATGTAGACAAAACACCTCTACGCATAAAAAATAAATAATTTTTAAGAGTTGGGTTTGACAAGCCAACAGATGTGCATTTAAATCCCAGCTGTACAGCTTTGGAAGGAAGAAAATCTGTTCACTTTTCTGAACCTGTTTCCTCAGTTGCAAACTGGAGCTAATGGCTTATTTGGGAGAAAATATCCCCAAGAGGGTAGTAACAGCCATAGTAGTATCGAGAGGCTCAAGAGGATGGATGTACAGGACGAGCTCGGCATAGTCCCTAGCCGACAGCAAGCCCTTAAAAGGGAAATAGGGTCCGTGAGATGGCTCAGTGGGTGGAGGTGCTTGCCACCGAGCCTGACCATTAATGAGTTCAATGCCTGAGACCCATGTGAGGAGAGGTGAGAACTAACTCCTGTGAGCAGTCCTCTGACTTTCTGTTGTGTGCTGCGACACATGTCACACACACAAATAAATGCCACACAAGTTGTATTTTAAAGAACGTAATGGTAGTACTTGTTGCTACCATCTTCTCCAAAATCACCTCTAAATTCAAAACTCTGAAGACTGTGATCAGTTCTCCGGAGATCATGTTGCCACCCTCTTACTGAGCCCACAGTGCTGGGACCAAGCACTAAGGCCTCCATAATGGACTTAATTCATTCATGAAAACGTAGGAGCATTAACTAATCTCTAAAACTGCTTGCCGAATTATGCTCTAGGTAAGGCATTACAGGGGAAGAACATTCCAGAGCGCAGAAGGCTGCCTGGGAGACAACAAGAGCTTGAAGAACACACAGGAGTTTACTGAGGCAGAGGCACATGGCCAGGCAAACACATGGGAAAGCATGGAGTGTTTGGGGGCGGTGTCTGAATTACTAGAACCTTCCACAGAAGTGGAAGGGGGTCAGACCAGTAAGATGGCTCACAGGTAAAGATGGAGTCTTGCTGCTGACCCGAGAAGCCTTGGCAGAAGGAGTGAAACAACTCTGTGAGTTGGTCTATATGTGTACACGTACACACACACACACACACACACACACACACACACACAGAGGCACACACAAGCACGTAATAGACAGATGATAGAGCTAGATAAAACATGATAGAGACCAAGATAGACAGACAGACAGATATGCTTTTTTTTTTCTTTTTAAAGCAGGTTAGTCTAGAAAGAATGTCACAGTCCCAAACCTGCTGAGGGATTTGACTTTTATCCTGGGGTCAGAGCGAGCAGTGCGGATCTCTAAGCCTGCAGGGGGATTCACGTTTTCTTGGTTTTGTTTAGAGGTTTTGATTTTAGCTGCTTTGAGTACAATGATTACAGCATGAGCCCTACTTTGGGGACAGAGAAGAGTGTCCCAGCCAACCAGAGAAACAGCTCTGAAGGAGACCCCAGCCTCGAGAACAGTCTCCTTTCCTCTTTTTCAGAAAAAGCTTTTTTTTTTTTTTTTTTATTTACTTCATTTTATATGTATGTGTTTTGCCCTGCATTTATGTCTGGGCACCATCTTCCTGCTCATGCCAGAAGAGGCCAGAAGAGGGCGTCAGCTCCAAGGAGCCAGAGTTAGAGGCAGTTGTGAGCTTCCCTGTAACTCTGGGAATTAAACCGGGGTCCACTGGTCTCGGAGCCAGTGCTTAACCCTTGATTTATCGCCCCAGCCTTGGAATGTGCTTTTAATTCACCCAATTTCCACGGCGGTTCTGGGGGACTCTCAAAACTTTAGAATTTCTGCTTTAATACAGCAGCTGAGGCAAGGTCTGTCCGGGTCATTATCCCCACCATTCAAAACTAGTGTTGCTCTTAGACGAAAAACCTGAATCTCACCTCTCATTCCTGACTGTGGGCAGGGAAGGCTCTGTCCATTCATGCTTCTTTTCTCTGACTAGGTGGAACACTCTCATCCAAAACCGCCCCAGTATCATGGTGGCCATGTCATGGGTCACTTTCCCACTAGATTTTGCTAGGCACTATTAGCCACCGGTGTGTGTCACAGAGTGGAATGAGATTGGAGCCAACAGATTTGGCTTCAAACTCTGGTTTGACCACTTAGTTAGCCTCCTGAACTCTGATCTCCTCCTCTGTAGATGGCATGCCCACATGTCTGAGTCACAGAGAAGCAGACAGGCAGGTGTCCCTTTTCCAATGTGCCCGTTTATTGTTCACAACCCACAGCAAATGAATCTTAACAACCTGACGCTCTGGTGCTAAGTGATGCCTGGGATACCCCCCCCCCCCACTGTGTGGGACCCAGGGATGAAGTTCAGGTTGTCAGGCCTCGAAGCAAACGCCTGTGGAGCCATCTTGCTGGCCGAAGTGGTGGCCTCTCTTGCAGTTTGAGATGCAACAGCAAAAGAAGCATAGATGGCCGGGGCAGTGGTGCAGGCCTTTAATCCCAGCACTCGGGAGGCAGAGGCAGGCGGCTTTCTGAGTTCGAGGCCAACCTGGTCTACAGAGTGAGTTCCAGGACAGCCAGGGCTACACAGAGAAACCCTGTCTCGAAAAAAACCAAAAATAAATAAATAAATAAATAAATAAATAAATAAATAAATAAATAAATAAATAAATAAATAAAGCAAGCATAGAGGTTCCTTCCTTCATGATTTTCTGAATAGACAATTTACCCTTTTTCTAGGTCTTAGAGACATCAACATCAAATGTCTTCCTATCTTTATTAAGCCATGAACTTTTAACTTCTTGCTTAGAGAGAATGTCATGACTTTTCTCCAATCTAGAGATATTTCCAGCACCACTCTCTTTGTGTGCTGGGACCGTTGGTGTGAGAGCCACCTGGACACAGACATGGTGATTCCCACAACGGTAGATCTGATAACCGAGATGGCTAAGTAACTAGTGGGCAGGTAGTCCATACAGTGTGGATACTCTGGACAAAGACATGACTTGTATTCTAGGATGGCATCATGCTACTGAAAATTGTGTGTAATTTAAAACTTACTAACTGGGGCTGGAGCGATGGCTCGGGGTTTAAGACCCAGGTTTGACTCCCAGTACCTACATGGAGGCTCACAGCCATCCATAACTCCAGTTCCAGGGGATCTGATGCCTTTTGGCTTCCATAGGCACCCATACATGTGGTACCCAGATATATCTATGGGCAAAATACCAATCCACATCAAATAATAAAATAATTTAAAAATAAATAAAACGGGCTGGAGAGATGGCTCAGCAGTTAAGAGCACTGACTGCTCTTCCAGAGGTCCTGAGTTCAATTCCCAGCAACCACATGGTGGCTCACAACCACCTGGAATGGGATCCGATGCCCTCTTCTGGTGTGTCTGAGGACAGTGACAGTGTACTAACATACATGAAATAAATAAATCTTTTTTTGTTTTTGGTTTTGGTTTTTTCGAGACAGGGTTTCTCTGTGTAGCCCTGGCTGTCCTGGAACTCACTCTGTAGACCAGGCTGGCCTCAAACTCAGAAATCCACCTGCCTCTGCCTCCCAAGTGCTGGGATTAAAGGTGTGCACCACCACTGCCCAGCTATAAATAAATCATTAATTAATTAACTAATTAATTAATAAACCGTGGGAATTGTCTGTTTCTGAAATGTCTCCACTTGGCCCTTTTTGACTGTAATAACTGGTAGACTATAAGACCGTAGCTACGGAGAATAAGGATACCTTGTTTCTCATCCTAAATAACAAAATCCCAGGAACAAGAAGAGTCCAGGTTGTGACCCCTGTTGGGGGGATCAGTTCTTCATAAACTCTATGCTCTGTCAGCTGTGACCACTCTGTGGTTTGTGGGTCTTATGCAGCTGAGGGTAACTACACATGCAGCCCAGTTCCGAATCCCAAACGTACTTTAATATCATGAATGTGTATGTGTGTTTGTCTCTCAAACATACACTGTGTGGATGGCAATGTCATATTGGAACATCTAAAGGTTGAACACATCTGCTAGAGCCAGGCCCCAAGCCGGAAGTTGTTCTTCCACTCAGCCCCTATGACGCCTATTCAAACACAGTTGTGGGGAAAGTGTTCTCCAAGTATGCTTTGAAGATCTATAACCAAAGCCCCAAACCACTGATGGCAGCAGCCACACCCCAGGTATGATGCTATATATACCTTTTAATTCCAGCACTCAGTAGGCAGGGGCAAATGGATCTCTGAGTGTAGGCCAGCGTAGACTATAGTGAGTTCAAAGCCAGCTGGAGCTACATAGTAAGACCCTGTCCAAAAAATACGGGGGTGTGGGGAGGGGGCTGGGAGAGACAGTGAGGAAGTGAGCAAAGACCACAATATTCTCTCTTCCTGCTAAGCAGAAGTGGACTTTCGTCGTTCTAGGAAGGCTGAGTTTAGATAGATACTGGAGAAAGACTAAAGAGACCATCGGAAGTTCCTGGCCATGACTCCTTGATAAGAGCCCAAAGTTATCAGCCCCCGTGTATGAGCCCGTCTCCTTGTCCCAGCCATACTCTGCTTAATTCTAAGGACCCTCCCACAGGAACTGGGAATCCCATTCAGCCTTTGGAGACATGTCAGGGCAACTCAGTGCCTGGTAAGCACAATATTTATGTGACAAGATTCAGTGACTCAGCCCTGGGAAGGGTCCCCCCTGTATCCTGACTACCAAGGTACCTCTCTCTGCTGTCTTTGTACCCAGGGTGGGGGTTGAGCCTGATCCACTCAGTTCACTGGAGGTTTTCTCCCTGGGGCTCATTTATGTTGCGTGGATCCTGCTGAGCCCTGTTGTAAGGCATTTTATACATGCGATATGTTTTCTTTCTGGTACTCCACCTGTGGGTAGATACTATGGTGAACCCCACTTTACATATAAGGAGACTAAACCTTATTGGGTGAAATAACTTTCACAAGGCCATAGGATGCAAGTAAAGAAATGAGCACTTTGGGGTTCCTTTGTCTGTTACCACAGTTGGAAAAGAAAGAAAGGCCTTACCCTGACGTTAACCAAGCCTCTTGGGCTCTAGAGTTCAACATGGCAGAAGAGCCATTAGTCCTGACCTTTGGTGCTAGGTAAGCCATTACCCAGGTAGCTCTATCACCTGTGGCCAATCGCCTATGCACTCTGGGCCTCAGTTTCCCTGTCAGTAAAATGAGGTGGGACAGTTGCCTAGATCACAGACATGATCCATGTGCCTGGCACTTGTTGGGTGTTTGGTAAACTGAGAGTCTAGATGTCAATCCTGGCTCCCTTGCCTGATTGCCTACCACAGGACCCTGAGTTTCTGACTGGCCCTTCCCTTCAGGGGAATAGCAGCCCATTATAGTAAGTAGAAGCAGCTGGAAAACATGGGGGTGGGAACCAGGGGGAGGGGGGGACAGCTTGAGTGACTGCAGGCCAGCCCCGAAGGCCTCCTGGGGGATATTGGCTGTGGCCACAGGTGTACCAATTACTCTCCCCTAGAAGCAAGCCTTACTCCCCACTGTCTCAGCCCTGACCTTGGTTCTGCAGGAGGCAGGGGGCGGCACAACTGCCTGGTCGTTTGTCTTCAGGGTTTCATGGCCTCTCTGAGGCTTCCAGCGCTTTGCAAGATTTCTCTCGCTTTCCAGCCACTTCGCAGTTAAGAAGCCTCTTCTTGGCAGCTCGGTTTTCATTCCTGGGAGCTTTGTTCCGAGTGGAAGTTTCTGGTTGAGATAATACCTAGGTGTTCGTGGTCAGTACAGGAAGAGTCAGAGACTGCTCTGAGAACATTTCTGCTAGCCCAGGTGCTCTAAGGAGAGCTGGAGGCTTGGCTTGTCATCCTGGAGGCGCCTTCTCCTTTGGGACCCAAGAATGCCCCTGAATGACCAGCTCAGAACCCACCCACCCACCTCTGCCTCACCGGAGGTCCTCAGCATCATTTCCTGAATGCCCAGAAGAACCCCGAAGGGCTCAGCCTTGACTTCTCCTCTTGCCAAAGCTGTACCTCAAGAATACTGGAAGAATCTCTACACTGCCAAGTCAGACATTAGTAACTATTTTATAAGATACCTTTCCCTTCTAGGTTTGCCTCCTGTGGGGAGGATGGGGTTTCTATTGCTGGAAAAAAGCCACAAAACTCTAATTTAATTTTTAGAATTATACTTATTTATTTAATGTGTGCACCACAGTAGAAGTTCGAAGACAACTTGTAGGAATTGCTTCTTCCACCATATTGGGCCTGGAATTGAACACAGGAGTCAGGCTTAGTGACAACGCCTTTACCTGCTGAGCTATCTCACTGGTCCTCTCTCTTTTCCATCCTGTTGCAGGCACAGGTTGGTCTCAGAGTCACTCTCTGGCCAAGGACAACCATCGAGTTTTCATTTTCCCTCTCCGCCTCCCAGGTGGCGGGATTGGTAGCGGTGTGTCACTGTGTCCAGCTGACTGCAACGCTGGGAACCGATGCCTGAGCCACACACATGCTAGGCAGCACTCCACTGACTGGCATAGGACCTAGCCAAGTCCTTCCCTTTCTAGACAAGAAAACTAAGGTACAGAAAAGATGAAAGTTGTCAATGTATGATCGTACACACGTGTAACCTCAGGCTACTGAGGCAGAAGGATCGCAAATTTGAGGCCATCTTGGGTTACACGGTGAGTTGCGGGCCTATAAAGACCCTGACTCCACAAACCAAACCAAATGTAGAAAAAGGAAGGAAGGAGGGAAAGATGAACGTCCCCGAGACTCTCGCAGCTACTCATTCTTAGCTCCTGTCTTCTCTGTGATCCCTCTGGTGACTCAGACAAGCAGGGTACCTGAGGCTGGAGCATGAGCTACCCAGACCATGTTGCTTGACAACTACGGGTTTACTAGTTTAGGAGCCCAGTAGAGATCTTACCTCACAGACCCCATCCCCTCCAGCAAGGAGAACTGAACTGAACCAGAGCTGAACTGGGTTGGACTGCCTCAGCAAAACCAACCCGGGACTCCTTCTTCCACCGGGTTCTGCTCAACACCTTCCTCCCCATCCTCCTCCCTCCTCCAGCCCCTCCCCTTCCTGTCTCAACCTCTTGAGCCCCGGCACCACTGTCTGCCTGCGCATGTGCCAGATGGGAGCCGGAGTCAAGGTCTCTATCCTGCTCAACCTGGCTTCCTAACACTGCACTTCTGGTGCCTGACCATACAGTGTTCTTCCGTTAACATTTTGCCTTTAGGGACACAAGAAGCCCTGGATGCCAAATTTCTGTCCTTGCTGTTTCTTCTCCTCTCTGTTTTTTCCGACTCCAGGCAACCTTCCCATCTCGCTTGTGCTTGTTTGAGAGTCAGAGGGAGACGTGGTAAGATCGGCTCAGAGGACAAGCTTAACCCCAGTCCCTAAGACCAAGCAGGAGGGACTTCTCCCATCCAGACAATCACCACATCTGCACCTCTTGCTTCTGCTAAGGGTCCAGGCCTTAGGCAGCCACACCTGCTTGAGTAAATGCAAGGTTGAGAGAGGGGCTAGGCATCATGGGCACATAGAAACTTGCCCTTGATCTTTGCCAGCTTCCAAGGAGTGACATTCGAAAGCACCCGCTGGACACTTGCCCTGTGCACAAAACATTGATCCTGACAGCTCTAATCAGATCCAGGATCTTCCCACCCCCTGGTCTCTCAAGGACAGGTGTTCTCAACCTCTGGTTTGCAAGCCCTTTGGAGGTCAAATGACTTCTTCACAGGGGTCATATATCAAACAGGCTGCATATCAGATTTACAGTACAATTCATAACAGTAGCAAAATTACAGTTACAGTAGCAACAAAATAATTTTATGGTTGGGGGTCACCACAGCATGAGGAACTGTAAAGGGTCACAGCATTAGAAGGGTAAGGCTATCTCCGGCTCCCCAGTCTAAGTTAACTTTAGAAATTTCAGATACCACAAACTTAGGCTCTGTCCCCTTCTCTCACTCGGCACCGACCCAGACCCTTTCCGTGCTTGAATCATTTGTCTCATTCTGACTCCTGGCTCCTGGCTCCTGGCTCCTAGTCTGACCCTCAGCTAACAAACCACACCTCACTTCTGGGTAACCATGAGCCACTCTCCTTCCCTGGGTTGCTGCATCACACATCCTTCGCCGGCAGCTCAGGATCTGACCCTCCAGCTTTCCCCTGGGAGGACCAGGACCAGTTCCAGGGAAGTGGCTGGAACCTGAGCTGAGCCCAAGCCTCCACTGACCTGCCTGTTCTATCAGGACAGCCATCAGTAGGTCCTCCACAGTGGATTACCCATCATGAATGTTTCATGGGCTTGCTCTGAGGCACTGTGTAGAAGGCAGTGACTCCAGGGAAGGCTGTAGAAGAAACCAAAGGAGGCAGGGCAGGAGGCAAGTGGAAGGGTACAGTATAGCCCAGGTATTTGTTAGGATGGGACACAGGATTTCTTTGTGAAGAAAGATATCATGGGATTTGGTGGTGTTTGTCAAATTGAAATGGTTGGAGCTAAAACCTTTGTCCAGCATACACAAGGTCAAGTGATCCATTCCAGAACTGGAAAGAAAGAGAGAGATAGATAAATGATAAGTAGATGATAGATAGATAGATAGATAGATAGATAGATAGATAGATAGATAGATAGATAAGGTTGGGTGTGGTGCCCGCCTTTAAACCTGGCACCCAGGAAGCAGAGGCAGGTGTATCTCTGAGTTTGAGGCCAGTGGTATACATAAAGAGTTCTAGGTCAGTTGGGGCTACATAGTGAGACCCTTTCTAAACAATAAAAAATAAAAAAAGAAAAGAAAAAAATTGAAATTATTAAATCAGAGACTGGACATAAGGTGGGGTTCATAACAGTGAAATTATTAAATCAGAGACTGGACATAAGGTGGGGCCCATAACCGTGGAGGTATTTGGAGACCATAGACATTTAGGGGAGTGCTCTGTCTTGGGTTCAGGTCCCAGACATTTCCTTGAAGTCTTCCGTGTGTACATTCGGGCAGAGAGACAGATGTAATTTGGTGGTGACCCTGGCCACTCCTCCCCTTGAAAGTCACTGACCTGTTCTCCACACTGTTGCCCTGGGTCTCAGGACCAACGTGTCCAGGTTGCTGGTGGGTGTTATGGATCCTCCCAGGCTCCCTGAAGGCTGAAAACTGCCATCCTCAGGCTTCAGGCTCGGGTATTTCCCAGAGGGAGGGGCAGGTGGCCACTCCAGAAGAGCTTCCTTCAGCTTCTCCTGCACCTCTCAAAGCAGCACCCAGGCCTAGACTCTTGTTCTGAGCATGTCCAGTCAGGTTCTACACTTGAGCCATCCCAAATGTCAATGCAAAGACCATGTTCAGCAGAGGACAGTGCCTGGACAGACCGTTCTCTCTCCTCCCATGGACAGCCAAGCAAGGAAGGGCAAACAAGTGTTTCCTGAAGCAGCCCAGGGATCCCTCTTGTTTCTTGCTGAGGGATGGAGTCCTAGCCTTGCTCAGTATCTGCCAACCAGTGGGAGGGGGCTTACAAGTGATCAGCTCTGGGCCTGCCCAGATGGACAGTCACTTCTTAGGGTGCAGAGAGACCCAGATGGGAAGGAGAGCAACCAAAAGAACCTTCTTGGCACAACCTTCCAGAATATCATGGGACTTGGGGATCCCCCTGGAGTTCCAGCCAGCTCCCCATCTGTCTCCCCACCACTGACTCCTCCTCTCTTCTCTGCTCTCTCTGGCTTTTAATTCCCCATTCACCATCTTACTGAAGCCCCTTGGTTGCTATGGAAACCCAATGCAACCAAGGAAGCAGAATTTGGAGGGGTTCTGAGATTTCCAGTCCAACAGATCCTGCTTTGATCTCCATTTGTCCAAGTTTAGGAAACATTTAGTGTAACTTCAGAAAATGGGCTGTGGTCTCCGTTAGTTAAACAGTAGAGGTGTGAACTGGGTACAGCTCACATCTATAATCCCAACATTCAGAAAACTGAGGTAGGAAGATAGTCAGCAGCTCAAGGCTAGCCTGGGCTACGTTGTGAACTCTAAGTCAGCCCAATCTTGTCTCAAATAAGTAAGTAAGTAAGTAAGTAAGTAAGTAAGTAAGTAAGTAAGTAAGTAAGTAGATAGCATAGTTTAGATAGTGGTCAGCATTCACTGTCAGCAGTGCTATGCCTGACATTGCCTTAGGCAATGAGCAAGTTCCGCTAAGGTTCTTGCTCTGCGGGAAGATAGAGTTAGACAGACCAGAATCTAATAGGTAAATAGAAACCAGAAAAATACCAGAGAGTGGGGAGAATAACATAGAAAATACAACAGACCTTGGTGGTGCCAGGCCTGTTGCTGGTTAGCTTTCATCAACCTGACAGAAACCCGAGTCACCTGGGAAGAAGGCTAAGGCATCGTCTCCATCAAACTGCCCTTGTCTGCTTGTCTGAGGGGAATTTTCTTGATTGGTGATTGATTGATGTGGAAGGCCCAGCTCACTGTGGGCGGTGCTACCCTTAGGCAGGTGGTCAGGAGTTGTATAAAAAAGCAAACTGTGCAAGCCATGGGGAGCAAGCCAGTGAGCAGCACTCCTTTGGAGTCTTTGCTTCCGTTTCTGCCACCAGGTTACTGAATTAAGCCCTTGCCTTCCCTCCATGATGGATTGGAGCTCTGTAAGCCAAACAAACACCCTTTCCAGCCCCCAAGTTGCTTCTTGTTAGTGTTTTATCACAGCAACAGAGGAGCGAACTGGGACAACTGTAAAGCTTGGGAGCTGAGGCAGGATTTCAAACTCAAGGCCTTAGGTTCAAGGAGTTCAAGGCCGGCCTAGGCATCTTAGAAAGACTTTTTTTTCCCCAATAGTTGTCCTCTGACCTCCATGTGCACGCCATAGTAAGTATGTAAACTCCCATTTCCAAAAAGCAAAACAAAACAAATGTGTAAAATAAAAAGCAAAGAGAGGACTTGCCCAGCATGTGAGGAGGAGGCCCTAGGCTGGATCTTCAGTACCGCACAAGGGACCAAAGAAAGCAGAGAGTTTTCTACCATACAGTCATCCCAGGACCCCAGAGGGCAAGCATTCCCAGCAGGGAGGACAGAAGTACACAGACAGGCAAATACCCACCTAGCTGTGTGAGAAGCTGCAAGGAGACTGAAGAGGCAGGGTCGGATGCCGCTAGTGATGGCAGAGGTAGCTCAGGCCATCAGATGAGAGAGGTGGGTCAAGGCCAGAACACGTGGGAGACTGTAGGCCATGGGCCCAGACTGGAATTGCTGGAACAAACACAATCCGATCTGGGTTTCGAAAATCCCGGTGACTGAGAGCTGAGAGAGACCAGAGAAAGCAGCTGTGTGCAGAGGTTGTTGCTATGTAAGAATGGGGGGGGGCCTGGAGAGACAGTTGGAGAGTAAAGTTCAGATTCTCAGCACCCATGTAACAGCCAGGTACAGGGGTGCACACCCATAACCCTGGTACTCAGGATGGAGGTGGTGGCAGGGAAGAGTAGATTCTGGGAGCTCAGAGACTAGCTAGTTCATCTAAAAGGGCAAGTTCCAGGATCAGGGAGAGGCCCTGTCTTAAAATAAATAAGGTCGAGGCCAGGTATTGGTGGCACTTGTCTTTAATCGCAGCACTTGAGAGGCGGACAGAGGCCTTCTGTGAGTTCAAGGCCAGCTTGGTCTGTACAGTGACTCACCAGACATGACAAGACACTGCCTCAAAAAGAAAAGAAAAAGGTAGAGGTGGCTTGGAGCAGAGTAGTAGCAACCGACAAGTGATTGGATGGACTGGAAGCAAAACCAGAAGGACCTACTGAGTGAAGCAGAACTCAGTTTGTTGGAAGAATCCAGGAGGCTCCAAATGAAACAGTTCTGGGTTTGGGTCACTTCCTGGCTCTGGATTTGGTAGGTAGGGGTAGAGGAAGCTAATGGACAATAACACTCTCAACTACACTTAAGCCCCAGGTTCTGACAGGTTCTGACAGGGTTCTGACAGGTTCTGACAGGGCTCTTTCTCCTGTGTCAGCAATGTGTAGTCTCCTGGGGTTCCCAACCTTCAGGTTGCATTTCCTCCATCTTTGTCTGTGTTCCCTCTCCCTTCCACCTGGACGAAGCATTCTGAGGCTTACGACTCCAACATGGATCTTTGTTCTTTTAGCTCTCGCACTCCCTAGGACTCTATTCTGTCTTCCGGCTTTGAGCAGTGCTGTGTGTTCAGCACTAAGATAGCACAAGAATGAGAGCTCACCCTGGAATTCCAGATCCAAGTTGCTCCCCACTCACTGCTTCCTCTGGAAGACTGAGTCAGCTCAAACTCCACATGTCCCGACTCAAACTCCCAAGCCTCCCTGAAAACTGGCCCCGACCTGGAACCTTCTCAGCAGAAGTGTTACCCAACACCTCCACCGTGAACACTTTCAGTTGCTCAAGCCTTTCAGGCACCCCTAGCCGCTACCCCCTCTTCCTACCCAAACCACAGTCAAACCCCCCTGCAGATCCTGCCTTCGCTACCCGCCCCTCCCAAAACAAAAACAACAACCCCCCCCCACCAAATTCCAATCGCTTCTCACCTCTCCCAATCCACTATTATCAATCGCTTAGCTTCTCTCTGTGGCTTTGTAACTGTCTCCCTTGCCCCCCACTGTCTCTACTTAACACACAGCCCTGCCTTCACATCAAGTCGCTGTGCTGTTGTAACCTCACAATGGGGTGCCACCTCACCTCACCAAGGCTAAGCGGTAGGCCGCCCTCCCCTGGGTGCTTTGCCATCACTTGGTTATCAACTCGGTATTCTGGGCCCCCTTTACCACACTCCTCCAGCCCCAGCTCCTGAGGTCTCCCCTAACCTTTGTTCAGGTCACACTGATCTCTCTGGTCCCCTCTAGATTTTGAGCTCTGTTCCTCTACCTGGGTGTCCCCCCACCCCATCTGAGAGCCACGCCCCAACAGGTGTCTGTTCAAACACGAATTTCTCAGCAAGGCCTTTGATCACGCTGTTTATGCCAGCCAGTACCTTCACACTCACTCCTGTCTCTGACACTGTCTGATACGCTCTGTCCTGTTGGTTGTGCCCCCTCCTGACTCTCTCTAGAAGTTGAGCAGAAAACAATGGGGATTTCGGTGGTTTTTTTTTTTTTTTTTTTTTTTTTTTTTAACTTCCTGCCCAGAGCAGAGTCAGGCTTATAACAGGCACTCAGTAAATATTTATTGAATGAATGAACAGTATTAAGGTGAGACCTACAGTCCTCAAGAGGCAGCCTCGACCTGGAAATGTTCTAGCTTTGACACTGTGACTGCTGAGCCACATCTGGAGAGAGAGAGCCCTAAGGTCCTTTGCACAGTGGCATTCAAGCCCGTGCAGTGTCACAGAGAGCACGATGGGTAGACAGGACCTGTAGCCGCGGGAGAAGAGAGCGCGCGCTCATTTATTGATTCCTTCAAGCCAAGACCTCTGGGTTGGGGCTTTGGTAGTTTTGGTTTCTGATTTGGATTTGGCATGGCTCTGGGAACCCTAGGGGAGAGGATGAGTGAGGGTCTAGCCCTACCTGCTGAGTAGAGGCCTGACCACTGAGCTGGGCTTCTCCTTGTGAGGGTGTCATGAGAGCGCACTAAAGACTCAGGAGTTCAAGGCTGGGAGGCTACACAACGAAGCCCATGCCAGCCCAGGTTCCAGGAGATGCCATTTTAAAGAAAATGGACAAGTGAGAAAGGAAAATCAAACAGGACTTGGTAAGGACAGAAGGGCAAGAGCCCAAGTCACTAACCTTGCTATGGCTGACCCAGGCAGGGACAGAGCGGTCTGCCTTTTGGCTGAGCAAAAGCCCACTCCTCCTCCCTCTTCTGGGCCTTGCCACAGCTCCCTGCTTGTTTCCCCCAAAATAAATGGCTAAGCATATTGGGCCGGCAATAACCCCTTGAAATCAGTTGTTATCACAGCTAACAACCAGTTTGGCTTCAGTTCAGGCTGTTAACTATCAAACCACTAAGTACGGTAATGATTGATTCTTGGCCAGTTGCAGCTTGAGTGGGCTGTAAAACCCCATTAGTGAGGGCTCTGTGGAGGCAGCAACTCAAAGATAAACAAATTGCTGGGTGCTCCGGCCCAGCCTCATCCTACTGCTCTGTGCTCAACTCCCATGGGTCCCTGGCCTGGGGGGCCTACTCGAATCTGCTCCTTCCCAAAGCCTCAGGCAGCCTCAGCAGAGTCCCACCCTCCTGCCCACCTCTCTGGCCTCTCCCCTGTAGGGCATCTCTTTCCTCTGTAGAAGGCAGGTCTGACCCTCTCTACTGCTCACCTCTCCTACCTAGATGTGACCATACCCCAGTTCCACCAAGTAACTGATGCTCTCAGCCCAGAGGCTTATGGCTTAGCTTTGGCCTAGCCACTGACCACTCTTGGCCCAGCCAGGCCTCACTTTGTAGCCAGGGTCACAGGCGAAGAGCCTGACATTCCATCACCCCCTAGACTCCCTCCCACCCTGTGGCTTTCCCCAGGAATTGCTCTCAAACAAATGACATGTGGGTAATTACTGGGCTGGGGGCTGGACAGGCGACCGTGCAGATGAAAGCGCTTCCTGGACGGTCCCTTCATTTGCATGGCATCAGAAGCTGCTCAGAAGGTGTGACTTTTCCCACAGTGAGACCCCAGCTCCTCGCACAATAAAGCCAGGCTGCTCACTCAGAATTAATTAAAGGGGGAGGGGAGCGGAGGACAAGGCACCGGGTGCTAGGGAGCTGGAAGCCGGCTAGATGAAGCCCCAGTGTCCATGCACCTGAAGGACCACACTCTACCCAGAGGCCCCCGGGATGAGTAGACAGGGACTGAGGGTCCCCAGCCTCTTGTTTCAGGCTTTTCACTGAGCCTTGGCAATCGTGATCAACCTAGAAAGGCTGAACCTGGGACTTGGGCTAGAACAACTCTGGAAAGCCTTTGGCTGTCCCAACCCATGCCAAGTGAGGTACCAAAAAGAGGCCTACAAGGAAGAAGTTTCCAGATTGTCCTAGTAACTGGGCAATAGGAACAGCCAGGAGGGAAGGCCTGCGCTGTGAAGAGTGGGCCAGCTCTGGGCACAGGAGTCCTGCTTCTGAGCCACCTTTGGTATGGCAGGGTGCTCATCCCAGAAGCCTCTGTTCCGCTCTTGCCTGTGCCTAGCTCTTTTTCCTGAAGGCCCAGGTCCCCCAGGTTGGCCTCTTCAAGGACAACAGTGCCTTCAGTTTTACAGGAGCACCTGAGCCTGGCACTTTCTGTTCACAGCCTTAGCCTGAATTTCCCAAAGTTGACTCAGCCTAGGCCACGTTCCCACCCCCAACCTCTTGGACACTGGGCAATTCCTCTTCAGCTTTTGAAGTCAGATTCTATAGACTATAATCAGTCCTATGGTCTCTCTCCTGTTGGTCATACAGATTAGAGCTACAGAGCCAAAAGGGATCCCCACCTGTCACCCACAGAGGGTTCCAGCCTGTTCTTCATTTTGGCCCTGGGCTTGGGAAGTGTCAGCAGAGCAAGGTGGTCCCCATCTGAGAGATTCAAGGCCAGCTCAGAATTTTTCTGTTCCCCAACCTGTCTTCCCCACAAAACCCTTTCAGTGAAGTAAAGGAGAAAGCTGGCAAACAGGTCCTTAGATGGAGGGTGGCCTTGGACCTGCAGTTGGGACAGCACCGTGGGAAGGGGCTATGCCTAGCAGGACTCAATCTCCAACACACATTTCTAATATGCAAGTTAAATAAACGTTTCAGTCATTTAATTGTAACTAGTACACAACCACCCTCGCTGACACCCACCCCTCAAGGACTGACCTAGGCCTAATCTTTTTTTTTTTTTTTTTTTTTTTCTTTTCTCCCTACCCCTTCCTGGGGTACAGAGTGGCCCTGATTGGCCTGGCCAGATGCCCTGCCAGTGCTAGGACTTCAGGAGAACGTCTGCCAGACCAAGAGAGCCCTCCACCCCAGGGAGCCCCACAGGAACCCAGTCTTAGGTCACCAGTGGGCTTTCCTGAGAGCTAAGAAGACAGACACCACAGCCAGTGGAATACAAAAATAGAGCCTCTCTTTTGTTTAAAAAAGACAAAAACAAAAAACAAAAAACCCAACAGCAAACAATATGCACAACTAGAAGGCAGCTCCCCGGCTCCTCCCCTTCGCAGGGCCGGCGGGCGAGCTCTCGCTGGAGTCCGCGGGCATCCGCGGGCGAGCGAGCGGGCGGGCGGGCGGGGAGGGGCCGGGCCAGCGCCTATCGGGGCTCCGGGGCCCAAGTCCTCTGGCTGCCCCGCAAGCTGCGCGTGAAGGGCGGGTAGTTGAGGAACTCGAAGCGCAGGCTCTGCTCCGTGGTGTGGTGGCCCCGCGGCAGGCGCTTCATGAAGTGCACCTCGCGCTGGTGCTGGCGTGTCTTGGAGCCCTTGCGGGGCCGGCCCTTGCGGGTAAAGGCCATGTACCAGCCCTCGTACTTGGCGTTCTGCAGTGCCGTGTAGTTGTTCTCCAGCACGATCTCCGTGAACACGCAGTCCTTGCCTTTGCCGTTGCTCTGCAGGTAGTGGGGGGGTAGGGGTGAGGGGACAGACGAGGTGTGACGGAGCCTCCCTCCTTGTGAGGCAGAGGGCCAGCGGCCCCAGACAGCAGGTGGGCACCCCAGCAGATGGCGAGGGGAGCCTGAGCCCGGCCCCACCCCCTACCCGGGCACCCGCTCTCTAATCCCTCACAACCCACAGCCCACCCGGCAACTTCCTGTCTTCCTGGGCAGCAGTGACACATGGCTCTCCACGGAGGGGCTGGACCCGAGGCAGAGGGGCCCAAAGCCTGCCTGTTCTGGCCTACTGCCCACCAGTCTGGCCTGGGCTGCGGGGAGTTTCTCCACCTGCCCCCAACGCCCCAGCATCTCTGGACTCAGGATCGGGCCCCAGGACAAACACCCTATGCGGGGGAGGGGAAGCCTAGGAGGGACTCTGAGGCCCAATCCCTGAAGCCTAGGAAGTGGGGAGCTTGAGACTAGAGAGGAACCGTGACTAATGGGGCCATTTCAGAGCTAGGCCGAGGGGCTGGGCCTGCGGCTTACTGAACATTCCAAATGCTGGTACCATGTAATTGGACATAATAGCAAAGCAATTTGGCGATTTGTTAAAAAGATATATGGAATTTGCTATCACCACCCCCAACCCCTTCCCTAGCCTTCCTCCTTCATCTTCATAGGTTCTACTCTCTCTTGTTGTTTCTTTCTATCTTAGTCCTCGTCAAATCATTAGGCAAACACTGAGGAAACCAAGGTACCATGTCTCTCCACCCACCTTGTTGGGATTAAAGTGTACTAGAGAGGCTCAGTCAGTCCTGCCATCTCAAGCCCTTCTTCCCTCTGGAGTCTCACCTTGGCAATTAGCTTCCCCTTCTTGTTCATGCAGATGTAGAGACCTGTCTCTGCTCCTCGGACTCGGACTCTGCTTCCAAAAGTATCAGTCTCCACAATGAGCTTTGCTGTCAGGGAAGTTATGGGATGGACGGTCAGTAGATCTGTGACCTCTGTGTCCTACAGCTTTACCTCAGTTGGTCCAAGGATGTGCCCTATCCCCGGATCAGCTGCTCCAAGGAGGAACATAGAACAGGCTCCAGCACATTTGCAGATGAGTTGGACAGCCCTAAGACTCTCTTTTGAGAACCTGAGACGCCACCTCTAGTCTTACAAAGGGTCTGAGACAAATAACAGTTTACAAGATAAGTTTCATCGGAATGTTTGGCTGCATCAAATCTCCGTTCCTTTAGCCCCCTTTTCATACCAGGAGCTTTTATTTTTAAGGTTGAGGTGCCAAGCAAAATCTAAGCTACATAGATTCCATAGCTATTGGAGGGATGTCTGAATAGCCTTCCAACTCAGAATATCATGAGTTCATACCCCACAGATCATTAAGAACATCTGGGAACAGTGGCGGCCTCCTATCATGAAACGAAAGGTAAAAACACCCTGTTCTGTTCCTTCCCAGTCAGTTCTAATGACCAACCCAAGCCATCCTTCACTCCTTGGGCAGCCCTGTTCTGCAAGAAGTGACAAGTGGGGGGGGGGGGGTGCTGGAGAGATGGCTCAGCAGACTGCTCCTGTAGAGGACCAGAGTTCAGTCCTCAGGACCCACATAGGATGGCTCACAACTGCCTGAAACTCCAATTCCAGGGGATCAAACACCCTCTTCTGACCTCTGTGGGCACCTGCACACACACACACACACACACACATACACACACACATAATTTAAAATAAAAGGATCAGAGAAGAGGAGGAGGAGGGTGTTTCTCCCCACTTTAGCAGCCTGCTTTCTGGAACCAGACTCTGAACCTGCCTTCTCCTTCAGCTTCCCAGTCTTCAGAGTCCAGCTCCAACATGCAGACCCCAACAACTCATTGTCTTTTCTGTCTTCACCTCCACTCTAGCAGGGTTTCTTAGGCACTGGCCAAAGTTTTCAGAGGTGACATAAGCTTGGGCTGAATTCTGTGCCCTTCTCTACTTCCTGTTCACGTGAACAGCCAACTTGCCCCAGAGGCTGGTCCTGACCACCTCTATAATTGCTTTCTTAGAGTCTGTTCCCAAGAAGAAAGGGAGAGCTGAATTTGATGATGGGGCAGAAGAGACTGAATCTCCTGCCTGCCTTACTACAAAGCCCAGACCTTTTCCTCCTTGAGAAAGCAATTCTATTTTGACATGTGGCTCTCTCTCTACGATCAATTCCAGGAATAAGGAGGCACGTGGACCATCAATGATGTCCTTACACTGCCTAGCCTCTGACTGACTATTTCTCATAGACACAAAAAAGTGGGACCCAGAAGCTGAAGTCCTTAGTCTGTCCCCGAGTCAGCTGGGAGGTGCAACAGTTTACCTCTCCTCCTGATCACCTCTCTAGGCAAACCGTTCATTCCTCTCATGCCTGCTTTACAGAGCAAGAAGCAATTGCTTCATGGGCAGGGAAGGATGCTGGTTAGAGGGGGTTACAGGACCCTGCTCTGAGGATTCCAGCCAGGTATCATATTGCAGAGTGGGTACCTCTGCCCATTCTCTGGTCCTAACATAGCAATTGGGACCTCTCCTCTGCTCTCTTCAGTCTATATACCTCAATGCCTCTGGTATGGGCTTTTTGGAGCCCCAGACCCAAACTTCTGCCCTTCAGATAGAGACCAAGGAATCCTGGAAGCCTCTTCTCTGGGTCTGAATGAAGTGAGTGGGCATCTGACCTCACTAATGCCTGCAGACCAATTCCATCACTGCCAGCCTAGTTTCTCCTTCCCACCCCAAAACCAAGGATGCTAGGCCATTTGCTCCAGTAGAGTAAACTCTGGAGGAGTCCAGCATTCTTTCCTTTTTCTTGTTGGGAAGCTGAGAAGGGCAGCAAGCAGCCAATTTGGAGGGACAAAGGGCCTGAAGGCCAGCTCTGCCAGCCCAGCGGGGGAGCTCGGCCACCAGGCAGACTGCCCCCACCCCCACCCAAAGAGCCCCCCCCCTCCAGTCTCCTCGGATCGATCAGGGAGCCTGGCCATGCAGTTTACAGAGGCTTGTCCAACCAGGCTTTTGGAAAGCTTAACTTTTCGAGCCTATTCTTCCACTCCAGTGACAGATTTATCCCAGGAAAATTATGTCTCCTCCTCTAGCTTTGAAGGGAAGTCAGCTACGTCCATGCTGAAAAAATGCAGCGAGACATACTCGATCCCCCAAACTGGCTCGAGAAGAGGAGAAAGTATTCAGGAAATGTTTAAAAAGGTGAAAGTAAGAAGAGTTTTAATCGCTCTGCCAGACACGGGGGTCTCTCCAGAGATTCCTAGAGAACAATCTCGAGCCTCTTTTTTTAACATTTACAGACCTTCAACTCTTTTCAAACTCTACGTCTGAAGAAAAAAAAAAAAAAAAAAAAAAAAAAAAAAAAACCTGGTTCTTTTTCTGTTTTATATCATTCTTCATTTTTCTTCTTAGCTCTTAAAATGCCTCACCGTTTTATTACATTTTAATAGAGCCTTCCCTTCTCCTTTCATGCTTGTTTAAGTTGGTCGTTATTTAAAGGTTTTTAAACTCACAATATTCCGCGCTCTAAAAACACCACCAGCCGCCCAGAGGGTTTGCCTTCCATGTGGTACATTCAGGAGTCTGGAAATTGGCCCCATTTCAAGACAAGAATATTGAATGTTTTAGAAATCAATCAGTCCTCAGCCCCTGCCCCAGTAGCTCCCTGTACTCAGCAACCCTACGGGGAGCCGCCAGCCGGCTCAGCCCCCTGGGGTATCCACAGTGGAGCCCGGAGTCTAACTTGCAGGCCAAGCCGCCCTGTGCAATTGACCCTTCTGATCAGTTAGCAGTTATCTCCCTTTTTCAAGCTGGGCAAACTGGGGATTTCTCTACCTTCCTTCTCCCACTCTCCTTTTGTGGGCCCTGGCGACATATCCTCTTTCAAGAACTTCCCTCAAATCGGGGCCTCTCCCCTGACCCCACCTGCAGCTGGGAAGAGGTGTGTGAAGAGGGGGAGGTTGTAAGGGAGACTCCCGGATTCATTCATTTGCGGAGCAGGGAAGAGAGGGCACCTGTTGGCCCCGTCCTCCCCAGGGCCCCTTCCCCACTATTCTCTCCAGCTGATTTCAAGGCACCTTTTCACCTTAATTCCTTCCCTTCTCAGCTAGGGAGCCCGCTGGCCTCTCTGGCCAATGCAGCTGGGGCCGGCAGGGAGCGGCAAGGTCCACAACTACCTGTCCTCTCCAAGGTCCGGGGAATGCGCCTTACCGAAGGGGTCTCCGTCTTCTGCCATGGCGTTGATGCGCTTGTTGGCCAGGACCTGCACGTGCTTCCCGCTGGTGCGGCTGTAGAGCTGGTAGGTCCGGATGAGGCGGCGGCTGAGCTGATCCGTCACCAGGCTCTGCTCCCTCACATGCTGTGTAAAATTAGGTGAGGACTGAACAGTTACCTTTAGGAAATTGAAAAATACACAGCACGCCATTATAATGCTACTCCGCCCAGGGGCCCTGAGTCCCCATTTGCCCTTGTTCCCCCCTCCCGCCGCGCCAGGCAGCCAGCGGGGACTGGGGGCATCCCCACAACATGCCGGCTCAGGCCACCAACCCCCGTGGGGAAGTCGCGCAGACCCAGCCCAGGATGGATGGATGAACCCGGGATGAGGGAGAGTCTGGACCCACCTGTTGGGAAACACCCTGGGGCTCCCGGCCAGCTCGGAGCAGGGAAGCGGGCTCCCTGCCCAGCGCAGGCCCCCCGCCCGGGCCTTCCTAGAGGAGCAGGGTGCTTTTAAGGAGCGAGGCAACGCTACCCGACCCGTGACATTTATAAAGACAAATTTCCGGAGCAAATGTTGAGAGTGCAAAGGGCCTAGGTTAACACGATCGTTGGCCCAAACCGGCCACACGTCTCCCCAGAGAGCAGCAGAGAGAATATTTGCTGCAACTACATCCCAACTACCCTTGACAAGGAACACCCGCTGACTCCGGCTCCCGTCTTCCTGGGAGGCCAGGTGTGGCTACAGGTAGCCGTCCCATCCACCCGAACTGGCTGGCGCGCCTTTGAGACTCGCTGGGCTCAAGACCCTTGGGTTCTAGTCTCTCCACTCACTCGCTGTGTGACTTTTGGCAGGACACTGTCTCTCTGTTCCTTAGATCCCTCTTCGGGGTAGTTTGGGGCTGGATTTGTAAAGTTCTTTCCAGCCCTGCTGCGTTGGCCGAAGGGTCGGTCCTCGTGTCCCTGCCCGAGAGTGTCAGCTGGGTCCCCCGCGCCCGGCCCCTGCTTCTGCGCAGCGCTCCTTACCTGGGCTTGGAGGCAGAGAACCAGCAAGTGCAACAGCCTGTGGGAGACAAAAGCGGGCAGGAGAGAGGCGCGGGGTGAGCGGAGAGGGCTCCGCGGGCGCTGGCCGACGGGGACGCGGGGGCGACCGCTGTACTCACAGGCAGCTCAGCGCGGAGCGGGGGCTGCCCATGGCGCGCGGCCCCGGGAGCACCGAGAGCCCGGGCGGGGTCACGCCGTCCCACTGGAGGCCGCGGGAGGACAAGCGGAAGGTGCGGAGGCCGAGGAAGGTCGGGGTGCGGGAGTCCAGCGGCTACCCCGACGCGGCTCGGCGGGTCCCGTGGAATGTCGTGCTCGCCGTGCGCGCCGATCCCCTCTGCGCCGCTACGGGAGCCGGTGGCCGCTGGCTGCTCAGGAGCCGGAGCAGGCGGGAGGGTAACGGGCCTGTGGAGTGGGTGGGGAGGTGGGGAGGGAGGGGGAGGGCAGGGGCGGGGGGCGCCGCACCGGCCGCGAGGGGGGAGCGCGGGGCGGGCGGCCGGAGCCCGCACCCCCGGCTGGGCGCTGGGGCCGGGTCGCCGCCCGGGGCGGGGGCGGGGCAGCCCGGGGCGGGGCGGCGGGCAGAGCTGGGATTGGGGGGTCTGGCCCAGGGGAGGGGTCTAGGGACCCGCGGGAGGGGCGGGGGCGGCTGGTGTGGGCGCCTCCCACTACCCTTGCCTGTCTCTTCCAGCGATCCGGGGGCGGGATCGCCCAGGGATTGGGGGGCGCCTGGGACAGCATGTTTGGTGAGGTCCCCCCGTACGCGTGAGTCCTGCAGGACTGTTTCTCCGCGTGGGGTCGGGGTCTGCTTATCTCTGGCCTCCTCGAAGGTCTCTGAGTCGTCTAATGTGTGTTTCAGCCGCACTCGCCCCTCTTGGAAGCGGCAGCTAACATAATAAACTGGGCCCCGGTGCTGAGGGTCCCTTGGGTGCCGCTGGAACCCGGTGTCTTCACCTTTCGGAGAACCCAACCCCGCTGGTTTCCTGTCTCACAATCTCCATAGAGGCTCTGGGAGGGAGAAAAGCCTCTTGCCACCCCATTATCACCTTCAGCCTTGCTCCTGTCCGTCCCCATTCACCTCCCACTAGTCTGAAGTTTGAGAGGAACCTTGAGGAGTCTATGTGGTAGGAGCTCAATGTCCCTGAAGGACCCACAACCACTTCTTCCCACCTAAGACTGAGCAATTCAATTCGTAGGGGCAAAAATAACTACATTCAGCAACATTCAGGATATGGACCCAAGCTACCTAGTCTTTCCCGTTCTGAGTTCCAGGTTTTCCTTGAGCAGGTACCTGAGGTCTTGTGCCAGTTGGAAGAGGGGAGGTGCTGGTGAGAAATAGAGACTTCTGTAAGCCTCTCCAAGCTCCTCACCTCATTGCTTTCTTCATGGGGTTTCTGGGAACCGAGAGCCATTGTTTTGTTTCTGTGGGCACAACCTGGGTAGGCCAGGTATTTTTGAGGAACAGGTGGCTCCAATGATATACCACCCAGCTGCTGCCTTCATCCAGTCTCATCTCTACCGACCAGACTCTGTGCTTCTGGTACAACTAGGGGTTTGAGATGGCTCTAGGAAGTTTTTGTAGGCTAAAGAGAGGCAAGCAGGTCCTTGTCAGTCAACATCCGGTTCTGCGTCCCATCCTTCCCCACTCCCCGATGCAAATGCGAGCACTGATCTATCTATCTATCTATCTATCTATCTATCTATCTATCTATCTATCTATGGTCAGGGGAGTCCATCTCAGCCCTTCAAGTGCTGAGCAATATATAGAAGGACGGTTACCAAGAAGTCAGTCTCAACCCTCCTCAGAGAAGTAGACTTCCTGAGCCTATAGGTGATTCTCCTCACAAATTCTGTTCCTCCTGTTTTGATCCACACAGACCTGGAGCTGACGGATCTCTCTTACAGGCTCAAGAATTGCAGCTCATGGCAGAGCTGGGCAGAGTCGCTCTTCAGGTAGTGCTGGATGGATGGACCTGACTGAGCATTCAGACTGTCTTCCACCCATGGTGACTTCTCAAGGAGACTTGGCTTCACCTGCCAACCGATAATAGCTTGTATCAGTCAGTGATTTGGCAGGCAACAGCTCCTTTCAACCCCACTGGAAAGTGGGTCCATAAAGGGGAAAATGGGCTAAAGGGTTTGTGTGCTTTGCAGAGGGGCCTTCGGGATGACTTGTCCTTTTTTTTTTTTTTTTTTGCGTTGTTCCAAGTTGGCAAAGGTGATATCTGTTTGCTCACAGAATTTACTTCATGAGTGGAGCACAAGAGATACTCAAGAGCCGGGCAGTGGTGGCGCACGCCTTTAATCCCAGCCCTTGGGAGGCAGAGGCAGGTGGATTTCTGAGTTCGAGGCCAGCCTGGTCTACAGAGTGAGTTCCAGGACAGCCAGGGCTACACAGAGAAACCCTGTCTCAAAAAACCAAAAAGAGAGAGAGAGACTCAAGAGTGTTTATTCTTGAATGTATTAACAAGTAAATGCCTAAACAGATGGAAAGTGAAGGGTGCGCTCCTCTGGGAAGGGAAGGTCCGTCTCTTCACTAAGGACACAACACTTTGAAAAGAAGCTTGAGGAACAAGACACATGTAGGGACACATGTAGGGACACATGTAGGGATCAGGGAAGCAGCCTGTCAGTAGACCTGGGTTCTAGTTCCTCCCAGGTGTGTGTGTGTGTGTGTGTGTGTGTGTGTGTGTGTGTGTGTGTGTGTGTAGGGTGGAGCACCTAAGTTGCACCAGGGTTATGGATCCTCCAGAACTGAACCTTATTGATTCACCATGTGTGAATCACCTCCCTCACCCTCAGCGGACAACAGCAGCCCCCCCCCCTCAGAAAAGGGTCCCAGGTCACTGTTTTACTCCTACTTTTAAACTCTGCTTCCCACCTCTGAGAGACCAAATTCTTTTACATGTAAAAACTCCCATGAACTCATTAGAGCTTTTTCTAGATCTTCTTCGGGATCCTTCTCGTCTCTCCAAAATTCCCTGTCTTTGGGGGGCAAGGAAAAATGTGCCTCCCCCACAGTGGGCACCCAGAGCAGGCGGTGACTGACAGATGCAAATGTTCCATCGGGCTCCCGCAGGCCGCTCTCCCTCCCTCCCTTGCTAGCCTGCCTCCCGGCCAGCTCCCTCCTTCCTTTATCTTATCAAAGCCCCGTAATTACAATTGCTATTTTGTTTCCTCGAATCTGCAATCAGAGCTCCCGCGCCTAGATGAGCGAGCGCCTGTCATCCTGATCTCTTGAGTGACAGCCTGGCCACCTTTCCCTGCCGCCCCCACACTCCGCAAACACAAACATACACATGCACACACTCTCTCCTGCAAACACAAACACACACTCTTTGCCAACACAAACGGCCCTCTCTGCAAACATGCGGTCGCCAGGACTCAAATGCACCCCTCACCCGGCCCCAGGCCCCTCAGATCCACACCCAGGCCACCATGCCTGCAGGTCACAGCGTTGCGCGCCTCCAGTGCCCAGCGTTCAAAGTGCCACAGACCCTATCAGGATGGTTCAAACGCAAATCTCCGAGTCTGCTTTAGCCACTAGGAACCGCAACAGAGAGCTGCCATTCTTCGTGTCTGTCCCCCACCCCATATCGGATTGCCCTTCTTTCAGCGTTCTCCAGACACCATCCTATGCCTACATCCCGCAAGTTCTCTGAGGCCAGATAATTGGAAGGACTCCTGTTGTGTGCTGAGAGTGCAGAAAAGGGGTATCCCGAAAAGGTGTGATCTGGAAAGAAGGAAAAAAACAATTCCCAGGTCTGTCTGCACCGCGCCGCAAGGGGCCGGGAAACTCCTGAACTAGAAGGCAAATGTGGATTGGGCTCCCACTGCGGGCAGGGCTGTGCTCGTAGTCCACCCGCCAGGAAAACAGGCGAGAAATACAATGGGCGATCAGTGGAGTCACAGGGGGTACACTGATGGTGGGGGTGTGTGAGCGTGGGATAGGCGAGCGAGTTTGGAAGGCTTCCGGAGAGGTGGCTCGTCGCTGCGTTTGACGCACGTACCAAAGAGTTGAAGGCAGGAGCCGAAAGAAGGTAGGAAAAATGAGTGCTCCCAACTAACACGGGCGCTTCGTGTGAATAAAAACACATATGCATTCAACTTAGGGATTTATTCCCTCCTATCCTGCCTTAAATTTAGCTGTCGTTGATACCCGTAGAGCGGTACGACCACGAGTTTTAAATACGCCCACCAGAGGGCGCTAGTTCTGCCTTCCCCTCCGACTCAATACTCTGCTAATGGCTCCTAGCCAGAGCCGGTGGTGCAAACACCCGGAGGTAAGGTCCTGGACTCTTGAAAAGGCACTCGCGACCCTGATCCCTGAAACACAGAAAGGCATCTCTCACTTGAGAAAAAGGGAGGTTGAAAACTTACCCCTAACTCCTCACATAGATGGGGGAGAAGTTTTACGGTTAGGAGGAACCACTTCCCCCTCTCCCTTCCTAACCCCTATCCCATGGAGCCCAAGCTGGACTCCAGTTCCCATTTTTCTTTTCTCCTGTGCTACCACACCTGGGTTAGGTGCTGCTTTCTCTACTGTAGGGGACACTCTCGAAGTCAACAGCCTAAGCTCAACCCAGCCTCTTTGTATTATCGAGAGGCCCCCTACTTGTTGGTCAGCTGGTGTGCACTGGCCTGATTCTCAGGCCCTGTTCTCTGTCCGTCTTCGGCTTGTCTTTGGAAGTAACCTTTTGTTTGTTTGTAGGGCATTGATCCCCACCCATGGCAACCCATCAACACTGCTGAACTGCTGACCCCTGGATGCATAGTCCTCACACAGTTTCTCTTCCTGGCATAGCAGTAGCCAGGCCCCAAAACCACCTCATTCTAGGGATAAGACAGTATGGCAGAGTGCTGGGGGCAAAGGGGAGGGGGTAACCCCTCAGCTGAGGAGGTTGATTCCCATGGGCTCCTTTCTGCCCCCATATGCCAGGCCACCCGGATTCTGGTTTCCCTGTCACCCAATCTGGCCAGTTCCCTCCATCTGGCCCTGGGAATCAGGTTTCTAAGGGCCCTGCTCTACTCAACCTACCTCAAAAGACCAGAGGAGCAGAGACTGGTCCCCACCCCTCATAGGCCCTCTCCCTGGGCTGAGCCCCTCATGGGGCTAGGGATGCACATTCCTCAGGTTTCTTAAGCCCACTTATCTGTCCCCTGCCCTTCAGACAGAGTGCTGACAGAGGCCCAGACCTCTTGTTTGGAAGCTGATAACCTCCTGCGACCGCCCTTCCCGACCTGCAGGAACATGGAATAGGCTAGAATGGGAGGTCCCTCTGCAGCAAGGCTCAGGGACTTAGGCCTGCTTTGGGCTCAAAGCCCTGGGGAATAGAATCCCACATCTCACCAGTCCAAGACCTAGGCCAACCTTTGTGCTGCCACAGTGCCACCTGGTGGTCCCTAGGGAAATGTCATTTCAGCATTTAAAAAAGCCACACAAGGATTGCAAAACAACCATACATTTTATTTAGATATTTATCTAAAAATGTAAAAAGTGTTAAAAATGTGTTCTGAACTTCTTTTTTTTTTTTTTTTTTGCAGTGCTGGGGATTGAATCTGGGTAGGTGGGTCAGAAGAGGTGTTCAAAGGTCGTCCCATCTCAATAGAAAAGGGAAGCCTCAGGACCAGGCACAGAACCCTATGGAGACTGCTCTCTTAGCACCAGGCCAAGTCCCTCCCTCCCACCCTCCTCCCAAACTATCCTCTTCAGCGAGAAAACCATTCTTGAACTTGTCCAGGAACATATGGAGCATGGGCACCTGTAGCAAGCAGTTCCTGACCTGAGAAAAGAAAGGAAGTCAGCATCTTGGGCCTCCCCTGCTCCCCTTCCCAGGTCCTGCTGGCGTCCCCTCCCCTCCTGCTCACCAGAGGGCTAGGGCCTGCCCCTACGCTTTTTGGCAGGAAGGATGCCACACAGCTTAATCTCTTCCTCGCTCTCATCCTCGCTTTCTTCTTCAGAAAGATCGTTGTTTATACAAACTGGTGGACGGACACACACAGTACGGACAGAGGTTAAAGCAAAAGGTCCTTAAACACCACAGGTCATTTATTCAGTGCCCTGAGCTGCTAGGCTGACAGGGAACCTCATCTCCCAGAGTTCCTAAGTCTAGATGGGAAGAACCTCAGATATTGAACTGGGGAAAAAAAAAAAAAAAAAAAACCCAAACCAAAAAAAGCCCACCCACATGGTTGGAGCTGGACCTGGGGCAGGGTACAGCAAGTTCACAGGCTTGAATGAGACCGTGAGAAAATACCGGAACCACAACCTGAGATGCAGGATACACTGGGAGAGGAGGCTAGGACGGGAGTGGAGGGAGGGAGGCCTGAGAGGGGGCCCGCTCTTCTCACCGATCTGATGCCGACCAGTGATCCGCACGGGACCAGAACCGGACTTCAGGCGGAAGGTTACAGGTGGCTGGAGCTGGAAATCATCTAGACTGAGCTGGAAGACAAGAATGAGGCCTTCCTGATCCATTCTGGCCCATCCATTTTGAGATTAATACTGACGTTCTCAATCCCCACCATACTCCAACGAATGAATGACTACAACTCACCATGGGCTGGCAAGACAACCTGAGGTTGGCCACAGGAACTGCAATCTCCTGATGGTCGTGATCCCGGGCCACAACTTCCACCACATTACACTCGTCCTTGGCCCCCTCGGTAAGGCACAGCTGAAAGGCATACAGAACCTCAGCGTCTCAAGTGAGGGCTGACACCAAAGCGAGGGCATCTTACCCTAAAACCTGCCTAGTCTCAGTGGTACCCTATGAGGGGACCAGAGAAGTAGCCTTTTAAGGGTAGCCACAAGTGCCCCTCAATCCGAGGGTGGGGAAGATGGGAGACAGGCGGAGTGTCCGCTAGCCTCCTGCATCTCCAACTCCCTCTGCACCCCCTTACCATGTTCAAAGCCAGCACGTGTTCCGTATCATCCTCTTCCTCAACCTTGAAGGTAAAGGAGCGGGTGTGGCTGGAGAGCTCACAACCTGCAAGAGCCAGTGCGTTCGCCTGAGAGGTGCACTCGTGGAGGGGACAGCGCGCGAGGGCGTTTCACAAACTCCGCTGTCCCCTCCACCTGGTCATGTGCCGCTGCGGGATGACAGGCCGTTTACTCGCCTAAAAGACGTGGACGGGCGTTCCTCGCGGGCTCTACAGGCCGCGAAAGGGTTAGGGAAAGCGAGGAGCCTCGGCCCACACTCACGTCGCCCAGCCGCGTTCCTCAGCCCGACGCCTCACCCACCCCGTACCACTTTGCCTCTCCCGTGTTCAATACCGAAGAAGAAACTATCCATTGTGACCGGAGCCGGGACCCTCAGGCCCCCGACGCCCCCAGCCCGGGCTCGGCTCTCTTGATTCAAGAACGCTAAAGCAGCCGCGGCACCGACGGCCATGCTGAAACGGCCGTGAGAGCCCCGCCCCCCACGCACCGAACGCGGCACCTCAGCCAGTTCCGGCTCCGCCCATTAAAGGAGCCGCGCTTGCGGCGCGAGGCACCTGAACCGCCGCACTGGGGGGGGGAGAGCAGGCGTCGTCTCTTCCGCAAGGACAGGTAGCAAGGCCTCAGAAGAAATTTTCACGCGGGTTTAAAGTCAGCGTCCATTCATTGAGTTCCTTTCTTCCAACCAGGGGTTACGTACAGATGTTAGTGTAAACCTTTCATACCTCTTTTGCCAGTAAACTCGGGCTGTGGAGCAGCCATTTTTACTTTCCCCCAGGGATTCCCACCCACATCCGTCAAATTAGCCACCCCTTCTATAAGCTTCCTGATCGTGATGGGGTTTGACAGCCAGGGCCCAAGCTCAGATGTGAGAATCAACTACTGTTCATTACTATCTCCTCTCTCCTTAGGCGACCCACACACACCAAATGTTCCTCCACTCAAGGAGATCAAGCCAAGTACTCCTTATTTCATAGAGAATCTTAGTGACACCCCTAAACTTCACACAACTTTTACCT
>CM052703.1:14478212-14573520 GCA_028551405.1 Uromys caudimaculatus | reverse complement strand
AGGCAGCACACCACACATATTCACTTCAAGTTTTATTGTGCCTCTTGCATGGTCTGCAGATAGTTTTACAGTTCGTTTTCTATAGGAACTGAGCTGTGATCCAATCAATCAATGAAATGTTACCCCAACCTTAATAAATATTCATAACCATGGAAGATGGCATAGCACTTTATCCTACAGTGATGACAGTATAGACCTGGACATGTTTTCAGTTATGTCCAGAAGATCATCCCAAGTGATTATTGAAAGCCAACATTAAACAAACAGCAACTTATTTAAAATTCCTGATTCTGTATGAAAGTCTGAAATCCTCCAAATATAACGTTGTAATCCGCACTAAGGCATGAGATGCATTCAGAAAGCTGAGGAACATTAAACGGTCTTAGTATCTAGCAACAATTTTGCCCTTCCCCCCCAGCCTTCAAAGCCAAACTTGATTTAAGTTTTCCAACACATCCTATCATATCAGAGGTTTGTGCCCTAATGAGGTGGCTCATTTCAACACACTCCTGGGCCTCTGGTGCAAGTCACTGGGTCCACTATATATAGTGCTAAACGTAACACTATCTCACAAGCTCACACTGGAGTTCTATAAAGGAAATGTTTCAAGCTTCCTTTTCTCTCTCTCCTCCCTCAGCTCAAAGTTCAAAAGCTGATGTAAAACTGGAGGAAAGCAAGGTAACAAAATACTGTTGAAAATCTATGAAGTTACTAGATAGCTAGCCATGATTAAAAAAAAAAAAAAATCCTGCAGAGACTATCTGCCAGCTTCATGCTCAAAACCCTTAAATTCACCAAATCTAAATTAAAACATGAAGTTTTCAGAATCTCTGATTAAAAGAAAAGGTATACTTATGGTTAACATATACTTATTCTTTCTTTTAAAAATTAGATACAAACATGCAAGAATTAAAGACTGATTCAATTAAACCAGTAGTTAACAGGTCTTTGCGATGAAATGACAACTGTTTCAAGGGCAAGTGAGACCACCAGTCAGCCCCCTTACCCTCACTTGACAATGTCAAAACATTTCACATGCTATTAAGGTTAATAATTCTCAGAAGTAACAGATGTGAGTCATATGAAGTTAGGTGCTCATACCCCAAATAGTCATGGCCTATCCCTATGTGGGAGGCACTTTAAAAATAAAACTTCTTAGGGAGAAAAGGACAGAAGTTAAGGAAATCTATCACTCACTGGCTTACATTATTCAAAGTGCCGTCCTAAACCAACACCTTTCATTTTCAAAGGGGGGGAAAAAACATAATATATATAAAACAGTAAACAAAGAACAGTCAGGTTACAGCTAGTCTATATACAGAGATAATTTACAAGTTTGTCAGTTTAGGCCTTTGCCACAAACAAGTGCACATTTGTCCTAACAGAGCACAATGGCCTGAACCAACAGTTACAGGAGACGGTTGCCCAGAACTTTACAAAAAAAAAAGCAGAAAAATTGCCCCAAATTGAAACTCACTAAATTTTTCTCATTCCAGCCATGTCTCCAAAGAACAGAGACATTTCATTCTGTACACCAAGGAGAATAAAGAGAGTGATTGATCTTCATTGCTCTTAGGTGAGAAATGCAACCACACTGGATGCAGAAAATAGTGCTGACTACATTTATTTAAGAACCTCTCCCTAGAGAACCCCATATAAGAGGCCCTGACACTAACACAAGACCCAAAGAGGAGCACACCACAAGCTGCATGGGATATGCAGCAGTACTATCTTCTCCCAACCAGTGAGCATCTAAAAATGTGATGGGTGCGTTTTACAGTCATCTTTGTTTCCAATTCAACTGGCTGATCTGCTGCGGCTCCAGACACTGAACTGTATGAAGACCTCAACCACCAACCACAAGGTGGAGGTAAGAGACTTTTGGACAGTTCACAGTGCCAACAAGTGTCACAGGCTTCGACCAAGTATAACCACATCCTTTGGAAATCCTTCCATTTTTGCAATTTCAAAACAGCCTAACTTGCTGTAAAACTCCAGAATCCTTTTATCATCTGGTCTTACTTCACAGAAAGCCCCCCGGGAGCCTAGAAATAAAACAAATGTTTTAAATGTAAGTAAGCGTATCATATAAATACGAATCACCGCATTTAATGCAGATAACAGCTTTATCCCCAAATCTCATATTACATCTTTTATTAAATTTTTTTGTGGTAATGGGGTACTCCTGAGTTAAATTCCCAGCACAACAATTTTTTAAAGTCGTTTTTGCTTTTGAAAAGGGGTCTCACTCTGTAGCCCTGATTGGCCTACAATTCACAAAGAGCAGGCTGACTTTGACTTAAAAAATCCACCTGCCTCAATACTGGTATTAAACGTATGTGCCACCAAAACTGACTTTAAAAAAATTTTTTAAAAAAGATTTATTTATTTTATGTATATCTTCAAACACACCAGAAGAGGGCATCGGATCCCATTACAGATGGTTGTGAGCCACCATGCGGTTGCTGGGAATTGAACTCAGGACCTCTGGAAGAGCAGTCAACGCTCTTAACTGCTGATACTTAGCCAACAGTGAGTGAGTAAAATTCTTCCCATGAAAGAAAATCCTTATTGGGTGGTGGCAGCTCTGCATGATCCCTTAGTCCCACTGCTCGGGAGGCAGAAGCAGATACAACTTATTAGTTCCAGGACACCCAGGGGCTACATAGAGAAACTGTCTTTAAAACAAAACAGAAACAACCAAAAAAAAAAAAAAGCCAAGAGGAAAAAGGACAAAGAAAAAAAAAAAAGGCTAGTATAAAACGCAAAACCAATTTGGGGATTAGGTGAGCAGTGGTTTGCGCATGCTAGGTGTTTTACCACTGAGCTACATTACTAGACCTCTAACTCTGAAAATGGCTGACAAACTACCCGCTTTTCTACCAGCTAAGGGCTAATAACCGCTGTTGAGTCAGATTCTCACCATGTAGCCTGGGCTAGCCCTGTTATAATCCTCTTACCTCAGATTCTCACACTCAGAGATTATGAATGTTCAGTCTTAAAATGTGTTCTTACATTTTTTTAAAGGGCTGCCTAAAAAAAAATATTCAAAAAATACTATCTGTGGTACTTAGAACCTAAAATACCATCTTGTCCTACACAGATTTCACCCCCACAGTATTAATGGTTTAGCAAGGAATTTTTGAAGGCTTCGTTTAGTAATATACTCCAACAAAAGTTGCACAAAGTTTCTTCATTAGGTTAATTTAATTTTCAACCATTTATTGGTTTCTGAACAAAATAAATTTATCTCATGTGTTCATTTCTCATTGAATCAAGGCTCAAAATTAGTGTTCCCGCTATAAAAGAGCAGTGTTTTTCAGGGGTCAACGCACACTGGACTCTCACACCAGTTAATTCAAAACAAATAAGCAACAAGGAGACACAGTAGGTGCAGACCCAAACGACTTAAAGACAAGGCAGGAGGATAGCTGGAGCCCAGGAATCTGAGGGTAGTCTGGGCAATAGAAAGATCCCACACCACCCCCAACACACATACATTCATCAAAGGGAAAGGGGCAATGTAACTGGAAAGAAAAATTATAGAGCCATAGCATATTATGGAGGCCAGAGGCCAACTCTGTGGAGCTGGTTCCTTCTGGAGACTGAACTCAGGCCATGAGTATGTGAACATCAAAAAAACAACTTTTGTCAAGTCAGTTTTCAACTTCCATGTTGATGTGGATTCTGGGAATGGAATTCAGGGTATCAAACCTGTCTCTGAGAAGCAAGGGCCCTACCCAATGAACCTTCTCTCATCCAGTGTCATTGTCACCCTCACCACCAGCTGGCCTGGCACACATAGCCATCCTAGCGCCTTAGCTTCTTGAGTTCTGGAATTGTTAAGTGTTGAGTGACCAGACTCAACTTTCTTTTATTTTCAATCCCAAATCGGTCTCTAAGGCCAGAAAGGGTAGCATAGGTAATCTTAGCACTCAGGAAGCTCTAACAGAAGACAGACTGGGATTCCAGGCCAGACCAAGTGAACACATACAAGACCTTGCTGCAAAAGGCCAAAACTAAATTAAACGCTTTAAAAGACATGGGGCTGGTGAGACGGGTCAGTGAATAAAAAGACCAGCTACCAAGCCTGCCGACCTGAGTCTGATCCCCAGGACCCACACGTGAAAGAATCAATTCCCTCACGGCCTCCATGTATGCACACCCATACACATACATGCCCACAAAGGAAGAATAGCAATAATAATAAAGCCTTGTCCAAGTAATAAATACAGTCCCCCCAGCCACGCTCACCATTGGCCTTCAGTGAAGACAGCAGGCAGGCCATCATGCTTTTGGCAACGCTCGGGTCAGTGACTTTTTTATGAATATCCATCTTTATCAGAGAAGGAAAGTTGGCAAGGAAAGTTTCAGGCAACACTTCCTGCTCTTCATGGAAACTCAACATTATTTTCTGCAAAAGAAATTAGAATCTTTTATACTTACAAGCTTCTTTTCTGTATCAATATTGCAGAACTCAGGAAAAGTAAAGCAATACTTAGCAACTTTTCCAGCTCAGAGAGAATGGATTAGCTTACAATTCTAAAAGGTGTTACTTATGGCCAGGTATGGCGGTGCTTCACACCCCCCCCCTTTTTAAATATATTTGTTTTTAAGGTTTATTTATTTATTTATTTTATATGTAGCTGTCTTCAGACACACCAGAAGAGAGCATCAGATCCCATTACAGATGGCTGTGAGCCACCATGTGGTTGCTGGAAACTGAACTCACGACCTCTGAAGAGCAGTCAGTGTTCTTAACCTCTGAGCCATCTCTCCAGCCCCTGGTGCTTCACCTTTAACCCCACTAATGAGGAGTCCGAGGCAGGCAGAGCTCTCTTAAATTCAAGGCTAGGCTCGTCTATATAGTGAATTCCAGATCACCTATAAACAGTAAGACCCTATCTACAAAAATGAAAGAACACACAGACACAGACAAACTCACACACCCAGACCAGGTTACCAACCATCTAGGGGGCTTGAAACCAGCAGCTAAGAACACACGCATTGCACAACTAAGAGGACTGTACTTCAAGATCCCAGCACCCATGTAAGATGCCAGGAATCTGGCACATGCCTCTAACCCTGCTTTGAAAGGGCTAGACATAGGGCTGCTGAGGCTTGCTATCATCCAACTATCTAAAAACATGTGAGCCCTAGGTTCAATCTTGCCTCAGAAATATACAGAGTGACAGCATACTCTTTCAATCCTCAGCCTCCATGTATGCACAGAGGTATACATGTGCACATGCACTCATACAGACACATACAAAACTGAATCGTTTTAAAAAATGGTTTGTTTAAACCAGTTATTGTTGTTCATTCCTGTATCTCCCAGAGTCCTGTGAGTCAGCCTGGTCTGCCATCTTAAGTTCCATGAATGCTGGGCTACTCAGGGACATTCCGTCTCAGAAGACAAGACAGCTAATCTAAAGGCAGCAATAAAACACTTGCTTACATGTGTGAAGCTGTATTACATCCCATCCTCAGCAATATACAGACTTGAAAATAAAAATCTAAGGCCCAGAATGAAGGCACACACCTGTAATCCCAGCACCTGGGAGGCAGAGGCATGTTCAAGGCCAGTTAGTTCCAGGACAGCCAGGGCTACATAGTGAGGCCATTCTTGAAAAAATCCAGAATGAATAAATAAACTTAAAAAAAAAAAACCCAAATGAAAATGAGTCGGCTATGCAGGAGGATAGGAAGATCTTAAGTCCAGAAGGTTCAAAGTTAGTCAGGGCAATATAACATAATAAAAAAATCCCATTTCCAAGAAAATAGACAAATATTCATGTTGTACTCTGAATGCACTAGAATGAAGAATGTTAGTAGGAAAACTGGTGAATAGTTTAGAATTTGGTATTAACAATGTATCATCAGTGGTTTCTGGGTTTTGTTTTGTTTTTTGGGTTTTTTTTTTTTTTTTTTTTTTTTTGGCTTTTTGAGAGAGGGTCTCTCTGTGTAGCCCTGGCCGTCCTGGAACTCACTCTGTAGACCAGGATGGCCTCGAACTCAGAAATCCACCTGTCCCTGCCTCCCAAGGGCTGGGATTAAAGGCGTGCGCCACCACTGCCCGGCATCAGTGGTTTCTTAAGCTTGACAAATGTTGGAAATGAACAAGAGACAGACTGGAACGCTATACTAACTAAAACTTTACAAATTAAATTTCATTATTAAAGTATCTCTTAAGTTTATGTACTGTATCTGCCAAAGTGTGAATACAGTTAAACAGAATAAAAGAATCATGGTTTCCCTTCAGATCTTTTTAACTGAGCTTTTAGTTAAAGAAAGAAAAAAAGGAGTGCTGTAGATTTAGGTCAGTGACACAGCACTTGCCTAATGTGTACAGGGCCCTGAATATAACTAAGCACAGCAAAACCTAAGTCTTCCTTGGGCAAACAACAGTTAGTGGGTGATGGATGAACGGGTGCCAGTGCAGCGTTCACACAGGACTCAGCTACATGGGTTCACACAACACAGGTCTCACTGGAGCTGCAGGACTTTAAGAGCTAAAGCTTAAAACAAGAGGTGGATTCCCAGCACCAAAGCTGGCTGCCTGGTCAAGGACACGCATCAAGACTGCACCCAAGGAAACCAACCTCTTCTCCCAGCCCATCAAGGAATCAGAGATTACTTGCTTTTTTTCCTGGGTGCATCCCTTAAGGATGAGGTTCCCCCCCCCCTTTCTTTTCTCTTGTTTATTTCTGCCAGTGCAAAAGCAGATTTAGGCTGCCTAGAGCAGACTTAGGGCTTGTGTCATTACTAGGGGCTCACTATACAGTCCTGTTTGTCCTAGATGCTGAGCTCTCCAAGGTGGTAGCTGTTGCTATCCAAAAGGTCATGGTCATCCTTCTCATTGTCCTTGGGAGAGGCTAAGAAGGGGAACAAGACTGACAACCCCAGATTGTCCCATGCATGGTGACAGGGTTCTGCTACGTAGCCCCCACAGACACTGGCATCATTTCTGCTCCTGTGCCCTAGAAACTACCAATAGCCAGTACTGATTGATTACTACACATCAACTGGGGTCTGGATCGATGTCCAGGACAACTCTGCCAAGGCTTACTGCTATCTGATACCCACAACCTATACAAAGCTAGTCTCCCCATCAAGAATTCTCCATCTTTTTTTAAAAATCCATACTAGAATCTCCACTCAAAAAACTCCAGCTATGACCATCAGACAGGATTTTTATTAAAAAAAAAAAAAACAGACAAAAATTAAGACAATTAGCTGCCAAATGATAGTCTCACCTATCACCTGTGATAGGTAGAGAGGGAGGAGGATCAAGAGTTCAAGGCTAGTCTTGAGTTTGTGGACAGCCTTGACTACATGTGACTGTATCAAAAAAAAAAAAATGTAATTCAGAGCAAAGCCAGCTCAGCAGTTAAAAGCTTTTGCTGTTTTTCAGAAAGTCACATAACAGCTCACAGCCATGGAATACCAGGCACACACTTGGTACACAGACATACATGCACATAAAACACTCACACAGACACACTGTTAAAAAATTAAAACAAATAAGCACCAATATTATAACTGATGCATCACATGAAATAACACATGTTAGTCCACACAAGGCCATAAATTCAATCCCAATCAGCATAAAAACAGAGTTTTTATTAAAAAAAAGTGCTGCAAGCTGGTTGTGGTGGAGCACACCTTTAGTCTTAGCACTCAGGAGGCAGAGGCCAGCCTGGTCTTCAGGAGCTTTTCTTTAAAAAAAAAAAAAAAAAAAAAGAAGACGACGACACAATTTCCCTTGTCAGTCGGCTGACCTGAAACCTGCTTCTGCTCCTGAATGCTGGACAAAAGGTATGTGCCACCACACTTGGTGATTTTTATATTTCAGTTTTTTTTTTTTTTAAATTATCATACTATAATTCTACATAGTGAGTTACCTCAGCCTCTGAGAGCTCTTTGTCACCGTTTGGTTTGGTATACTTCTCCTGCATGAAGGGAATCCAGGAAATTTTACACTTTTTAATGAAGGGGGTCACATCTACAGTGCCTAAGGCGTAACCACAAATGCCATCTTCATCCTCTAGGACGAAACAGTAGTCCAGGCTGAGGGAGAGCAGGCCTCCTACTAACCTGCTCAGAAGGAAGAAAGCCAGAGTGAGCATGTGAATTACTAACACAGAATTTACAACTGGGGACACGAGGTCCAGTGCACCTAGCTTACAAACATGACCTTTGGAATATCAGAAACTGAAAATAGGCATAACCTTCATTTTCAGATTTAAGATTAAACAGTAATTAAAAAAAAAAATCCTTCCAGTCTACACCTCCCCTTAACCCCCAAAACCTGCTGTAAGAAGTATCTATTCCCCGAACCAAATAGGTATCAATCACATACTTGTCTCCAATAAGGTCAGGCTGACTTTGAAAAGGTAAACCCACTCCATCATCATACATTTCTCTGCAAATCTTGTACACGGAAGCCTGAAAATATAACCGAGTTAGGTAACACATCAAGAAAAATGTTGAAAAGAACGAATATAAGCAGCCATGTGTAGTGCACATAGGAAGCTGAGGAGAACTGCATGCAGGTTAAAGTCAAGTTGCTTAATGGGCTACATGTCGAGTTTGAGACAACTTAGGATCATAAACTGACTTGTCTCAGAAAAAGAACTACAAGTTTAGAGGAAAAATGTGTGGCCTATCAGAAACACTGCCTCAGTGGGGGACAAGGTAGAATCATCTTCATTATATTAAATATTATTGGTTGGGTATATAGCTCAGTGGCACCTAACATACACACAAGGTACATTTGATCCCCAGCACTAAATTTTATTTATTGGGTCACATGTGTAAAACCAGTCACAAACAGCAGGGCATTAATCAAGACTGAGAGACCTTTAATTTTTATTACTTTAAAACTGTACACACATGTCCTGGTGTGGGGTACAGGCTCTTTAAGGTTCCTGATTCCCAAGGAGCTAGTTACAGGAAGTTGTGAGCTGCCGGAAGAGGCGGTGCCGGGACTGAACTCTGGTCCTCTTTAAGAAGAGGATAGAGGTGCTCTTAACCAGAGCCATCTCTCCAGCCTAGGAGATGAGGTTTAAAGTAAATTGTGGATTCAAAAGCCAGTGAACTTTTTAAGAGTCTCTCAACCTTTCTTTTTTGAAGACAGAGTCTTACTACACAGCCCAAACTTGCCTAGACTAGTTCCTATGATCTCAGACTCAAGTTCTGGGATAAATCCACAAGGACCTGCTAACCTTTATCTTTTTGAAACAGTTCCACAATGCTTTAAATGTGTAACTGTCTTTAAAGAAACTTCGTAACATACTTTAAATAGCTGATTGTCAAAAGACATACAAGAGAAATAGCAGTCAAGGATAATAAAAATTAGGATACACTTTTGTAATTCCTACTGTGAATTAGGCATTTTATTCATTTACTGGGCTTTTAAAAAACATTTTATTTTTTATTTTATGTGCATTGGTGTTTTCCCTCCCATGTATGTCTATGTGAGACTGTCAGATATTGGAATTACAGACAGTTGTGAGCTGGCATGTGAGCTGAACCCAGGTCCTCGAAAGAACAGTCAGCCCTCTTGATGGCTGAGCCATCTCTATAGCCCCTATGAAGACAGAGTCTCACATCTTAGCTTGGGTTGTCTTAGAACTCACTAAAGCTCAGGATGGCCTTGAACTTGCACCAATTCTGCCTCAACATTCTAAGTGCCAGGATTACAGTCTTGTGCCACCAAAACCCAGCTGTCATTCAATATTTTAAACGTGTGCTTCTCTGTCTCCCCCAAATAACAGTGACCGAACCCAGGGCACTAAGTGTGCTAGGCAAGAACTCAATGAATACTTGCTATTTACCTAGCCCCAATCCTCAATTTTTCTAAACATTTTAAATTTTACTTATGTGTGTTTGCCTGAGTTGAGTATGTGTACCAACCGTATGCAGAAGCCCATGGACCAGAAGATGGCTCTGGATCCCTAGAACTGTGAGTTGCCTGAGGGTGCTAGGAATGATTTCTGTTTCTCTGCAAGAGCAGGAGATGTTCATAACTAACGAGCCATCTCTTGAGCCCAAGCTTTATTTTTTAAAAAATGTATTTTATTTATTGTATGTATGTGTACACTGTCACTATCTTAGACACACCAGAAGAGGTCATCGGATCCCATTACAGATGGTTGTGAGCCACCATGTGGTTGCTGGGAATTGAACTCAGGACCTCTGGAATAGCAGTCATTGCTCTTAACTGCTCTCTCCAGCCCCCCAACTTTATTTTTTAGACAGTGTCTTACCATGTAGCTCTGCCTGGCTTTGAACTCACAGAGATCCGCCCATCTCTGCCTCCCATTTATCAATACATGGCCCCATTGATTTTTTAAAGTTAAGAATTAAGACTCAGCTCAAGTTATTATAAGTTCTAAAGGAGGTAAATACTTACTTAGGATCCTCCTCAAAAATTTCCTAAATTTTTGGCAATGGTGGCACACACCTTTTTAATCCCAGCACTCGGGAGGCAGAGGCAGGTGGATTTCTGAGTTGAGGCCAGCCTGGTCTACAGAGTGAGTTCCAGGACAGCCAGGGCTACACAGAGAAACCCTGTCTCGGGGGGAAAAAAAAAAAAAAATTTCCATCTGGAACCCACCTCTCCCACAAAAGGCCACATATATTTAAAGTTTAATACTCAGCTGATAGGCTTCTAGAAGGTAGTGGAAAGCCTAGGAGGTGAGGACCTGTTGGACAAAGCAGAGTATACCCTTTGAAGGGTGCAGTTTAACTGTGACTGACTCTTTACTCTCTGGCAGCCATGGGATGAGCAGCTTTGCCACTGCACCGTGGTGATGAGAGCCATAAAACAATGGAGCTGCCTGCCTGTAAACTGGAACATGAACCAAACCCAACCATCTCTCTTTTTTGAGACAGTCTCACCATGTAGCCTTGGATGACCTGGAACACACTGTGTAGACCAAAGTTGACCTCAAAATCAGAACTCTGCCTGCCTCAGCCTCCCACACCTGGCTGTCCTGGGTATTTTTAAGGAAGGCTGACTAACGCAGGTCTGAAGCTCAGTGGCAGCTGAGTCTGATCCCTGATCCCATAACAAACAAGTGAACAGTAATTTAAGACAGAAGCGATTCTTTCAACCACCTAGTTCAAAGGAAGTTGTAAACGTACACATAACCATATAGTAAGTTGATAAGCAAAACAAAAATTACCTCATCTTTAGGGAAATAAGGTCTGATAGTATAAACTTTGGAGGTAGGAGTCAGTGGGGGTGGTTGAAAAAAGAGATCATTTGCTCCATCAATTGGCAGCAAACGCTGTAGGAAGGAAAAAAGGGAGACAGATTAGTGCTGAGGAGACACCCATTTCTTTCAATGAGTGTGCACTGCAGATTACCAACTTAACATTAACTGGCTACTGCAGGCAGACCTAAAGAAGAGGGGTCTACTACACTTACTAACATAATACCTCTTTCCTGGGGGAGGGGTGTTTCAGAATAGAAATTACCCAAACTGACTTACACAGCTTTAATGGCATATTAATAGAAATCTAATTTTATAATCAAAACAACAAAAAAAAACTAGTCCATTTATAACATAAATGTTTTAAAAACCAATCTTAAATGAGCCATCTTTCTACAAGATGGCAGAACAGAATGTCAGGAGGAGAGGTTTGGTCTGAAGAGGGTTATCTGTCCAGGAGACGCTTTATCCCCAAAGCAATGCGCTTCAGTTTGCTGTGCGCAGCAGAGCACCTGTTGGGGGGAGAAAAGTGGAGCACCTGAAACATCCATGAACAAAGTCCAGCAGAAACAACATGTCTGTCTCGCTTGTTCACACTGGCACTAGCAGACACGTTTTTGTTTTAAGTATATTGTTTTTACTAAGTTACCAAGGAATTACCCTTTAAGCTCTTTGTCAATCACTTGCATAATCAGCCATCTTTTTTTGCTCATGGAGTTTCCTATGGCAGACAAGCATGCGCGCATTGTGCATTGCGGGCGCAGATTTAAATGCTGTGCGACCTGCAAAGAAACAATGTGAAGTGTAGACCTAGAGCCGCTGCGCTTCGCAGGCGCGGGGGATTGACAGCATCTCCTTCAGAAATTACTGTGAAAGAGGAGGAAAATTTGATTTAAAATCCAGCTAGGTAACTAAATTGAATTTGGGACTAGAAAGCCTTCGGCAGACCAATCCTTCCAGCCATCAGATGCGCAACATAAGGTTTCTCATAAAACAAAGAAAAATGTCAATTCAGTTGTGAATTCATATTGATACCTGGAACTCTCCTGCTAGACCACCTCTAAAGGCCCAGGGTTCTTGGTCTCCAATTAAGAACTGTGCTGAAGAATGACTACGACACCCTGTTGAGATCAGATCCAAGCGGAGAACGTTACGAGAAAGGGGATTTCCTGGGGTCTCAAATGTCCAACAAACTAACACACACTGGAAATAGCTCTCTAGAAGTTCTAATCCAGGGTTTCAAGGCAAGGCTGTGATAATAATTATTTTAAAATTTATAATGGCATTTCATTACTTCTACTCCTTCCTCTGTTAATGGAAACCACTACTACCAATCAGTTCTACATTTTAATTACTGGAAGGAATAATTTAGGTTATCCACGTAAAAGTTTCTCTATTCCTTTACATACAGCAGTAAATCAAAACAACTGCTTAACTACCATGAAATTTTGTAAGTATAAACTGAAGCGAATGAGATAGAGACATTTTATTATCACAGCCCATGAAGGAACTGAATTAAACCTGTCTGAAGTCACATTTTACATTTGGAGGAAGGGTACAGAACAGTGGAAAGGGGATCAATCTTGTCAGAAAACTTAAGGTCAGCAGATACTGTTAACAAAAATGAAATAATAAAGATTTTGGTTTCAGTGAACAAAGACCATCTAAATCCAGACACAGCCAGTTAGAATACCAATCTAACATGATCTGAGAACTAGGGAAAGCCAACATTTCTTAATTTGTTCAAAGCTAAAACCACACTTTTCTTTAAAGTATGACAATGTGTGGTTCTTCTAAGCATCTGCTTTATCACCGCAGGTTATGGATGCAGGCGGCAAACGGCAGGCTTGAAGGCAGCCAACCTCACAGGCACAAAAACCAACAACCAAGAGATAATAGCTGATGTTTGAAAACCAAATAGAAATGACCTGCCTAGTTTTCTGACAAGATATAGCAGCGCAATATAGTTCTTTTCCATTGGAAGACAGCCTTCTACCTCCTGTTCAAGTTAACAGACTCATCAGTACAAGATACAGTGTGCTAGTCAGACAGTCCCAAAGCAAACCAAATTTTTGTTGACAATTCGGCCCATTAAAAAGCTCACATCTAGGTTTGTTATGTTTTAAGGGTAGGGTTATTTATTAAAAAAAAGAAAAAAAAAAGCAAAACAAAAAACATACACTCACACACACACACACACACACAAAAAAGAAAGCCAACACAAACCCCATAAATAGTTATTTGCAAAATAAACATGAAATGGGTCAAAATTTAGACTACAACAGGAGCTTGCCCCATTCCATTCGGTGATTTACACTATAGGAAAAAAAAATAACGCAAAAAAAAGTACAAAACAAACAAAAAAAAAAAAAAAAAAAAATTAAAAAAAAAAAAAAAGAAAATCACCAATATAGTTCTCAAACTTGAAAATCAGCCAATTTCCCCTACCCTCCACTTTGAGACACCACCATAACTAGCACTTCCAACTAGCACAGTAAGAAGCTGCATGTGCGGAGAGCTGTGTAAATGAAAACATGGTTAATGCCTGAGACGCTGCGCAAACGTGACTTCAGTTCCTATCTACTGCCCTACATTTATTCTACCTGAGCTACCTCACAACTTCAACTTAAACTAATTAATCATGACGCGCTGTGAACATCTGCCGCTGTCCATCCAATAGTAGTAGACACTTGTGCTGAGGATTCTCCCATCTGTACACAATGGGGAAGAAGATAATAGAAGTCGTTAGTCATCAAAAGTACTGCATAGCACATTCTTTAAAGGACTGAATGCCAGCTGGACTGGAGAAAGGAAGAAAACAAAGGAGTCTATCCATGAGTCCCTGAAATTGGTCAGTCACGTTACTCTCCTTGCTGTGGGCATCAGTATAGCCTCACAGGTGTGACTGTAGTTCTTTAAAACTACAATCTTCTGAGACTGTACAACTTGGGAAAATGACCCTCACTGTTGCCTAAGGCAGAGACAGCTTGAGAAGAAAATTAAACAATACTGGATATAGTAAAATTTAACTTTCAGTAGTTCTTAGATTTGGGGGGCAGAACTGAATCCTGGGGTATATTTAAGTGATATATTCTCATGCTCAATAGTCTGGATTTCAGGTTCAAAATCCCTAGGGGCCTTAGAACCTTACAATGTAAAGTAAATCCCTGTAAGGATTAATAACTCTCTGGCAAGAAGCCTGGAAGGCAAGTGCTATCATCCAACCATCAATAGGGATGTTTTCCCCCCTGGAGCCATGTCTGCCCTTAATAGGTGTTTAAGATAGAGACACCTATTTTTCTCAAAGGTGCTCCTGTGCTAATAGATATAGTTCTTTCTATATTTTAAAATCAGTAATTAGAGATTCTTGCCCAAAGACTTGTATGTAGACGGAGAACTAGAAATCTGAGAACTTAGGAGTGGACTGTTTCAGACCATCTATTTTACAACTAAGACCACGAAACCCGCTGCAGTATTTGTGCCTACTATGAAAATGGACACAGGAGTTAGCTTTGCTGCCTGCTGTGTGCTGTACGTCCATTGCATGAAACCTGAAAATGAAATGAGGTCCCTGGAGAAACTTGGCCATGCTGGTGCTTTTTTTACAAAGTTTGAAAATTTCCAAAAGAAAAAAAAAAAAAAAAAAGAGGTGCACAAAAGTCCACTGGATGAAGCAGTTTATAGGGGACTGTAATTTCCATCCCGTGCAGGGACAAGGAGCAGCCACAGGAAGTAATACCAAGTAGCACCAGAATAGCCTGCCACTAAGGCTCGCATGCGCACAGGGCTGGGAGGACAGCTGCCTCTGGCCAGGCCCTGGGGGATGTCAGCAGTTGTCTATCAACACAGCACTAACGTTATCAAGACACAGCAAGCAGCAGAAAGCTTAAGAGTCACATCTCATAGAGTTTTATCTCCAAATCAGGTCACTGTAGGACTCGGGGTTCCATCCAGGAAGCATTCAGTCAGAGCATGTTAAAGTCAGTACTTTCTAACATATCTTCAAGATATTTATGAAATTAGCCCAAGGGAGAAAAACTAACATGCTCAATACAATTACTAAGGCTTTCAAGTTTTTCAACTATGTTCACCTTTGCGGAAAATCTAGGCAAAGAACTGAAAAACATGGAAATTTGCCAATTCCCTTAACTGGTTTTCTCCCTGTGGGATAATTTTTAAAAGGACAATATATGACTGAGGAGGAGATTACTGCTGGTGCACCTACCTAACCACTGCACAAAAGATTTCACCATAGACATTATACTCTTGATGTCCCACACATAGGAGTACATGTCATAGAGAATCGTCCTGTTGGCGCAGTTGGAGAGCCGGGTGAACATCCCCATCACCAGCGCGCACATCTCTTCAAACTTGGCTGCCCGTGACCGCCATTCTTCAATCTACACAGAATGAAAGAGAAAAATGACTCAAAAATCCTAAGTTTAACAAAATTATCTAAGAGGTACACGCTAAGCTTTTTATCAGGCACACACAATTTATCTTAAACATTAACCACTGGTTTAAACTTTAGGTGAACAATTAGTTGTCTCCCCAAACTGATAAATACCTAAATCAGACTTTCCTCCATTTCTAACGATAAACAAAGGAAGTGAAGGCAGCAGACGTACCAAACTCCTCCATTATCTTAAAGAGCATATTCTAATTATCGTCAAGTTTACACCCCTTACAATTACAGCCATTTAAAAATCTCAAGGGTGGAGAGATGGTTCAGCAGTTCAGCATATTTGTTGCTCTTGCAAGGAACTCAAATTTGTTTTCCAGCACCCATAGTGGTTCCACTAATACCTATTAACTCTAGTTCCAGGGAATGTGATGCCCTGTTCTGGCCTCAGGCACCAGGCACAAATATGGTGGACAGACATACATCCAGAGAAAATATTCATACATATGAAATAGAAAAAAAAATTTCCTCACAGCAATGTGGGCGAGGGGAGAAAAGGAAGAAATCAAACTTAGAGACAGTTTTCTTTTTTTTGGTTGTTGGTGTTTTTGAGACAGGGTTTCTCTGTGTAGCCCTGGCTGTCCTGGAACTCACTCTGTAGACCAGGCTGGCCTCGAATTCAGAAATCCACCTGCCTCTGCCTCCCAAGTGCTGGGATTAAAGGCCTACACCACCACTGCCCGGCAGTTGTTGCTGTTTTGAGATAGGGTCTCCTATAATCCAGGCCGGTAAGAGCCCTGACATAGTGGAGAGCAGCCCTAACCTCCTGGACTCCCGGCTCCACCATCATCTAAGCACTGGACACGGCAGCAGGCATCAGCACACGCTACTTTGTGGTGGGTACGGTGGCTCTCACAACCCTAACACTTTGGAATCTGAGCAGATAGGACTGCTGAGTGTTGAAGACCAGCTGCCTGACAATTTGTCCCAAACCTAGCAACCCACATCAAGGGGCTCACAACCCTTCTAAGTCTAACTCTGCGGGATCCACCGCCTCTATGGAAACATGCATTAATGCACATGTGCACACACACACAAAACCACACTTAATTACAAACAAACACACACTACAAATAAGCTGGGCAGTAGTGGCCCACACCTTTTGGAAGGTGAAGCCAGGTAGAACTGAGTTCCAGGACAGCCAGGGCTACAAAGAGAAGCCCTGACTTGAAATACCAAAAACAAAAAAACCAACAAACGAACAAACAAACACAAACACTTTAAAAGGCTTTTATGGTACTGTAAACAAACCCCCCACATCACCAGCACCAGTGAGAAGTCACTGAAGGACAGTAAGCACACTCACCTTTTCAGAGTCTTTCCCTTTGCAGTTGACACTGACGACACTGCTGTTTGCTCGAAGCCACTGGAACTCCCGTAGCATCTGTGCTCCTTTGGGTCCGTGCTCATAAGGAAGGTAGAAGAGATCAGCAAGTAACTGTAAGTCCTCTAGAGTTACTGGCTCTGCAGTGTACAAAGGCTTTTCATTTGGACCTGGCACAAATTGCTCCTTGCTTGTTTGTTCATCTGTCTGCATAGGAGCGATGTCGTTAATGCCATCTTCTTGCATAGACATCTCTGGGGATTTTGACTCAGCTATGCTCTCCTTATCAGTGTCCATTGGTTTCAACTCCTCTGCCATTTTAGCTTCACCAATTTCAGTCAGTATTTGGTTGTCATTCTTGTGCTCTGATTCTTCTTGCTTTTCTACCACCATATCCATGGGTTCCTCATCTGGCTGTTTCTTTTCTTCTTCCTTGGTCAGAGCTGAGGGTTCACCACTCAAAGCTGCTCCCTGGCTCATAATGGGCTCCTGGTAAACTGTTGTAACTACAGTTGTGGCATTTAAAGAGGGTGCTGCAACTAAGGGAGTCCCGTCAACTACACTTGTCTTGGCTCCACTGTGTGCAACTTGCCTACCTACAATAGGGAGAGGAAGAAACAAAGGCAAAGTTAGAAACAAAACAAATTGGACTTTAGGATGCTTGCCCTCCACCCCAGGCCAGGAAGATAGCCCAATGGGTTACAATACTTCCCACCAAACCCAACATGAGTTTGATTGATCCCTGGGACTGACATGGAAAGAACTGACTCTTGAAAATTGTGCCATAGTATGTACATGCCTGTGTGTGCACATAATAAACCAATAAACTTAATTAAAAACTGTTTGAAAAGTGGACATGATGGCATAGCCCTCTGCATACTGTAGATAAGCATGGTGGCACATGCTATTAATACCAGCATTCAGGAGGCAGAGGCAGAATCTCCCTGAGTTCAAGGTTATAGTGAGTCTCCAGGACGACCAAGGCTACAAAGTGAGACCCTGTCTCCAAATAAAAGTATGTGTACTATGTTTGCAGAGAACCTGAGTTCTGTTCCCAGCATCCATATCAGGCAGCTGACCACATGTAACTGTAGCTCCAGGGGGATGCAATGCCTATAAAGCACGCACGTGCATGCACGCACGTGTATGTATGTGTACCACATGTATGCCTAGTACCCTCAGAGGCCAGAAGAGGGTATCATATCTCCTCAAACTGAAGTCACAGAAGATTGTGAGTTGACATGTGTGTAAGGAACTGATCCCAGGACCTCTGCAAGAAGAGCGCAAAGTGCTCTCAACTACTATGCCATCGAAGCTTAATTACTCATGCAGGGCATAGTGCAAACACCTGTTATTTCCACCACATGAAGGTTGAAGCAGGAGCCCTGTTGTAGGCCAGACAGGAACCACATAGCAAAATCAAAACCTTGCCTCAAAAGAAGTTAACAATTGGGGGTTGGAAAGATGGCTCAGCGGTTAAGAGCACTGACTGCTCTTCCGAAGGTTCAAATCCCAGCAATCACATGATGGCTCACAACCATCCGTAAAAAGACTTGATGCCCTCTTCTGGGGTGTCTGAAGACAGCTACAGCGAGTGGGGCTGGAGCAAGCGGGGCTGCTCAAGAAGACAAAAGTATCTGAAGACAGCTATAGTGTACTTACATATAATAAATAAATAAATCTTTTAAAAAAAAGTTTTGAGTTCGAGGCCGGCCTGATCTACAGAGTGAGTTCCAGGACAGCCAAGGCTAAACAGAGAAACCCTGTCTCAAAAACCAAAAAAAAAGTTAACAGTTAAGAACACTGGCTGTTCTAGAAAACCCAGATTCAGCTCCCAACAAGCACAGGAAAGCTTACAACCATCTGTAATTCCAACTCCAATTCCAAAGGCTCCAACACTGGTACTGCACACGCATGGTGTACATGCCTAAAACCCCAGCATTGGGGAGGCAAGGCAGGAGTAGGAAGGACTCCAGGACATCTGTGGCTACACAGCAAGTTCTAAGCCAACCTAGGCTACATGCCAGCTTAAAAAAAAAAAAAAAAAAACACAAAAAACTCATTATATTTTGCTTAGTGGATCTAAAGTAAGGGGGCATGACTGCACTTTAGTGACTCAACTCTGCAGTTCAATCTCCTGATAAACTGCTGGCTAGGCCTATGTAGAACAGGTCTATAGTCTAAGAACTCAGGAAGTAGATAGAGGCAAGTGAATCTGTTGAGTTAGAAGCTACCCTGGTCTCCAGAGTGAATTCCAGGCAGACAGAGAAACCACTCAAAGCAAAACAAAGTCAGCGGGGCAGTGGTAGCACACACCTTTAATCCCAGCACTTGGGAGGCAGAGGCAGGTGGATTTCTGAGTTCGAGGCCAGCCTGATCTACAGAGTGAGTTCCAGGACAGCCAGGGCTACACAGAGAAACCCTGTCTTGAAAAGCAAAACAAAAAAGTCAAGCTCTTCCTAGATTATATGTCAAATCAGATGTCAGTCTGGGCTACATGAAACCATATCAAAAAGGAAAGACCCAGGCTAGAGAGATGGCTCAGCGGTTAAGAGCACTGACTGCTCTTCCATCCTGAGTTCAATTCCCAGCAACCACATGGTGACTCACAACCATCTGTAATGGGATCTGATGCCCTCTTCTGGTGTGTCTGTCTGAAGACAGCTACAGTGTACTTACATACATGAAATAAATAAATCTTAAAAAAAAAAAAAAAAGTAAAGCACCAAGGTGGACAGTTTCTGAGGAATGACACTCAAAGCCGACCCTCTGGCCCCTACATACACAAGCAAATGGGCGCCCACACAACCTTTCACACATACATACAAATAAATGAATATGTAATCCAACATAAAACAAGAATTTGTGGACTAAGATGGAGTTAAATGACAGACGTGGCCCAGCACACATAAGACTCTAGCTTCATCCCAGCAGCAGCACCCCGCCCACCAAGCCCAACTCACTGCTATACTGATGAGGTACACCGAACTCCTGCAGCCACTCAGTTAAAGCCAGCTTTAAAGCCATCTGTGGACTGTAGAGCACATCAGTCTCAATGTCTTCGTCGCTGCCTTCATTTTCTAACTTTATCTGTATTGACACAGTACTATCTTCGCTGTCAGCTATGGAGGGAAAAAAAAGCACAAAAAGTTTTTATTAGAAAATCCTCCTCGTGCCGGGCAGTGGTGGCGCACACCTTTAATCCCAGCACTCAGGAGGCAGAGGCAGGTGGATTTCTGAGTTCGAGGCCAGCCTGGTCTACAGAGTGAGTTCCAGGACAGCCAGGGCTACACAGAGAAACTCTGTCTTGAAAAAGAAAAAAAAAAGAAAAAAGAAAAAGAAAATCCTCTTTGTAAGTGAGGAAGTATGCCTAAGTTTCACTTGCTGTATTAAGATCAAAAGATCAAAGCAGCGAAAACCTAAAACAAACCTCATATATAAAACACAAACACCAGAACCTCCACTAACCATCTAGAAAGTCACTTACTTACTCAAGGTTCCAACTAAAATATGTTAGAATCATTAGGAAAATTAGTCATACATGTTCACCAAATACCAATAATGAGATGGCAATGTTAAGTAAAAACATTACACTAACCTTTGCCTAAAGAAAACACACCTGATCTTCAGGCTCTTACGGCTTCATTATTAATCAATCTCTAAGGCACAGTCGTTTTCCTCTCACTATGGAAGGTCTCACTGGCTGTCCCTGAACTATGTAGACCAGGCTGGTCTTTAACTCAGAGATCCGCCTGCCTCTGTTTCTGAGTGCTGGGATTAAAGGCGTGCACCACATCAGACCGGGCATCCGGTTATAGAGTTCTGAGGGAGGACAGGCAGAGCAGTTAGCTCGGCCTTCAGAAACTCTAGCATGGAGCACAGCTGAGTTTGGCTAATCTAACATCTATCAACGAAGTGTTATCATGCTCTGTCTTAAAATATGTAGTAAACACCATGCATGCAGATTATACTGTGTCTTTTATTGGAGTGAAAGGGACAGCATTACCAAGCCTTAAAAGGCCTCAGTTCAATGAAAAATTGCAAGGGCACAGACTACAGCTACATACATAAAAACCGTATGTCATGAAAGCACTCCTAGCCCAATGTCATCAGTAACCGTGCTTCAGACTAACTCAAATTTTAAAAATTTTTATTTATCATTATGTGTACCCAGTGTCTGTGGGCACAGATGCCTTGGCATACACAAGGAGATCAGAGAACAACTTTGTGGAGTTCCTTCTTTCCTTCCATTATGCGGATTCCAGACACTGAATTTCAGGAGCTAGTTCACACAGCTAGTATCTAACCCCGAGCCATCTCTTGCCTGCTCTAACTTGAAAATGTTTATGACCAGTATTTCCCGCTGAGCCCGCCCATCGGCAGCGGCTCTTACACTTAACCCAGCTCGGATGCCTGTTCAGTTGCTTACTGACACTGAAGTTATCATTCGTCCTGCTACCATACTGCAGACAGGCATCACAGCACGACAGACACCACAAATGTCTGCACATCTCCCCCAACTTAAGATTGTTTTTCAAAAGTGGTATAAATTCTTTCTACTCAACATCCAGGAATATGCACCTGTCACACAGTACCATTAAATGCCAGCCATAAACAGCCAGCATTCTTACTTGTAACTCTCTATTAGGGACTTTGCAGAAATGTGACTTGTCAGGCAGTCTCTTCCTGTTCTGTATGGAAGTAAGAAATGAAGGCACACCGTGACACACCCTGTGTGTGCTGTGAGGCGGGGCAGTGCTTGCAGCAGCGCCCGCCCACCGTGGCGCACGGGTACTTACTCATGACCACATCCTTCCTCACTCCGTTCATGTTTGACTTGTACCAGGTGGCAAGGGTGTGGATAGCAACGTAGTTGGCTTCAAATTCACAATTTGGGTTGGTCAGCACCCCCTTTAACCGTGGGATGAGCTCCGTGGACCTTCCTTTGTAGGGACCCAGAAACAGCCTCTTCTGATCATAGTCGTTGGCGTGGATGTTGTCCCAGATGACTGGAGCTCTCTTAATCATTTTAGAAACTTCTTCAATGGAGTCTACTGGAATTTCTTTTGAAACAACTTTTGGACCTAGAAATAATTTGTTAAAAGGACTTATTTACAAAACTTTCTACATGATTCTTAAAATATACTGTAGCAGGGCCGGAGAGCAGGCTCAGTGGGTAAGAGCATCTGTTGCTCTTGCAGAGGACATGGGTTAGATTCCCAGCACCCACATGGTGAGTCACAAGCATCCAATTCCAGGGACTCTATCCCTTCTAACCTCTAGGTGCACATACATGCACGCAGGCAAAATAAACATAAAAATAGATCTTCAAAGGCAAGTTTGACAACCTGAGTTCAATCTCTAGGACCTACAGGGTAGACGGAGAAAACCGCGTCCCACAAGTTCTCCTCTGCGCGCGCGCGCATGCGCGCGCGCGCACACACACACACACACACACACACACACACACACACACACACACATCAAATGTAATAAAAAGTGAAAAAAGGAGCTAGTGAGATGGCTCAGTGGTTAAGAACACTGGTTGCTTTCCCAGAGGCCCTGAGTTCAATTCCCAGCAACCACATGGTGGCTCACAACCAACTATAATGGAATCTGATGCCCTTTTCTGGCATGTGGTGTGTACATACAGACAGGCATTCAAACATTAAATAAAATTAAAAATTTTTAAAAGATAAAAGCTCAGCATATAAAAGCTCACCAAACTGATGACCTGAATGCAACTGCCAATACCCCATGGTAGATGGTTTCAGCTCCCATAAATGGTTCTCCTACCTACATACACATCCTATGGCAGGGGTCAGGGAATGGAGGGCCCACACGCACATAGTCTCTCTCATAAGTGTAATGAAAAATTACAACAAGGGCTCAGGAGACAGCTCAGCCGGTGGTAGGAGCTTCTCATCAAGCTCAGTGACCTTACACTTGCTCCTGAGGACCCACAGAGTAGGAGAGAAATGGGGTCAGAAGTTGTTCTGACCCCATGTGTGCCACAGCGCATGCAACTACACAAATATACCACTTACAGAAATAGAGCAATAAACTTAAAAACACGTAAGCAGCTTTGTTTTCTTCATGCATGCACTTTCAAAGTTTCCCCACCCACCTGGTTTCTGAAGCAATGGAGATTAAACCCAGGGTTTCATGTGCAGTAGGCTGATGGGCTACACTGCTGAGCCACACCCCACCCTCCCTGCCTCCCTTCTCTTCAGTTATGTATTTATAAGGTTGGCTTCAGTCTAACGACCCTCCTACCCCAGCCTCCCAAGTGCAGAACAACTACTGGGTACCACCTCACCTCACCCAGCTGCTCAATTTTTCTTTAAAAATAAATAAATAAATAAATTATATATATATATATATATATATATTTTTTTTTTTTTTTTTTTTTTTTTTTTTTGAGACAGAATCTCTTCTGCATAGCCCTGGCTGTCCTGGAACTCACTATATGGACCAAGGTGGTCTTGAACTCAAGAGACCCACCTGCCTCTACTTTCCCACATGCTGGAATTAAAGGTGTGTGCCACTACGGTTGGCTTCAATTTTCCTTGAACTAGTATAGCAACCTATCCTTTTACTCATTTCATAAAACAGAACTTTCCTAAGAGTCTAGTGTAGTGATACAGCTAAATGGTTAGAGTTGCTAGCATACATCCTGCCCTGGGTTTGATCCACAGCATCACAGAAACTGCGTATTGGATATAAGCTATATTCCCAGTACTTCCCAGAAATGTTGATTCAAGGCCATCCTTGGCCACACAGTATTCTAGGGCTGGAATATACAAGACCATGCCTCAAAAAAATAACGCTTTTGTATTTACCCAATAAAGAGAGACCAGTTTCTCTAAGCCCTGGTAATGAAGTTTTACTATAGATTTCTGAGGACTTACCTGTCCAAAGCACTTCAATTCCAGGTAGAAGCTTCTCACCTACAGTCCTCAAGTAGGGAGACTGAGACACATTTGGGTAACAGAAAGTGCCACAGTATTCTGAATGTAGAAGGGGAGAAAAATAAGTCAGGAACGAAGTTCTCATTTGTAACTGAGGAAAATGCTTACAAATTCTGTATTATTTTTATTCAAACAATAAAGAGCTCTGTATCATTCATAAAAGGAATAAACTTAAGCAGATGTTACATATGACAGGTCATAGGATCAGATATTCAAACTTGGTGGTGTACCTGCCTGTAAACGCCAGAGCCCAAGACAGGAAGTTCCCATTAGGCCAGTCTAGGCCAATCCTCTGCTCCCTAGTACTTACTGACATGAACCTCCATGCCTAGTTTCAAAACAAACAGGACCTTCCTGTGAAGTGGTAATTTCTGGTTTCTTTGGAGACCCAGTTAGGTCATAATGATAGTTTGCTGGTGCAGACAGGTGAAAAATGTTTTGCTGAAGCAGACACAGGTGAGAGGAGGTTTCACTAAAATGGACACGAGAGGATGCACGATGTTTAGAGAGAATATAAATTGGACCCCACAGGTAGTGAGTGGGAGGAAGCTATGGCATTTTCACTTTGCTTTGCTTCAACAGTCTTTGCTCACACTCCTATATCGGTTCACCTTGCATCAAGTTGCTGATCTTCGCTCACTGCGGCTTCATAGCGTAACTCGCCAAAGAACTTATAATGATATTCTGGCAGCTTCTTGCAGAACCTCAAGATTTATTCTGGATCAAGATGCCGATGCTGGCTCTTTTTCTCGTCTCTCTCTTACATCTCTTATCTCTTACCTCTCCCCATTCCCTTCCCCTCCCTCTCTACATGGTCATGGCCGGCCTCCACCTCTCTACTTCTCTACTCTCTCCCTCTCTCTGCCTTTCTCTGCCTCTACTACCCTCTTAACTCCCCTCCCCATGCCCTAAATAAACTCTATTTCTATACTAAAAAAAAAAAAAAAAAAAAAGATGCCTATGCTGTATTTCTACCTTGACCTCTGAGCTTCCAGGCCTGACCTTGGTTGAAGCTTTATTCTGTAGTCCCCTCTGCCTGACCCCTATGTCAATATGAATAGCTCCCTGCCGTATCACAGAGCATATTGAATGTCTCTTTTCCTACAAGGAACTATGATGCGGTTCAAATAAAACATCAATACTCTTATTAAAATATAGTTGTCAATCTTCACTATGTGATCGCATGCCTTCAAAGGAAATGGCCTATTGAAATAATCTTTGTATTCTGGCAACGCTGGTTCTCACAGCACAGGTGGCTGTGACTGTGATCTTGGTTGTACGCATGATTTAATTGAGGGATGCCTACATAATTGGTGGCTGTATCTGATGATGTAAATAGAACTTAATAAACTTGTTATCGACTCACTACCTCTGATGGGTGGTAGGCTAGAAGGGAGGTCGAAGCGTATAAGAACCCTTATTAAAGTTACTCAGTTTTGAGAACCTGTATCTTAAAAACAAACAAAACCCCAATATACCAAGCAATACTTATGATCTCAAGTATTAGAAAGTCATTTCATAAAATTTTACAAAAATTTAAGACTTTTAAAGAAACATCTGAGCCTGCCATGTGATCTCTGCATCTGGATGCACATCTGTAGACATCTTTGGAGAACGAGGGAGATTGGTGTCAAAAGTCTGAGGCTAGCCTGTGATCCACGAGACCAAAATCCCACCAAAAAAGAATTCTGACTAAATTATTTCTTACAACTAACATGCCTCCTGACCAAGAAAGGAAAGTGTGAACCAAGTTTTGTGGAGGTGAACCGTGAGAGGCGACAGAGTGGCTGAACCTCTTTCAATGGAAGAGAGCCATGTGCAGTACAGTAGCTGCACTTTCTAGGCAGATGAGGGTGGGAGGAGTGAGAAGGGAGATCAGAGCCAGGGCAGAAAGAGGAACAAGTAGGAGGGCGTGAGACAGGACTAAGTGAAAAGTGCAAGAATTTCATTTTTTCAAGCTTTCATTTCAATACTATTTTCCTTAACACCAACAATGTAATGTTTACATACTTTTAATACTAAAAACATAAAACATCTCCAACTTACTTCTTTGGTATTATAAGGTCCTAATTTTTTCCTATATAAGATTTTGAGAAATAAATGTCTTCTAAAAAAGCATTCCTCCTTTCATTCAAAGGGAGGGATGCAACAGGTTCAGTGCAAGGATCCTTTTAAGTTATTTCAAGACTAATTAAATCCAGAGTTATTATCTACAATACCTGTAGGACAGAAGAGGAAGGTTTCTGGTTCTCCCAGGTACTGATAAATTTCATTTGTGATGGAAACTTGTGCGTGTGCAAAAGAACTGAACACCTCTTTGTCTGCTGCACACATATTATGGTCAATATCATCAAAAAGCAAAGCAAATGACCTGCACCCAAACTGAGAGACCTTAGAAAAGAAAAACCGACATGATTATTAGCTTATCTCAAAAGGGGAAAATTCTTCTAAAATATACACTAATGGTTATCTGAAAGGCAAATATTTTACTTGGAATATCAAAGCATATCTGATCTTTTTACATTTTCAGTGGCAACAATTCCAAGTTAATATGGCTAGTGTTTTGGGACCCAATTTTAATTTTGGATTGGAGTGTATGATTAAATAATGCTTATACAAGGCAGTGAATCAGTGAGGAGGTAGTGCTCCACAACTTTAATCCTAGCAGGCAGGAGGCAGAGACAGAAGGATCTGAGTTTGAGGCCAGCCTGGTCTACAGAATGAGTTCTAGGACAGCCAGAGATACATAGAGAAAGGAGTCCTGTCTTAAAATAACAAACCAATCCAAAAGTCATCAGCCTGTCTTAGAAGATCCAAGAAATTTGCAAACTCACAAACCATGATCAAGTGTACTCAGTCCATGAAAGACTTAGGCCTTGCTCATTAACCAGCTCCTTTCCAGATGCCTAACTGGGCATCCACCAGACTCAACAGTGACTAACAGGACTACCAGCTCATTCATCGAAGCACCTAAGATCTTAGTCTCTTGGGGTGTGATTATTGAAGCTGGAGCCCGACATACACTGAATACCCACCACATAGAGCTACCCAACCCTACCCTTACTTTTTCTTATTAATGTGTGTGTGTGAGTGTGCACCACACTGCACATGCAGTGACCAGACAAAAACCTTTCAGGAACTGAACTCTCTTCTCCACCTCCTTAAGGTAGGGTCTCTAATGTTGCTATCATGCTATGGACTACACCTACTTGTCCCACTGAGCTTCTGAGTAATTTTCTCCTATAGCCACATCTAGTTTCTGAATAGGAATGCGGAGCCACTGCAAGCCACTGGATCCTCTTTTTTTTTTAAAATAACAAGATTTTATTTATTTTATGTTTGAGTACACTATAGCTGTCTTCAGACACACCAGAAGAGAGCGTCAGATCCCATTACAGATGGTCGCTGGGAATTGAACTCTGGACCTCTAGAAGAGCAGTCTGTGCTCCTAACCACTGACTCATCTCTGCAGCATCTTGTTTGTTTGTTTTTGTTTTTTTTTCTCTCCAGCCCCTAGATCCTCTTTTTAAAAGTGGGCTTCAAGACTCAATCTGAGTTCTTCAGGGCTCTTGCAGCAAGAGCTTTGACTTACTGAGCCATCTTCAACTGGTTCTTACTTTCTTTTTCTTTAAAAAAAAAAAACTCTTTTTATTTTATGTATATGGTTTTGCCTGTATGCATTTCTGTGCACCACATGTATGCTAGGCCCATAGACAGAAGCAGAGAGCATGAACTCTCTTGACCCAGAGTTGACAGTTGTGGGCTCCTGTGTGGTGGTGGGAACTGAATGCATGTCATCTGTGAGAGCAGTCTGTGCTCCTAACCACTTACTCATCTCTGCAGCATCCTGTTTGTTTGGGGTTTTGTTGTTGTTTTTTCGAGACAGGGTTTCTCTGTGTAAACCGGGCTGTCCTGGAACTCACTCTGTAGACCAGGCTGGCCTCAAACTCAGAAATCCGCCTGCCTCTGCCTCCCAAGTACTGGGATTAAAGGCGTAAGCTCTGCCCGGCATCCTGTTTGTTTTTTAAGAGTAAGTTTCATACTATAGGCCAGGCTGGCCTCAAATTCTTAGCAATTCCCCTACTTCAGCCTCTCAAATGCTGGAATTAAATGAGTTACCACACCCAGCTTCTATCTTATAAGTTTTACTAGTCATGTGATGCCACTAGTATAAATCTTTGATTAAAGAATAAAACATGCATATGGAAAACCCACTAAACTTAAAAGCCAATGAGAAACTGGAGTCCTACACTACTCAAAAATACAGTTAATACAAGTTAGATATGAATCAGAGTCATCATCGGCTTATATGATTATGTATCTTCTTTCCTTGAAAGAGTGGCCTTTTCCGGACTGAGTGCCACCCACTATGCGTATCAGGAAACTGGCACCTACCATCACTTCTCTAACATCGGCATCTATTTAGTCAAATACCCAATGGTATGTGTAGTTCTGAAAGCAGAGTTAACCCTAACAGCATCACCTGAGCTAGCGTAGGAATCTGAATGGAGCCTCACAGTCAGCATCACTTCTAAACTGGAGGGGCTGCTTTGGGCTTTGTGTGATGCTGGGACTTGAACCCAGGATCTAACACATGTTAGGCAAAGCTCTACTAGTAAACCAAGTCCCGCCCTCCAATTTCCTGAGAATTGTGACTGAAATGGGAGCAGCACAGGTACTTCTAATTAAGTTTCTGATTGACAACTATTTCTCTACCCCAAACCTGAGTTCCTTTTAACATCATAAAACAAAGCAAAACAAACAAAACCAAAAAACTTCCACTTCAATATTGAGTCAAGAAAAATAAAAAAGAACTACCTGGTCCAATTTGCGTTTCAATGTTGATACTTCCTTGGGGTTAGAAAAAGTGATGTCTAAGCCTGGCGAGATGGCGTAGATGAATTCTATTTCATATTCGCGTGCAGCAGAGATGAGAGTCATAAGTTGCTCTAGAGAATAGAGTCCATAATTTTAGAAAGCAACAGAACACTAAAAGAAACTTTACTTTCTAACTGAAGATATCATTTCTTCCAATTTACAGTAAAGGAAAAGTTCCTTCATTTTAAAAATTAAAATTTAGTAAGTATCACATTCCTGTAATGTATTTTAGTACACCCTGGTAATCTCAGAAATTGGGCACTTGAAGCAGGATGATCAGAAGTTCAAGACCAGCCTCAACAACATAGCAAACAAATTCAAGGGCCAGCATGAGCTATATACTGACGATGTCTCTCAAAATAACAAAGAGAAAACCAATGAATTCTCCTATCTAACATGATAATAGGCCACACAAAGTGACACAAGCTTGAAGTAACCGGCTGATCATACCAAGAGGAAAGAACAAGTTTTACAATCCCAACATGGTGGCTCACATCTAAAATCAGAGCACTCAAGAGGCTGAAGCAGGAGGATCACTATGAGTTTAAGCCCAGCCTGGGTTACACACCTAAGTGAATTCCAGGCCAGCTTGGGTTATATATAAAGTAGGACCTGTATCAAACAAGCACACAGAAGTTCACAAAGAGACCTTTTTTTCTCATTTCCAAATAGTTGGGGGCAAACAAGTTTAGTATCAGTAAAGCAGATTCTTTTTATTATTTTTACACTTTTGTGTGTTCACATAGAAAAGTGCCACTTGTCTGATTTACAAAGATGTCCTAGGAGATCCTCCTATACCTCTGCCTCTTAAACGCTGGAATTAAAGGTGTGTGCCACCATGCCTGTGGTACTTTGATTAAGCAATGGCCCCACAGGCTCCGATGTTTGAATACTTGTGTTAGTCCCTGGTTGGTGGAACTGTTTGGGAAGTATTAGGAGATGTGGTCTTGTTCCAACTTTGAGGTTTCAAAGCCCATATCCTTCCCAGTTGCTCCCTGACTCATGCTTGTCAATCAAGATGTAATCTCACAGCTATTGCTCCAGCTTGCCTACTTCCTGACATGTTCCCTTGGACATGGACTCTAACCCTTTAGAACATTCTTTTCTAAGTTGCCATGATCACAGTGGTTTGTTATAGCAACTAAAAACTAAGACAATGCCCCTCCCCCAAATTAATTATACAAAATATTTCCACTAAAACCTGAAGAGACCCTTAAATTTGCACTCAAAGCAAGCGCCTTATTCTTTGTTCAACTCCTATCCCTGGCTTCCTTCGGTGTTTTGCCTACTATACTACTTTGTGGTCTAAAGAGCAGCAATAGACATAAAGAGCATCATTCATGAGCCGCACTCAAACAGCCAGGGCCTTTAGGGCCACGCTTCAGATCTTCCCTAGCTCAGACTAGCTACCAGATCAAACTACTCAAAGTTAAAGGCAGTTCTTAGTAAGTGTGGTGCAACTACCTTAAAACAGTCCCCTCACCCACTCACACATCAAATTTGAATTGGATCAAAATTTAAAAGCTAGCCGGGCAGTGGTGGCCTTTAATCCCAGCACGCGGGAGGCTGAGGCAGGCGGATTTCTGAGTTCGAGGCCAGCCTGGTCTACAGAGTGAGTGAGTTCCAGGACAGCCAGGGCTACACAGAGAAACCCTGTCTCGGAAAAAAAAAAAAAAAAAAAAAAAAGACAAAATTTAAAAGTTACCACCAAGCCAGCAAGATAGCTAAGGATAAAATTACTTGCCACATAGTCTGACAGACAGAGTTTAATTCCTGGAGCCTTCAGCTGAAAAGAGGAAACCAACTCCATACACAAGCACCTGCCTGCACAGGTGTGCAAACTCAGGCAGACACAAACACGCGCGCGCGCACACACACAGATTACCAGCTTCTTCCACTGAATACATCTCTCGCCAAAACATCCTATGTTTGTAGTCATCTTTTGGAGCATACAAGTATGTATTTAATTCCCATTTCTGAAGCCTTTAGAGAAAAAAATTATATATGTATAAGTAGGCAGCAATAGTAGGCTACAAACCTCTATTTTTACTTTTTTTTGTACCTCTATGTCATGACAAAGTAATATTCTTTTAAACTTATCAATGGAATCTTAACAAATTAAGTATTACTAAGTATGTCAACCTGTTAAATCTTGAACAAAAATACAGCTCTGAATAAAGCAGGCAAAACCCCAAACCTCTTCCATTTCCCCATGCAAAGTTTGAAAGCTACTTGGCTAGGCAAAGATGTAAAGGACTAAAAGATATTGACTCCTAGGATAAGACCAGGCTTTCTCGGTCTCCTCTGCTTCACATAACTTACCTTCTAAAGAGCTCTTTTCTCTGCTCCATAACCCAAGGTCTTCCATAAAACCCTAGATTTAAAGAAAAAGAAAATTTTTCTCAGGTTTCAAAATGGGGTTCAGTTTTACTGAAAAAAAAATTACAAAACGCAGAATCCCTTCCCAAAGAAATATGTAGAGGTACTGATAATGTGGCGTATTGGGGAAACAGCCAGCCTACCAAAGACTCTGGGTCTGAACCCCAGTACTGTCTTAAATACATAGACTACACCAGGATCTTGAAAACCATTTAGTGAAACATTGTTTATCTATGAAATCCATTATTCCCTCACTGCTCATATAAATGTTTGTATTTCCCACCGTGACTTTATTATATGTAAGATAACAAGTTCTGTCTCACTATGGAGGCCTGCATGGCCCACAACTTTTCAGGCTGCCCTGAAACTTGCAGCAAATCCAGTACAGGGAGTATCACCATGTACAGCATGTGACAGCTATTAAGAACCCAAGTCTACCATCTTTTTTACTTATAATAAGGACCAAATAGTGTTTATTCAGTGATAACACGCTGGCTTAGTATTCACGAGACCCCCCCATTCCCAGTTACTCACCTAACAACACATACTTTTTTTTTCCAATGCTGGAAATGACCCCAGAACCTTGAACATACTAAGCATGCACTCTCACTGAATGAGACTTTAAAGAGTATCTTACAACAACTCTATCTTACAACAGAAGACTAAATAGAGCAAACCAAAGTGTTAACACTGAAGAGGGACTGAGATGGACATGGTGGTTCTGCCAGTGATCCCAGTATAGAAGAAGACAAGGCAGAGTAGTCTGGAGCCAATTAAGGCTACATCGTTCCAGGCTAACCTAAGCTACAATATGAGACCCTGTCTTAGAAAGCTAAAATGAAGGAGCTGGAGAGATGGGTCAGCAGTTAAGAATGCCAACTGCTCTTCCGAAGGTCTTGAGTTCAAATCCCAGCAACCACATCATGGCTCACAACCATCCTTAATGAGATCTGACACCCTCTTCTGGGGTGTCTGAGGACAGCTACAGCTACATTGAGCAGAGCGCGAGCGAGAGTTGGCTCAGCAGTTAAGACCACTGACTGCTCTTCCAGAGCACCTGAGTTCAAATCCCAGCAACTACATGGTGGCTCACAACCATCTGTAATGAGATCGGATGCCCCCTTCTGGTGTGTCTGAAAATAGCTACAGTGTACTTACATATATTAAATAAACAAATCTTAAAAAAAAAAAAATCTAAAAAGGCAGCTTAAAATTACTTCTAGAGGGGTGACTTTAAGAGCTAAACAAGAGCCGGGCAGTGGTGGTGCACGCCTTTAATCCCAGCCCTTGGGAGGCAGAGGGAGGTGGATTTCTGAGTTTGAGGCCAGCCTGGACTACAGAGTTCCAGGATAGCCAGGGCTACACAGAGAAACCCTGTCTCGAAACCCCCCCCCCCAAAAAAAGCTAAACAAGATAGTAAGATCAAATAATTAGAAAAAGATGTGTGTATGGTCCCCACACACCCCACTTTGCAATAGAGTTGCTCTTTAATGTAGGCTGGTCTAGAACTTTTTTAGCCACCTCCCTACCTCTGCTTTTTTTTTTCTTTTTTCTTTTTCTTTGGTTTTCCAAGACAGGGTTTCTCTGTGTAGCCCTAGCTGTCCTGGAACTCACTCTGTAGACCAGGCTGGCCTCGAACTCAGAAATCCACCCGCCTCTGCCTCCCAAGTGCTGGGATTAAAGGCGTGCACCACCACTGCCCGGCTATGATCACTTTTCTAAAAAGTTCCTACAATAAAGGGGACCAAGCGAATAAATAAAAAGAGGTGTGCGTGCGATTACATTCATAGACCCAACAGTTGTACTGACCTCAATAGTAAACCTTCAAGCTCTCAATTCAACAGCCAAATATGAAACCAAGTTAGGGACTGAACTGACATTCTGGTATCCTGTGCAGGAAACAAACGTCTAACTTTTGTCACAGCTATTTGGGCACTTAAATGACAACTGCAAATACACGAAACACTGTCTAAAACCCTGACTATGAGCAAAGATGGCACTGGAGCTCCCTAGCACACTAGGAACTCCTCACAGACTATCTCACCTCAGCCTAATTACTAGCAAGAGGGAAGGAGAACTCAGCAGCACCATGGTGAGATGGTCACAATAAGCACTCTAGGAACAGCAAAGTGGCTGGTGCTCCCCAATCCTGACGACATCGGGACCCACATGGTAGAGAGAATGACTCCTTCAAAGTGCCCTCTGATCTCCACAGGCATGCTCTGCCTCATATCGTGTCCACTTCCCCTATAAAATACTCAAACCTTAGGCAGTAATTCTGCACCCCCAAAAGAATGACAATTAAACATCACGGACTGCAGCAGCACTCTCTAGTTTCTCCTCTTCTCCTTTTTTCTCTTTTTTTTTTTCTGAGACAAGGTTTCTCTCTGTGTAGCCCTGGTTGTGCTGGAACTTGCTCTGTAGACCAGGCTGACCTCAAATCCACTAATATCCAACTGCCTCTGCTTCAGAGTGCTGGGATCAAAGGTGTACACCACCATCCAGCAAGAGCTCTGTTTTAATATACTTTAAAGAAGACATACTTTTAGTACTATCAAGAGAAGGCCCTTCTGAGAACACAAAGCCACATTTCCTTACACCACTCCAGCATAGCTTCCATTTCAGACTTCCACTTTTTTGTTGCTGAAACTTTGTTGCCAGGGCTGGCCTCCCAATCCTAGATTACAGACTGTTAACAGCATGGCTAGCTCTGAATTCTCTGTATCCCTCAGAATTCTCTTCCTACTCTTCCCCACCCTAGGGTCTTAAGACAATACTGTACAGACAGACTCTTGTGTTGCAAAATGGCCTCGACACAAAGTGAGTTCCACAACACACTGGGATTGTGTGGAGAAATTAAATTAAAACAAAAAACAACAGCAGCAAAAACTTACACCTAAAGTAGGATGGGGGCTGTAGTCCCAGCCACTCCAGAAGGTAGAAGGTAACAAGGTCATTGTCATTCAGTGCTTCAGCCAGCTCCTGGTTCACCTAGGCTACAGGAGACCCTGTCCACAAATAGGACTTTGATCTTCATTTCTCATTTACAGATGACTGCAGAGACTAACGACAGGTAGTCATGAAGATCTTCGAGTTCTGTATAACCCATTTCAGACCCATGGTTTCTGCCAGAAATGAAACTGTGATGCCCTGTCTTTAAAAATGTCTCTACTATAACAAGCCTGGTATGTACAACACACAAAGCACTCATATCTTCATAAATCCGGACTGCAGGAAGAACAGTGTTACCCGAAATTTTGCTGAGCTGTCCCATGTCTTATTGTAGCTGCCAAGAATGTTCTCTCCCCTACAATTAACCTTCATCAAATACCATAACGACTATCTTCTGTCTTTCAATGGCAATAGAAAAGCTGGTACTCTCAACTACCAGGGAAGCCTACCTTTAGCCTTTTTGGTTTGAGTATTAGTCTTTAAAATGTTATGGGTTGTTTTTTTTTTTAAAGAAAGATTTTACTTGTTTATTTTATGTACCAGTTCACTGTAGCTGTCTTCAGACACACCAGAAGAGGGCATTAGATCCCATTACAGATGGTTGTGAGCCATCGTGTATGTATGTGCTTAAAGGGAATTGAACTCAGGACCTCTGAAAGAGCAGTCAGAGCTCTTAACCGCTGAGCCATCTCTCCAGTCCCGAGTATTAGTTTTTATATTCTCCAGTAAATAGGAAAAAGGTTAATTTAAAAAGAGAAACTAGAAAACATTGAGTTTGGGGAAGAAGAAAAAAAGAAAAAAAAAAACTCAAGCCACGGTGTACTTAGGGAGGAACTAAGAAAGAATTAGGCTTTCCTGAGTTCAGTATCTACCCATTCTATTTCAGAAATTACAATTAAGATCTTCCGGCATCTTCCCTCACTATCAAAACGCCCTCGTTCGCCGGGCAGTGGTGGCGCACGCCTTTAATCCCAGCACTGGGGAGGCAGAGGCAGGCGGATTTCTGAGTTCGAGGCCAGCCTGGTCTACAGAGTGAGTTCCAGGACAGCCAGAGCTACACAGAGAAACCCTGTCTCGAAAAAACAAAAAAACAAAAAAAAAAACAAAAACGCCCTCGTTCTTTTCAACTGTATACGAAAAGGTGGAAATCATAAAAATTAAGCCTTTCACTGAATTCTAACTCCACATCACAGATCCTTTGAGATTTGATACACTGACATTTACACACACACACACACCCAAGTCAAAGAACAGCAATTGGTAAAGGATACTTTTCTAGGCTGCAAATGAGTCTTAAGTGGGGAAGGAGGCTCCCAGGCTAACAAGAAAAATAAATGAAAACAAAAAAATCATAAGCCTGAAGGAATTTGTAATATTATAAGCTAACTGAACTCCCCTTCACTCGTAAAAACATGCCTGTGTGGGCTGATTTTTTTTTCCTCTTACAAGGATGGGGGATGGGAGCGCTGCACAAATTTCCTCATTTGAAAGCAGGCAACCCTGCAGACTAAGATCCCAAGGTACAAAGAAGTGAAACACACAGCCTGACGACAGGCTCCTTGCCACCGCCTCCACCTCCGACAGTCCGCCTGGCTCTAAGCCCAAGGAGGGTGGGGTCAGGCTCAATAGCCAAGAGACTGCGAAGCCGTGAAATACCAGAGGTACAGAGAAGTGAGCCCACCGTCTCCTCGTGCCCTCCCCTAACCTCTTATTAGCAAGAACACCTCCGGTCCTGGGGACCGGGAGCTCCCTAAAGAATCACCAGCATGCCCTCCCGGGGATTGGGGCTGAGCACCGACGCGGGGATGGAAGGCCAACTCACCTTCCACTACGCCGCACAGGAACCTGCGGGCTCCTACGGCCGCCCCGGCCACGGCCGCCGCTCCGGCTGCCGATGGGTTGTCTTCTCCGGGGGCCGGAGCTGCAGACGGCTCCAACGAGGCCCCCGAGGCGGCGGCAGGATTGGCGTTGAGCTCGCTCTCCCGCTCCTCCAGCGTCGCCTGGCTCTCCTTCTGCACCATCCTCCTGCCGCCGGCCGCCGCCGCTCCCCTTCGGCCTCGGTCCGTTGGGCCACAGGCCCGGAGCCCTGCAAAGGGCCGCGGCTCCGAACGCGCGCCTCCTAGGCTCCTTCCCCTCCCCCTCCGCCCTTCCCCCTTCTTCTCGGCGGGGGCCCGGAGTGCCCGGATGAGAAGGGCGGCGGCACCGGCTCGAGCCCTTTGTCAGCCGCTGTCTCCGCCTGCGCTAGAAGCTGAGAGTCTAGGCGGAGAGCGAGGCCGCCACCGCGTCTTCAGGGAAGATGGGCCGAGGAGGCGCCTTCGCTCGTCCTCAACGTCCGCCGCCCTCCAAACAGCCTGATTTCTCCGGCTATCTCCCCCACTGGAGTCCCTAAGCAGCTTCTGCCGCTGCCTCTGCCGCCCGCTTCCTGTTTATCCGCACTGCGCCTGCGCCACAGACCGGCTCAGACCGGTCCCTAGCCCGGCTCCCCCTCCTTTCCTTGGGATCAGCCCATTGCGCTTTATTTGCTAGGGGGAAAAAGAACAAAAGGCACCGTGACCACCGCGGAGGTGCGCGGCGGTGGGACGTACCATCTAGACTTGCCACCCTCCAGGATGAACGCCACACTCTGGGTCGGACCATTACCCCACCCGGAGGAGGGGAACATGGGAGAATGCGGCCGGCTGGGGAGTTTGGGAGGAAGAGGGGGAGGGCCGAAAGGAGGCGTTTACTCTCTCAGTGCGCAGGCGCCGGGACGATGCCTCTGGTTCTTAAAGTGGTAAGAAACACTGACCTACTTTGGAGGTTGTTGTACCAGTTTGGATCATCGGGGCTGCCTGACCCACGTTTGGTTCTGGGAACACACCATGCCAAGGAGCTCAGCTCACCCCTCTGTCCCGATTCATTTTCTTCTACTCCCTCTTCGGAGTTAACCCCGTTTTAAATTGGGCACGCAACTATTTATTGAGTTTGCCTCATCCTGGGCTGTGGGACCATTATGACCTCATAATAAACTGTTACGTTTCTGCTTGATATACCGCTACGTTTGTTTTGGGAGAGGCTGTGGTGAAGAAAGACTGCATTCCAAGCATATGGAAAACAAAGGCTAATAAAGGTAGAAGAGAGTGGAAGGCGAGTTCGTTATGGCGACAGAGAGCGCGCGGTGTGTGTGTAAGGGACGTGATCCTTTTAGCCTTGACATCAACATTGTCTAGGAAACCCGCCTCTAAAGGCTTGGCTCCTGTAGTCCTCTCAGAGTACACTTGACGTTTCTGTTCCTTAAGAGATCTGTCCTGACCTGGGCAGTGGTGGCGCACGCCTTTAATCCCAGCACTTGGGAGGCAGAGACAGGCGAATTTCTGAGTCCAGCCTAGTCTACAGGTGAGTTCCAGGACAGCCAGGACTACACAGAGAAACCCTGTCTCGAAAAAAAAAGCAAAAAAAGAGAGATGTGTCCTGTTTGGAAACAAACCTCTCATTTTCAATATTAAGAAAGTAATCTTTTTTTATATACTTCATCGTAGCAGTAGCCCCACTTGTTGCTCCAGGGACGCTGGGGGGAGGGGGGTGCGCATTACAGGCGGGAACTTCCATGCCAGGTTTAAGCAGTGTTAGGTATCCAACCCAGGGCCTTGTACATGCTATGCAAGCACTTCAGGGATTTTGTGGTTTTATTTGGTGTGGGTTCACACGACATGGCCCATGTGGCAGTCAGAGGACAACTTGTGGAAGTCAGTTTTCTTCCTCCCTTTGGGGATCCTGGGGATCAAACTCAGGTTGTCAGGCTGGGCCAGCACCTTTATTTCCAGCCCCATTCAAGACTTTTTTTTTTTTTAATTGTGTGTGTGTGTGTGTGTGTGTGTGTGTGTGTGTGTGTGTTTGTGTGACATTTGGGGGGGACAGCAGAAGAGGCAGTTGTGAGCCACTGAACGTTTTTGGGAACTGAACTCAGGTCCTTTGGAAGAGAGCAGTACCTTCTCTCTCTCCAGCTTTCCATGCAAAAACCAGTTCTTTCCTGTCCTGGTATTGAGGTGGGAGTCAGAGGGAACAATGAGTAATTTCCTATTCTTTCCCTCCCTGCCTTCCTGGTGCTTGGTTGCTAGGTACGTCCTGCCTCTGTCCAGCCTGTTTCCTTTTGTTAGGTTTGGTTTTTTCTTCCATTTCTCTTTTTTCTTTCTTTCTTTCTTCTTCTTTTTTTTTTTTTTCTTTTTTTGGTTTTTCGAGACAGGGTTTCTCTGTGTAGCCCTGGCTGTCCTGGAACTCACTCTGTAGACCAGGCTGACCTCGAACTCAGAAATCCACCTGCCTCTGCCTCCCCAGTGCCGGGATTAAAGGCGTGCGCCACCACTGCCCAGCTCCATTTCTCTTTTTGAGACAGGGTCTCATTAAGTAGCCATGGGTAGTGTGAAAATCATTCCTGTCAGTCACCATTGTCAGCTGAAGAGCATTTTCCTTCAGCGTGGTAATCAAACCCAAGGCCTCATCCTGCTTGGTAAGCTCTCTACCCCTTGAGCTACATCCCAAACCTGAAAGGTGGTTAGTTTTGTTTTCTGTTGTTTTTGAGGCAGGCTTTCTCTGTGGAGCCCTGGCTGGCCTGGAACACACTCTGTAGACCAGGGTGGCCTCGAACTCAGAAATCCATCTGCCTTTGCATCCCAAGTGCTGGGATTAAAAACATTTGTCACCATCACCCAATTTAGGGTGTGACTCTGACTGCTCGCTGGTCCACATTTTTCATACCATCCAATGCTTACCCCTGTCCCCTACTCTGTGACCTACCAGAGGTACCAGTAGGGGCTGGAGAAATGGCTCTGCAGCTAAGAGCACTGATGCTGTCCCAGAGAACTGGGTTTGATTCACCACACTCACATGGTGGCTCACTGTCATCTGTACCTTTGGTTCTTGGTGGCAGTGTCTGATGCCCTCTTCTAGCCTTCCTGGGCACTGCTGCAGTGCCCAGACAGGTGTATGACTCGTGTTGGGGGTTGGTCTGTTGCTGCTTTGCATTCAAATGCTAAATACCAGCTCCCAAGATCCATTGGCCCTCAAAGAACAGATACTCACATACACCAAGTGATGCTGCTGGCTCCCTGATTTAAAGCTACTGGTTAAATAAAAGTGGCTACAGCCAATTACTGGGGAGAATAGAGGTGAGCTGTGTTTCAGTTACTGGGCTGGGGGTCGCAAGTAGGGACCACTTGGAGAGAGAGGGGGTTAGGAGAAAAGAGGGGAAGGAGGGAGAAGGAGATCTTCATGGGAGGAGATGGATCATGAGCAACATGGCCAAGTGAAATGCCAATGAGGACGGACTGATGGAGCAGAAATAACCCAGTCAGGACTCAAACAGCAAGTACTTGGGAAGCACAGCTGAGGAATTAACAGTCTAGGGCATAGAAAAATAGATTACAGTAATCCTGAGTAATTGTACTAAGCTGATTAAATACATCCACAGGACTCTGTCTCGATTATTAGGGGGCAGGCTGGGTCATTATTAATAACTAATAGTTTAGTAAAATTCGTATGTGTGTGTGTGTTTAAAAAAAAAAAAAAGCACCAGTATTTAGGAAGCCTACAATAAATATTTGTGGAATGAGTTAGATATAGATCCTGGCCTTCACAGATTATATTTTAGCTACAGAAACAGACAATAAAACAGACATATGTTCAGTCAAGGGGTTGGAGAGATGGCTCAGTGATTTAGAGCACCTTTTGCTCTTGCAGAGGACCAGGGTTCAATTCCCAGCATCCACATGGTGGCTCACAGCCACATAAGTAGAGCCTGGACCTGATGGCTTTACACCTATTACCCCAGCAGTTGGGGAAGCAGATGCCAGTGGATCTGAGCTCTGGGTCATCCTGTGCTACATAATGAGACTGATTCTATTAGGTAGCCACTTAAGACGGACTGTTCCCTCACAATCAGCTGTGGATCTCACCTCCTGTTTCCCTGGTAACTCTAAAACTGGCTGTGTCACAAATACCTCTCCTTAAGAGTCAAAATACCAGGGCAGGTGAGTTGGCTCAGGGCATAAAGGTGCCTGGGCTCACATGGTGGAAGGAGAGAAATGACACCTGGCAAGTTGTCCTGTGACGTGTGTGTGGTGTGTGTGTGTGTGTGTGTGTGTGTGTGTGTGTGTGTGTGTGTGTGTGTGTGTGTGTGACACACATTAAAAGTCTTTTAAGGTGTATAATACCTTATGAGAAGGCAGAAGTATCAGGACTTTGTTGAGGCCCTTTTAGGAAAAGCTGCTTTCTCCAGGTCAAAAGAATAGTTCTGCCGCTGGCCTTGGGTGGAGCATTCTATTCCACCTGCCTCAAGAACTAGAATATTACAGACTGTTGTCTCCTCCCTTATGAATGAATCCAGCTGGGAGCTAATCAGTCCTTTTGTATATCTTCTTCAGATACCAGCCCAGTCCTAAGCTTTCTCGGACATTCTAGACTTTATCTAGGCTTCTCGGAAACCTTTCTCTCTCAACTCCAGGCAGCTCCTCGCCAACCTCCCATGCTGAGCTAGCCAGCTTTCTTGAACCTTAACTCAAAAAGACATGGCTTGGCTTTTCTTCTCCACCTTTCCTCCCAGTAGCTACAGAGATTTACAACTTGCCTGCCCTGGTTTCTTTTTCCTTCATAATTAAATTCTAATAAAACGGTCCTTGAGCTTGAAATTCAGAATTAAATGGGGTGGGGATCTCTTATCTCTTGCTTCTCTCTTACATCTCTTATCTCTTACCTCTCCCCATTCCCTTCCCCCCTCTCTCCACGTGGTCATGGCAGGCCTCCACCTCTCTACTCTCTGCCTCTACTACCCTCTTAACTCCCCTCCCCATGCCCTAAATAAACTCTATTCTATACTAAAAAAAAAGGGGGGTGGGGTGGGGATCTAATTGGGCCTGAACTGATTTACCTAAAGACATAAAAAAAAAAAAAAAAAAAAGGCTGGAGAGATGGCTCAGTGGTTAAGAGCACCGACTGCTCTTCCGAAGGTCATGAGTTCAAATCCCAGCAACCACATGATGGCTCACAACCATCCATAATGAGATCTGATGCCCTCTTCTGGTGTGTCTGAAGACAGCTACAGTGTACTCACATACATAAAATAAATAAATAATTCTAATAAATAAATAAATAAATATTAAAAAAAAGATTTATTAAAAAAAAAAATCGAGTCAGGCAGTGGTGGCGCACACCTTTAATCCCAGCACTTGGGAGGCAGAGGTAAGTGGGTCTCTGAGTTTGAGGCCAGCTTGGCCTTACAGAGCTAGTTCCAGGACAGCCAGAGGTACATAGAGAAACCCTGTCTCTAAAAACAAAAACAAACAACAAAAGAAACGAAATGGAGGAATAATTATCTCCCCTTCACAAACTTGTGTACAGATATGTGCTGAGCCTGCCAGCTCTTCTGAGTTTTAACTCAAAAAGTATAACTTTACCATTTCCTCCCTCCTCTCATTTGAATGCCAGCCAAACCTCTCAGCAGGCATGGTTGCCTTTACACTCTGAGCTTTGGTTTTTGGAAGACTCCTCCCCTGCCTTCTACTGTGTGCTGACCGTCCTTGCTAACCCAAACTCAAACCTTTTCTCCCCTTCTCCAAGCCACCAAGATTCACAGCTTGCCTGCCCGGTTGTTTTTCTCCCAGATGCTCATAAAATCGTAAAACAGTCCTTCTGAACTTCCTTCAGAGTCTGTCTCTAAGGCCCATTTAACAGTGAGACTCAGAGCTCAGACTGAAACCCCAGTTCCCCCATAATTCCAGAAGCCACCAACAACAGCAACAACATCAAAAAAAGGAAATGGGGGGGGGGGGTGTTATACTCGACCTGAGGATGAACTTCAGGGATTCAAAATTTATTTGGGTGGGCTGGGGGTACAGCTTGGTGATACAGTGCTTGCACAGATTATTTGCCAGGCCCTGGGTTTCACGCCCAGCAACCTCTCAAAACCAAAACAGTGAGACAAAAACAAACACTAGCCCCGCCCACCCCCTTCTCACCAGCTGTGGATCAGAAAGAACCCAGTTTTGATCAGATCTTTAATTTGAAACCAAAAAAACCAAAGGAACAGGGTTCTCAGATGAGATATGCAGGAAACACAGACAACAAAACCACTCCGGAAGCTGGGGCCTCCAAAGTGCTGAGTACTTAGTCCTACAAGGGAGCTCTTGCTTCTCTGAAACCAACCTCCCCGTGGACGGGGACCTTGTCTGTGTGTCTAGGAAGGAAGAGGACCTGACTTCCTCCTTTGGATGAGTCAGCACAAAATGGAGATCCAGAGAAAGGATGGGAGGAGCCATTCACCACACCCAGTGTCCAAGAACTCAGGAAATCTGTCCTTGCCTCAGGCGGCCTGCAACCAGTCAGTCCATTTGATCACATGATCATTTACATAATGGCAGCACCTGTTTGCATCTGGTGGGAGACATTTTTTAATCCAATACAACTTGTGACTTGGTGAGTGGTATGCACATAGAGATCAGCAGGCCCAAGAAACAGAAGTCACCCAGGCTTGGAGACGAGCCTGGGTCTCTTCCACCATGTGCATCCCAGGGATGGAGCTCAAGTCATTAGTTGTGACAGCAAACATCTTAAGCTACTGAGCCAGCTCACTGGTCATGAACTCTTTAATAATGCCCAACTCTGCTCCATTAAAGACAGAGAGGGAGGGAGGATTTCTCAAAGGCAGCACTCTCAGAGTAACTAATTACTGTAAGTCTGAATTTTTTTTTTTTTTTTCTGGTATTTTTTGAGACAGGGTTTCTCTGTGTAGCCCTGGCTGTCCTGGAACTCACTCTGTAGACCAGGCTAGCCTCGAACTCAGAAATCCACCTGCCTCTGCCTCCCAAGTGCTGGGATTAAAGGCCTGCGCCACCACCACCGCCCGCAAATCTGAAATTCTTGATTCAAAATTTAAGAATGTCCCGGCGGGCTGGAGAGATGGCTCAGCCGTTAAAGGCTAGGCTCACAACCAAAAATATAAGAATGTCCCGGCAAAGCTGGGTATAGCCAAACATGCCAGTAATCCCAGCTTTTGGAAGGCACAGGTAGGAGGGTCAGGAGTTCAAGGTCATTCTTAGTTACAAAGGGAGATGACCCTGGCTATATTTAAGAAAAAGGGAGGTTGGCAGGTCGGAGGATATGTGTTTCTATAAGCATACATGTGGCCACAGAAAAAGAATTTGAAAAGCTCCCCGTATATACTGTACCATACTCTCTCTCCAGTGGAAATGAACACCCTAGTCATTTGTGTGTGGACAGAGTCCATCTGCAGCTGCTACTTCCTTATGTGGGCTGGGTGTTTACTCAGCTATAAGACACTGAAACAATGGTACCACTTGCCTATGATCCCAGCACTGCGAGGGGGAGAGTGAAGGAGATTCAGAGTTCAAGATCATGTCCAGCTACAGAGTGAGTTTGAGGACAGCCTGGTCACCTGAGAGGTCAGCTTGGGAACTTTGAGATATTCCACCAGGGTCCCCTGCCCCCCTCGGAGCCGCGGAAGAAACAGGTTAGAAAGCACGTAGGCTGGAAGGGAGGGGCTGATTAAGCCCCTGCTATCTCATTCCCTAAAGACCAGTCAGTTTAGAAGTCACGCTGTTCTGCCAATAACATTGTGCCTAATGGCGGCTGCTCTAAAATCCTATATAAGGTCCCTGAACAGGCTCCACGAGGTCGCTGTCTGTCTTGGTATGTAGAGCGACCTCAGCATGCTGATGAATCAATACGCTTCTCTTGCATTTTGCATCAATCTCCGACTCCATGTGTTCACTCGGAGGGTCTGGGGTAAGTTAAGACTCCCCAGAGTCTTACACACCCTGCCTCAAAAAACAATGCCCCAAGAAAGGAGGAAGAGAAACTATGTCATTTGGACATAAAGGGAGAAAGAAAAAAATATAGTGTACATTTTCTCTTATTTGCAGAATCTAGAGTTTTACACACACACACACACACACACACACACACACACACACACACACCCCAAAACAAAAGGAAGACTACTACTGGGATGGAAAGGGAGACCAGCAAGGTAGGTGAGGGAGGGCAGCCGAGCTGGTATGTAGAGAAGACACAGTGATACATACTGATGGGAGGGTGGACTCAGTTGGCAAAGCACTTGCCACGGACCTCGGGGGTGGGGGTGGGAGTTGACCTCCAGCACACAGGAAAGCTGGGTTAGGAAGCAAACATCGTAACCCCAGCACTGGGCAGGTGTAGACAGGTGGATTCCTGGAAACTGCTGGGCCAGCCAGTCTAACTTAATAGGTGAGCTGAATTTTCAGTGAGATCCTGCCTCAAAAAATAGGCTGGAAGAAGACATTGCCCTCTGGCCTACATGCGGGAGCACCTACAACCTCCCCCCCCCCCAACACACACAAACGCATACAAATAAGCACACCCAAAAAAGAAAATATGGGAAACCCTATTATTTTGTAAACTAACAACAATAACAGCAAATTCTAAGAAAAAAATATTGAAGGTCATCCTTGGTTAGGAAACATCTCAAAAGGAGAGCGAGCGAGGGAGAGAGAGAGAGAACACAAGAACAAAGGTTCAGACATCAGTGAAGCTAAAATCTGAAAATATGTAAATATATAAGCATTATATATCTTTATATGCATGTATATTCATATGTGTGTATTTGCTTCAGTTTTCAGAATTCACATCCATGTTGAAATGGAATGGCAAATTGTTCATTTTCCAGAACTGGAATAAAATACATTTATGGCAAAAGGGGAAAAGACAGCATGCTTGGCACATACTGTCTTTAGACGACGTCCTGTCTTTTCCTGTGTCCTCTCAAGTCATGAGAGGAGATTGGTGTAGGGGCTGAGGTCAGATGGGTTTCCAACCTGAGTCTTGGTCACATGCAAGCCATAGTCACTTTCTTGAGCGTTTAAAGGGCTGCAGGCCTGTCACTGGGTCCTGTGGTAATTGTAGGGTAGCGGGGAGAAAGAGGCAGAGGCAGCAGGCTGTGCATAGCCATGTGTTTTATTGGATCTGGTGTCTTTCTTATTTTACAAAATAGGTAGAAGAGCCCAAAATGCAAAGCAGTCAACAATGTCTGATGGGAGGGGGAGGGGCCCTTCACCTCAGACCCTGGCTGACTGGGAAGGGGCACTGAACGAGAGACAAGCAGGTTTATTAATAAGGAGCAGCAGCATGGCACGGTGCTGACAATAGGTTGGACCTGGATCCTATGGTCCCTGCCCTCTAGGTGAGCTCAGGAGCGTCTCTGGGTAGACTAAGGAGAGGGAGAGGGGACCCTAGGGGATCCCAGGGCATTGTGGGGAGCCGGGCAAAGACTCTAAGGGATGCCCCCACACTGGGTTCAGATGGAGTGCCCTCTTTTTCTTCCTAGTCCCCTAAGGCAGCCACTAGGAAGAGTGGTAAAACTTAAGTTCAGGAAATCCCTGACTCACTCCATGCCTCTACTTCTAGATAGGGGTCATGGAGAATCAAACAGCTGTCATCAGAATAGCTGACAGCCAGAGGGTGGGTGGACTTTGACAGGCCTCATCCAGGACACCGCTCACCCATCTCCCTGGCCACCACTCCCACCATACAAGCAAGGAGGAGGGAGAGGATTCAGGGATGAACCAGAATCTGGATCCCAGGCTCTCCTAAGACACTGAGAAGCGTATGGTGAATTTCTGGGACATTGCTAAGGACATAAGGCCTTCTGGAAAATCTGGAAACTCATGTTCTGCCCACCCAGGGCAGGCCCATGGAACCTGGCAGTGACAATCTACCTGGGCTCTCAGAGTCTGCCCAGGCTTTCTGGTCCTCACTCCAGCCAATTCCTAGGACCTAACTACTGACTCAGGGCCAAGATTTTTTCTGCTTTCTTGTCCCCCCTCCCACAGGGCCCTCAAAGGCTAAGCTGAAAAGTCAGCCCGGGACATGGACAAAGCATGTTCTCTGAGAAGGGAGTCTTAGAGGAAAATCTATGAGATTAGGGTAGGGAAAGCACCATAGCAGGAGACATTCTGTCTAATGTGGTTTCTAGAGTGGGGCGGGGAGGCGGAGAACCACTCAGTCCCCACACCAGGGGTGTCCTCAGCATTGGGTATCAGTCGAGAAGGGGGTGAGAGCTGTTGGGGGTTGGGAATCTGTGCACCCCCCCCCCCCAGATATATTCTGCCTACTCTTGCCACTTAGCTCAGGGATCTGGACTACTGAAGCCCCAGGATATTGAATCCCTATAGCCCCCCAGGGTACAGATAGGGTGAGGACAGACCTGGGGAGAGAAGGCAAGGTTCGCCTGGACTAAGGTTACAGCGTGGTCACCCCAAGACACACTAATCCCTCTCCCTGGGGAGCTAGATGACATCATCAAAGAGTTGCATGGACCTCATGATGTTCTCATCCTGTGGTCATGGCACGAGGGAGGCAGGTAGAGAGAGAGAGAGAAAAAACCTTGTCAGAGACACAGAGAAAGACATTTAATCAAAGATAGGGACATTCAGGAGTTAAGAAGGAGGCTACCTAGGGGGGATCTGAGGTGGAGAAGGGGTAAATCTGCCCTGGTCATGAAAGAAAAGGATTGAGGGATGGGGGGGGGGGGTGATGTGAAGTTGAGAGGAGCCTTTTCCTGTTCCACAGATTTAGGTCTAGAGTTCAGAACAGGGATATGTAGAGAATGGAGCCATACCTGCTGACAAGATTCAATGAATTCCTCGATGGTCACCACACCATCCTTGTTTCTGTCCATTTTCTGTAAGAAGGTGGTCAGGCAGGGGAATGAGGGGGGCAATGGGAGAGAGATACTTAGGTGATTAATAAGTGCCTTCTTGGCCCTGGTGTCCTTCCCTCCACCCCAGGGCCACCAGCCTACCCAGACCCAGGCACCTGGAAGAAGCTCTCCACGTGTTCTCTTGGGGCCTCCTCCCGGAGGGCAGGGTAGGTGTACTTGCCCATCATGTCATAGATAGACTTCATAATGTCAAGCATTTCCTGTTAAGCCAAATGAGATTTCTCCTAAGAGCCTCCAGCCTTCAAATTTAAAGGCCTAGGGCCAAGGACAGACCTCACCCCTTACTGTGGACACCTAGGATGCGTTGTTCTGTATCAGATCCCTTTGTAGGTTACCACCAAGCACCCCACCCACCGCCCTCTTGCCCTTCAGTGGCCCTGCACCTCCTTTGTGATACAGCCATCCTTGTTGAGGTCATATAAGTTGAAGGCCCAGTTCAGCCTATCATCTATGGTTCCCCGAAGAATCACCGACAAACCGGCCACAAAGTCCTGGAAAGGGGGCGGAAGGAACTTTGCCAACCCATTCTTTCAGTTTGGCATGGGAATCTTGGTCCCCAGAAGCCCAGGGAAACAGGTTTGTTTGACCCATCTCTCCTAGCTCACCTCAAAACTGACAGAGCCATCATGGTTGGTGTCAAAGGCATTGAAGAGAAAAGTGGCATAGTTGCTGGCGTCTGTGGATGAGTGCGGGACACGAACTTGGTCTTCAGGCAGGTGTCCTCACTTCCCTTCAGCTTTCCCAGCCCTCAGTTTCTCACACTCCCAGCCCTCCAGAACCCTCTTCCCACCTCAGCCTAGGGATGGGCAGCTGTCGCCCCTTGGGTGGCTGACTCCTCACCTCCTTGGGGAAAGAACTGAGAATAAATCTGTTTGAAGTTCTCCTCGTTGACAATTCCACTGGGGCATTCCTGGGCAGGGACAACCAGACTGAGCAGACACACAAACCCCACTCCCTTCCCCCTCACCACCCTCAGAGAGACTCCCAGAAGGAAGAAAAGCCATCTTGCCTCTGTGGAACTTACCACAGAATTCTGGCAAGCAAACGTCTTCCCCGTGTACAAATAAACACGAACTAATCCATCACAAGCCTCGCTTGCCAACCCCAGTGCCCCGAACCTCAGGCTAGAAGTTGGGTCTACAGGTCCCATCTTCAAAGCAGCCAGGCCTTATTTCCCGGTACTTGCCGGTCAGTTAGGCCTGTCGGATCCAGCCCTTGCCCAGTTGGCTACATCCTCCACTCACGTTCTTGAAGCCTCGGTACAGGACCTGCAACTCTCTGCGCGTGAACTTGGTTTGCTCCTGGAGCTGCTCCAGACCCTCAGGCCGGTGACACACGGTGGATAGCTCAAACTCATCCTCCACGCTGTCTGCGGGGAGTGGTAGGGGGAATAGCTTTGCCTCAGGTCAGGCCCCTGAGATCACTTGGGCAATCTTCAGAGTAATCCATCCCGCGCGCCCTCCCGCCTCCTCCCGCCTTCTCCCTGTCCCATCTTCCACATCCGAGAGACCAGTTTGCCAGACTCAGAGCTGAGAACGTCGAAGGAAAAAAAGCCACTGGTCAGCTTCGAGGTCAGTTGGGGCTAAAGCTATTCCTGGCTCCAGACTCAGCATTGGTCCCTGGCCTTTACTGGGGGACAGCCCCTTGTTGCATCTTCTCAGTAAGGGGATAGAATGGGGCTCAGGCACTCCAGAAGGTCAGATACTTTCTTGAATCAGCTTAGAGCTGCTCAACCCCAACTCTGGAGGGCCCACACCCAACCCGATCCCAATCAAACCCCACCCATCCCAGCCATGCCCGAGCCATGCCCCGCCCAGCTCCAGCCAATCATCATTCAGACCCCAATTCCAACTCCACCCTCAGTCCCACCCTAGCTCCCAACGTCCATCCCCCCAGGCAAGTACCCCCATCCCGCCCCAACCAGGAGAGTAAGTCACCTGGGTCCAGCGGGCGGGGTCTGTGGGGGCGGAGGGAGGCTGGGGCAGCTAATGCTGAAGGGAGCGAATTGTCACCAAGAAGGCGGCAGAAGACCAGGCCAATTGCAGACACTCTCCTGGCCCCACACTCACAGGAAATCTCACAGACTTGAGTGTTTCAACACACGAACCCCAGAGCCACAACAAAGACACATCACAGTGTACACACACATTCATGATGAAATGGACTCCCCATAAACAGTCCCTTTCTTTTTCCAAATTAACTCTCCGTGGTGGCACCATCCGAGTGACTTGTGCTCAAATAGCTACTAGGCCTTTATGGCTTACAAAATTCAGTATGCTTTTAAAAGGTGGGCAAGGCTCATCGGAAGAAATGGAACCTATAGACAAAAGGAGGCCACTACTCAGTGGGGGGGCCACTTAATCAGGCGAGCACAGAAAAACTTCAGTGTCCTGACATTTGGGAAGGTGGGCTTCATGGACTACATCCATCACCTGTTAAGGCACAGGTAACATACATTCCAAGGTCTAAAACAGTAGGGAGGCCACAGAACTGCAGCAAACCTCACCAGCTAAGCCAACCCATCCCAGCCACAGCCGGCCATGCTTATGAGGGCTCAGGCTGTAGTTCTACCACACTAGCCCTGGCTCACCATTTTGTAGGCTAGGAATGCTCACAAGCACTCACGATCTGTCTCTACATTCCAGTTTGAAGCTACACCCTTCACATTCTGATCCAGCCAGTTCCTACCCCAATTCCCATCACGCACGCACGAACGTGCACGCGCACACGCACGCACACCCCACCCCTAGAAGCATAGGAGAGGCACTTGCTTTCACTGACTGAGGGCAGGGCTTGGGGCCCGCAGCACGGCAGCAGCTTGAGGAAACGCTGCTTCAGGGCTTTTTTACTGGGCCCTGGAGGGTGGCCTGGGAAGAGAGAAGACCCCAGGAAGGCACATTAACTCCCACAGCCCCTCGGCTCTGTTTGCCTGTCTGCTCCCCCACCGATCACAAATCAACGCTGGCTGGGGTGGGGACAGAAATGAGTGGGGGCTGTGTAGCCAGGCAGGATAGCTGGGGCCAGGTTGCCTATTGGGTCTCATAGGCATGGAAAGTCAACCCGGGCCAGGCTTGGTCACAGTCACACTGTATAGAGAGAAATGGCAGGCAAAAGTGAGGCAGCCTCAGAATCTGCTAACTGCTAACTGAAGTAATATCTAAGGGATTGTCGGAATAGGGATCTCTCTCTCTCTTTTGCACACATGCGCGCACTCGTGCCTGCACACACACACACACACACACACACACACACACACACACATACACACAAGCATGTTGCATAGCAATAATTTAGAATGGCAAGTGACACAGAGAAGACAATAACACTTGATGGCCTAAGCATGTTCCAAACACAAACAAAGTTTTACCCAATACTATAATATACACAAATAGGACCAAAGTAAAACATGATCACACATACGGAGAGCCGTATAGACCATCTCATGTACAGTATGATCAAACCACATAAAATATACAAGGACCCTTAGGCATCATAACGCTATGTATGAAGGATCTCAAGACATAATAACAAAAGTTATTATGACATATCCAAGACATTCTAACCTAGATCTCTGTGAAGGTTAATATCTATTGTTAACTTGGCTGGATTTAGAACCATCCAGAAAGCCAGGCATCGGGGCAGTGGTGGCACACGCCTTTAATCCCAGCACTTGGGAGGCAGAGGCAGGTGGATTTCTGAGTTCGAGGCCAGCCTGGTCTACAGAGTGAGTCCCAAGACAGCCAGGGCTACACAGAGAAACTCTGTCTTGAAAAAAAAAAAAAAAAAAAAAAAAAAGCCGGGCAGTGGGGGCGCACGCCTTTAATCCTAGCACTCAGGAGGCAGAGGCAGGCGGACTTCTGAGTTCAAGGCCAGCCTGGTCTACAAAGTGAGTTCCAGGACAGCCAAGGTTCTACAGAGAAACCCTGTCTTGAAAAACCAAAAAAAGGGGCTGGAGAGATGGCTCAGTGGTTAAGAGCACTGACTGCTCTTCCAGAGGTCCTGAGTTCAAGTCCCAGCAACCACATGGTGGCTCACAACCATCTGTAATGGGATCTGATGCCCTCTTCTGGTGTGTCTGAAGAGAGCAATGGTGTCATATACATAAAATAAATAAATAAGTCTTTAAAAAAAAAAAAAAAAAAAGAATCTCCTAGGAGACATACCTCTGGACATTTGACTGAAGAGGAAAGACCCACCTGAATGTGAGAGGCAACGTCCCATGGGCTGGGGTCCATGTCATATGAACAAAAAGGGGACAAAAGAGATGGTGGGCTGAGTACCAGTAATGTGTGTTTTCTGACTGTGACAGCTTACTGTAACCTCACTACTGCACCTTCCTGACGTGATGAAAGACACCTACAACTGTCTGCTGGTCATTTCATCACAGTAAGAAGTAACTAACACAGAAAACTGGTTCCAAGAGTAAGGTTGTTACCACAAACCTGAGTGGTTTGTAGGCCTTGAGAACCAGTTTCTGAGAGAAACAGAGTCTGAAGCCATGGGATAGAGAAGGCCTAAAACACTCTAAGTAGGGCTTACTGGGTCATTTTAGTGAGACTGTGGCAGACAAGCATGCCAACAGAAATGCAGACAGTGTATCACAACCTAGCTCAGTGGAGGAGTACTTATCCTTGAGAAGACAGTACATGAACCTCTGAAGCTGAAACCTAAGCTTCACTGGAGCCCTCAGGGTGTTAGAGATGACAGAGCCGTGGGAAACTACCAAGGAAAGCTGCAGGTACTACACACAGGAGGTCCAGGAGACACACTATGTGTGCTATAAGTAACAGTGACAAGAGACTACCCAAAACTTGCCCAGGTGATGCCACCAAGACCCCCAATACCAAACGTAGCAGAACTTACTGTTTGCCTAGCTGGGCTTAATTAAGTCTTGCTTTGGTCTAGCCTGTGCTTGGCCTGCCCTTCTCATCCCTCTTTTAAAATGACCATTCTGTACCATTGCATATTGGGATCTCATTACTCCTGTTTACTTTACTGGGCCTTGCAGTTAAGAGATTGCCCTGAGTCTCAAAAGAGACTTTGAGATTTTGAACAAATTTAGAACTGTTAAGATTCTGGGAAATCAGCACTCGGGAGGCAGAGGCAGGCGGATTTCTGAGTTCAAGGCCAGCCTGGTCTACAGAGTGAGTTCCAGGACAGCCAGGGCTACACAAAGAAACCCTGTCTCGAAAAACCAAAAAAAAAAAAAAAAAAAAAAGGAAAGCGAGAATAGGCTCCTGAAGGGTGACCTCTGACCTTTCACATCATGGCATGTGTATACATGCAGAAACTAAAAAAAAAAAAAAAATGTGTATGTGTGTGTGTGTGTGTGTGTGTGTGTGTGTGTGCGCGCGCGCACACGTACACACGCGTTCTCATACAGATGAACTAAACACATTTGCATTATGAGGTAACCACAAGCCTTTGAAGACCAGGGATAGAAAAGTTGACAAAGAATAGGCTTGTGATGGCTGGGTTTAGAATCACCTAAGAGGACTCACCTCTATGTGTGTCTGTGATAGTTTGAATGAGAATGGTCCCCAGAGGCTACTATATTTGAATACTGGGCCCCCAGTTAGTGGAACTGTTTGGGAAGGATTAGGAAGTGTGGCCATGTTGGAGGAAGTGTGTCACTGGGGGTGGGCTTGGAGGTTTCAAAAGCCCACATTAGGCCTAGTTTCTGTCTCTGTCTCTCTGTCTCTTTCTGTGTCTGTCTCTCTTTGTCTCTCTCTGTGTCTGTCTCTGTCTGTCTCTGTCTCTCTCTGTGTCTGTCTCTGTCTGTCTGTCTGTCTCTCTCTCCCTCTGCCTGTGGATCAGGATGTAATGTTCTCACCTACTCTCCAGCCCCATGCCTGTCTGCTTCCCACTAAGACGATCATGGACTGACCCTCTAAAATGGCAAGCAAGCCCCCAATGAAATGCTTTCTCTTCACATGGTGTCTCCTCACAGCACAGGATGTTTCTAAATTGCTTTAACTGAGGAGAAAATCCCCACCATGAGTGCGGGGCAGCAGAATCACACGGGCTAGGAGCACAAACTGAATAAAAAAAATAGGAGAGACTGAGCTGAGCATCAGCATTTAGTTCTCTGTTTTCTGACGGGGGACATAATGCGAACCGCTGCTCCAGGGTCCTGTGGCTACAGCTAAAGGCAGCTCACCATCCTGCCTTCCCCACTATGGTGGATGATACATTAAAACTATGAGCCAAATAAACCCTTCTTCTCTTGCGTTCCTTTGTCATGTATTTTGCCACAGCAATAAGAAAAGTAATGAATACAGTCACCACGTGCATGGCACTCACACGCCTCTGACTGTCCTTCATCCACAAAGGCCTAATGTTGTCCTGGCACATGCACTGGCACACACACCCGTGCCTCTTGAAACCCCCAACTCCACAGCACCCTCAATATTCCTTCAGAGGAACAAGGTTCCTTGTTCCTGAGTCCTTCACTGTACGACCAGCTCTTTGAAGGTGACATAGCAAACTTTTACACAGTGACAGGTCTTAGGAAGCTGGATGTGATAGTTCATGCCTATAATTCTAGCACTTGTGAATTGGAGGCAGGAGGATCGGGGGTTCAAGGCTAGCCCCACTGACTGTGTCCTTTTCATTTCTACATGTGTCCCTCACTGCAGCTGAACCCTGGGAGACCCCAACACTATTACATGTATCTCTCAGCTGCGCTCACCCTACTACTGCAGATCCGCTGGAGGTGGTGCCCCGACTAGGGTTAATGTCATTCCTAGTGGGGCCCAGCTTCTTTCAGTTACATTCCTCTCCTGTCATAGCTCTCTACGCCACACTGTCCTCCCAAGCCATAGGACCAGCCCTTGCTCCAAGGGGGTGACTGCATAAGGTTACAGTCTTCTCCCTCCGACCCAGCCCATCTCACCCAAGGAGTTACTGAAAGGTAGGGGGAGGCGATAAGCCAGGCAGGGATCGATGCTGGCCTGGCCCTTGGCCCAGGCCTCCATTAGCCTGGGCTTTGGTTTCCTGAAGCCGGATTATATATACCCAGGGCCTCTGGTGGTGGTGTTAGTCACCCAGGTGGTGGGTGGCTCTCCTGGTCCCCCACCTTCCTTGCTCCCCCCACCCCCCGTGTCACCTGCTTGTATGCTCCTAAGCCTCATGTGTTTCCTCCTGAATATTCTGTGATAATGGGGTTTTCCAGATGGCTACTTGCTCACCACCACAGTCTAATGAGAAGCTCAGCCCAGCTCCTTGGTTGGTCTTGGTCTCTTTGTTTCTACCTCAAGAACAGTAGCGAGAGGATGGAGGATGCTCTTATTGAGCCCCAGAACAGGCAATCCCTAGACCTTCCTCTTGTCTCTGGCTTCCTACCAGTTCTGCCAGGTGTCTATCTTATAGCTTCCTCACCCCCTTCACTTGCCTGTCATGGTTCTTGCCTGTCTCTAATATCACTGGGTGACAGTGTGCCACAGTTACAAGATTCTTTGTTGTTGTTTTTCAAGACAGGGTTTCTCTGTGTAGCCCTGGCTGTCCTGGAACTCACTCTGTAGACCAGGCTGGCCTCAAACTCAGAAATCCACCTGCCTCTGCCTCCCAAGTGCTGGGATTAAGGCGTGCGCCACCACTGCCCAGCTATAAGATTCTTGCTGTGAAGAAGGGGAGGCCGAAACCCCTGGCAGGTAGAGTGTGTGTGGTCCCCTGTGCACTGGCAATACTACCCTCCTAGCTGACACAGGACAGGACAGATGGAAGCCCTAGAGACCATTCATTGCTTACTTCAAGGAGTTTGGGAGGTGAAGGGCTTTAGATATCCAGGCTAAGACCTGATCCAGTCTAGATCCCAAGCCTGGACAGAGCCACAGACATCTTGGTCACAATGCTCCCGCTCTTGTGTCCCCGAACCTACTCCCGCCTTATGCCTCAGTCTGGGGCTATATATCCTCTGGGAAATTGGGAACAGTCACACATTCAACCTATACCCAAAGAGGCTGAGCGACATGTCCTGCCCAGCCCGGGGACAGCAGCATCCACTGTCTCACCAAGCCACATTCTTGTCACTCCGACATACACAGTCATGTCTCTGTCACATACACAAGCTTACATACGTTGTCTCCTCTTACACAAGAACACAGAGGGACACCCCATGTTTCACACATGAATTTACGCCCCACCCTTACTGAAACTGTCAGTACCCAGATCTGGAGTCACACATCCTGAGAGTCACTGTGGGACCCTAGCTCCAAAAGGGACTTAGCCTACTGTGCTCTCTGGTTTCCTTCTTTACACTAGACACTGCATGCCAGATGGCTCTTCTTGCCCAGGTTCTTCTCTCTCTCTCTTCCCCTCCCCCTGCCTCCCAGATGCCAACCTCTCTTCCCTTTGCCATCTCCCATGAGTCCTGTTCCCAGCATTCCCACTTGTCAACTTTCCTAGCCGCCTCTCACTCACCTGAGCACTCTGCACCCGGGCATGAAGATAGCACAACCCAGTCCCCAAACTGTAACTCAGATATGCCCAGCTACCTGGGTTACCTTCCAAGGAGACAGGCTCAAAGAGGCCAAACTGTTCCAGAACCTTGACAAAAAGAACCAGGACCACGAGGACAGCCACCATTTCCAGCCCTTCCAGGGTCATGGCAGTACTGGGGCATGGCCCCCACCTACTGATGCTCAGACAGGACACACCGCTCCACACCACTTCCCCCTCAGACTCCCCCGCTTGAGTAAGGCTGAGTAAGACTGCCCCGCAGTCTCGCTCCCTGTCTCCTGCCCTGGGTCTCCTCCCTTCCCCTCTCTCCCCGCCTCTGCCCCACACACCTCCCAGCCACAGCCTCCGCCTTTTTCTTCAGACTACCTCAGCCTTTGGACCAGCACTTCCTCCACAGGATCTTTTGGTGTGAGGGAATGGGCTTAGGAGAGTGACCTGCTCCTGTTGTGGAGAGCTTCCCCAAGGCACTCTGTGACACAGGGAGGGGACAGTGAGAACAGTTGAGCTTTACTGTGAACTGTACCCGGGTAAGTAATAGATAATTAAGAATACATTGTGAGTTCTTGGTGTTTTGCGGTGTGTATGTCCCCTCTTATGTGTGTGATTGTGTGTGATTGTGTGTGTGTCACAGAGGTGTATTTGGGAGGATGATTGGCTTGGGTGTCTATGGAATATGTGTGTCAATGTGTGTGGGGATTTCTGAGTGTGTGGGGTGAGGTGTGTGTTTTAGGAGGCTTCTGGGCTGGGACTGAAGTTGGGTAAGCAAGCATGTGCTGCAGTGAGACAATGGGTCTCTGGTTACTTTAATAGATTGATAGAGAATTGTGTGAGAACACAGGGCGACGAGAAGGCGAATGACCTCTCCTGTCAGAAGGACACTATCAGCATCGATTGCGGTTGTCATGGAGATAATGAGGCGGGAAGCACTCTCTTCCCACAGGCCACAGGCAGTGAAACTGAGGCCCCAAGGAAGGGAGGATTAGGTCTCACCACACCACGGAAGCAGGAAAAAGGCCACTGGCCAGTCTATGACCCTCCGGGAAGAGAACCTACTGAGGCTGCCTCTGGGACCCAGACAACTAAAGCTCCTGAGGGAAGGTGGGGGAGCTGTGTTTTCCTCTTCTTCAGGCTAGAGACTCATCCTGATATGCCAAAGCCTGGTCCCTCCTTGGGGAGGAGCCCAGGATAGGAGGGAACTGTGAACCCCATGGCATCATCTCCCAACCCCTTGAAGCATTTCTGAAGTCTCTCCCTTCCTGGTGTGGGGCAGTGAGTAGGGGTGGAGAGGCTTTCAGAGCCTGTAAACCACAAGACAAGGGTCCTCTGAGTTAACTCCATTACCATGGCCTTGCAAGTGAGCACTCATTTCTACATCATAGCTTACCGATGCTATCAAATGGAGCTTTCCCTATAAATCTTTGAAGGCATTCCCCAAGCCAGAACCAGAGTAGGTTTATGCCCAATGTCAGTGCCTCCATTTCAAGCCAGTCTGACTCTGAGCCTATCCTCTGTGGCTCCCTTTTTGAAAAGCTCCCATTTTTGTGGGGGTAGCCCTTGCAAGGCTACCTGCAGCTCCAGGGTTATTGGGTCTCAGCTGGGCGGGAACCAGTTCCTTTGCTCCAGTTGAAGGTTCAACTGCACTTCTGCAAAGCTACCACTGGGGGTCAGTGTCTACCTCATAACCTATTTGTCTTAGTCAGGGTTTCTATTCCTGCACAAACTTCATGACCAAGATGCAAATTGGGGAGGAAAGGGTTTATTCGGCTTACACTTCCATGCTGCTGTTCATCACCAAAGGAAGTCAGGACTGGAACTCAAGCAGGTCAAGGAGCAGGAGCTGATGCAGAGGCCATGGAGGAATGCTGCTTACTGGCTTGCTTCCCCTGGCTTGCTCAGCTTGCTTTCTTATAGAGCCCAAGACTACCAGCCCACAGATGGTACCACTCACAAGGGGCCCTCCCCCCTTGATCACTAATTGAGAAAATGCCTTACAGCTGGATCTCATGGAGGCATTTTCTCACCTGAAGCTCCTTTCTCTGTGATAACTCCAGCCTGTGTCAAGTTGACACACAAACCAGCCAGGACACTCTCTCAGCCCTGAAGGTTGGGGGGAGATGGCTGTGCATGCTGTGCCTCAGCGCTCTGTTGCTCTCTGTTGCCCGTCTCCCCGATGTTGGTGGCAAGGAAGGAGTCGAGTCAATTCACAAGTTGGCTGCAGTTTCTCATACCTTAGAAGTTACTACTTCACAGATGAAAACATCCCAGGAGCACACTCCACCCCTGGCCTGTGATGCCCCTTTACCCTCAAGAGAGCCCTCCATTTCAGCCACGGTTGCATGGGTGGTTCTACCTGATGAACATAGACTCTATGCCTATGAGGCCTTCCCTTTTCCCCACCGTAGAATCTAGAGGTCTCACCCTCCTTTCCAGGCAGCGGAACTCTCTTTCCTTTGACAGCCTTCAGCCCTCCGCTGACTACCCCAGTCCTTGAGCTGGGTGGCAGCATATTCCTGTAATCCCAGCATTCCTGCAAGTGGCTGTAGGAGGACTAGGCATTCAAGGACAGCCTTGGCTACACAGTCGCTTCACACCAATCTGTGCTACTTGAGATCATGAGGGTTTTGTTTTGTTTTGTTTTGTTTTGTTAAATCCTGTTGAATCCACAAAATGCAGCACCTAACTCAATAATGTTAATAGCAGAAACAGAAGAAAAGAGAGGTGGTATCAGAAGCTAAAACGCCAGATTCCCCCAAATTCAAATCACAGTTTGTGACTTGTACTCGGCTGGTGAACCCCTGACCCCCTTTATTTCACATTTAAAAAGTCTTATTTGACTGGGCATAGTGGCTCATCCTTTAGTCCCAGCATTTGGGTGGCAGAGGCAAGCAAATCTCTTGAGTTTAAGGCAGCCTGGTCTAGAGTGAGTTCCAGGACAGCCAAGGCTTCACAGAGAAACCCTGTCTCAAGAACCAAAACCAAACCAAATCGAAAAAAAGAAAAAAACAGTATTGTTTGGGGGAAGAGTTCAAGGAACTGTCACAGCATGCGTGTGGAGTCAGAAGACAACTTGTAGGAGTCTCTCTTACCTCTAGGGTCCCAGGGCTGCCTTTGCTGGCTGAGCCATTGATGAGTGGTATGTATGTATGTATGTATGTATGTATGTATGTATGTATGTATGTATTTTTCTTTTTCTCTTTCTTTCTTCTTTTTGAGACAGGGTTTCTCTAGAACTCACTCTGTAGACCAGGCTAGCCTGAAACTCCAAGATCCTCCTGCCTCTGCCTGCTGAGAGCTGGGATTAAAGGCGTGCGGCCACCACCGCCTGGTACCTTGATGAGTTCTTAACATGTATGTGTATGTGTTTCAGCTTCTTGCCTTACAAAGCTTTTGGTGGCAGCGAATGAACTAGAACATGAACACTGGACAGTCTGTGAGTACTGAAGAAGCACTGCCCTGTGACCGACAGAGCACTCCTCCTGGAGTCCCACAGCACGCAGTAGCTCACGTCACAAACCGTTCAGATTTCCTTCTGTGATTGGTTTTTGTTTTTTTTTTTTTTTCCTGTTTTCCCCCAGACAGGGTCTCCCCTTTTAGACTTATTTTATGTGTATACGTTTTTTCCGAATGTATATATGGGCACCACGTATGCATGTGGTCTGGAGCTGGAGTTGCAGATGACTGTCTCCATGATGCAGGGAACCAAATCTAGGTCCTTTGCAAGAAATAACTGCTCTTAACTGCTGAGCCATTTCTCTAAACTAAGTCGGGGTCTTAACATAGCCTAGCCTGGCCCCAAATGTAAATAGCTTCTAGAAAGGCCTTGAATCCCAGACCTTCCTGCCTCTGCCTCCAAAGTGCTGGGATTACCGGTGTGGTCCACCAAACTGAGCAGCATTTCCATTCTGACGGCTTCTCATGACAACCCCCTCATGACAACCCCTTCAAGTCTACAGCAGCTAGCACTGTGCACCGTGTGCTGGCGAGGTAAAGAAGGGTCAGGGTGACTTTAGGCACTTGACTGAGAAGAGTTAACTTGGAGACTGGGCCAGATCTCAATGTACCCTCAACTAGATTCTAAGCACTGGGATGGTAAAGATGCTAAAAACTGGGCTGGAGAGATGGCTCAGCGGTTAAGAGCACTGACTGCTCTTCGAAAGGTCCTGAGTTCAATCCCCAGCAACCACATGGCGGCTCACAACCATCTGTAATGGGATCCGATACACTCGTCTAGTGTGTGTCTGAAGACAGCTGCAGTGTACTCATATACATAAAATAAATAACTCTTAAAAAGAAATTACATCCATTAAAAAAAAAAAAAAAAAAAAAAGCTGGGCAGTGGTGGCGCATGCCTTTAATCCCAGCACTTGGGAGGCAGAGGCAGGTGGATTTCTGAGTTCAAGGCCATCCTGGTCTACAGAGTGAGTTCCAGGACAGCCAGGGCTACACAGAGAAACCTTGTCTCGAAAAACTGAAAAAAACAAAAACAAAAAACAAAAAAAACCCCCCAAAATAAAAAAAAGCTAAAAACCAACCAACCAACTAACCAACCAACTGACCAACCAATCACAACAATAACAAAAAACTCCACTGGACCAAGCAGACATGGTGGCACACACCTGTGGTGCCAGCGCTGGAAAGACTGAGGCAGGAGGATCTCTCAAGTTCCAGGCCAGCCTGGGCCACCCAGAAGGAAACCTACTAAAAACATAGCAAAGCAACGTACACAAATTGATCCCAAGGTGGAACAAGATGAAGGGGATCCAAACTCAAGCCCAACTTTCATTGAGGGGGGAGATAGCCCCCACCGAGAAAAGCTCATTCAAAATTGTTCTGTTGTATGGCTACTATATGACAAACTGTCCTAGGCAGGCCACTAAGAGAGTTATATTGCAAATGTCTTCTAGTTGGGAGGTCAGGGGAAATCCAACCTAAGTTGGTATCACGGTACAGGGGATCAAACCCAGGGCCTTGTTTGTATGTGCAAGACAATAGTTTTACCACTGAGCGGCTGGAGAGAAGACTCAGTAGCTAACAGCACATACTGCTGCTGTTCTGGAAGACCTGGGTTCAGTTCCCACACCCAACATATCTCCGTCTCCTGTAAAGCTAGCTGCAGGAGACCTGGTGTCCTCTTCTGGCCTCTGAGGGCATCTGCACAAACATTATATACAGACATATGTATTTTTAAAAAAGTAGTTCTACTATTGAGCTACATCCCTAACCTTTGCGGTGTTTGTTTAGTTTTTAAAGCCATATCCTCAGTCCAGGGTCTTGCTATGTAGCTCAGGATAGCCAGGTTCTTCTGCCTGCACCTCCTGGGTGCGGGAAGCACATGTGCTACTGTGTCTATCTTGAAGCTAACCATACTTGCCTGTAACACCAGCACACTCACAAGGCTGAAGCATGCAGGTCTTGGAGTTTAAGGCCAGCTTCTACTACATAGCTAATTCCAGGCTACCCAGCCATGGCTATATAATGAGAATCCATCTTAAAAAAAAAAATGCTGGCTCAAACATCAACGGTCCACCTTAACAAAAGGATCAGCATTTGGTAAGCACACTAGTTATCAGTATGTATTATTTTATGTTACCTCCATGATAAACCTGAGAGGAACTGCTATTCATGAAGTGACTTTTCCCAAGAATATTCTGGTAAAGAGTGACTTTGGCCATAGCCTGCCACCTGCCAGCTCTCTCAGTCACCTCTCCAACAGTCTTGGTAGTGTCAAGAAGACAGTTTATGTTGAGAGAGCTAAGGGTGACAAAATTTAAAAGGGCTAGATTCTTTTTTTTTTTTTTGGTTTTTTTCGAGACAGGGTTTCTCTGTGTAGCCCTGGCTGTCCTGGAACTCACTTTGTAGACCAGGCTGGCCTCGAACTCAGAAATCCGCCTGCCTCTGCCTCCAGTGCTGGGATTAAAGGCGTGCGCCACCACCACCAGGCCACAAAGGTCTGGATTCTATGAATGCTAAACAGACTACCTGGATTGAAAGAGACACCATCTTTAATTTAAAAAAAAAAAAAAAAAAAAAAAAAAGGGCATCATAGCAATTCGTCCTGTGGTCTGCTGCTGGGGAGACGTGCAGACTGACAACCCTGCGTCCATGTGTCCTGTCCATGTGTCCTTCCTGCTCTCAGAGACCTTGATCCAGCCTCACAGTGACTCCTAACTCTAAATCCACCAAGCATCTCGGGAAGTAAGAGATGGGACTTTTCTCTAGAGTCTCTCTTCCTCCTACAAAAACTTTTCAAGTCGTAAGAGCCCAACAAGAGACTGATACAGACTTGACTTGGCTGTTCCTCGAGCTTTAATCACCCAGTTTGCAGTGCCTGGGGATCAGACTCTGGGTCTATCACCTGTGAGGCAAACACATGACCTGTGAGCTGAGCTTATAGAGGTCAAACCAGGAGGTGGTGGTACATACACTGGGGAGGCAGAGGCAGGAGAATGTGAGTTCGAGGCCAGCCTGGTCTACAGAGTGAGTTCTAGGACAACCAGGGCTATACAGAGAAACCCTGTCAGTCTCTAAAAACCCAAACCCAAACCAACCAACCAAACAGAAGAACTCACAGAAGTCCACATGCCTCTGCGTCCTGGATGCGGGGGCTAAAGGCCAGCTCCTGTTCACTCTGCCTGAATTTTATTTTTTAGGACGGGCTCTCACTGTGCATCCGTAGCCTGAATTACCGAGTACGCATCATGTGCTTCAGGTTGGCCTCAAACTCATGACATTCCTCAGCCGTGACACTCAGACTTTTTTCTTTTGAAGACAGGGTCTTTATGGGTTGTTCTCTCTCTCTCTCTCTCTCTCTCTCTCTCTCTCTCTCTCTCTCTCTCTCTCTTAGTTTTTTTGAGACATGGTTTCTCTGTTTAGCAGCCTTGGCTGTCCTGAAACTCACTCTGTCTCAGAGATCTGCCTGGCTTTGCCTTCCCCCAAGTTCTAGGATTAAAGGCATGTGCCACCGCGCCTGTCTAAAAGATAAGGTCTTTTTATGTAGCCTTGGCTGGCTTGATACTTAATATGTGACCTAAGACAGTTTCGAGCTCCCAGCAATCTTCTAGCCTCGGTCTTTGAGTGCTAAGATCACGGGTATGTGAGGCCAGACTGTCTATAATGATGTTTGTTTGGGTTGGTACTGGGGATTGAACTGAGGGCCATGCACATTTGAGGTGATCACTCTATGACTGAGCCATACAGCCATCTCCAGAGGGAAATCTTGATGGAATCACTTTAGGCAAAGTGAGAACTCAAGACTCAACTGTTAGGGCACTGGGCTGGTCCTTCCCAGACATCTCACATCTCACCACAGTGATACTGCTAGCATTCGGTCATTTACTATCCACAGTTCAAGTCTGGAAAAATACTGTCTTGTGGAGGAACCCACACCCTAAGCCACCTGCTCTCTATTGTCACTCCGTCAGCAAAGACCCCAAAGCCCTTGTCTCAGCCCCCAGACCATTCCATCCCCAGCTAATCAAAAGGATACTGCAGCCCCCAGCTGCATCAGGTGATTAATGACCTCCCTAGGCGTTGGGGCTATTTTGGGTCCTGGAAGTCACGCCTGCAATGATTGAGAGCTGGCACCGCCTGGCTCCAGCCATCTGTCACTGGAGACAAGCCCAAGCAGGGGGCTTGAGGGGAAACACACTTCCCAAGAGACTTGTAAGCATGGCTCTCACTCAGCCCCAACATTCCTTCTGAAGGCACATGGTATGAAGCAGCCGCAGGCCCTGAATGTACTTCAGGGGGCTCAGGTGGAACCCCCATGTAATGAGGCAGAGAACTACAGATCCCAGAATGCCATGGGGCCAGGTTGTTTCAGTTTCTTTGAAGCCAGATGAGGGGAGAATTCTAGGTTCTGTGGGCCCAGGTAGCCCTAAGGGAATCTAAGTGGAGGTGAGTGCCAACCTCAACAGCATCATATGGAACCCACAATTCACAGCACAAATCCACAAACTTCATGCCAATATACAACTTCATGAAAGCTAGTTGTCTGACTCAGGGTTCTCAAACCAAACTGCAAAGCATTATAACCCTGGCAATCCTATGTAAGTGCAATCCAGGATGCATAGCCTTGGAGACACACAACTCCATCTGTCTAGTCAGGCATGAACTCACTAGTGAGCTCAGCTTAGTCTAGCTTTTTTTTTTTTTTTTTTTTTTTTTTGGACACTGATAGGTCATTGTAAGACATCCCCAAACTCAAGTAATGCAAAACAGGGAGGGCTGTGCCTTTCCCCAGCTCAGCGGCAAGCTTCTTCCTTCCATCCCCGCGCCCTGCCCCTTTCTTGAGGATTTACCCTTCAATGAGCAGCCCTATCCAATGTTGTGAGCCATGATGCCCGAAGCTTCCTTTATCCTGATGCTCCGTGAGTGATCCTTATCCTCTCCTCTACTCTGTGAGGAACTTGTCCTCTTACCCTGATTATGTGCGAGTCCCTGCTCCCTCCGATCTCTGTGAGAAGCCCTTCTCTCCACCTCTGTAAGGCTCCAATCCCGAGCCACTCATTTTTAGAGGAGTCCTCCCTTCCCTTCCTCATACCTGGCGACAGTGACCCAGTCACCAACTGGTAGAGAGATCGAGCTGCCTGCCCCAATGGGCTCCGGCACCTGCGAGGGCAGCGGTTCATGGCTTGGCTGAGAGCACTGTGTCCAAGCTCCGCCCCCAAGGTCCCTGACTGAGGGCGGTGCCGCCCCCATTAGAGTGGGTGGTGCGAGAGGGCAAGACTGATAGGCAGAGTGTCTCAGACCCTGAGCCTTTCAGCTGCGGGTTGCTGCGGAGCACCTTGACCTGGTCATATTAAAGCACTCTGCACCCACCCGCAAAGCTCTAGAGACGGGGGTGTGGCGGAGGAGCAGGGCGTTCTCTTCTCATAGCTTTCTCTCCAAACATCTTCTGGATTTCTGGTAAGGAAAAGAGGTACACACGAATTTTGAAAGAAAAGCTGGATGAGTGAATGATGAATGACTTATTTGTTTATTTTAGATCGGGTCTTGTCTGGCACTTGCGACATGATTCAGGCTGGCCTCAAATTTGTGGCAATCCTCCTGTCTCATCTTCCCTCGTGCTGGGATTATAGATGTGAGCCACCACAGGTCTTATTTACCCTTTATCGCTCCACTTCAACCCCTCTTCCGGCTGTTTTCCCCACCCCCACTTCCCATATTAGCACAGGGACGCTACAGGGGTGAGAGGACACAGTTGTCATGGCAACTCTCCACACTTCCTGGACCAATGGGAGAAGAAGCAGGAGGAGGAGAAAGGACAGTACATCAGCTTAGCGAACCTAGTGTTCCAGACCCCTTTCAAAACTATACCTGTCTTTCGAGTCTTCTTTCTTAAAAAAAAACTCAACCATCACACGCAGGCTTCCAGCCGACTACAACAAGTAGAAGCCCCCTCAGCCATCAATCTCTGTCCAAACCACGTTCTAGGACTTATTACGATCAATAAAACCCTACGTAAATCCTTCCAGCACCTACGAACACTTCAAAGTCCTCGGAAAGGCCATAGAAGATGTATGCTCCCATTTCTTCCACTGTGTGTGTGAAGGGTAGGGGAGCGAGCCTATATTAAAAGGAGACAACTACCACCAAACACCACACCTTGTCCACTCGATCCCATTGGCAACAATGCCCACGAGGAATTAGTTTCATACACAGGGCTCTTTGGCCACACGGGGGCGCTCCACCCCCAGGAACGATACTTAAATTGCCAAAGGAACACGACTCCAGAGATTCTGGACCCAGGTCCTGGGGCATGGCCAGTCAGGACCCAACTCTCATCTCAGTTTGTACTGTTCTTTCTCGGCCTCTTTTTAGATGGGGTTGCTGCTGAGCGCTGATGCAGCCTTTCCCCGCTGAGCAGCACTGCCAAACAGTCACACTCGGCAGGTAAGATGAGAAGAATTGGGTGTGAGGGGGTGGGCACATTCTACCCTACCCCTACTAACTACCGAACTGCTTTGAGCTTGGGGTAAGACTGCGACGGTCGGGGTGTATCCAAGATGCTCCGAGTCATAACTTTAAGATCACTCTGCTGCCAGCATAATGAACCAAGATGATAGAGATAGAGCCTCTTCCCCTACCCCAAATTCAACTGAGGAATCTCGCCTGCGTAGGCAAGGGGAAGGCTAGAGCACGCTTCAGCACCGTGGACAACGACTCCACTTTGGGCTCCAATCAACGGACTCCAGTCAGGAGATAAGCCTCTCTTTACAAAAGAGAGGTCCCATGGTGCTTTTTCTACTTCTCCAGTCACGTGTAGAGCCATCTATAGCAAGGATGCAGATGACTGGAAAGCTTAAGGTTTGGGTCCAGCCTAGGCTACATAGTGAGTCCAGGGCCAGGACTATGTAGCAAAACACTATCTCACAATAAATTAATTAAAAATAAATAAATTGAGTAGCCTAGCAAGGACGAGAACATTTCACCAAAGGGGAGAATCGGGGTAGGAAGCAAACTGGCTAATAGCATGTTAATGAGGACCCCTGGACCCTTACTGCTTTCAAGGACCCTAAGTGGGCAGAGTAGAACTGGGTCCCACACGTGTGAACATTCTTCTTTCTGGGGGTCTTGACATTGCAATTAGGGTCTTCCCAAAGTCGGTAGCCAAGACTTATTCTCAAAGCACAAGATCCTGGTCCCCTTCCAGGGTTTTACCCTGACTTCATTAAGAAGGGCAAGGATTATGGTCTTCCCCACTCGCCCAGCTTTGTTTCTGTCTTAGGACAGACACCCTCCCTCCTACTCTTGGTTGGAATTCATAGGCAGACTGCACAATGATACACACAAATATGGAAATATGGAAATTCCGAAATATACAAGGTGACAGTCATTTACATAAACAGAATCTACCTACCAAGCTCAGGACTCTACACATACATAGATGCACTTGGTCTCACAGACTAAAGTGGGCCACAAAGTGACATGGGGGGGGGGGGGGAGGACAAGGGGAACCTTATTCCAGTTCATAGGCCTGTAACTTCTATCTTGGCTCTGAAGGAAAGCAAGAGGTTTAGATGAAGTTCTGTAGGATTGTTGGTGATTAAAGGACATTTGCAGGTCCAGCATGATTGGAGTAATTTTCCTGCTGGGAAGAAACTAACCCAGAACTAACAGAAGGCTCTCTACAGGGGCCAGGCTGTTTGGGTGGTGGGTCTCTCTTTGGGTCCTTGAGCTATTTGCAGGAAATGGAGGGAGCAAATGGGGGACACTAAAGACCCTTGCTAATATCAGGAAGAGAGAGAGGCAAAGAGGACAGAAATGCCAGTCTTCATAGGGCCCCCACTGCAGGCAGCATGCATGAGAACAAACAGCACCAAATGCTGAATAGCCCCACAATCACAAACACACTTTTAATGATTGCTCTTCCCAGAAGTCTTCTAAAGGGATAGAACACCACCAAGTGACACCCTGATGCACTCTGGTAGTCACATGCCATTTCATACAGAATCATTCAAAGCACATAGTTGAACATGTAACAGACATATGGTTAAAACAAACTTCACTAGTGCAGCCAGGGTTCTATGCAACCACACTCAAACATCTGGCAAGACCATAAGATCGCACTGCCTCATGCAGTCACACTCACCCTGGCTGTCACCAAAGGCACATGGCAACTAGCTGTGGGAAGTGCACGCATGCATACACAGACACACAAGAACGACAGGTGCTCACGCACGTAACCCTTCCCACTCCAGACACACTCCTAGCCCTGTGTCACACACGCCTACACCTGCTGCCTCTCTACACCTGCCCCACCTGTTCTTCCTCAGTCCCCTAGGGACCCAAAGCTTTGAATCCTAGGGTCTTGTTCCCCAGACCAGCCTGGAAGGTGCATAGGAATGGGGCAGTGTGTGTATAAGGGTCAAACAGGGTCTAGGGGGATGGAGTCCGCTCACCCTCCCAGGACCCGAGCCACCGACTCACCCGTAAGCTGGTCATAGGAGCCGTCCAGATCTCGGGATTCGGACAAACTCTCCTTTCGGCCTTGGCCCCGCATGGCCCCCGGCGCCCCGCTCCCGCCTGGGCCGTGGGAGGGGGCGCCGGGTAGCCGGGATAGGGCGCTCACACAGCGCCCCCTGGCGGCGCAGCGACCTGCTGGGGCTGGGGGCCGGGAGTAGGGGCTGGCAAGGCTTTTCTCCGGGGAGCGCTGGGTTTTAGGGCCCACCTCAGAGTCCTGGGGCAGGAGCAGGAGCCTTGGGCAGCAAGTGAGAGCGGAGCAGAAGGCAGAGTAGAGCTGAGAGCCGAGCCTGAGCCCAGCCGCCTCTCCTCCGCCCCCTCCCCGCGGCTGTCACTGCCGCCTCCCCCCTTAGGCAATGCCGGGATTGGCTCCCCCTACCCCCGCCCCCCACCCTCTGCAGATCGGAGGAGGCACCGGGTGAAGGGGTGAACTGGAAAGTGCCGGAAGGGAGAATAGCTCTCCAGCTACACCACCCACTAAATTGCGGGGCTTCGGGAAGAAGGGGCTAGAAAATCCCCACTGTGAAGAAACCCCGCCTCCAATTCTCAGGCACCTCTTTCCTTCCACTCCCCCCACCCCCAGTCAGCAAGTCCTGGACAGCGGGGCCAGAGCCTGGGGTATGTCTGAGTCCCTTGTTCCCTCTGGTCTTCATCTCAGCCTTATTTTCTCGGCTGTTCCTCCTGCCGCGTGTCGCGTGTTCCCAGCCAGCAGCCACCCTTCTCTAGCGGAATGGGGATGCGGAGCCAACCCGGCCTCTGGACACAGGCTCACAGGTGGCACTGGGTACATTTGTCTCTCTCAAGTGCCAGAAGGGGCCTCACTTTCTGAATGTCCTCTTCCCAGATCTGATGACCCCCCCCCCCCCACGCAACCGGGAAGGCAAAAGAAAGTAGTGAACTTTTTTGCCCCTTTCTCTTTTCCCACCTGCTGTTTTAGACTTTGTTTTCCAGCAGATTTGGGGGGCTTCTGAAAGGTTTGGGGGGTCTGGGTGTGATACAGAAGAGAGAAGAGATGTCTCTCTCATGAAGCCAGCCTCATTTTCTGAAGGGAGGAGCAGCACTGCACAGCACTGCACTGCACAGCAGAGCCCCCTCCACCTCATGCCTCCAGGCATGGCCTGCTGAGACCAAAGGTCTCAGCTAAAGTACCTCGACACACTGAGTCCTTTCAATCAGATTACTCTGCAAATACTTGAGTCAGTGAACTGTGGTGGGTGTTTCTGTATGAGGCTGGGACATGCAGCTGCCGTAAAAAGGCCTGTCTTTGGGAGGAACACTCCCAGAAACCTGCCGAGCTGCCAGAGGCACCAGCCAAGCTGATTTCTAAATGATGTAGACTCCAGGTTAAAGGTCTTAGGTATACATGAAGGAACCCACCAAGAGGCAGGCTTTTAGTCAGGGGAGAAAGGGAACGCTTGCTTGGGGCTGCTCATCATTGTTTCACTGGAAGAACTGGTTCCACTATAGAAAGGGCTGGCAGAAGCCCAGAAGGCACCCAAGGGACCTGCTCATAACATTATACCCTTCTTTCACCACCTGGTCTCCATCAGGACAGGAGACTCAGAGGAGGAAAGGCTTAAGGAAGGTTCCTTTAGGACACAGGACCGACACCTGCATTAAAGAGATGAAGAGGGGAAAAGACACTAACAAGACACTAACGACACACAAATCAACTTTTAATAGCTTTGATTTGTCACCAGCTCCAGCTCCAGCTGCTCTGGGGTTTATCACCATGGGAAACACTAAAAACCTCAGGTCAAGTTATCCATCTGGTGACCAGTGATTAGAGATGACCCACCCCACAATGGCTTAAGATTCTACATCTATGCATGTCAGTCTGTCGACGAATTCTCTAGAACTATCACACTTCTGCTCAATCAGAACTCTGGCTTCCAAGGAGGGCAATTATTCCAAAGAGACAGATGCTAAATAGACAGGAGCCCAGAAAGCCCCAGACCTACTGTCAGCCTCCCTCAGATCCCCACTGCACTGCTTGCTCCTGCCATCCTGGGGCTTTACAAAGCTTTAGATCGGAGAGACCTTGGAGCGACAGCTATTTCAGGGGCAGCTGTGGGGAAGGGAAACCATACAGCGGTTCCATGGAGACTATCCGATGATAGAATCAATCCACAGGCCAACTTCATGGAGGTTGGGTGTGCCCCAGGCCCAGCCAGAATGTGGCTAGACAAGATGGAGGCTCGAGGCATGGTGCTCACCTAGCCTGTCTCTATGAATGGTGCCCTACACCCAGCAGGTTCTCTCCCAGCACCAGACCACAGCAGGAACAGATTCCTCCCCAGAGGAAATTCTTAGGCAGGCTGAATGTAAACAACAGCAGGGTGAGGGGGTGGAACACGTGGAGGGGAGCTCATCTAGGCTCCCACTGGAGGGGTGGGTGGGAAGGGGATGGGGGAGCTGCTGGAAAGGGAACCAGCAAAGTAGGCACCTTGAGGGCTCCAGAAAACCTGTCAATGTTTATTTCACACACGCTCTTTTAAGACAGTTTAAAACAGACTAAAAAGGCAAGGCTAAAGTTGTGGGCCTATTGTGCTGACGAGTCAACGTGGGAAGGCAAAAGAAAGAGAACAGGTGCTCCTGGTGCCAAAACTAAAATCCAGAAAGGAGAGGTCAGACAGCAGAGCACCAGGCAGATCCAATCTCCAATTTCTCAGAGGTGTCAACTTTGAATTTAGAAGACAGAAAAAAGGTGCCAATACCTGACCTACTCTGTGCCAGAGCTGAGGTGCTAAGGACTGGGCAGACTGCAATGGGGGCAGGGGCCTTGCTCAGCTCCAGTCCAAAAGGAAACAGGATGTGGCATCAGCCAAGATCAGCCATTGGCCTTCAGAGTGTGGGCATCAGCTGAGGCCTGCTGGACCAGCACCTGAATAACCAGCAGCCAGAACGTGGAGTCTCAGTTGGAATCATGAGGCAGCACCCAGGCAATGCAGCCTGGAAACCCCACACTTTTGGCGGCCTCTGCCATTACCCTCCCATTTCTCCCCACATGAGACCATCCTGGGCTCGCCCCTGCTGTCCAAGCTCACTGAAGTACGGCCTTCACCAAGAGTCTCGGGGGTCTGTGCTTCTCTTCAACCTTGAAGGCAGTCCCTATTCCTTGTGCTCACCCTCCAGCCCAGGAGCCTCATGGGTAAGGCAGTCAGTGGCTCTCAGGCAGTGCAGTCTCAGGAGATGGTGGAGAACTCCTTCAGGAGGGCTTCCTGGCTGAGTGTGTGGAAGGCTAGGTTTCTCCGGACGTTGGTACTAATGGACCGAACCTGGTTGGGGAAGGTGGAAGGGCAGAGAAGACAGTCCATTAACAACAGCAGAGGGCAGGCCTGAGGCACCAGGCCAAGATGAAGTGTTCACTGTGTTGGCAGGTGAAAGACTTGTGAAGAAAGGCTGCGAGAGCCAAACTCCCAACTCTAGGAAGTTTTATGAAGAATTCAGCAGCCTCTGCAAGGAGGCTCGTCCATGGAAATAAGTATGAATTTTTATGAGGAACAAACCAACCACATAGGGAAAGAATGTGTATCTGCCTTGTCCTGGAGATCCAGGGAGCTTTTCCTTTAGTTTTTGCTTTGCTCTAAGAAAGTAAGTGCAATCATCAGGCAGGAAGCAAAGGAAGAAACAGAAGGACAACACCAGGCAAATCCAGCTCATTAAGGCCAGAACTTTGCTCCCCTGTGCCAGAGGTACAGCCAGAAGGAGAGGAAAGCAGAGGCAGTGCCAAGGATCCGAGAGTCAGCTCCTGCTTGAAATCCCAGCACTTGGGAGGCTGTGGCAGGAAGACCACTGCAAGTCCCAGGCCAAGCTAGGCCATATAGTGAAATACTGTATTTGAGAGATAGGCAGGCAGGCAGGCAGGCAGACAGACAGACAGACAGACTGATTCCAATTCTCCTTTACAATCTTCTCCATAAGTTAAGTCATTCTCTTATTTGTTTCTGGCACTCAGCAAATTTCCACATTGATATAAAAATCACTATTCATCTCATTAAAAACACTGTGTCTACTTTCTTATTACATGATGGCTTTCTTATTCACAACTAACTAACTCACCACAGAAAAATCCTGAGGCCTTTCATGTCAGGGCTAGAGCTGGACTCTGATAATCTGAAATCTAGCACCCTTGCCACAAACTTGGTGTGTTGTGGAGAAGCTCAGCTGAGGAGAGCCTGGGTAGTGGGTTTAGAACCTCTCTGTCCTGTCCCACTCACTACCAAGGTTTGTGTCAACCAGGAAGGCAGCATAACTACAGGAAGGCAGAGCTTTTCCTGGGGCAGCTGAGTATAGAACAGGAAAGGGACATTTGAAAGGGAGAGGCCAGCTTGAAGCCTTGCCTGGCAGAGACTGGGTGGGTGAGAAATGGGAGTGGGCACAGACAGCGAAGCCTGCGGAGCTATAGTAGGGGACTCTCAAGCCAGGAACCAGTCAGAGAGTGAGGAAGGAGCGACTGCAGAAGGAGAGGAAGGATTAACTACTCTGTTTAGTTGCTCTAAGGTCAGGAAAGGGGGTAATGCGTCATGGCTGCCACTGGTAATGCATGCCAGACCCCAGCCCAGCCCAGCCCGGCTGTAGCTGTGTAAGGTTGTCCCTGTGGCTGCAGATGAGGTTGGTAATGCTGGCTTGCGACTATCTGTCTCTCACTGCCTCATTCCAAACTGCTTTGGTAGAAAGGCTGCGTATCAACCCCTCTAGTTTTATTGATCTTTAGCAAACTGCAGACACACCCTAGAGTACAGCAGATCCCAGTGTCTAAAAACACAGCAGGGTTGGGGATGGGCAGCTCACCAGCTCTTTGAAGAAGGCGGCCTCCTTGTGTTGCTCAGAGTAGCGCTCATACTGGTCCAGGCCATCTTGTAGCTTCAGTGTGAGTGTGTCGTAGTTGGCTCGTACTACCTCTAGTACCTGAGGGAAGTCAAGGGACAAGCAGAGTCTCAGTCCTGGCAAAAATATCTTTGTAAAGCAAGGAGGAAGGATGGCAGGGGGAATTTTTCTGGTTTATGAGAGAGTGTGTGTGTGTGTGTGTGTGTGTGTGTGTGTGTGTGTGTGTGTGTTTGAGAGAGAGAGAGAGAGAGAGAGAGAGAGAGAGAGAGAGAGAGAGAGAGAGATTTCTCTGTGTAGCCCTGGAACTCACTCTGTAGACCAGGCTGGCCTTGAACTCAGAGATCCACCTGCCTCTGATTCCTGAGTGCTTGGATTAAAGGCGTGCACACCACTGCCCGGCTAAAGTCCCCCTCTCCCTTTTTTGAGATGGAGTCTCATGTGTGAAGCTGGTCTTGAATTCTTTACCCTTTGGCCCCTGCCTCCCAAGTGCTGATATTATAGGCATGCATCATCCCATCCCAGCTTCTGGGACCACTTTTGAATTTCTTCCATTCCTGCCTTTCCTGACCAGCCCAGCCTGGACACAAAGACTTGTGTACTCTGGTTATGGTCACCACTGTCCCAGTGTACTCTTAGCCTCTGCATAAGGCTTCCTCTGGTCAGACTGTCCCAGATACTGAGGAAAGCCCTTTGCCAATGTCTGACTGCTTCTCCCTTTCTGGAAACGGCATTGCTTCAGCTCTGAGATGCCCCTTAGCAGCACCTGCCACTTGTTTTCACATCTCTCAATGCCAACCCAGCATTACAGTGGGTACTAATGGGCGCAGCGTGCGCATCTTAACAATGCTCTGACTTTTGTTTTTGAGACAGGGTCTTGCTTTATAGTCTAGGCTGGACTGGAACTCACCATATGGCTCAGTTTGGTCTATAATTTTTTATCTTCCTGTCTCACCTGCTGATATCTGGGCTTATAAGTGTCTAGTACCACACTTGACCTGACTCTGTATGGGGCGAGGAGTCAAAATTCAAATGACTTTGGGAACCCTGGATATCTGAGGTAATGATAAAAAGTCTGAAAGCCAAACTTGATGTGACTTCAGTTTCTAAGATCCTGAATCAAACAAAAGCAAGGGTAGGGCAGGTGGGAGGGAAAGGCACTAGTTAGGTTAGGGGGCCGGAAAGGAGGAGGAGCAAGGAGGACGAGGACTCTCAGTCTAGTAATCTGCATGTAGGTCTGATCTGCAGGAAGACCATGACATTAAGGAACTAGGAAGTTAAGTGTGAGGGACTTGGCTCTGACAGAAGGCAAAGGGAGTCAGCCAGGGTCAGGACATATCAGTGGGATAGAGGTCAGGCTCCCCACGTGCACAAAGGTACACCTCTGGATTGTTTTCTTTTTCAGACCAAATTTGTGGTGGGCCAGATGTTACCTGGGAGCAAATGATCCTGCCTGCCAAGTTCCTGAGGCAACAGAGGAAATGGTGGTCACTGAGAGGAGAAACTGCGCTTGGGTTTCAAGGGAAGATGCAATGAGGACCGAGGCCTATCCCCGTCTTCCCTCTGAGCATCCAGGTCTCCCAGACTGCTTTGCCTGCTGGGTCCCACACTGTAGGCTGTTTGCTCTGCTTCCAGTTCCATGAGCAAGGGGACTGGTACCCAGCAACGGCAAGCACACAGGGAAACCAGTCCTCTCATGCTGAGGGTAGCATTTATGGCTGGGATGGTTGTAGCCAAGGTCTTGACTCATGCACGGCCAAAAAAAAGGGCAAAATTCCTCCAACATGGTGCCAGGCCCTAGAAACCAGGCAAAACAGAGCAATATATGCTTTCCTAAGTCCTAAAATCTGGGCAGCCTCAGCGCTGCCTATAACACCTTGGCTTAAGTCTTCCCTGAGGAGGGTCAGGTACCAAATGATAAAAATCACACTAAAACCAGCTGCTGAAAATCAGGTGCAGCTCAGGAAGATGGCTGTTCTCCAAGTGTATCCCCAGAGCCTCAGCCTTGGAAGCTTCTGGATCCCCTGGACATTCTCTTATTGCCAGGTAAGAGTAGAAGGTAAAGCTATGTGTGCTTAGAGCAAGAAAATGGCCTGTCAGTTCCTGTAGCTCTGTTGTCTCCTGCATCTCCACTGCACTTTGCTTCCATAGACATGCTTGGCTCAGGTCTGGGCTGAGTGCACTTAGTGACTCTCCACGGCTGCAGGAATATCACTTTTAAAAATGTAAACCAGGTGGCCTTGATTGATCTCAGAGAGCCACTTGCCTCCACCTCTCAAGTCCTGGGATGAAAGGCGTGCGCCACTACCGCTTGGACATTCATGTAGAATGTCACTTGAGCCTCAGCACTAGCCTGGATCATGGCAAAGGTAGAACTTGGGCAGACAGCAATCTTCCAAGCCTCCCTGTGCCTAAAGGAGCTGAGCTTTTCCATAGCATGTACCTTCCGTACTTAGCTTCTTGGCTTCTTGCAGGAGCCCCTTGTAAGCTCTTTCTCTGTGTCTTTGTGGCACAGGCCTTAGACTTGCAATCTCCTGACTCAAGAGACCTGAGTAGCTGGGATTAGAGGTCTGTGTCACCAGGCTGAGCTCAGATCCCCTCTCAAACTATTCCAGCCAAGTGTAAATCACATACCTTTAATCCTAACAGTGGGGGGAGAGAGGCAGATAGAAACCTGTGAATCTGAGGCCAATGTGTCTAGATTGAGTTCCAAGTCAGCTAGGGCTACAGAGTGAGACCCTCCCACCCCCACCAATACCACATAAACAGCCTATTCTCTAAACACAGGCCCACCTTTCTTCATACACTGTTGGGTTTGTAGGCTTCCTAGATCCATACCTACAATTTAGCCCACAGAAGCTTCAGAGTAGGAAAACGACCCACTAGCCATGTTTTCTAGGGAATATCTATGAACCACCATGACCCTGGGTAGCCAGGAAACGGGATCTGGAAAGGCTATGACAGAGTAACTGAGGCTGTTATTAAGGAGAACTATAGCTCTCTTGCTACAGGAATTCAGATAATGCTTGACATGTGAGTGCATGTGGTCTATGCACAGGAGTATTCAGGGGAGAATGCATGCTGGGGTGTGTGTGTGTGTGTGTGTGTGTGTGTACACATGTGTGTGTGTGTACACATGTGTGTGTGTAGGCCAGAAGGCGATGTCAGGCCCCTGCTCTATCACACTCGGCCTTATTTCCTTGAGAACAGAGTCTCTGAGCCTGGTGTTTCACTGGAGGCTAGTATAGTAAGCCTCTGTCTCTACCCCTCACAGCACTGGGTTACAGTGCAAACACAGCCATGCCTGGTGTTTTAAGTGGATGTATAAATTTCTAACTCTGTCACCCATGCTTGCAGAGCAAGCACTTTTACCCAGAGTCCTTCCCCCAACTGCAACAACCGACGTCTTTGCGCCTCAACCCTTCTATGAAATGTAACTTGAATTTTCCTTTCTAAAATGACCTAGGAGTAAAGGCTTTGAGTACCACAAGCTTACCGCACTTGATGGAGACACTGGCATCCCAAATGGCTACACAGCCCCCGACACTCCTGGGTCTCAAGAGCAACGGCCTTCGCAGGCCAAGAGGTGCCCGTCTGAAGCGTCGCATGCTCTGCCGGGTGGATTGGCCAGGCATTGGAAGTACCTATTTTTAAATTTTCCCAAAGGTACTATAGGCCTAAATGATTCTTTATCACAAAGGAATGTTTAGATTCCAGTAGAAGATGAGACAGACAAATGGCCTCAGTTTTTAAGACCTTATGCCCACTTTGGTTTAAACCACCACCTCAAAGAAGGAAAAGAAAGCAACTGGGCATCTGTTTCTCGGGTCTGGAGACAATGGCAGGAGAAAACAGCAAGTAATTAAGAACAAGGACTTTAAAGTCACAGGTCTGAATTTTGGTTCCACATTCAGCACTGATTAACTATATAAGTTTACTGTGAGTTTCAGGTCTTTTAGCCTCAGCTTTTATAAACTATAAAGGGGTGTAAAACTACCTGCCTCATCAAGCTGATGGGGCATGACAGGAGACAGTGACTTTTCAGGATCTGGCACACAGTAAATAGTTACTAATTATATAAAGAGAGCTTTCTGGACAGGAGGGTTTTGGATGTTCTTGCTGTCCCCAGATAACCCTAACCATAACGCAGGAGAAAGGCCTTGCTAATCCTCATTCAGCTGGCAGGTTCTCTGTTAAGGACACCAGACTCTCCTATGCAATGTCAATGCAGGGCACAGAATGCCTAGAACCCAGGGCTGCAGCATTAAACCTTGATGGTGCAAGGGGACCCGAGTTAGAAGAAAGGACAATTGAGGAGACAGGCCCAGAGAAGCCTGGCTTTTCACAGCACAGGTAGGTTGTGGGTTTGGCTTGGTTCTGTTGTTTTACTCTTTAAAGCAAGGTCTTTGACTTGCTTTGTAGACCAGGCTGGCCTTAAACTCACAGAGATCTACCTACCTCTGCCTCCCTAGTGCTGGAACTAAAGGCCTGTGCCACCACGCCTGGCTTCTAAAGCAAGGCCTTTGAAACAAGAAATTACTCTAGCCTATCACAGTGAACAAGAATCACCAGGTTAGCTGCAAGTTACTTCCAATGGCTGACCTTTGAGCTGATTCTGGTAAGAGAAAGCAAATGCCAATTCTTTTCCCAGAATTCACATTTACAGTTCCAAATTCAGGACAAATTATGGCTGATCATTGAAAAGATGTTCACCCTGGCTGCTGGGTCTCCCTGCTCATGAGTACTGAAAAAAAGTTTCAGTCAAAAGTATAGCCGGCGCCGGGCAGTGGTGGCGCACGCCTTTAATCCCAGCACTTGGGAGGCAGAGGCAGGCTGATTTCTGAGTTTGAGGCCAGCCTGGTCTACAGAGTGAGTTCTAGGACAGCCAGGGCTACACAGAGAAACCCTGTCTCGAAAAAAAAAAAAAAGTATTTCGGAGGGCAGTACTGCAGTTAAGAGCAGAAGATGAAGGGCCAGAGAACTGGCTCAGTGGGTAAAGGTACCAGTCACTAAGCTCGATGATCTGAATTCGATCCCCAGAACCTACTAAATAGGAGAGAAGTAACTCCTGAAAGCTTTCTTCTGATTTCCACAAGTGCGCTATGCCATTTGCATGCCAGTTTTCTTGTTTCCTGTTTTGTTTTTGAGACATCTCTGGCCTGGAACCACGCTGGCCTTAAACTCACAAAATGTGCCCACCAGCTGGACTTAAAAGTGTGCATTGCTACACCCCGTGCAGTTTTCTTACCACATGGGTAAGGGTACTTTTGTCAGATTGCGCTAATTCTGGTGACCACACTGGCGATGAATATATGGTACCAACCACCATGTTTGAGGCAGAAGTGCTCAGTAACTGCTCTATTCCTACTGTTACTTTTTTACCTGCTCGAACCTATCATTATTTTAGGGCCTGAAGTTCCCTTCCACTCCTATCATAAACAAGCCCCTCCTACGCTTCTGATCTCTGGAAGACACCTATATTTTACAGGTTTCCCAAAGAGATATTTGCTGGCAGGCCCCTCCTGGAGAAACAAACATGCGATCACTACCATTAATTTCTTTATTCAAAACTGCCATATTAGTGGGCGCTTCACTCTGAACAGAGTCAGTGTGACTTTGTGTATTTCTCACACTGCCAAACAGAGTTCAAAGAACAGTAAACACTCAACAAGCTTGTGGAATTAATTTAGTAACACAGGCTCAACTAAAAAGGTAAGGAATCTCTTGTTAGGGTCACATGGTACGATCAGAATTAGCCCTGCTGATCTACCACTCAGCACTGTTCTCAGCACTCTGATAGGCTTCTGAAACCTTCAAGCCAAGTCCTGCCAATAAGAAAACTGGGGACTCAAATACACGTGAAGCTAATCAGGGTCAGGTGTGAAACAATGAATGTACCCTAGGTTGAGATGTTGCTACACAATTCTTTGAGACAGGGTTTCAAATAGCCTCAAACTCCCCATGTGACTGAGGCTGTCTTTGAACTCCTGAGTCTTTGCCTTCCGAGTACTGAGATTACAGCCATGTATCCCTACGCCTGACTTCACAGGCAGGGGGAATAAAGGGGCTTAAGGTTTCTTCTCTTTCAAACAAAAGTTTACATCGTGTGTATGTGTGTGTGTGTGTGTGTTCACTTGCCATGACATGTTGAGATCAGAGGGTAATTTGTTTGAGTCCATTTTCTTCCACCATGTGATTCCTACGGCCTAAACTCAGGTCTTTAGCCTTAGTAGCAAGTGTCTTTACCCCAACCACTGACCACTGAGTGTCAAGATCTCTCTTGATCGCCATTTCTTCCACTGTTTGCTACTGTGATAGTTAATTCAGAATGCCACATTCTAGCATGACAGGACCCTTAAGACAGCAGCCTCAGGAAAGGCTACTGACTTGGACAAGTCGGCCCTGCACTGACAGCTGCAGCTCCCACAAGGGCCAACCAGAAAGGCAGATTTTCGTATACAAAGTATAGGGGGACAACGGAAAGAACAGGACGGTCCCTTTATCCCACATATGTACAAACTATAAGTTTCTTAGAAATCAGACTCACCCTATTCTGAAATGTACCGAGGTGTGTTCTAATTAGTGACAATTTTCACAGCATAACTTCAACTCAAATGTGCAGTGTACTCATTAGAAGCTATGCCAACAAGCTAAGCAGACACACGTGGATCTTTGAGCAGCCAGGTTTAAATACTTGCTGAGCTATTTTTAGCACTTGTTTATATAGAACAACTAAAAGATTTGCACCTCAAAGGACAAGAACAAACAAGGAGATTCATGAGTTCCAGGTCTAAATAGTACCCAGAGGACACTGTGCTGCCACCCCCCTCTCCCTCAACAGTGTGAATGTGGAGGTGTTTGTGGGTCCCTTAGAGCAGGAGATGCCAGCAGTCATGCATCCCCGAGATGGGACTGGAAAGTAAATGCCAGTCCTCTCCAAGAGCAGAGAGCACTCTTAACCAGAGAGCTCGCCAGCTCAATCTGAACAGGTTTTTAAAGATGGGTTTCTCTGTGTAGCACTGGCTGTCCTAGAACTTGCTTTGTAGACCAGGCTGGCCTCAAACTCACAGACAGTCTCCTGTCTCTGCTTCCCAAGTGCTGGGACTAAAGGTGTGGCCACCACGCTCAGCTCCCATCCTTACATTTTTTTCTTCTCTTTTAAAAAAATTATTTTCTTTTTTTATGTGTGTTAGTTTTTGGACTGAACTATGTAACATGTGTGTGCAGTACCCTTGGAGACCAGAAGAGGGCAGTGACTCTCCTAGGACTAGAATTACCGATAGTTGTGAGCCACCAAGTGGGTGCTGGGAATTGAACCTATTCCTCTGTAAAAGCAGCCAGTGCTTTTAACCACTGAGTCATTTCTCTACTCCCCCATTTTTTTTATTACATGTGTGTGTGTGTGTGTGTGTGTGGGTAGGGTGATGGGCATGAATGTGTCTAGGCCTAAGAGTGGAGGTCAGAGGACAACTTGCAGAGCTGGCACTCTCCTTTCATCATGTGGATTCCAGAGATGGAACAGGCTGTTAGGCTTGACTGTAAGCACCTTTACCTACTGAGCCATCTTGCCGATCCTATGCCTCTGTTATGGGGATGCTATGTCATGTCACTCTATGCCATGTCCTCATGAATGTGGCCTAAAACAGTCACAGGATCAAACAGATGGTTGAAAGGACAGAACAGAAATCTAAGAGCTTCATGTTTCAACTCTCTTCCAGACAGACAGACAGACACAGACGCGCATGTGCACACACACACACACACACACACACACAGAGAAAATGTAAAAATAAAAATTCATGCTGCATGTACATAGGTTAGGTAGACAAGAGGGATGGGTCCTCCAGGTGAACAGTTCTCAGAGTGCACAGGATACAGAGATTTCTGAATTTTGACCAATCACAACTGAGTATTATTTACCCAGACTTCAAAATCAGTGCCAGGTAGTGGTGGGGCATGCTTTTATTCCCAGCACTCAGGAGGCAGAAGCCGGCAGATCTCTGAATTCAAGGCCAGCCTGGTCTACAGAGGTAGTCCAGGACAGCCAGGGCTACAAACATAAACAAACAAACAAACAAACAAATAAATCCTTTCTAAAAAAACCAAAACAAAAACAAACAAATCAGTATCAGGCAGGTTATCCTCTTAACAGAAACACTACCATACGAAGGAAGGCCGCTCCTAAGTCTACCTATCTGAAGGTGAAGAGAAGAGTCAAATGGATCAGAGTGCTCTACAAATAACTTATGTCTTCTTGGATAAAGTCTAACACTGTTTAAGAAAACCAACAAGACTGCTTAGATACCTCTGAAGGTAAAGGTGCTTGCCACCAAACCTGACAACCTGAGTTTGATCCCTGGGATTTACATGTTGGAAGAGAATCAACTCCCTCAAGTTGTTCCAACCTTCACACATAGGCTCACCCCAAATAAACACATGTTAAAGGAAAAACAGCAGGCACTAAGTGTCAAATTCCATGATGAGGGAATCAACTCACCATGAGACATAACAGCCCTGCATGTGTGTGTAGATAGTGACAGAGCTTCCAAACTCTGAAAGAGGCAAATCTGACAGACTGGAGGAAGAGAACAAGGGATCTGCAGTTACAGCTGCAGGCTCCATCACTGCCCTTAGGAACTGACAGGACAAGCAGACAAGACCCAGCGTCAACAGTAAGACTACCAACCTACTTCACCTAAAGGGTATTTATAGAAAAACTCTACTCAAGTGTAGCAGAATACATTCTCAAGTGCACACAGAACATTCAACAAGACAGACCATATGCTACACCATAAGCCAAATCTCAATGCATGAAAAGAACTGGAATCACACCAAACATATATTTTGACCACCAGGGAATTAAATAAGGAGTTAATAACAAATATATCTAGAAAAGCCACAAATAATCAAAATAAGATGACATATTTCTAAATGTCATAAAAAAAAGAGAGAAAATATTTTCAGCTGAGTAAAAATGAAAACAGAATTTATGGAATGCTAACCACAGGAAAACTTAGGCTATTCAATTTCTGTATTAGAAGACAGCCAGGCAGTGGTGGCACATGCTTTTAATCCCAGCACTCTGGAGGCAGAGGGAGGCAGATCTCTGTGAGTTTGAGGCCAGCCTGGTCTATAGAGTGAGTTTCAGGACAGTGAGGGTAGAGAGAAACTCTGTCTTAAACAAACAAAAAAAGGAAATAAAACATGATCTAAACCAATCACCTGTTTTTAAGTTATAGAAAGAAAAGCAACTTAAACCAAAGTGAAGAGGAGGAAGTAAGATAACCTTATAAACTAATCAAGACAAAACAAAAAAATCAATGAGACTAAAAGCAGATTTATTGAAATGATTAATAAAATTGATAAACTTCTAGACAGGCTGGTGAGGAACCAATGGAAAAAGGTATGCTTTACCCACATCATGAACGAGAGGGGGATTGCATTTAACTCCTACAGCATATCAAAGCAAGAAGAATATGGCAACCAACTGTCAGTAAGTTCAATAACCTATATGAATAACTTTCTTTTTCTTTTTCTTTTCTTTTTTTTCCTTTTTTTTTTCGAGACAGGTTTCTCTGTAGCCCTGGCTGTCCTGGAACTCACTCTGTAGACCAGGCTGGTCTCGAACTCAGAAATCCACCTGCCTCTGCCTCCCGAGTGCTGGGATTAAAGGCGTGCGCCACCACTGCCTGGCATGAACAACTTTCTTAAATAAACGTGTGTGTCACATGCTTATTAGCAGGAGAATCAACATCTTCCTCACCTACACAGGAGTTCCAGGCCATCCTGGGGTACATGAGACCCTGGCTGAGAAATTAATAAAACTTCTACAAACATAAAGTAAAAAATAAAATAAAATAAAACAAAACAACAACAACAACAAAAAACAAAAGCAAAACAAAACAACAATAACAACAAAAAACAAAAACAAACCCTGGGCTGGGGAGGATGGCTCAGCAGGAAGAGGTGCTTGCTTCTATGCCTGATACATGGAAAAAGAGAACTAAGTCAGGCCAGTTTTCATGATGTTAAATTTCAAACCTGAGGGGTGAGGTGCCTATTTAACATATTACAGTGGACCAGTGGCCAGGTTCTCCAGCATCCCTCAGTTCCTACCTATTCAGGATATGGCTGGCATATCCCACTCGCTACACTCACTCTTTCCCTCCAACTCTCCAACCCAGGGGTTGGGCTGCCCTCCCCTCAGAAGTTCTTCCCTATATAATCCAGCCATTTGGTTACCTGCCACTTTTGTACTTTCGGCATCCTGGATGCTGCATCTGGTTCCCCTCTCTAACATCTCCCTTTCCTCTTCCCTATCTCCTCACATGGCTCAGGGTCATGACCACTCTGGACTCTCCCAGATACGTCTGCTTCTCTCCCTTTTACTCCACATGGACTAGAAGTTCTGGGCAGAGCAGTGAGAAAAGAGAAAGAAACTAAATGCATACAAATTTTAAAGAAAGGAGCAAAAAAGCATGTAACACTGTATTATTCATATACAGCATGACTGAGGGCCCGAGAATTTTAAAGACTTTAAAAAATAGAACAAATGACAGGCATGGCGGCTTATTCCTGTGGTCCCAGCAATTGAGAGACTGAAGCAGGAGGACAGTATCAAGTTCAGGGCCAGCATGAGACCTTTGCAATCAACAAAATAAACAAAGAGGAAATAATATGAGTTCATCCATATTACACAAAAAATTTAGACATGGTGGCAAACACCTGTAATCTCAGCACTCAGAAGACTGGAGCAAGAAGACCGGGACACATATTCAGAACCCTGTTCAGAAATTAGATACGTATCATATGTAAATCCCTCCTGCAGGGGTGGGCAGATAGTTCAGTTAAAAGCGCGAGCATGTTGGGCAGTGGTGGCGCACACCTTTAATCCTAGCCCTTGAGATGCAGAGGAGGCAGATCTCTGTGAGTTCGAGGCCAGCCTGACCTACAGAGTGAGTTCCAGAACAGCCAAGGTTGCACAACACAATGAGACTCTGTCTCAAGAAACAAAAACAAAGAAAGTGAAATTGAAAATACCACTTATATAACATAAGTGTAAGATTATCATGGGAGAAACAGAAATAGGTGAAAATAAAATAGAAAGTAGGTGGAAAACAGTACACTAAAAAGTATAAAACACTGATGGAAAATCTTAAAAGATGTCAAGAGATACACTCATAGACTTGAAGACAGTATTATCATTATTAAATGCTGAGTGCTGAACATTAAGCCTAAGTCCCTGTGGATGCTAAGCACATGCTCTACCATTGAGATACATCTCAAAAACACATTAAGGTATCAGTTCTTTCTAAAAGTTTCTAGAGTTAAAACAATTTCAATCAAAGCCCAAGTAGCTTTATTTTCTTTAACAAAAAGTCATTTTTTTGCTTTATATGTGAATTCAAAGGATTCAGAATATTAAGATCAATTTTTAGAAAGAGTAAGTATATAAGACTTCCATTATTCTACTTTAGAAACCTACTACAGTCCCACAACAATGAAGACAGTGTGGCTGTGTTGTAGAGGGATGACTCAGCGGGTAAGAGCACTTACTTGCTCTTTCAGAGAGTTTGATTCTCAGCATCCAGGGGGTAACTAAAAACCATGTGTAATTCCACTTCCAAAGGTTCTTCTGACCTCCCTCCATGAGCACTGCACACATGTGGTGCACATATACACATATACATGCATGCAAGCAAAATGCTCGCATGTACAAAAATAAATACACCTTAAAAAAAGACACTGTGGCCAGGTATTAGATATATAAACCAACAGAACAGAACTGACTTCTGAATGGACCTGCACATGCCTGGTCAACAGACTCTATAACAAACAAGGGCACTTAAATTAACTGTCTACTATTCACTTGTTTGTCATTTTGTTTTCAAACTAGGCTTCATGAAAGAGTGGCCTCAAACTTCCTCTATAGTCCACGCTGGCCCTGATGTCCTGATCCTCCTGTCTCTATCTTCTAAGTGCTAGGATTACCAGTGTGTGGTACCACACCAGGTTTGTAGAACGCTGGGGATCAACTCCATGGCTTTGAGTATGCTTGGCAGGCATTCTGCCATCTGAACTAGATTTTTACCCCTCAAGGTATTTAAATGGGGGAAAGATCAGTTGTTAAAAGAGACAGCAATAGAAGCTTGAGTATTTGCAGGGAAATGGATATTTACTTTTTCTACACAATAAACACACACTCCTTGAAATAATCACAGATCTAAATGTAAAAGCATGAATTTATCTGAATTATAACACTTTTTTTTTTTTTTTTTGGTTTTTTTGAGACAGGGTTTCTCTGTATAGCCCTGGCTGTCCTGGAACTCACTCTGTAGACCAGGCTGGCCTCAAACTCAGAAATCCGCCTGCCTCTGCCTCCCAAGTGCTGGGATTAAAGGCATGCGCCACCACTGCCCAGCGAATTATAACATTTTTACATGAGGGCTGGCAAAATGGCTGAGAGGGCCGCTTGTCATCAAGTGTGAATGCCCGACTTCAATCCCTGGGGCCCATATAGTGGAAAGACAGAACTCCTACAAGTTTTTCTCTGACCTTCACACACAAGCAACCCTTCCCACCTACAATAAGCCACTCTGGAGCAGGCTAGCTTCAGAGATCTGCCTGCCTTTGCCTCCTAAGTGATGGGATGCTGAAGTACCTAAGGCCCTACACTTAAAATGATTGACTGACAACCCTGTGTGGATAGAGCAATGGCCCTTAACAAAGGAAAAATTACAGTCACATGAGCAGTCACCCTGGCGGGGTAAAACTAGGTGGGAGGATACAGAATGGGAAAAGAAGAACCCACAAAGTAGCAAATACTAGCTACAAGTGGCACCACAATGTGGGGCTTGAAAGTTAAGTATAACAGTGGAAAACTTGATTTCAGCTGCAGAAGAAACAGCAGGGGATGAACTTTTTTTTTCAAGAGGCCAGCAAAAAGTTTATTGTTGCTGCTATCACTGCTTTGCTCCAAGAAGGGATTTTCTGTTTGTTTTTTCCTTTTCTTCTTTGCATATTTTGCTTCAAAAAAGTTTGAAAGACTGATTAAGCAGTTAGAAAAATTGTGAGTGGAAATGGAGGAGCCTAAGAAACAAAAGTTGGATGAAATGGGAAAACAAAGGGGGTCACTTTATTCTCTCTTTTCTGAAAGGGTTGCAGAGTTGGCTGCACAACTGGAGAGGTTGTGGTGGAGATGGAAGCTCCTGGGAGGCAGGAGCACAAGAGAGAACAAAAAGGCTCGGTCCCATGGATAAGCAAGAGAGTAGGTGTTTCACCCAGGAGGACAGAGTGAAAGAAACTGTACTGGAGGGTGGTTGGGTCAGAGAGAAGCTGAAACAGCAGGAAGTCAATCTAATGAAACAGCTAATTCTGAGTGAAAGGGTTAATGTCAAACCAACCACACCACCAGAGTGGGAGGGTGGGAGGCCCAGGGTTATGATGTCACCATCAACTTTCCCACTATCGTACAGCATATGCCTGCTAATCAAGATAGAATGACATCCTTTGGAAATGATAGAGCTAAGTCATTTTAAAGAGGTTATGATTTCATATGAGATGCATTCGTCTTATCTGAAACAAATTCTAAATAACTGGGCTACTCAAAATAGAACTACTCCCCAAGACTGGCAAGGACTGGTCACAGTTGTATCAGACTGTGTAACGCGGGTCCACAGTTACAGTGGTGGAGGGAAGAATACTGGACAGTGAGACAGTGCTGGGGAATGGGCACAGTAAAGACCCGTGGCTGGGTGAAGGGCGGTGGTGCTCTAACACAAGAACAGACTCTATTTGATGGTGCTACTACAGAACAATGCTGCACTGTGACTTTAAGAGCTTGGAAAAAAGTCTGCCTCTTTACAAAGGTTATACAAGGCTCTGGAGAAGGCTTCACTGATTTTTTACAATGATTAATCTCATCTGTGAACAAAGCTGCAAGACAGGTGTTGGTAGATACCCTGGATTATGAACATGCCAATACCAAATGTAAAAGGTTATTATTAGACCATGAAAAGTGTGAACAGTGCTGACAGATGAATGGAAAGGGATACGACTGACACTGGTTCCAGTGTAGACCGTGTTAAGGTATACCATGCTAATATAATAGGTCAAGGTATAGCTCGAGGTCCCTGATACCAAAGTGCCTGGTGCTTCAATTGCAGGAAATATGGTCATCTGCAAAGAGACTGTGACCAAACCATTAACTGAAAGAAATACAGTACTTCACCCTAGAAAGGTGGATAAGCTGTTTTTAGGTTCACTGGTTTTCCTAAATCTCAAACAGAAAGAACACCTAGGCTTTCCTCGGTGTGTAAGTGATGTGGAAAAGGCCGAACTGGATTCAGGAATGCAGATCCAAAAGATTCAAGGTAATTTCTTACTGTCAGGAAATTGCCTTGGGGGCCTGGCTCAGGGCCCAGAGCAAAAATTACTAGCCATTTTAGTCAAGGAGTAACATGCTACAAAGAAGAAAAATTAAAAAAAAAACAAAAAACAAAAAAACCCAAAAACCAACGCCCCCCCCAAAACAAAAAAAAGAAAAAAACCAAAATCCAGACATAGAATCAATAGCGCTGTGTTTACTTTTCTGAATGTTAATGAGAAAGGAACAACAGCATCAAGAGACACTGGGCTACAGAAAAAAACTGTGGAAATAATAAATCAGCCTATATACTGTAAGGATGTGTTAACATTAGAATGGAAGCCAGCAAAAGTTTTGTGCTGGGGACACAGATTTGCTTATATATCCACAGGAAATGAAAAGCTGTGGATACCATTAAAACTGATAAAGGTCAGAACTGATCAGGAGCGATCTCCTGGAAACCTTGCCCACTGTCCTTAAAAGTGCTTAGTTCAACTTGGGAGGCAGAGGCAGGTGGATTTCTGAGTTCAAGGCCAGCCTGGTCTACAGAGTGAATTCAAGGACAGCCAGGGCTACACAGAGAAACCCTGTCTCAAAAAACCAAAAAAAAAAAAAAAAAAAGTGCTTAGTTCATTGAAAATATCTGTTTATAATTTGCCACCACACACAGCATAACTAATGGCTTAACAGGGAGGAAATATAGTGATAATTCTGGAAATTTGTTGTTTTTTTTTTTTAAAAATCCACAGAAATATTTTAAGAATATGTTTTAATCCCAGGTGTGGGGTGTGGGGCTGTTTCAGACTGTGCAATAGCTGACTATGATTTGCCTTGTGCTCTAGCAGAGGTGTGGTTTTGCCAGCTGCAGAGGTTCTGCAATTGTGTGATATTTGAAATTCTGAGAACTTTTCAGAGCGTATATAAATGTGAGGGTCCCAAGGTGGTTGATGGTCATTCAGGGGGATTAGTTGAGGTTTGCTACCTAGCCATGGTCAAAGAAGAAGCAAGAAAAAAGAAACTAAATTCAAGAACCCCCCCATCCTTCTTTCTCTCCCATCTAGTGATAAGGGATAAAACAAGGGGGATAAAGGGTTGGAAAAAGAAGAATCCACAAAGTAGCAAAAACCAGCTATAAGCAAAGAAGAAACAAGAAGAATTAGATTCAGATCTCTCTCTCTCTCTCTCTCTCTCTCTCTCTCTCTCTCTCTCTCTCTCTCTCTCTCCTGTATCCTTCTTTCTCTCCTATCTAGTGAGAGAAGGATGAAACCAGGGGGTGGGGAGGGAGTAGCAAAGACAAGTTACACTGGGACTAAAGGCATGCACCACCACTGCCTGACTAAACAAATGTGATTTAAGAAAATTATAGCAGAAAGAATGGAAACAGGCAACCTTGGGAGGTAGGAGGTTGGGGGGGACCCTCCAGAATGTACCAGAGACCTTCGAGGTGAGAGACTCTCAGGACTCAAAGGGAGCGACCTTAGATGAGATGCCCTACAATGGGGAGAGGGGATTTGTAGAGTCCACCACCAGCAGAAAGACAGGGCATTAAGTGAAGGATGGGGAGCCGGGCAGTGGTGGCGCACGCCTTTAATCCCAGCACTTGGGAGGCAGAGGCAGGCGAATTTCTGAGTTCGAGGCCAGCCTGGTCTACAGAGTGAGTTCCAGGGCAGCCAGGGCTATACCGAGAAACCCTGTTTCGAAAAACCAAAAAAAAAAAAAAAGAGGGATGGGGTTGACATCCTACAGTTAAAACTCTGACCCATAACTGTTCCTGTCTGAAAGAACTGCAGGGATGGACATGGAGAGGAGCCTGAGGAAAAGGAGGTCCAGTGACAGGCCCAAAGTGGGATCCAGCTCAAGGGGAGGTCCCAAGGCCTGACACTGTTACTGAAGCTATGGAGCGCTCACAAAAAGGGAACTAGCATGATCACACTCTGGAAGAACCAACAAGCAGCTGAAAGCGTCAGATGCAGATATTTGCACTCAATCAATGAACAGAAGCTGCTGACCCCTGTGCTTGAATTAGGAAAAGGCTGAAAGAAGCTGAGGAGGAGGGCGACCCTGTAGGAGGGCCAGCAGTCTCAATTAACCTGGACCCCTGAGATCTCTCAGACACTGGACCACCAAACAGACGGCATTCACAAGCTGATATGAGGTCCCCGCCACATGTACAGCAGAGGACTGCTGGGTCTGGGTTCAGTCAGAGATGATGCACCTAACCCTCAGGAGACTGGAGGCCCCAGGGAGTTTAGAGGTCAGGTGAGGTGGAGAGTTGGAGGGTAGGGACATCCTTGTGGGGACAAGGGGCGGGGAGGAGGTATGGGATGTGGAACAGTCGGAGCGTGGACCAGGACTGGAGTGTAAAAAAAAAAAAGATTAAATAAAATAAAAAAAAATTATAGTAGAAAATAAAAGTTGAAAACTTTTGCAACTAGGAATAGGTAAAGATGTATACAGGATGCCCTTGAACTTGTTGTGCAGCAAGGGTGACCTTGAACTCCTGATCCTCTTGCCTCTACCTCACTAGTATTACAGGAATGAAGGGGGGTGTCTTAAGCTGGGCATGGTGGTACATGTCTGTACTCACAGCACTTGGGAAGAGGATGCAGAAGGATCACAACCAATTTAAAGCCAGTGTTGTCTGTCTACCTATTGAGTTCTCATCTCCAAAGATAAATATCCAAAAACAGTCATGCGCACACTGTGCTTCTTGAGGCAGATGCAGTTTTGGAGTTTGTGTAGCTCCTAGATTGGTACAGCAAGTACTTCTGTACTATCTGCACAGAAGAAAGCTGGAAAGAGTCAGCCTAGCCAGGCACATATTTCCTGTCTTGTACCAAAAAGACTCTGAAGCAGTGAATTCTCAGACCGAAGCAGTTCCTGAGGGTTTCCTTCAGAAGTGAGAACTTGTTCTTTTTCAGAGTACTTTAGCTCAAAATGGCCAAAAAAGGAAAGAAAGGAACAGAGACGAAAAAACATACGCACACGCGCACACGCACACACACGTATGTATGTATGTATGTATGTATGTATGTATGTAACCCACATGCACAAAAGAGAAACAAACCCAAAGCCAAGAGCCAAACACAGCAACTGGCACAAAACCAGGCTGTGGCTGAGTATCTGTCCTTCCACTGGGTACTTTAAGTGACTTTCTATCTGAGATAACTTGATTTTCTCCTAGGGAACTACCATTTTATATGACTTGCTTGGAAACAGGGCTTCTAAGGGTGGAAGCCGACCTCTTGGCTTTCTGAGAAATGGTCTGTTTGAAAGGGAACAGCTTTCTGCCTGCACCCGCCTGCATACAATATGCACAAGTTTGTCGTTTTGCTTTTCTTCCTCCCTCTCTATTTTCATCTCCTGTACTTCAGGAACAAACTCAATTTTAAAACCAATTTAAGCTGCCCAAGTCTCACACTTGGTCTATGGCTTTTAAGGCTGCTACCAAAGGGCTTTTGAGTGCCTTGAGACTTTTGATTTGACAGGCTGTTCCTGCCCTTCAGCAAGGTGGACCAGATAATGAACCTCACAGTGGGTGATTAGTAAGACGCTGCCACTTGGGTAAAGGATTGGTGACAGTGACTTTCCTTAATTTCCCTGGGCAGTCACCCCACCTCCCTTTATTTGACTGAAACCATAGACAACCCTGTGAAGTTTTTCTTTGCACTAATTACATGTCCAGCACGTTCAGACCCATACCCTGCATAAGCAAGGCTCCTAATCATGTCTACAAGTGCCAAGGTAACGGGAATGGAGGGAACATGGACCTCAGGCCTTCTTTACATGCTGTCCAGATCCAGCCAACAGGCAGATGTGTCTAAACTCTCCGCCTGAGGTCTCTTTCCTTGGAAACATAGAAACTTGGAGAGTTCGACTCTGAGCTGAGGAAATCGTTATCTGTTGCCGGATATAGTGGTACACAGCAGTTTCCAATTCCAGCACTTGGGAGGTGGAAGCAGAAGGATTAGGCAGGATTTCAAGGCCAGCTTTGGTGATAGATAAGGTTTGAGGCCAGCCTTTTCTGACCCCAACTCACTAGTCTCTGCCTCCCTGTCAGGCTCTTGCTTCCCACCCCAACAGAATCCTATTTGTGAGCTATGCTCAGTGTCCCTTTTAGCTGAGTACGTTATTTTTCAGATTGCAATGATCACATGATCACAATTGTTATGAAAAATCGAAATACTGTTATGGTTCCTGAAACTATTTTAAGCTGGAGAGATGGCTCAGCAGTTAAGACTGGAATGGTGGATCAAAACCAGCGGTGACTCCAGTTCCCAGGATCTATCATCCTCTTCTGGCTTCCATGGGTGACACTAATATTCATGGTGTTCAGACATACATACAGGCAAAAACTCATCCACACAAAGTAATAATGACAAGAATATTTCAAGTCAATACAACTTTAACAGATACAACAATCTGCCCACAAATCAGTGGAAGGACGGGAGTGGTTGTAGACAACCCTCTGTAAAGAGGGAAGTGTCCCGAGCATTGCTAGCTAATGCCCAGAGCAACTGGAGGGAGAGCCTTCAGTGCGAATGAAGGAAGCAGGACTGCTCTGCTGGACTCTGAGGCAGGTCCTCAGTGCCTACTGCCATCCTCTAGCACTGTTCCTTCCACACACTGACAAAGTGGCTTCATAGCTGCCACACTGAGGAAGACCAGACATTCATGTGGTGGCCGTTTCAAAGTTCTCCTGCAGTGAAGAAGCATGTGGCAGCAGCAGACACAAAGAACAAACTGTATGCCGCTGTACCAGGGCATGGCCTCCGCGGTTCAGCCAGCCTGGCTGGGCAACAGGGCTAGACTTGAATGAAACACTCACCACAGCAGCTAAGAGGCTGGAGAGAGATTTAGTCAGTAGGGTGCTTGGCCAGCATGCCACGGGTTAGATTCCCAGTGCCATATAAAGGAGGCATGGTAGGCAGCACACGCCCTGTAATTAGAGCACTCAACAGAGAAGAGGCAGAAAGATCTGATGCTCAAGGTCGTCCTTAGGGACAAAGTGAATCCCCAGAGGGGTAATTAAACTTTAGTGTGGAAAAAAAGTGAACGTATAAAAAATCTACTGTGTAAATAAAAATGTTCATAAAAAGTTACCATATCCCTTTGGTTTGGAGAAAAGCCTTCCTAGGACACCTGTTTGGAATAAAGGGACTCATTTCATTTATTGAGTTGTCACACCACATTAGGACCCTCTATGCACAGATTTCTGGCCAGCAAACCCTCTACAATGGATTGGTACTTTGCATCCTCAGCTAAATACCTTCTAAGACTGCTGGCTACCTCCCAGGAACAGGCCTGTCACCGTCACTCTCCTGCTTCTTGCTCCTTCATAGCCCCGGCTTACCTATTCCTTCAACCTATCTGACAGACTCAAGTTGTCACACATGCCTCAGCCTGACAAAATGGAGACGCGTAGACTCTAGAGACAGACCGGACTAGCTACATTTGTAGCCCTGAACAAATCAGTTCTTTGTACTGTTCTCACCTATAAAATAATTATTATTCTATCCCCAATATTTGATATAAGATTAAAGTAAATAATCCATACGAAAGTGCTCCCTTGCCAGGCAGTGGTGGCACACGCCTTTAATCCCAGCACTTGGGAGGCAGAGGCAGGTGGATTTCTAGTTTGAGGCCAGCCTGGTCTACAGAGTGAGTTCCAGGACAGACAGGGCTACACAGAGAAACCCTGTCTCAAAAAACAAAACAAAACAAAACCAAAAAAAAGTGCTCCCTCAATAATTATACAGTGTTCCTGTCCTTTGTATATTTGCATCTGTTTTAAATCCAAGATACTTTCTTTCCTACACAGGTCTCTGATGGTATAGTCAACTCCCTGGTCCAACTAATACAGTCATGCCAGGAGCTGGCTTTCTCCTGTGGGGCTTCTCAATATGCCTATGAGGTGTAAGCAGCATGAGGAGCCACCCTTCCCTCTGACTTTGTGTCTTTCTTGCTTAAGGGAATGAATTCAGTGAACTAACAACTCCATTGAAGTATCTTTCTGCCTAACGAGTCCACTAAATACCAGAGCACAAATAAAGACGGCAAGGCAGGCAGGGTGGGACAGCTAGTGCTGGGGTCACGTGCCTCACTCAGCCAGAGTTCCCACGGCAACCGTCGTTCAAGGCTACAGAGAGGTGGTGCTCAGCCTGTTGTAGAAAAGCTCATTGTCAAGTGCAGGAAGTCAGTTATGGCTACTGTGGGCGTCATAAATCTTAAACCTTGATCATGAGCCTTTCTGCCAAGGCTGCCTTGTTCTGAGGAGAGAATAGCACAAGGGCACTCGGGGTATGCTGCCCAGAGCCACAACCACCGTGTTTAAAATGCCAAAGTGCCCAAGTGCCCTGGGACCTTCTTTTTAGTTTACTTTAGTTCTGTTTTGGGGGAGACAAAGTCTCTGTGCAACACTGCCCATTCTGGAACTCCCTATGTAGACCAGGCTGGCCTTCTGCCTCTGCCTCCCAGTGCTGGGATTAAAGATGTGCTCAACCATGCCTGGCCAGGGAGAATGTTTATAGAGGTGGCTGCCATGAGGAAAGTGAACCGTATGAACTTCCTGTTTAGAAAACCCTGATAGGAACAACTGGCTTCATCTTGTACCCATGGTGGGAGCTTCACACCAAAACACACAAATCAGCTCTCTCCACTGCTCACACCCACAGAAGCTGTTACACACTTACACCACACACCAAAGGGCAGCAACACCTGGAGATGAAACCTCAGGCTTGGTTCTCCTCAGAGGCCTTTAAATTCTTAGGACTTTCTACCAAGATTTTTCTGAGAAAGTTTTCTCACACAAAGTATTCTACTCAGGCCCCTAAAGACACAGTGCTACACAAAGTGGGCCTACCCTCTTATTAACATTTCATTTTTCACTGGAAATAAACTAGACTGGGCCTGGTGGGTCAAACTTCTAATTTTAGCACCTAGGAGACTGAGGCAAGAGTATGGTCACTAGTTGGAGACCAGCCTGGGCTACATGGGGAGCTTCAAGTTTGCCTCAAAAAACAAAACAAAACAATAAAATCCCAAACAACAAGAAAGTTAAAAAAAAAAAAAAAAGCTAGGTATCATTTGGATTTCTAAATACCTAGGAGTCATTTGTAGTTTTTAAGATTTATTTTTATTTTAATGTATCTGTGAGTATCAGCAAGTATGTATGTGCATCATGCACATGCCAGTGTCTGTGGAAGCCAGAGAAGGGTATTGGATACCCGAAGCTGAAGTTATTACGGTGACTGCGAGCTGCCCAATGTGGTTTCTGGGAACGAAGCCCTGACCTGCAAGAGTGGCAAATGTTCTTAACTGCTAAGCCGTCTCTCCACCCTTCAGCAGTCATTTGTAATAGCTCTTAGGGTCAGGAGAAACCAAATGTATTTAGAAACTTTACTGAAGTAACACTTAGCAGCTTTCAACACTACTCTGCTTGTAAAAATACTTCTTTAAAAAAGTCTTGTGGGCTGTCAAGATGGTTCAGCCAATATAAACGTCTGCCACCAAGCCTGACCACCTGAACCCTCAAAGCCTACATGGTGGAAGGGAAGGACAGACTCTGAGCACGCACACATACACGCCCTACACAACAGCATGCACATAAGTACTGTGTGCATACATACATGTTACAAAGTGTCTTATACAACTTTATATAGACCTCTTCTGGATCCAAAATCCAAAGCTCTAGGTAGAGTAGAAACTTAAGAAGAGAAGATAGGAATTCGAACCTCAGCAAAGATTGCTAACACAGCTGTCTCACACCTATAATCCCAGAATTTGGGAAGTTGGAGACAGGAATTTCACAAACTCAAGGTCATTCTTAGTTACAAGGAAGTCAGCTTTGGGCTAACCTGGACTATATGAAACCTTGACTCAAAAAGTAAGGCAGGAATGTAGTGAATAGATGTATATGCACTAAAAAACACTAAAAAAAAATAAGGTAAATAATTTTAAAACAACAAACTGATTTTGATTGTGTCATAATACTAAAAACAGTAACAATTCCTGTCATAGAAAACTAGAGGATCTAGGGCCTATAAACCCACGGGTCTCAGCAGAATGTCTTTGTTCCTAAGCATTCTTTCTTTGGAGGGGTGTACTGGGAAATTAAACCAGGAGTCTCCTGTATGCTAGGCAAAGACCCAAATTCTGAGCTGTATCCCAACCCTTAAGATTGTCTCAGAGAATCTATAACTTTGTATGCAGGGGAATTTTTAGCAAGCTCTAGGCCACTGGGGTGAAAGTAAAGCTTCAAGATAGGTTTCTCTACCCTTAGAAACAGAAAGTAGGATGATGGTTGCCAAGGTAGCAGGCGGAGAGGAACAGGGAGTTGTTCAGAGGACAGAGCTTCAGTTCTGCAGGGTGGAAGTGGCTGAGAGATCTGTGGCACAACAGTGTACATGTTGTTAAGAATACTGTCTCATATCCTGAGAAATGGTTAGGATGGCAAATATTTTTAACTGCAATTAAAAAAAAAAGGTTTGTCCTTCAGGCCTTACCACATGCCTGGCATCAATAGGCCCTTAATAAGTGTCTGTGATCAAATTAAAAGCAAATAATTAGGAAGAGACTCTGGGTATGGTGGTGTATATATAACCACAGTATTGGGGGGGGGGGAGGCGCAGAGGCAGGTGGGTCTCTGTAAGTCAAACTAGCCAGAGTTATATAGTTACATGCTACATTTTAAACATTGTTAAAAAGAAAGAAAGAAAAAAGAAAAAAAAAAAAAAAAAAAAAAAAAAGAGGTGGGGGTA
>CM052703.1:14438819-14478112 GCA_028551405.1 Uromys caudimaculatus | reverse complement strand
AGCCTAAGGCAGGGCAGGAGAGAACAGAGGAGCCAGGACATCTGAGAGTCCCAAAGAGACCAGAGTGGAAGGAGAGGGAGAGGGGAGGGAAGAAGGTGTGGAGAGACCAAATGGAGGGCCCAGAAGGAGAAGAAAGTGGCCAAGAGGCAGGTGATGTACCACAAGCAGTCACCACTAGCAGGTCACCAAGAGAGTCTCATGGAACAGAAAGACAAAGGCAACACTCAGATTAAAGATAAAGGACCACATGGCTAGGTGGTAGGCAGCCTAACTGAGTTAGATTAGGATAGCAAGGGGGTGAAGAAAACCCCACAAATTACTATTTTGGGGGTGGGGTTGGGGAAAAAATAAGGCTGGCCTCAAACTCACGGAGCTCTGCCTGCCTCTGCCTCCCAAGTGCTGGGATTAGAGACGTGGGCCATTACATGCCACCAATCTTCAGACTGTTTTGTGACCCAAGGACATGACATTCAAAACTCTGGAACTCTCCATTCTTCCTGACTTGTTCAGGTCTTAGATTTTTTTTTTTTTTTCCGAGACAGGGTTTCTCTGTGTAGCCCTGGCTGTCCTGAAACTCACTCTGTAGGCCAGGCTGGCCTCGAACTCAGAAATCCACCTGCCTCTGCCTCCCAAGTGCTGGGATTAAAGGTGTGCACCACCACTGCCCGGCTTCAGGTCCTAGTTCTGAGTATATTTTACAATTGTGTCTCTGTTATTCAACCGTATCCTTCCTCTTTTGAGTTAAGCTCTTCTTTCCTCTCTGTCTATTGAGCACGACAACTGCAGAGCCCTGCTTACACCATCAGCTGTAGTCTCTCTCTTTGAAGTTATCTTATTTTATATGTATGGGTGCTTTGCCTGCATATATGTACCGCATGCAATCCTGCTACCTACAGAGGCCAGAAAGGGGTACGGGATCCCCTAGAACTGGAGTTACAGATAGTTGTGAGGTGCCATTTAGGTGTTGAACTTGGATCCTCTGGAAGAACAGCCAGTGCTCTTAACTGCTGAGCCATCTCTCCAGCCCCCAGGGACTTTTCTTAAACATCAGTGGGATCTGCTGGCACAGGCACGTATTCCCAGGCACCAGGAGGCTTGCAGCTTGCCTGAGCTAGACAGCAAATTCACGTACAGTCTAAGCAAATTAGTAAGACCCTATCAAGGTAAAAACTAGAAAGGGGGGCTGGGGAAAGTGGCTCAATGGCAGAACCCTTGATTAACCAAGTGTTAATCAAGCCCTGGGTTTAACTGCAGTACAGGAGAAGGGGCTTCCATTATGTGCCTTCAACCCACACTTATTTAGTACAGATAGAGTAGTCACTGAAATGTTTCAAGGAAACACAGGTTGTTTGACTCAACTACCTTATGGGAATGAAAACCGGGGCCAGGGCAGTAGTGAGGGAGGAGACAACTCATGATGACTTAAAATGGCAATGGTCTGAAGCTGCTCTTTCTGTGCCCTTTTAAAAGTCCGAGTTCTAGAAATGAACACCAAGGGAAGCAGTCATGAGACAGAACGGACTCAAAGCTGACGCGAACCTCTTCAAGTCAGAAAGTTCTTTTGCTGACATGCATTTTGACAGTGTCTCGCTCTGCAGCCTGAGCTGACCTTCAACAATCATCCTCCTGCATGCTGGCATTACAGGCATGAAGAACAGTGACAGCATCTTAGATTTATCTTTTAAAAGATTCTTATTCCTTGATGATCAAGGAATTCTAGGTTCTACTAGGTAGGCATGAATGTTTACTACCAAGCTACATTGGAGAGAGACAGGAGCTAAATCTCAGTTGAGGGTAGATAATAAGCCTAAAGAGTAATTTTTCTCCAACTGTTCTAGAAATAACTATACCTCAGAGTTTCACTATTGATAGTACACTCCCATTTGTTTGTTTTGTTTAAGACAGGATCTTTTTTTAAAAAGATGTATTTATGTATTTTATGTATATGAATATACTGTCACTATCTTCAGACACACCAGAAGAGGGCATCAGATCCTATTACAGATGGTTGTGAGCCATCATGTAGTTGCTGGGAATTGAACTCAGGACCTCTGGAAGACCAGTCAGTGTTCTTAACTGCTGAGCCATCTCTCCAGCCCTTAAGACAGGGTCTTATTATGTTGCCTGGCTGTCCTAGAATTCACTATGTAGCCCAGGCTGGCCTCAAACTCAAATCTACCTGCCTCTGGTATTAAAGGAGGATACCGCTATATCCAGCAGGGATTACAACAACGTCCCACAATGCCTAGTACGTACAAAACATTTAAACTTATAAAAATAGATACATCTTCAAAAATCCTCACAAACCAGGGGGCCACGATGACCTCCTGTCTCTAAATGCCAGCACCTGGGAGGCTGAAGCAAGAGGATTCTGTGAGCTGAAGGCCAGCCTGGGCTACACATTGAGTCCCAGGTTAGCCTAGGCTAACCCTGTCTTTAAAAAAAAGGATTTATCCCAGCACTTCAGAGGCAGAGGCAGGCGGGTCTCTGTGAGGCCAGCCTGGTCTACAAATCAAATTCCAGGGCAGCCAAGACTTACACAGAATAAACCCTGTCTTGAGGCCCTCCATCCACCCCCCCCCCCAAAGGATTCACAAATCTTTTCTAGGAGCAAAATGGAAAGCTGGCTGGCAGAGGTAACAAAGAGCCTGTCCTGTCTGCCTAATTTACTGAATGCTGTAAATCCCAGCTAATGCCTGTTAACAAGCTTTAGGCTTTGTCTTAGAAGTGCTTTAGAATCTACTAGAGATTAAAATCCTGTTCTGTTTTGCTTTCTTTTCTTTTCCCTCCCCACGAACAGCTGCAGGGCCTTACTGCCCTCAAAGCCAGCTCTCGGGAAGCTGTAAATCCTCGAGACTTTGTGACATTAGTATTAATGTTCATAAGCAAAGGGAGAGAAGTACTCTACGTGTGGGACACAGGCAAGGCAGTCAGACGCCTCTAACGGTGAGACAAGTGCACTTGCTGTTGCTACAGGGAGGGAGAGGGGGAAGGGGTGGGAGGGGGAGAGGGAGAGGGAGGGGGAGAGAAGAGAGAGGACAGAGCGAGGGGGAGGGAGAGGGCCATCATTTAGCAGCCTTCAGAGGCAGTTGGGGAAGAGAAACAACTATTCTGAGCGCAGAGTGCTGGGGGAACAGGACCCTGTTAGAGGAAACAAGCACACGAGCGAGTGCACAGTAACCATGACTGCAGAGATTACACTTGGACTTGTCACCAGTGATCCTTCATGCCCTTCCCACTGCCAGAGGCATGTAACTGTTCACAGTAAGCAGATCACTGAGGACCCCTCTTTGGTGGTGCTGGGATCAGCATGTCATACATGTTAGATAAGCACTCATAAGCACACTATCTCAGCCCTCTGCCCTTTATTGAATAAGTTGAGTTCCTTTCCCTAGAAGCCGCCTCTCTTCTGGCTTGGACTCAAGGACCCCTTTTCATCGTCACCTTTAACCTTGAATGGAGGTGAAGAAGATGAGGATACAGCTTGTCAATTCTCCCTTCTATGACTTACTCATGCACCATATAGGTGGGTTTTTTTGGTTTTGTTTTGCTTTTTGTTTTGTCTTGTATTGCTTTGTTTGTTTTAAATTATTATTGGCTGGTGGCTGCTACTTCTGGAGAAAGATGTCAGCTGTCCTTCCCAAGCCGCTGCACGTGGCTTTCAGGCTGTTGAAAGCTTACAGTGGCAGGAGGGCCATCTTCTTCCCACAGAACATGATACACAGACGTTCTAAATGAAAATGACACACGGACAGCTCCAATATCAAAGGAACAGGAGTCTGCTCTGCTCCACAGGCAGAGGAAAAAAGAAAATGAAAGCCATTTATAAAGGCAGCTTTAAGTGTGAGGATGGAGTCACACAGCTGGCTTCACAAAAGAGAACAAATGTTGAATAGGAAACAACTGACAGATTAATAGAGTTCCATCCATCCGGCTACAGAGAGGGCCGCTGGGGGGAGCACTGAGAGGCTCTGTTAAAGGACAGCTTGCCTGCTGCCTCACTGGGTGAACTGAATACCTTTCAACAACACTGGAACACGTGGTCACAAAACAGTTGCTGGCTGGTCCTGTCAGTCAAGAAACTCAGAAGAGCTACAAGGATGCACTGGCAAGAAAAGGAGTCCAGAACATACAAGGCTTGGGGTTTATTCACTGGCTTTTCCAACTTAGAAGAAGGATAAAATGCAAGAAAGGAGATTCAGGGGTGTGTGTGTGTGTGTGTGTGTGTGTGTGTGTGTGTGTGTGTGTGTGTGTGTGTGTGTGTACACGTACAAACGTACTTAGTGAGCATGTGTGCAAGTGAGCATGTGTGGAGGACAGGTTCACAGTCTGTGTCTTCTTCTGTGTGCGTGTGTATGTCGGGGTCTCTCCCTGAACTTAGAGGTCACCTGGCCAGCTATGCTGGCTGGCTAGCGAGCCCCAGCAGCCCGCCTGCCCCAGCAGCCTGCGAGCCCCAGCAGCCCACCTGCCCCAGCAGCCCGCCTGCCTCCGCCTGTTTAATGTCGGGACCGCAGCACGTCTAGCTTTTACGTGGATGTCAGGGATTGAGCTCAGGCTCCCAGGTTTGGGCAGCAATCACTTCACCCAAAGAAGCCATCTCCTCAGCACCTTATTTTGTGCTTTTGATACAAGACGCAAAAGCCTCAAATGGAAGAGTAAGGTGGGGCATCCCAGCATTGGGAGGTAAAGGCAGGAGGCCAGGAACTAAAGGTCATCCTCAGCCACACAGGGAATTCAGCCACATACATGAGCTAAATTCAGGTAGCCAAGATAGGCTATATAACCCTGGTTTTATGTCTTTGTTCCCCTTGTAGCAGCAGATTTATATAAAGTTATACACTTAGCAAGCTATTGATAACAACTCTTATTTGGAGAGAGAGAGAGAACTCAGATGAAGCAGTAGGTTTGACTCCGTGCCATGCAGAACAGCGTCTGTACTCTTAGATGGTGTAGAGCTGAGCACAACTGCTAACCGAGAAGGGGAAATCAGGCCAGACTCAAGGAAGACAAATGTACAAGGCTATCTGCACCCCAAACACCTGCCCAGAAATAACTCTTCAAGGCAAAGAGAACACAGTCACTGACGGAATCCTATCTCAACGAGCTGTCAATTAAAGCTCATGTTTAATGAGCCAAATACCTTCATGCTAAGCTGAACTCAAAGTTTTCTTGTGGCTGGAATTCAGATTCATTTCTAAGTTATCATGTCTTACATTTTTTTGGTTTGTTGGAGTTTTAAGACAGGGTGGCATGCAGCACAGGCTGTTGCTGAACTCACTGTGTAACCAAGGATAACTCTAACTCCTGCTTCTACCTTTCAAGTGCTGGGATTACAGGTATGCACCATCACGTGGACATTTCTGACTTTCAGAAATCAAAATCACTGTGACTGAGAGTCTAACAGTGAATGCCTCATCACCTGCACTAAGACAGTGACCCATCAAGTCTCACCTCATACTCTATGCAATTAAACAAACCCCTCAGATGGCACAAATGAAGGAGGTATGACTGGATTTAAGAGCCAGCAAGCAATCTTGCACTAACTCTGCTCACCAGCCTGCTTTTACCACCCCACCCCTACCTACCCTTGCTCAAAGTTCAGTAACAGAGTTCCATTACTAGAAAGAGCTACCTGGGCCTGGAGAGATGGCTCAGTAGTGAAGAGCACCAACTGCTCTTCCAGAGGTCCTGAGTTCAATTCCCAGCAACCACATGGTGGCTCACAGCCATCTGTATTGGGTCTGATGCCCTCTTCTGGTGTGTCTGAAGACAGCTACAGTGTACTCATATAAATAAAAGTAAATTTTTTTTTTTTTTTTTAAAGAAAGAGCTACCTGATCCTCCCCACCAGTGAGGTCATTCTGGGGAGAGCAATGACTTACCTGTTCCTCCGACAGTTGAGATATGTGATTCACAGCAGCATAGGACTCAATTTTGGGATTAAAGTGATTGATGATGGCTCTGAAATAAAGAATGAACATTACTATGGTCCCAGATGGAAGACGGTGATAATCCAGTTAATAATGAGTGAGTAACCTTGGGTTTATTTGTGTCCACTTGACATAAGCTACAGTGTCAAGAAAATGCCCCCATCACATTGGCCTCCAGGTAAATCCTTAAGGAAATTTCTTTGATTAACGATTACCCATGTGGGCGAGCAATGCCACCCCTGGACTGGTGTCCTAGATAGTGTAAGAGAGCATGCTGAAGGACCAGAGAGATGCCTCAATGCTCAAGACTGACTCCTGCTCTTACAAAGAACCCAGGTCAGCTCCTAGCAGCCACACTGGGTAGCTCAAAACTGTCTCTAATCCAATTCTAGGGGATCTGACACCCTCTTCAGGCCCCCAAGGACGCTGCATGTGCCTGGTATACACACATAGGCAAACACACATACACAGAAATAAACGTTAAAGTTAGGAAGGAAGGAAGGGGAAGGAAAAAAGGAAGAAAAAAGAGAGAAAAAAGCATGCAAGTAAGCAAGCTGAGCAAGCCATGAGAAGCAAGAACCACGGCCTGCTTCAGCTCCTGCTTCAGGGCAAGGACTGGGACCTGCTTCAGCTCCTGCCTCAGGGCAAGGACCGCAGCCTGTTTCAGACCACAGCCTGTTTCAGCTCCTGCCTCAGGTTCCTGTCTTGAGTTCCTGCTCTGACTTTGCTCTGAGGGAGTGACCTGGGAGCTTGTAAGGTGAAATAAACCTTTTCTCTACAAGTAGCTTCTGGCCATGGTGTTTATTACAGCATGAGAGCAAAGACAACTGTCCTTCCCAAGCATGAGGTTACAAATGGGTATGAACTGGAAACTGAAGTGGGAAGGACTTAATAACCTACTGAAGAATAGAATCAAATGCCTCTGATGTGGAAATGAACTATAAAGAAAAACATGAAAACAAAAATCATGGAAGATTTCTTGAGATGAAAAAGGTCCCAGGGGGTGTCCACTAGGGGGCCATGGTGTTCCAATCAGAACGAGTAGCAGCAGCGGGTACTCTGAAGCTGGACCAACATGTAGAGGAAGCTAAGCTTTATTGAAGCTGACATTCAGGCTTTATGCTTGTTAGTATTAATTCCAAACCATAATTTAAATTCCAGGCATTGAAACCAAAATCAGAGTCTATCACTTAATCACATCTAAAGTCACCACATCTGGTTAAATTTACACCCCCCCTCCCCCAAATCTCTGAGGGCCTGGAGAAAAAGTGCTTGTTAAGCAAACACGAGAACCTGAGTTCAGAGCCCCAGCACCAATATAAAAGCTGAGCATAGTTGTGTGCCTGAGTCCCCAAACAGTGTGTGTGTGTGTGTGTGTGTGTGTGTGTGTGTGTGTGTGTGTGTGTGTTCATGCAGAGACAGAGGGTTGGGTGGCCAGTCAGTGTAGTGAAATATAATGAACTCCAGATTCAGTGAGAGGAGATCATGTTTTAAAAAATTAGGTTCCCAAGGGTCCAATGGTGTCATGAATGTGAAGAGTAACTGCTTTCTGCTTGGTTATAAAGGCCTGCTGCACAGATGGAAACACGCGTCTAGTACTGTAAACCTGGCCAAGAACCCAAGGTTGAAGAGCTCAAAAGTCCCAGGGATGAACCTACTACTACTACCATTCAGCTCAATGAACTGAATGTCAAACTGCCCTACAAATCTGTATCTCTCAACCATGGACTAGAGTAGCTCTCAGACCTCATCAGAGAAGAACTCACACTTGGTCAAGCACAGAGAATCAGGGTCAGTGGAGTGCTTAGCCACATATGGCACACATCTGTATCACAACCATGAGGTTCAGGGATCATCGTCAAAGATGGGCGGGAAGACTCCAAGCGCTAGAGACAAGGCAAAGAGAGCAGTACTGTCTTCCGGATCCTGTCAGTCACGAGCTCCGGCAGCTGGAGCTGCCTGTACCAACCCAGCCGGTCAGCACTGCAGCGCAAGTCCCCACTCCTAACTGAGGAGCTGTGAACAGATGATGGTTTCTGGGGGAGGGAGAGGGTTTTATTTAAGGATGTGGCTCCTGGTAACTTGACCACACTCTGGTAATGGCCTCACACCCAGGAGTATATGGGCAGCACAAATTGTAGTTAATGGGTTATTAAAAAAAAAAAAAGGATTACATCCCAACTCAAAGTTAGGGGTGTATTAGGAAGGGGATGTGGATCTGGGAAAAGTTAGAGGGAAGAGTTGGGGGTAAGTATGATTGAAGTACAGTATAAAATTCTCAAAGAATTAGCAAAACTATTAAAACATATATAGTGGAGAGGAGTTGGTGGGGGAGGGAAAACATTTTCTTCAATGGTGTGTGTATCCACCAGGAAGGAGCCCATGCTCCTACAAAATAACCTTCACCCATGTTTATGTAAGCAGCCTTAACTAAACCTTAAGAAACCTTGTCTCGACACACACCCCCCCAAAAGGGGGGGGGGGGGACAGAGCTAAACGAAGAATTCTCAACTGAGGAAACTCAAACGGCCAAGAAGCACCTAAAGAAATGTTCAATATCCTTAGTCATCAAGGAAATGTAAATCAAAACAGACCTGAGATTCCACCTCACACCAGTCAGAATGGCTAAGATCAAAAACTCAGGTGACAGCAGATGCTGTCGAGGATGTGGAGAAAGAGGAATACTCCTCCAATGCTGGTGGGATTGTAAGCTGGTAAAACCACTCTGGAAATCAGCTTGGCAGATTCTCAGAAAATTGGACATAGTACTACGTGAGGACCCAGCTACTCCTGGGCATATACCCAGAAGATGCTTCAACATATAACAAGGACACATGCTCCACTATGTTCATAGCAGCCATATTTATAATAGCCTGAAGCTGGAAACAACCCAGATGTCCCTCAGCAGAGGAATGGGTACAGAAAATGTGGTACATTTACACAATGGAATACTACTCAGCTATTAAAAACGACTTTACTGAAATTCGCAGACAAATGGATGGATCTTGAAAATATCCTGAGCGAGGTAACTCAGTCACAAAAGAATGAACATGGTATGTACTCACTGATGAGTGGATATTAGCCCAAAAGTTCGGAATACCCGAGATTCACTTCACAGACCACATGAAGCCCAAGAAGAAGGAAGCCCTTTAGTAACAGTACAGTGAATCTGGGGGTGACTCGCAGTGAGGAACGCACAGGAATGGATCACAGGATGGTGAGGTAAAACCCTCACCTTGCCTGTTCTATTTTAATGTCTGAAATGGCTCTGACTCTGCTTGCTTTGAAGGAGCTTTTACGTTTTGCAGTAACTGTTACTTTCTAAGTCTCGTAGTGTTAAGTCCTAGTGAACTTGCTACAGCAATTTCTGATGTCTAGGAACTGAGTAATGGCATAGAACACTAATTCATAATCACGCTAATTGTAATCTGGAGACATGTAACATTCTGTAGCCTTTTATATAAAGACAGATAGAAATGGAAAAAATACCATAAATATTTTTATTTTCCCATTCTTGCCAATATAAATAAATAAATAAAACAAAATTGTGGGCAATACAGTTACAGAGACAATGCAGATTGTTCCTCATATCTATTATGAATCTAGATGTTTCTCATCCATTATGAATCTAGCTCAACTCTTCCCTAGATGCAATTTCTCAGGTCTAAGATATATCACATGGATGAAACATACAGAAGTCTTTTATGAAACAATAAATAAGCCATAATTTTCACCCAGGAGCCCAGAACAGAATGGCTGCTTCCATTCCTGAGTTCCCTGGAGGAATCAGGCAGTCCCTGAGAACAGCTATGTAAACCCTTCTGGCAGGAAGAGAAACAAAGCAAAGGTGTTTCCTGGCAAAGAGTCTTCAAAGTTTTACACCAAAATGATCTCTTTAAGGTCAGCAGACTTACTTTAAGAGTCTGAGGGAACACAGGTGTGGCAGCAAAAAGCAAATGCCAAGCCTTATTGCGGGTGACTGCCTGACAGTGCTGAGAGCTTGGAACCTTAAGCTCCACCTTCAGAAGAGGTATAGTCCTTACTTCCAACTGTGATAATCAGGAAAAAGGTCTCCATTTTGTTTACTGGGTTTTGGTCATATGGAATGCTATTTCTCTTCACCACTAAAAAGCCTGAATCTTATTTTTCCCAGGAGGCCTAGGTAAAATAACACTGTTTCCATGAACAACACATAATGAAAACAAAAACAAACAAACAAAAATAAACCCAAGAACTTTAGATGTAGAGAAAGAAGCCCCCAGTTAAAATCCTGATTCACTGCGCACTGTGGCACATACCTATAATCCTAGCACTCAGGAGGCTGAAGGATTTAAGGCCAGCCTCAGTAAATGAGACTATCTTTTTTTTTTTTTTTTTTTTTTTGGGTTTTCGAGACAGGGTTTCTCTGTGTAGCCCTGGCTGTCCTGGAACTCACTCTGTAGACCAGGCTGGCCTCAAACTCAGAAATCCACCTGCCTCTGCCTCCCAAGTGCTGGGATTAAAGGCGTGCGCCACCACTGCCCGGCCTTTTAAACACTCTTAAAAGTAGAAACCTTCAAACACTCTGGCCTCTGAGAAGAGGGGCAGCACGACTGAGTGGTGTGTGTCAGTTGGTAAATAGTTTGTCTGAGGTTTAGTTATTTAATTTTACACTAACTTTTCTTTTCACCTTCACAACTTTACACACACTCCCATTTCATGCAATAATAAACTTCTTACCTTATGGAGCCAATGAATCTTTAGCCCATACAATTCAATAACAAAAGCAACAAACAAGCCATTTCCCTTGATGCCCGTTAACAGCAGTGCATTACAAGCCTCAGAGCCTCTGCTGATTAACATTTAACAAAATAAAACTGCAACTAAGAGTTCCTTTCAACCTTTTCACTTTGAAACTATCTAAGCAAAAACTTCCTCAACTGACCTGTTGGGCATTCCTCTACATTATCCTCAGGCCTCGTCCATTCACGCCAGTGCTCTGCCTTTACTTTCCTGTCCCTGGGGCCATTCTTCTCAAGACCAAAGACCAGAATAAATAAGCAAATGCACACATTTTTAAAATTAAATGGAAAAAAGGGAACCTTAGTAGGAGAGGCATTTTGACAAATAATGATTGACAAAAGCACATGAAAGCAAAAGGTGAACGGCTAGGGATGTGGACATGGGGTGTGGGATAAGAAAACGTAGCAGAAGGGGGGGATGTGGCTAAGTTGGTATGATGCTTGGCCAGCATGAAAGAAGTCCTTCATCCAACTCCCAGCACCACATAAACTAGGTGCTTGTGATTCCAGCACTCGGGAGTAGAGGCAGGAGATCAGGAGTTCTGCAATAAATATAAAAATAATCAAAGTAACAGCATATTACATGCACATGTGAAAAGGTCATAATGAAGCTCCTTATTATGTGTAACTAACATGATTTTAAAAAAGGAGATGGGTAGGCATTCTGCCAGTTGACAAGAAGAATCAGTCACTGGCCAGGACATCTAGTTGCTTGCTTTACTCACTTGTCCGAGTTTGTCAAGTGGCCTAAGAAAGTATTAAAGAATCTGACTAGTTTAGGCAGTAGACTTGCTGGCTGAATGGAGTGCACTGGGACTGTGCACCATTGACTGCATCCAAGCAACTCACAGCCCTCAGCGTGTGGGAGTGGCTGGAGACAGCATTTTTCCTGACTTCTAAGTGGAAATCACATGTGTCGTGCCAGGGACATTATCTGCCTCCTGTTCTCACTCTTCATGTGACTGAAGGTTCATAACTCACTAAACAGGAGACAGCAGGGGATTAACATGTATGAACTGCACAGGTATATGGCCTCCTCTTCCAAGGCATGTGCATGGCTCTCTAGTTGGGAAGTTTAGGCTTTCTTTCTTTCTTTTTTTTTTTTTTTGGTTTTTCGAGATAGGGTTTCTTTGTGTAGCCCTGTCTGTCCTGGAACTCACTCTGTAGACCAGGCTGGCCTCGAACTCAGAAATCCGCCTGCTGCCTCCCGAGTGCTGGGATTAAAGGCGTGCGCCACCACTGCCCGGCGAAGTTTAGGCTTTCTACCTCGATGCTTGCTGCTGGAGGTTTCCATCTCATCACCTGCTGGAAATTGGGCACTAGGTTATAGCTGCTCTCCCTGAAACCGAGTTAGTTTATTCTCATTCCCTGCGTGGTGGGGAACAGGCTGAGCTACAGTTCCTGTGTCCTCAAATCACAGACTTCAGCCAAGGAAGATGCTGCAGCCTTTGTACTTGGCTAAGTCATCTTTTACACTGTCCTGTGAGACAACAGACATGTCTTCCTGCGTTAGCAGCTAGCCTTACATTTTTTTTCCGGTCTCCGCAATCACAATGACTATAAAGAATTAACCACGGAGCCGGGCAGTGGTGGCGCATGCCTTTAATCCCAGCACTCGGGAGGCAGAGGCAGGTGGATTTCTGAGTTCGAGGCCAGCCTGGTCTACAGAGTGAGTTCCAGGACAGCCAGGGCTACACAGAGAAACCCTATCTCGAAAAACCAAAGGAAAAAAAAAAAAAAGAATTTACCACAGGAGCTGAAAGGGCTGCCCCCTTTCTATAAAGAACATAAGTTACACACCCTTCTCAGACACGTCCACTTTCTTAGCAATTCTTTCCCTCAATAAGTGAACCAAATAAAATCTTCCTAAAGATAAACAACTCACTTGATGGACCCAACCTGCTCAGATTCTATTACTCTGTAATAGAGGGGCTTCCTCCCCTCCCTGTCAAAGACAGGCTTTCTCTGTGTAGCTCTGGCTGTCCTGAAACTCACTCTGTAGACCAGGCTTGCCTTGATACTCACAGATATGCCCCTGCCTCTGCTGGAATTAAAGGAGTATGCCACCTCCACCTGGCCTTTAATCATTAATTTTTAGATTTTATTTTCATTTTACATGCATATTTTGCCTGCATGTATGTATGTGTGAGTGTATTGGATCCTCTGGAACTAGAGCTACAGATAGTAACTGCCATGTGGGTGCTGGGCATTGATCCTGGGTTCTCTAGAAGAGCAGCCAGTGCTCTTAACTGCTGAGCTGTCTCTGCAGTCCTCAGGTCCCTTTCTCTGTCTCTATTGGCAGGTCAGGAATAGCTCATGGGAAATGCTCCTGAGATTGGAGAATAAAACTGTTGGAGTCTGGCCCTGGGTTTCCTATCTCTGGAAGCAAGATCTTTTTTACTCTCAGAAACACCCACTAAAGGTAAAGTAACAAAACAGGTCACTTGCAATTATATATTACATTCTTCTGTTTCTCTTGAGAAAATAAAAAGCCCTAAACATACCTGGCAGAAATTCTCAAGAGTGACAATCAGCTAAAAATCCCAAGAAGCAACCTAATTTTAATTAATGGGAAACATTTTAACCTTTTGAATATGACTTGAACATGTCCCCAAAATGGCATGGGACAAAAGCCTGAGATACTTTAGTTACAACTTATTTTCATTAGCCCAACTAATCTATTATTATAGAAAAAAATTAAGCATGAAAAGGGAAGGAGGCAGAAAAATAAGGTCATCACTTCAAAAATGGAGGCAAATATTTAGCAGTTTACAAACTGAGGATGGAGGAAAATACTGTGGGTCTTACACCTATGAGGAAAAGAGGCAATCAGCTAAACATATACCTCAGCGCTAGAAAAGGAGGAACAGGATCTCATTACTGAGCCAGGCCGTGGTGGCACACGTCTTGAATCCCAGTACTCTGGAGGTGGAGGCTGTCATATCTGTGAGTTTGAGGCCAGTCTGGTCTACGGACTGAGTCTCAGGATAGCCAGGGCTACACAGAGAAACCCTGTCTCCAATAGCCAAAAATAAACCAACCAAATAAAATCAGTTTGTGAGCAGAAGAGGAAGACAGCTGTCAAGAGCACTGCACTGCATGAGAGGTCCCAATGTTTGTGCATAAGAGAAACAGGATGATGGGTCTATGGATCCCATACTGGTTCTCCAGGGCTCCAAGCAAAGAATGAAATGACATTAAAAGGCATGGAAAGAGGTTTGCTTTCTATCCCAAGGGAATCTTTTAGAACTCCTTAGGAAAGGCAATCATTGCGACTGCCAAAGTAATTAAGCAAGTGAGCACTTACCATAAAGCCTACATCAGTTAAGTGAGCAGAGATGAATCTTACTACAGTGCCCTGTCAGCCCTGAGCCTGCAGGCGCTAACCACTGAGAAGTGGTGCTGCTCTGCCCTGAAGGCTTTCAACTAAGGGTGACAGAGTTCTTTGCCTTTCCTGCCAGCTCTGAAGAAGGTTGTTGTCACCTGCTTTGGCAGTGACATATTTAGAATCCTGACACAGTGGTTTCCTATAAGCTGTGTATGGCTTCTGTGAGCAGGTGACGACTGGCGAGAAGAAGAGTCGTGCAAGATATGGAAGATGGAGAGACAGAGCAGAGGAGCCGGATGGCGGTGCTGCTAGTAAGGAACAGAGCAGTCTAGTAAACGAAGAATTAAATGGAGCGGGCAGTGGTGGCGCACGCCTTTAATCCCAGCACTTGGGAGGCAGAGGCAGGTGGATTTCTGAGTTCGAGGCCAGCCTGGTCTACAGAGTGAGTTCCAGGACAGCCAGGGCTACACAGAGAAACCCTGTCTCGAAAAAAACCAAAAAAAAAACCAAAAAAAAAACAACAACAAAAAAGAATTAAATGGAGAATGAACTCTAAATAAGACTGTCTCAAAAGAGAAAAGTTAACACTATTTGTTGTAAACTACCTGCTTGGAAAAAAAAACAGAGCCAAGGACACTTTTCCACACCGAGGGAGGGAGCATCAACATCAGTTTCACTAGTGAGCTGGCGTCAAAGACTCAGATTTTCAACAGCCTGATCAGTATCACTGTTTAATAAACAACTGTTTACTAGAGGAAATAGCTATTTATCCTAAGATTTACAAATGGCACCTGAACACCTTTTGGTTCTATTTTGTCCTATGAATAGTTTGGTGAGCTAAAATGAAAGCTCAAAACGGACTAAATGACAGCTTATTGTCAGAGGTCAGCAACAGGAACTTACAAGGGGAATAGTATAAAAGGAAATGTGGAAACAAATTCAAACATCAATTAAACTCATTCCAAAAACCGTACCAAAGATCGTATGCCTATTACTCCAAGGAGAAAATTAGAATAGACAGAGGTAGGTAAGGCTGGAGTCTAGAAACCAATAAACTTCTAACTCACTATAGAGCAGACTTGATGACACTGCTGGGTGACAGATGTGACACCAATTGGGTTTCATCATGAACCGGATGCTGGAGAGCTGACTACACACACACCCACCAGCCTCTCTTCTCGATAGACCCTCGACAGGAGCAAACACGGAGCTATGGAAGAGAATGATTTGCAGCCACACTTTCTCCCACGGCTCTTTGTTTGCAGCAGGGCCTGCAGTTCCCCTTCAGTGCAGGGCAGTGAGAAAAGCAGGGGGAGCTGTGTGGCTACTACTCAGATCTAGCAGTGCTGCCCAGGAGAGGACTTAAGAGGAGAATAAATATGGGGCCCTGTTCTTTGACAGCACCTTCAGTAATATCCAGCAAAGCAGGGGTGAGAGCCAGCTCTAAGCATTCATCATCATAGTGCAAGATGAAGGTCTTTAGGGGAGCATCTATGGAATTCCAGAGTAAGGAACTGAAGCTGGGGGCAGGGGGAGGCCAGGGGTTGGCTCTGGCATAGTGTCTCTATGGGAGGCCGATGTAATTGTTTTATGTTCACAAAAAGGCTATTAATTGTTTTCTTTCCAATATATTAGGAATCGTGTCCCCCCCCCCCAACAAAGGTGAAGCTATAAAAGGAAAAATAAACAGTGATTTGAGAATTTTGAAGAAATAACTTTTGCACTTTTTCCTCCTTCACTGCAGTACTGCTTTCTATAGGGTCAAGGAACACTCTGTTCCCAGGACAAAGTCCTGTGGAGTCTGAAGTGAAGGGCTGGTGGTACCATCAGAGACTCTTGTTCATTCACACTGTTTTGATAGATGTGTGAACACCTGCCATGTGCAGGCAACATGCCAGGAATCAGGAGCGGGGCATCCAGGAGCACACAGATTGCTGAGAGAGAGACACCACAGACACTGTCTCACTGGGATGTGATAAGGACTAAGACAAAGAATAACAAGGGTCCCACGGAGGCAGAGAGCAGGAGCACTTGGCCCCTCTTTAGGGAAGACATGTGCTGTTTAAGTAGTCTGAGATCACAACTGCTTCAATCAGGCACGGGAGGGACAGAGACTCACACTGTCTGTTACTAATTACATAAGAACAGGCTTGCTAGTAAGTTAGAGTCACATATCTAATAAACAGTCAAAACTGTCCACTAAACTACACAGGAAATATGTACTTTCTTACTTAAGGTCTTACTTTAAACTTCCTCCAGCCATAAGACCTCTGCCTATGGGGGTTCTGTTCGTTCAGTGCTCACTCAGACAGTGGAGACACACCTGTAAGTGCAGCTCCAGAAGATGCGATGCATCTGGCCTCCACAGGAACCTGTACTGTGCAATACCTACACACACACACATCAAAGAAACAGTCGCAGTGCTGGAGAGATGGCTCGGTGAGTAGTGCACAGGGCTCCTGCAGATGCCTGAGTTCAAGTCCCAGAACTCCCTTTGGATAGCTCAGAACAGTAAGCCCCACACCTCTGGCTCTGGCAGGCGCCTGCACTCACATGCACACCCTCCACTCATATACATATAATTTAAAATAAAAATAAAGACAGATTTTTGTTTGTTTGTTTTCTGAGGCAGAGTTTCTCTGTGTAGCCCTGACTGTCTTGGAACTCACTCTGTAGACCAAGCTGTCCTCAAACTTAGAGATCCCCCTGCCTCTGCCTCCTAAGTGCTGGGTTTGAAGACATGTGTCATCACACTAATTTTCTTTGGTTCTCTGTGGACTTATAAGAGTAGATATTTGGGAGGTAGCGAGATGGCTCAGCAGATGTGATGCTTAGTTTTGGGTTTCTTACAATTCTTTGTTTATTGTGTATATGTTAGAGTATGTACATATGTGAGGGTCAAAGGTAACTCGAAGGAATCTATTCTCTCTATCATGTAGGTCCTGGGGGATCAAACTCAGGTTGTCACTCTTGGTGACAACTTTTCTTTTCTTTTTTTTTTTTTAATTAATTAATTAATTAATTAATTAATTAATTAATTTATTATATGTAAGTACACTGTAGCTGTCTTCAGACACCCCAGCAGAGGGCATCAGATCTCATTATGGGTGGTTATGAGCCACCATGTGGTTGCTGGGATTTGAACTCAGGACCTTCGGAAAAGCAGTCAGTGCTCTTACCCGCTGAGCCATCTCTCCAGCCCTAAGGTGACAACTTTTCTTACAGACTCATTTTGCTGGCCCTGATGGTTAGTTCTGATTGTCAACTTGCCATAGTCCAGAATCATCTGGAACAATTCTCAGTGAGAGAATGTTTAGATTAGGTTGGCCTGTGGACATGCTCATGAGGAATTTTTGTAGTTGCGGTGGCCACACCCACCCTGAATGTGAAAATACCGTTCCCTAGGCTTGGGTCTTGGACCACATAGAGGGCTGAGCATAAGTAATACACATACTCATTCTCTGGCTGAGACTCATTACATAGTCCTGGCTGGCTGGCAACCCATTCAGTAGACCAGGCTGGCCTCACACTCATAGGGATCCACCTGCCTCTGCCTCCCAAGTGCTGGGATTAAACTGTGAACCCTGCAGCTCTCCTTGCTCTTTACTATGGGCACGACTGGCGGCTCTGACTTCCTGCCTTGAGTTTCATGAAGTGGTGGGCTAGAACCTTGAATTGAGAGCAAATAAAACTTCTCTCCCTTAAAGTTGATTTGTCAGGGTGAACTAAAAGAAAGCTAACACAAGCAGATAAGGTCTTGCCCCAAGCCTGATGACCTGGCTTTGACCTCTAGAATTGATCTGGTAGAAGTTGCCCCTGATTTCCACGGGTGTGTCCTCCCCCACCTCTCAATCAATTTAATTTCAATAATGTAAAGAAGTATGCCTGGGAAGGCCCTGAGTGAATGAGGACAGAGGAACCCTGACTCTAGAAAGAACCTCAGCAAACATCTCACTGCTCCCAAGCCAGTGGCCTATGACAGCATGGAACACACAAACTCCTGCAGGCCCCTAGTTTACAGAAATGACAGAAACCTACCATTTATTTAGCCAATGAAGGTTTCTAAAGACACTCTTAAAATTGCTTATAATACAGTAAATCGGCAAAGATTAAAAACAGTATTAATTGTTTTGATTTGTTGCTTAAAAATGGTTGAAAAACAATAAGCAATGCTATCAATAATTCACTTCACAGAAGCTTTAGCTGTCTCAAAGCTCCTATTTGCATAATTAAAACTTTCTGGCTCTCCTCTCCTTGTTCTGGAGCCATTAAAAGTCAGTAAATTCTTCTGTATTGGGATAATCAATTCAATTCATCACCAAGAAAGGAAACGTGACAATTCCAAAACCCACATCACACCTTGGCTATACTAGGTTAGTACAGGGCCTGTCCATGATTTCTTACTGTATACTATGATTTACGGGCACGTTTATAATGAAGTCTCCAGATACTTTTGTGGAGCACAATCATAGGGAGTGTGCTTTAATTTTTTTTCTTTTTTTTCTTGGATATTTTCTTTATTTACATTTCAAATGTTATCTCCTTTCCCGCCCCCCCCCAAGAAACCCCCCTCCCCCCTGCTTCCTGCTTTTATGAGAGTGTTCCTCCACCCACCCACCCCCTCCCACCTTCCCACCCTCGAATTCCCCTACACTGGGGCATCTATCGGGCCTTCACAGGACCAAGGGCCTCTCCTCCCATTGATGCCCGACAAGGCCATCCTCTACTACATATGTGGCTGGAGCCATGGGTCCCTCTGTGTGTACTCTTTGGTTGGTGGCTTAGTCTCTGGGAGCTCTGGGGGGGGGGGTCTGGTTGGTTGATACTGTTGTTCTTCCTATGGGGTTGCAAACCCCTTCAGCTCCTTCAGTCCCTTCTCTAACTCCTGCATTGGGGACCCCATAAGCACTGGCATTTAGCCTGTATATATTCTGTGTACCACGTGACTATCTGGGGCCAGAAGAGGGTGCTGGATCACTTGGAGCTGGAGTTATAGAAGCTACCAGGCACCGTGTGGGTGCTGGGAATTAAACCCAGGTCTTTTGAAAGAACAAGTTCTCTTAACTGCTGAGCCATCTCTTCAGCCTCCTGTAAGCATTACTTCATATCTCAGTATTCTTTCTCTAGCCTAAGGTAAGGTAGGCTCAGGTAGAGTAGTGACTCTGAAACACAGTACTTTGGTTACTTTTCTACTGCCATGATAAGACACTATGATGGAGGCAATTATAGCAAAAAAGTTTATTTGGGACTTAAAGTTTCAGAGAATCATGACTATGGCCAAGAGAATGGCAGCAGGCAGCTAGGCACGGCCCTGAAGCAGCAGCTGAGAGCGCATATCGTGAGAAACACCACAAGAGAGAGAGTGAGCTAACTGGCTACAGCATGAATCTTTTGAAACCTCAAAGCCCACCCCAGTGACACACCTCCTCTAATTAAAGGCCAGACAATTCCACAACTGGAGACCAAGTATTCAAATATAGAAGCCTACGGGGGTCATTCTCACTCAAACCATCAGTGTCATAGCAACTTAAAGACTGAAAGAGGAAACCACTCCTTCCAGCTCTACGTACGCGTAGTGTACTGTGGAGGTGGAAGGCTTGCGACCAGGGGAGCCGTCTGAGCAACAGTGAGGTGGAGATGTGTCTAATCTCCAAAAATGTTGTCCTGAGACCAGCAGGAGTAGGACTGCTTCCTTCCTGCTCTGGGCCTGCATGTCCCGGAGAATGTAGCTTTGTGACCCCCCCACCTCTGCCACCCCTGAGGACCTCTGCCACCCCTGAGGGAGTCACGTAGCCTGGTCACCAGGTTACAGGTTAAACTTCCCCTCTCCTTGTAAGGATATGTCCAGCAAGCACCTGGAATTCTTCATGCAAATGAAGCATTTCTCAGCATATTAGGCTCAACCAATGATGTACACTCATCCCCCAACTCCCACCCACTCCCCAGGGTTTATATAGCCTTCATTTCCCCCCAATACGGAGAGCTGTTTCACTGAAAACTGTCTCTGGAGGAGGCTGTTTCTCCCGTACTCACACTGACCCAGATACTGCCTAACTCGCCTGTTCCAGTTAAGTTTCATTCCCTCCAGTCCAGCCCAGTATGCAATGTGCTTGGGTATCTGAAGGGGAGAAGCAGGCCCGGGTAGCATTGTACTATACTGTTCTATGCTAGGAGCAGGTTACTGAAGGAAACAAAGATATCAAAAATCAGAGTTCCTGTCCTTAGGAAATGACCAGCTGTGACCAACAGACATATGAAGAGCCACATCAATGTGACAAAAGTGAGCAATGTACAAAGTCCTATGACAGTGCAGGTGTGAATCATTCTGCCACAAAGAATCCAGGATGCTTTTAAGAACAGTAATCGCTGAGCTAAATTTTGAAACATAAATAGAATTTTGTTGGGTAAAAAGAAGATTGGCAAAGTCTTCTGGGCAAAAGCATGTACACAGAGGTGCTGTGTGACTCTCTGGCCAAGTCTAATTTGTCCATATTTTGGGACAGACAAAAGAGTGACACCAACGGTAAGAAGTAAATTAGGATCACAATGACCTGTGGAAAATCTAGCCATTATCCTATCAATGACAGAGAAGGAAGTTATACTTAAAACCCAGAATCTTTCTAATGAGATACTTCAGGTCTAGGAAAAGAACATACTGAATCCCTCAAACCTGGGGCTAACATCCATGACTCTCATGAGTGGAAAGACCTACACTTCTCCAGCCCTTGTAACTGAACAGACTGATGGTGGCTACTGCAACGGGACAAAAGGAATACTGTGAAACGTTACAAGGCCTTACATAAAAACAGTGCTGTGGGAATAGAGAGGAAAATCAAAGAACCTACTGACTGAGGGGAGCAGAGAAGTAAAAATCCTGTCACTTTTGAGATTTCTACTTTAGGCACTGAACAGCTAACAGCACCATTAGCTGAGACAACACAGAGGAGGGAAAGATCCTCACCTTGTGAAGTCAACACCTACTCTGTATAAGGTCATGTGGAAGGACCATGAGTCACAGTAGGTAGCATATGAAGTTCAGGAGGCAAGGCTGTGCTAGTAGTAAAGACTTGGAAGCTTGCTCGCCTGGGGAACTACAAAGAAGTAAATGTATAGACGCCAAACAGCTGAGGACATAATGAAAAGAACGGTGCTCTACTAGTTAACAGTAGTCTCTCCACTTCACTACTAGTTAACAGTAGTCTCTCCACTTCACTACTAGTTAACAGTAGTCTCTCCACTTCACTACTAGTTAACAGTAGTCTCTCCACTTCACTACTAGTTAACAGTAGTCTCTCCACTTCCAGGTGGGGGACGCCAGCTGCACACCCCAGGATGCCAGGTACTTTCTAACTTTGAACTATTTCTGTATGTTACTCTCTACCTGTCTAGACTAACACCTCCTGCTTGAGATAAAATAGGAAGGGATGAAAGAAGACAGGTTCGTGTCCTAAACCTTAGAGATACCAAGTTGTGCTTCAAATATCTAGCAAAGGGGAGAAGAAATGGCATCCTGCTCAACAAGGAAATAAGTCTGTTTCTTCTAAGTGTGGCTTGCTTACAGATATACTTAAATTCCCCTACTTTCTGAGTTTGACCCATTACTTTTCTAGAGCTATATAATGGTGCTTTTCTTTTTAAATAAATTTTGAATTGTGATCCTAATTACTTTTTGTTTTGTTTGCAATGGGGTTAGTGTCAGTTACTACTCTCATTCACTGTCATGAAGTACCGGACAAAAAGCAACGTAAGGACTGAGGGCTCAGTGTGGCTGGGGTGATATAGTCCATCATGGAGAAAAGCCATGGGAGCGAAGGTCTCAGGGAGCCTAGCACACGTCCTTGGCAGTCAAGAAGCACAGTAGGCATCCCATCTCGTTCTCTTTTTCTCTCAGTCTAAGACTCTGTCCTTGGTATAGTGTCTCTGACATTTGGGGGTGTGTGGGGTGAATGCCATCATGTCTTCCTTCTTAAGTCTCCCCAGAAAAGCTCTCACAAGTGGGCCCAGACACATCTACCTAAGTGATGCTAAATCTTGAAAGTTGGTGTTTGTGGTATTTCGAATGAGAAATATCCCCTATGGTCACTCAGAGTATGTTCCTGCTTGACTGGGCAGACAGAGGAATCAAAGGCGTAGGATTCTGGTGGTGCTGTTTGGGGATTTAGGTAAAGCAGCCTTGCTAAGTCTGACAATGGGAGCATGCTGTGAGAGTAATAGCCTCCCCAATGGCAGTTTGTTCTTCCTGCCTGGTGTCTGTGGTTTACAACGTGAGCACTCTGTTTCCTGCTCCTGTCACCACACCTGCTGGTGCCAGGAGAACTCTAACTCTGCACAGCCAAAAGCCAAAATAAACTTCTTCTACAACAAACTGATGAAACAGTTAGCTTGTGACGTTTTATCACAACAGCAGAAGAGTATGGTCCTCAAGACAAACTGTTATAAGCTTACGACACTGCAAAGACAGGCCCTGAATTCCTAGGCTCAAGTAATTCCTCCAGTCTTTGCCCCGAGTAGCTGGGTCTTCAGATGTAACTCACTACGCCTTGCTCTGGTAACTTTTTCTTTCTCTTCCTAGTTTTATCAAAGTGTGAACAGAAACCCAAGAACTGGGACAATCCTTTGGTCCTGTAGCATCGTATATCTTTCATGGTGGCTTGGATAAGAATGGCCCCCACAGACCATTCTTGTGCTTACCCCTCCAGCACAACCTCTGCCTTGTGCCACCATGTTTCCAGCCATGACGATAATGGACAAAACCTTTGAACTGTAAGCCAGCCTCAGTTAAATGTTTCCTTTATAAGAGCTGTCATGCTCACGGTATTTCTTCATAGTAATGAACACTGACAAAGACACCTGTATACAGGAATAGGTAAAAATCTATTATGCCACCAATGTCAGGTCTGTTCTTCAGCTATAAGTGATCTTGGAAAAAGCATGATTAAAAATCAGGGTTATGAGGCTAAAGAGGTAGTTCATAGTTCCATAATACACACGTTCTCTGGAAGGACAACAAAGACAGAGAGGAGAAAAGGAATTTTTGATCTGGGAGTTATCTTCTTGTTTGACAAGACAGACAGAGGAAACAGACTATCTTAACCAAAGTCAAAGACAACAGGACTCTAGTGGGTAAATGTCCTTAGCAGTCAGTCCTGTTTACTTTAATGCTTAAAATGGCCTTCTTCCTGAAGTGGACATGACTGCACAGACTGGGTCACTCCAAAAAATTTAAAAGCAAATGATATATAGTATGCAGTAGTGTGCTGCCTCCTGGAGCTTTTCAAAAGAGGCATAATTAGAAATACAAGTCATATTCAATTTTAGTTAACACAGGGCTATAGCCTGACCTGATGTTAGCCCACAGTGGTGGTGTACACCCTTAACCTCGGCACTTGGAAATAAGAAGCAAGAGGATCTCTGTGAGTCTGAAGCCAGCCTGGTCTACAGAGCGAGTACCAGCACAGCCAGAGCTACATAGAAAAACCTGTCTCAATAAAATAAAATAAATAATAAATGAAACTTTAAAAGAGAACCTAAACTTGGCATGGTGACACATCCCAGCATTCAGCAGGTAGAGGTGGGAAGGTAACCTTGAGCCTGAGGCCAGACTGCTATGTATATAGCCTGTTCTAGGCCAATTAGGGCTACATAGCAAGAGCCTGTATTGGAAACAAAGTCTAAATTATATCATAAAACTTGAATAATTGGATCCAACTCATAAACTAGGAAAATGATCCTCTACGCCTGGTGGCCATCAGCAGGATACAACAGCTTTTACAGGGAGCTGTCCTCCTCACAACAGCCCTTGTACTGATGTATATACTGCTCAGACAGAAGGAAACGCACAGGAATCCTATCCTCTCATTTCTCCTCCCACTCAAAAATATACAAAATCTTAAAGTCTGGACAAAATGTGAAGAAAACCTAAGCACTCCAATTCTAACTCTTTCACTAAAATTATTTTCAAAAGATTATCACACACAGACTATGGAAGCAAGTGGCCTAAAATCCGTCTTCCAGGCAGCACACAGTGCCTCAAGCCTGCAATCTCAGCACTGGGACTGACAGGACAGTCAGGTGCTCAGGGTTACCCTGGGTTACACAAGCAGTTCAGGGCCAGCCTGGGCTCCGCTAGACTGCTTTAAATCTTTCTCAAAGAAAGATGAATCCCTTTTATATCATTTTCTTTTCCTTTTTTTGGGGGGGTGGGGGTTTCGAGACGGGGTTTCTGTGTGTAGCCCTGGCTGTCCTGGAACTCACTCTGTAGACCAGGCTGGCCTTGAACTCAGAAATCCGCCTGCCTCTGCCTCCCAAGTGCTGGGATTAAAGGTGTGCACCACCACTGCTCAGCTTATATCATTTTCTATGAAGATCTTTCCCCCTGATTTTAAAGACGAAGGTATAGTTTTTATACAGTAAAATATACCCACTCCAATGATACCACAGTAAATGTATTTTTACTTAAAAATTCTTTGTGGTTTGCACATGTATGCATGCAAATGTGTATGCACATGATATGTGTATTGAGGTAAGAATTTAACTTTGGTTGTCCGTTCTCAGGAGTAGTCCACCTTGGTTTTGCTTAAATCTTTTCATCTGTATGTACGTCTTTATTAGCTCGTTTGCCTACATAATTCTAATCACCACAATAAACACAGTTTCCCAAGGTTTGAAAAAAGTGCATACACTATGAACTCACTACAATCAAGATACAAAATAGTTTCATCACCCCAAAAGTTCATCAGTGCCTATGGATAGTCAACCAGTCTCAACTCTAATGTCTAGCAACTGATCTAAATTCTGTCCCTTTAAGATTGACATTTCCAGAATGTAATATAAATGGAATCATATGATACATAGTCTAGATTCTTTTATTATGTATAATGCAATTTAATTCATCCATGTCACATGTATCACAGCTATTCTTGATTGCTAAGTGGTATTTTGATTACTCGGACATTCCATAGTTAGGAAACATTTGGGTTCTCTCCAGGTTTGACAGCTTAGGAATAAAGCCACTGTGAACACCTGTCTAAGCCAAGCCATCACCGCACCTAAGTGGGTGCTTACGTGTGGGTGGCTGGAGGACTTGACTTTGCTCATGCTCATGCATTTTCTATAGCAGAGATCCTTGGTGAAGCCTCTCTCCCTGGTTTGTTCATACCAATGCTCTGCCTTTCTGGGGTGTAGGAAACATCTCTGACTGTGGACCACTTTCAGATTCCATGAACACTTTGCTTCCTTTAGCCCCAGATCATTAATAAAAGTGCTGAGCGTGCCTGGGCGCCTCTCAGTGCCCTGCAGCATTCCAGGAAACAAGAGTCTCTCCTAACCCACACACCCTCTGTTTGCTTCACACACATTTCACAGTTCATTTTTCAACAGTTTCTCCTCTGTTTTGTTTTCACAGGGTCTCACACAGCCCAGACTGTCCTTAAACCCTTATGTGTCCAAGGATGATTTTGAACTTTTGATCTTCCTGTCTCAGCCTTCTGAGTGTTCAGGTTACAGGTGTGAACCACCACACCCACTGCTATTCCTTTTTGATAACTACAGAAAAACAAAGCTGAACTTTTCCCAACTCATTGGCAGTTAGTGTGCTTTTCATAAATCATGAATATAAACCAAGGCTAACATGGAGCATATTCAGAAAAGTCAGTGTGCTGTTCCCTAACGTCAGCTTAAGAGCAGCTGTGGGCGTGGCTGCCCCTAAAACAGACAGCACCCAGTCCTTTAAAAGTCTCTTAAAGAAATGCTATATTAATTAAACTAGAGGGAAGGGGGAAAAAGTCAGCATAATTAACATACAAAGCAACACAATGGCCCAATTAATCACTATGAAGAGCAATCGAAGAAAATACTATGCATTTTTATGGAGCAATTTAATCTGGCAAGTAATTAATCACAGAAACACTGAGCAAAACAAATGGATTTCCCTTTAAGGAAGTCACATTTATCATCTCTAATGTATCCCAAGCCCTAATTTGTTATCCCAACTCAAAATTGTCTAGGAGACAATGAATTGTCAGCCTTAGCAGAAAGTGGGTTTCTAATTAAAAAAGAACCCTTAGCTTTTCAAGTGAAGTCATAGTTCCAGGGCACCCAATGTGCTAAAGCATCAGGGACAGAGGTCTATAGCAATGAGCATGGAGGTCTTAACCTTAGGAGTTCTAAGTTAGATCAGTTCAGTGGAAATCCACAATTGTTAAATAAATCAAAGAGAAAATACTTAGTATTAACAGTAAACATTACTGGCCACAAATATTTCCAAAATACCTCCAAAATGGAAGACAACAGAGTATTCTTCAAAACAAGCAAAAAGGGTGGGGGTGAGGGCACATGAATATCCAGAAATTTAACTCAAAGAAATTCTTCTTTCTTCCCTAGTTCTATAGACCAGGCTGGCCTCGAACTCACAGAGCCTGTTCCTGGCCCCGGAGTGCTGGGATTAAAGGTGTGCGTCATCAGAGTCTGGCCCCTTCAATAACACATTTCTTTATGTTCAAACAGCCTTGCCAGTGTGATTATCAACAGGCTGATCTTTTTTGAGACAGGGACTCACTGTGTAGCTTTGCTTGGTCTGGAATTCACAATGTAAATCAGGTTGACCTTGAACTCAAAGATCCTCCTGCCTCTTCCTCCCTAGTTCTCAGATTAAAGGTATGAATCACCAAATCCCACTAATAGGCTGAAATTTAAAATAACTTTAATATTCTAAGATATAGCAATAAGCATAAGCTAAAAATGTCTAAGAGCTATCTTTCCACCTCCTCCCAGCTCCTTCTGTGGAATAGATGTGACTATACAGCCTGCCCTTTGTTTGCCAAGAAAGCTTATGACATTCTCACCCCCATGCCCTTTCCTGTTTGTATCAAGATCAAAGGAGTTAGCTTCTCTTTTTAGAACATCCTTATAGACTATGGCACCTAGCAGAGCCTCAGGGCTTTGAGGGTTACAACTCCAATGCTGTCTTTACTGGTGTACTCCATCTCCAGTGCTATATACCCTATGGCTTCTTAAACTGTTGTAGCTTTCCCAGTTCTTCCACTTGAGAAAAGTTCTTGTCAAGATCCTATTTGTCCCACGCCACTGTCTTCTAGACTAACTCTTACATCTTCCACGTTGTGCAAAGTGTCTTTAGCTTGCACCACTGGCTTGACCTGGGTTCTATTTTGCCTTGCCTTTCAGTAGATTTCTTAGTGGTAGAGTCTGTTGGCATTTTTGTTCAGACTTTCTCTGAGCTGTTTGTTGTCTCTCAACTGTCCCACTGCTTCCCTTCACCATGTGAACTTCAAGTACCATTACTCCCTGTCCATGCCATGTCAGGCCTAAGTGCTACTCGGAATCTCTAGTTTTAAGAAAGAAACTTTGTTTGCTGATCTATATTCAGCAAACACCAGCATAGATGCCACCTGCCTTCAATAGACTTCTATAAAGGACAACAAAAAAATAGCTACTCTGTAATATGGTCAAGCTTGTTTGAAAAGACGAGCTGAGGCTGAATATGTACTCTGAAGAGACAAGCTGACAAGTTGGCTAAGGACATTCCAGAAAAGGATGAGACCTATAAATAGTTTATCCAGAGAGACACATATGGCTCTCTGGCGTACCCACAAAAGCTAACATATCAATATCTACCTTTTCTTGACTATTAAAGATGGAGGCTGGGCTTGGTGGTATTTGCTTATAATCTTCCAAATCCCTCTTTATAACTACCAAATAGATCATTCTTTTTTCTAAAGAAAATAGTTCAGCCATGTATCGTGACTCATGGATGAAATCTCAATATTTGTGAGGCTGAGACAGGAGGATTGTTTTGAGTTTCTCAAAGAAGAAAAGAAAAGAAAAAAAGCCAAGGGTCTATACAGATGGCTCAGCAGTTAATAGCACTGGTTGTTTGGTTTTTGTTTGTTTGTTTGTTTGAGACAGGGTTTCTCTGTGTAGCCCTGGCTGTCCTGGAACTCACTCTGTAGACCAGGCTGGCCTCAAACTCAGAAATCCTCCTGCCTCTGCCTCCCAAGTGCTGGGATTTAAGGCGTGCGCCACCACTGCCCAGCAGAGCACTGGTTGTTCTTCCAGAGGACCTAGGTTCAATTCCCAGAACTCACACGTTGGCTCACAACCATCTGTAACTCCAGTTCTAGATGATCTGACACCTTCTTCTGGCCTCCACAGGCACCAGTCATGCACTCGAGGCATAGACATACATGCAGACAAACACAATACACATAAAATAAAGCTAAAACCCAAAACCCTTTGACAAGGAGTTCAAGGCCAGCCCTGTATGGGAAGGAGGGAGGAAGGGGAAGAGAGAGACAGACAGACAGTGACAGACAGATAGAGAGACAGAAAGAAAGAGGGAGGGAGAAAGGGAAGGAAAGAAGGAAGGACAAGCCATTTGAGATAAAAAAAAAAAAAGATTTTAATCCCTCTCTATGTACAAGTCCTACTATGATGACTGACACTGTCATTAGATCCTGACAGGACAAGCTTCTGGGCAGATCTGTGAGGGACTTGAGGGTTATATTACCCAGACTGGAAAGACCTACACTATGGACAGCACTGTTTCATGGACTGGACCCCTGGATCACATTTTAAATGCAAAGGAGGGGAAGCTGAGCAGCAGCATTTAACCCTGTGCTTCCCAACCATGGATGAAGACAGGCCAGCTGCCCCAAGCTCCCGCTATTAGCCTTCCCCAGCCCTTCCCTCCTTGCTCTCAGCAAGTCCATTTAATAAATTATTCCCAAACTAAGATGAGGTATTGCACAAACTATAGACGTCATGGATGCTCCAATGGCACAGTGAGCACCACCGGCAGAAGCTGTTTCTATGGTGTTCTCAGGTGCGCTACTGAGCTACCATGGAGAGTTCCCACCCTGTGAAGATGTGAGTGAGATGAATTTCTCTGGTGTGAGCGGCTTGCAAATGCACCAGCACATCTTGAGGGTCACATCCTGTTCACACGACTGGTTTCCAAAGAAGTGACATAGAAACCAATTACAACAACAACAATCTCATTAAACCTGTTACTACAGGAGCTCACTTTGCTAGAGCATGCAAAATATCTGAGCTCCAGGGAGAAATGTACAATCGAGGTAAAATTAATCAAACCTACATAAAAAGAACAGCAAGAGACAGTATAAGAAGAAAATATTTTCCTCAGAAATTCCTGAAGTCTGATCACTGAGGGTATAATTCAGTTTATTATTATCTTCTACAATGTAAACCTGTATTTTTTGTTTGTTTGTTTTTTGTTTTTTCCAGACAGGGTTTCTTTGTGTAGCCCTGGCTGTCCTGGAACTCACTCTGTAGACCAGGCTGGCCTCGAACTCAGAAATCCTCCTACCTCTGCCTCCCAAGTGCTGGGATTAAAGGCGTGTGCCACCACTGCCTGGCTGTAAACCTGTATTTGTAATTAGGCTGATATTATAGTAAAATGACAGTACCATGTAGACACAATTCATTTAACAATTAATCTACTGGAGCTAAAAATTCTTAGCATGTCATTAATTACCTGCTTATTAAACCAGTGCTTCAGTTTCAGTAGCAGACTATCACGTCCTTGTTACAACCCCAGGGGAAATGTAAGTACACTCATGGGACAATTAGCAAGTAACAGGACCCCAACTCTGAAGAAGGCAGAGAGACCAGGGAAGCCATCCTCAGAGCTCTCTGCAGCCTTCCGCCCCCCACTGTCTTCTCACTGCCCTTTCCCTGGGCCTGCATCCTCATTTCTCAAAGCAAGAACCAATGCCTGTTGCAACCTTTGCTTTTTAGTTCTTAGCTGGTGAGTCCTGCTGGGGTTTTGAGAGAGCAGGAGACTAGAGGAAGATCTGAACCATGCCATGAAGCCATGAAGGTCATCGGCCTGATTTGTTTAATGTAAGGCTATTGTTTTTCTACTTTGGCCATGGTTGAAGACTCTCTACCCACAATTTTTCTTCCCACAGGACTTTGCAGTTGACTCTTCAGGAATGTTTCCAGGCTTTGGGGCCATTTTATATAACAGTAGCAAAGCAGAGCCCAGAATGGAGAGAGATTAGCCCCATACCATCTACAAATCAGGAGCAGAGCCAGAAATAGATCAAAGCATCTGGACAACGATTCTGAAGACACAGTTAGAAATGTGCTGACGATACAAAGCCGCAGAAGATCCCAATACACAAAATGACATAATCAGGATCCAGACATACCCTGATAAGAAGCTAAAATGATGGGTTGAACATCAAAACAAATTAAACAAGGAGAGAGTTGAATATAGGTTAGATACAAAAGAAAAAAAAGTAAGCGGTAGAAATTGAAGAGATTTATCAAAATAGTGACCGAAGCTCTACTGAAGGGTAAGACTGTAAGTTTTAAATTATTTTTACTCTGTTCTTTGTACTTTTCTTCTAAGTTTTTATAGTAAGTACCACATAACTAGCAGCATGCTCCTACCAACTGACCAAGCACGGGATGAGAGAACTGAGGGGGGAGGTCATTTGAAGCAGCTTTGAAGGTTTTCATGGGCTCTGAGTCAGCTATGAGCTAGCAACACAACTCACCTGACAACGATCAACGTAGGTCAGGGACGTGGCTCATGATAGTTTGTCCAGTGTGCAAACGCCCTGATTTCGGTGCTTAGCACGGGAGGAGCCAAGCATGTGTACACTTCCCAACATCTTGGAGGTAGAAGAATCAAACATTTAAGGTTGAGGCTAGGATGGCTCAGTGAGTAAAGATGCTTGCCAAGCAAACCTGGTGAACTGAGTTTGATTCCTGGAGATGAATGTGGAAAGAGAACAACTCCTGACAGTTGTCCGCTGACCTCTGCTGTGCCGAATATATCATACACACAGACAGACAATCAAAACAAACTAAGGTTAAAAAGGTTCAAGGTATTCAGCTATATTGAGAGTTGGAGGTCAGGATAGACTATGTGAAACCTTATCTTAAAACTAAGTAAATAGGGCTGGAGAGATGGACCAGTAGTTAAAGAATACCAATTACTCTTCTAGAGGACCCAGGTTCAGTTCCTAAAGCCCATGAGAGCTCACAGTGACCTTCAACTCCCATCCCAGAGGATCTGACACCACAGATGAGCACGTGGTGCATATACATACACGCAGGCAAAATACTCTCCCATACACAGAAATTAAAAAACCCAAGTCTTTAAAATCTTTTTAAAAAACCAATCCAACTAAAGAAAGCAAGCAAACTAGGACTACTTCATCGCTCTGAGCATCCTTTATAATCCTGCCTGACAATCTGTGCTGGATGGTTTATGTCAACCGGACACAAGCTAAAAGTCATCTGAGAGGATGGAATCTCAACTAAGAAAATGCCTCTACAGTGATTGGGGAGGGCCCAGCCAATGGTGGGTGGTGCTATATTTGGGCTAGTGGTCCTGGGTTTTCTAAGAAAGCACGCTGAGCAAGCTATGATGAGCAAGCCAGTAAGCAGCACCCCTCCATGGGCTCTGCATCAGCTTCTGCCTCCAGGTTCCTGCCCTGTGAGTTCCTGTCCTGACTTCTTTCAGTTATGAACAGTGATAAGGAAGCTTTAGTTAAATAAACCCTTTCCTTTCTAACTGGCTTTTTCATCATGGTGTTTCGTCATTGCAATAGAAACCCAAACTAAGACAGGACCATTCACTATAATAAACATTTTCTTAAATATTTCTTTAGTCAGCCAGGCAAGGGTGGCTCACACCTTTAATCCCAGCACTCAGGAGGCAGAGACAGATCTCTGTGAGTTCAAGGGCAGCCTAGTCTACAGAGTAAGTTGCAGGACAGCCAGGGATACACAGAGAAACCCTGTCTCATAAAAACAAAAACAAAAAACTTTGATGAAAGACACACCTTGACACCACATACTAGGGGTTAAATTAAGAAATCAAATATGAGATCTCAGCATGGTGGTACATGTCTTTACTCCTAGTACTCAAGAAGTAGAGGCAGATGAATCTCTAAATTTGAGGCCAGCCAGGGCTAATCAGTGAGACTCTGTCATTGAACGAAGAAAGGAAGGTTGGAGGCAGGGAAGAAGAAAGGAAGGAAATAAATTACAGGCCTGAAAAGATGGTTCTATGGATAGAATGCTTCCTGCAGAAGTCTGAGGATCTGAGTTCAGATGCCAGCATGCACATAAAAAAATCCACATATGGCCACACACACATCTAAAACCCTAGCACTGTGGGATAGAGACAGAGGAACCCCTGGAGCTTTCTGCCCACCAGCCTAGCCCAAGGTTCAGTGAGAGAGCCTGTCTCGAAGGAGTAAGTCAGAAAGTCACAGAGCAGAACACCTGACATCTTCTGGTCTCATGACTATAACAAGGGTGCATATGCCCATACATATACACATATACCACTCACACATTTATACTATCCAAAACCCCCACCCCAATATCTAAAGCAAATCATAGTATTCAAAGAAAATCTGAACCATGTCATACAAAAATAATTGAAGGGAAAAAGACATTTTACCTGTAAGAGAGCAGAGCTAGGGGCTAAAGAGATGTCTCAGTAGTTAAGAACATTTGCTGCGCTTACAGAGGACTAAAGTTTGGTTCCTAGCACCTATGTTGGGTGGCTCACAACCACCTATAACTCCAGCTACAGGGGAATATGATGCCTGTTTCTGGTCTTCTAGCCTCTGAAGGCACTATACTCACATGCAGAGACACACATACACAAAATTAAAATAATACCTATCTATCGATCTAAATATATAGAGAGAACTATATATATTAGCCATTTGAAGATGTTAACATTTAGAAAATAAGGGTAAATTTTTGGTGTTGTATATTTGTGTTTTACTTTGGTTTTTGCTTTATCTTCTGAAAAGGGTCTCAAGACTATACTTTCAGGGATAATTTCTGTAGTTTAAGAAAGAGTCTGCCGGGCAGTGGTGGCGTACGCCTTTAATCCCAGCACTTGGGAGGCAGAGGCAGGTGGATTTCTGAGTTCGAGGCCAGCCTGGTCTACAGAGTGAGTTCCAGGACAGCCAGGGCTACACAGAGAAACCCTGTCTCGAAAAACCGAAAAAAAAAAAAAAAAAAAAAAAAGAAAAAAAAAAAAGAAAGGGTCTCATGTAACCCAAGCTGGTCTTAGTTCCCTTTGTAGTCAAGAACTGGTTTTAAAGTCCTTATCCTCCTGCTTCTCTACCTCCTAAGTTCTACTATTAGAGGCCTGTTCCACCATTGGGCTTGGTGCTGTATTTTAAGATTCTGGATTCATAGTCTAACATAAGGAAGTGATTTTCAGGATATAAAATACTGGGTAGTTTGAAGTCTCCAGTATTAAGCACAGTATCACCAAGTAGTAAAGGTTGGGGGGGGGGGGTTGTAGAGAGAATATCTTGTGTATTGTATTGTCAATTACAAAGTCTATGGCCTATGGTTTAGGCAGGAAATGGGAGGTGGAACAACCAGAGGAGAAAGAATTCTGGGATAGAGCCAGAGATTCACCCGAGAAGATGTGATGAGATGGACACATAGTATCTGAGCACAGGTAACCAGCCACATGGCAGAATGTAGGTTAAAATAAATGGGATATTTTAAGTTAGATCTAGTCAAGGAAGAGTCTAGCTATATGGCCAAGGTACTTGTAAATAATTTTTAGTCAGTCTTATTTCTGGGATCATGGTCTGGAATGAAGAACCAGTCGTAACTTCTACAATCAATCGATTGATTGATAAAGATATATTTGGTTTTTCAAGACAGGGTTTCTCTGTATAGCTCCGGCTGTCCTGGAACTCATTCTGTAGATCAGGCTAGCCTCCAACTCAGAGATCTGCCTGTCTCTGCCTCCTGAATGCTGGGATTAAAGGTATGTGCCATCACTGCTCAGAGGTGTGGCCTTGTTAGAGGAAGTGAGACACTGGGGCAAGCTCTCTGAGAGTTTGAAAACTGGCACCATTTGTAGTGTGCATTGCTTCCTGCTTGTTGTTCAAGATGTGAGTCCCCTCAGCTTTGATTCCAGCTGCTGTGTGTGCTACTTACTGCTATACTTCCCTGCCCTGATGGACTATGGAACTGTAAGGCAAGCAAAGCCTTCCCTCTCTAAGATGCCTTGGGTAGGAGGTTTTATTGCAGCAATAGAAAAGTTAACAATATACAGCCCCTGCAGCCCTATTATATAATGAGTCGATTGGAAACACCTTTTCCCCCCGATAAAACAGAAGCTCTAAGTTGCCATGACTGATCTTATGGAATAGTTTCAAAGATGAGGAAACAACAGCAGAAAGAAGCAGGAGAATAAAGGCTCAAAAGCACTGCAAATCTCCCAAATGAAAGCACATTACATGGGCTCTTGTTCATTCTCTCTTCCACCTCTGATGCTTACCTAAAGAAAGTAGGAACAGCCTATGATGGAGGTTCTCCTGAGTAAAAGGTTGGAATAAAGAACACACCTGACATGGTTCATCTCAGATATTCGTAAGATTTAAAGATTATAGTTGAAATTATGAATAGGAGAGCTTACTAACTGTATACAGGATGCCTGTGCTGTCCTGAAAAGACACCTGGGGGCCTAAGTCACAGCAGCATACACATCAAACACATAGAAGGCCTTGGGTTAGATCCCCAACACTAAAAGGGAAAGAAAAAAAGACTGGGGCTGAGGTCAGGAATTTGCTTTCTTGCCAAGTGGAAGTAATTCCTACTCATCTCTGGGGCTGAGAGCTTCTGCATGGGCCTGGGAATCACCCACTTCTCCAGTGCGCTCTGCAATGTCAGCTGCAGCAGTGCTCAAAGCGTCGCATTTTAACCCGCCTCACAAAGGTATTTCCTATCAACTAGTGCCAAAAAAACAAGCAAATATTTGTGATAAGTCATGAAGCAAGAGAAAAATGTCAGTGTAATTAGTAAGCAAACAGATTATTTGCCAAAACAACAAAGTAAGGTTTCCAGATTTAAATACATAAGATTTCTTTGAACTAAATCAATGACAATAAAATGCTTTTATAAGTTTCCTGAAGTTGGAGCTAGCAAAATGTTTCGGTGTATAAAAGTGCTTCCAGTGCAAACCTGATAACCTAAATTCAGTTTCTAGAACCAATAGTGGAGACTGACTCCCAAAAGCTGTTCTCCTTATGTGCTCAGGGTCATGCACATGCCCACACTCGCATGCTCATGCTCATTTTTACACACGCATGCCCACCACCACCACCACCACCACCACCACCACCAAAACTAAATAAACCTCTACAAAGGGTGAGCTTTTAAGTGAGTGTCTCAGAGTATTAAGTGTGTATTTGGACTCTGCTAAGGAGAGCCTTCTATTTCAGTCCAATAGCTTGATTCAGGCTCAGCTCAAGATTGACTCCTTTTCTCCTAGGAGCAATATTCCAGAAATAGCCTCTTATTTGAACCAATAAAAACAGGCCGCAATCAGTAGCCTTATTGGAGGAAAATGAGATGCAGAAGGCAGAGCACACAAGAATATCCTCTATAGAGCAATGCTGACTCTAGACATTTAAAAAGCACACACAAGAACTTCTTCAGTCACTCCACATCGAAGTGCTATGTCCTTTCAAAATCACACAGACCCCACACAAACCTTAGACGAGTCCTGCTACTTCTGTCCCAGCTTTTTTGTTGTTGTTGTTATAAAGCTCAACATGCAGGCATCAAAAGCCAATGAGCTTTGACTGCTCAGATCCTGAATACAGAGAAGAAATAGCTATCGGCTATTAGCTCACTGGGGAATGCTGTGTTTAACACCTACACGTGAGAAAATCTCCCACAAAGGAAATGTACATGTATGAAACCAAATCCACATGTCCCCACTGTCACAGAGCTCCCATACAGCAAAGAGAACAGTGAGAGTCCTCCTCACTTGTTCTGAAACTAAGAAATTCCTTTTGTGGTTTTTTCTTTCTTTAAAGAAAAAAAATTTTACTGAGATGAATGTAGTATGCATATATTATTTAGAGCTGCACAGAAATTTCTATATTTCACTGCAATTAAATTAGTATAAATCTTGGCTGGGCATAGTGGTATGTTATCCATAAAAAAGAAGGTATAATTTCCAGAGTGGTTGTACCAGTTTGCAATCCCACCAGCACTGGAGGAGTGTACTTCTTTTTACACATCCTTGCCAGCATGTGCTGTCACTTGAGTTTTTGATCTTAGCCATTCTGATTGCTGTGAGGTGGAATCTCAGGGTGGCCCTATGGTTGAATTAGGAGGACTGAAGAAGCTGAAAGAGTCAGTGACCCCATAGGAAGACCAGCAGTCTCAACTAACCCAGACCCCAGGGAGCTCCCAGAGACTGAGCCACCAACCAGGAGCATACATGGGCGGGTCCAAGGTGCCCACATACATGGTCTACCTTGTCTGGCCTCAGGGGAATCCTCAAGAGCCTTGAGGCCCCAGAGAAGGAGGAGGCCTGGTGGGTGGGGGAGAGCTCAGAGGCAAGGAGGAGGAGGGATGGGATGAGGAACTGTGGGAAGGGGGAGAATGACTAGAATGTAAATAAATAATTTAAATTTAAAAAAAGGGGGGAGGAGGAGAAGGAAGAAGAAGAGAGAGGAGGAGGAGGAAGAGAAGGAGGTATAAAACCAGGCATGTCAGTGCAATCCTGTGTTCCTAGCAGAAACGAGACCAAACACAATCCCTTACAACTCTTTGTTTTGTTTGTTTTTGTTTGTTTTTAAGTAAGCCAGTTATGGTAGTAAGTGTGTGTAATGTCAGTACTGGGGAGGTGGATCCTGGCTGCTTATTAGCCAGGCATCATGAGCACCTTAGTGACTCCTTGTCTCAAAACACAAAGCAAGCAGAGCCTGAGGAGATGGTTCAGAGGTTAAGTGCACGTGATGCCCTTGCAGAGGTTGTGGGTTTGGTTCCCAGCACTCATACATACTTCAGAGCATCTGATGCCTTTTGGCCTCTTTGGGCACCGGCACACACATGGTGCACATAAGCTCATGCAGGTGCACACACATACACATAACTAAAAATGAGTAAAAGGAGACCTGCAGATAGACCTTAGCAGTATAATACTTGCCTCACAGCAGTGAGGCCCTTGCTTCAATCCCTAATATAGCAAAATCACAACAAATAGGAAAGCAAAGAATTAAAGAAAAATGTAGTAGGCAAATGAAGTCCAGTTGAACCCATAATAATAGTAAATGTGAATAAACTGAACACTCCAATCAGAATGCAGAAACCGTCCAGCCAGAGGAAGAGTCTAACACCTGCAGACATGACAATGCACACCTTCAATCCCAGGCCTTAGGAGGCAGGTTTCTATGAGTTAAAAACCAGCCTGGTCTACACAGAGAGTTCCAGGCCAGCCGAAGCTACATAGTGAGACTCTGTCTACAAAAGAACAAAGAAAGAAGCCAAGTCCAACTATCTATCACAATTATTTTAGGACGATAAAAACAGATAAAACATAAAAGAATGGAAAGAGATATGCCACGACACAAAACATAATTGGCAAAGAAACTTAAGAGTTAATATTTTATATATATTTAAAACATCTACAGATACTTTATATCCCACTGATCGTCAGCGGGATGTCTATACAAGGTGCATCATTTGTGAGGCATTGAACCAAACTTCAGCTTTAAAAAAATTATTTATTTATTTATTTATTTGCAATTGGATCTCCTGTATCCCAGGCTGGCCTTGAACTCATTACATATCTGAAAATAATCCTGAACTATTTTCCTGCCTCTGCCTCCAAGGACTGGGGTCACAAGCGTGAGTCACACGCCAGGCTTCTTTACTGCTGGGGATGAATGCAGCCAGGGCTTTATGCTGTGCCAGTGCTCTGCAGTGGGGCTGCACCCCAGTCCTCTCAAGTGCTCTGCAGTGGGGCTGCACCCCAGTCCTCTCAAGTGCTCTGCAGTGGGGCTGCACCCCAGTCCTCTCAAGTGCTCTGCAGTGGGGCTGCACCCCAGTCCTCTCAAGTGCTCTGCCAGTGGAGCTGCACTCCAGTCCTCTCAAGTGCTCTGCAGTGGGGCTGCACCCCAGTCCTCTCAAATCTCAATGGAAGTCTTAAGTAAGATTTGTTTTCCTTTTAATTGTGCACGTGTGTGCAGGTACCTGCAGAGGTCAGAGGCACTGGATTCTCCAGAGCTGGAGATACTCATGTTCACCCGTACACACACACACACACACACACACACACACAGAGACAGAGACAGAGACAGAGACAGAGAAAGAGAGAGAGAGACAGAGAGAGAGAGAGACTGAGAGAGACTTAGTTAAAAATACTAAGACTAATGTAAGGAGAAATTAACAATCTGAATAGGTCTATAACAAATAGAGGTTAGAAAGATGGTTCAATGGTTCAAAGCATTGGCTTAACCAGATGGCTCTTCTAAAGGACCTAGGTTTTATTTCCAGCATTCGCATGGCAGCTCATTATCACCTGTTACTCCAGTTCCAGGGGAACCAATGTCCTCTTTTGGCCTAAATGGGCACCAGACACATACATGGTGCACAGATATTTCAAGCAAAACACCCCTACACATAAAAATAAAATAGTAAAAAACAAACAAACAAACAAACAAACAAAAAAAACAATATTTGGGGCTGGAGAGATGGCTCAGTGGTTAAGAGCACTTCCAGAGGTCCTGAGTTCAATCCCCCGTAACCACATGGTGGCTCACAACCATCTGTAATGGGATCCGATGCCCTCTTCTGGTGTGTCTGAAGACAGCTACAGTGTACTCATATACATAAGATAAATAAGTAATTTAAAACAAAACAAAAAAGTCTTAAAAAAATAATATTTGTGAAAAGAACATCAAGTTCTAATAAATTCTACAAAACATTTAATATTAATACTTTGCAAACTCTTCCAAAAACAAAAGGTGAATGAACACATACCAACTTATTCCATAGTGTCATTTTTACCCTGATATTAAAATAAAAGCATCACATGAAAACAACAGACATACATAAGAAAAAATTCAAGGCCACCTAAGAGTCAATCTGAGAAGCAATGAAAACAGAATGCTTAATATCTTCTCAGTTACATGCATAGTCATTTTGGGACATTCTTTTATCATAATACAGCAAGAAGGCAGAGCTCTGGAATGAAACCAGGTCAGAAACCCTTCAGCAGACTCAAAGAGAAGAAGCGCTCACTTACTGCAGACTCAAAGAGAAGGAGCGCTCACTTACTGCAGACTCAAAGAGAAGGAGCGCTCACTTACTGCAGACTCAAAGAGAAGGAGCGCTCACTTACTGCGGACTCAAAGAGAAGGAGCGCTCACTTACTGCGGACTCAAAGAGAAGGAGCGCTCACTTACTGCGGAC
>CM052703.1:14394482-14431921 GCA_028551405.1 Uromys caudimaculatus | reverse complement strand
AGCCCCTAGGGCTTTTGTTTGCTTGTATTTAGCACAAATAGAAACAGCTATCTATAGTAAAATGTGAAAGTTCTAGAGTCCCATGAAGAAACTCTGGTGAGGAGCAGAGGAACCCTTAAGGGAAGCTCGCGGGTAGCTTATGCATAAAGAACTCTTTGGCAGCTAAGGTGCCTGCAAAGGGCATGCAATCATCTCTGGGGTAGAAAATTCACAAAACAGCCAGCACTCTGAGCTATTTCAATATGACAAAATGAGAGCCTCATGTACTCCTGCTTCTTGATCAAGTATGACAATTTCTTGCACTCCTACAGACATAGGGGCTTAAAATAGTAGTAGTGCTTAGAGCATTCTCCTTGGGAAGGTGCACTAAAGCTCAGGATGAGCAACGAACTCTGAAAGAAACTTTCATTCCTTACCTGATATTCACCAATGCGTGTGTCACCTTGCTTGCTGCTTCCTTCCACTGGCCAGCGTTGGTGGAAAGCCTAAGGACTGGGAAAGAAAGAAGACAGATCTGTCAAGCTCCTGACACAAAAAAAATATGAAGAACAAAGACAGCTCAGAATAGCATGATTACGAACACCAAACAAAACCTGTGCCAGTCTTGTTTTTAAAAAGGACAACAGATGAGGGCTTCTAGAATCTTTCAACGATTTTCTCCAGGAATTTTTCTTTCTCTGACTTCTCACTTTTCATCAAAGCAGTCACTACTCTTTTTTTGCCTCAGGTGGTTCCTAGCCCCTCCCCTGATAAGAGGCCCAAAAATTTAGTTTCCATATTCACTGAATATACAAAGAAGATGAGGAGACGACCCAGTTGGCCACTAGAGCAGGATGACCAGAGTTAGAGCCCAGACCCATAGAAAAATGTCTGGGATAGGGGCATATGCTTGTCAGTTATCCCAGCACTGGTGAAGCAGAGACAGATGGGACCCTGGGGTTTGCTCCTGGCTAGTCAGCTTTGTCTTCTTGGCAAACCCAGGTCAGTGAGAGGCCTGCTTAATGATGAGGTGGACAGCTCCCGTGTAATAACCTGAGATTGACCCCTGGCCTCCACACACACATGCCTGCATAACACGTGCAGACTCACAGATATCTGTTATAGGAGTGGCACTGTGAGGGCAACCTGGTTGCCATGTTTACCACTTCCCTAATGGCAAGGGTTACACTTGGTTGGCATGGAACTATGTAAACCAGGCTGGCTTTAAACTCATAGTATGCCTACTGGCTGAGCTGGTGTCCATTCTTGCTCCATGTACATCTTTATAAACCGGTCATACATCCAGCCAAGTAGGACAAATAACTTTTCAAGACAGAGAATGATCATGTTTCAAACAAGGAATGAGCTGTTTTGCTTCTCTAGCTTACATGGGTAACCTGCAATAGAATCAATAGAAAGCATTCACCATCTGACCAAACTCTCTTTTACAAACACATCACAGCAGGAGAAAAGATTACAGAAATACAAAAGTGACCATATCTCTTTGACAGCTATGATTTCAGGCCACACAGGTATTATAACCATGCCATTTAGAAGAGACACAACAGCACGAGTACTCCCTGAATGATGAACAGAAGGCAGGCACTCCATTAAGCTTTGTTCCTGCTGCCTGTATGCATGCACACGTGCATTCATGTGTACAGGATGTGCACACAGAGACCAGAGATGGACTTAGTCCTCTCTCACTCAGCACCTTTTAAAAAATGTTTACTAACTTCCGTGTGAGTGTTAAAGTGCATGCTTATGAAGGTCAGAGGACGATCTGTGACATCGATTTTCTTCTTCTAATGTGCGTTCTGGGGATTGAGTTTAGGTTGTCAGGCTTAGAGGTAAGCCCCATTACCTGCCAAGACATCTAGGTGGCCCCTCTACCTTATTTTTTGATATATGGTTTCTTACTAAACTTAGAAGTCACTGATTGATTAAACCAGTAGCAAGACAAGCCTTGGATCCACTTGTCTCCATCTCCCCAGCATGAAATTATGAGCACATACAGTCATACCTGGCTTCTTACTGCTGACTCAGGGCTTCATGCGTGGGCAACAGGAATTTACCCACTAAGCCATCTCCCCAGCCCCCAAATATGTTCTTAAAGACTGTTTGGTTACAGAGGCAAATATGTGCCATGCTTACAAGGTGTTAGGCACTGGACAAATTTTATATATATATATATATATATATATGTGTGTGTGTGTGTGTGTGTGTGTGTGTGTGTGTGTGTGTGTATATATATATATATATATATCATATAAATAGGTATTATGTAACTGTTTCCTCCAAAACCAAAACGTTCCATTCTGCAGAGAAGCTCTTTAAGCAGGAAGAACTACTCAAGATACTTCAGGAAGTCCCTAAAACTGACCAGATTCACCAGGCCCCTCCCTGCAAGGGTGAACAAGTCAAGCTCCTGAGAGTCACTCTCAAACAAGCCAAGCAACAATAGGGACTCTTTAGATAAGGCAAGCTATAAAGAAGACCCAAAAGACCAGACTAGCTGCCCAGAAGAAGCAAAGTCAGTTGAGCTGCCTGAAAGAGGTTTAGACTGGAGTCACTTAGAAAGGACATTCTTCAACCTGTTGAGCTACCTACAGGCTGTGCAGTATGTTCCAGGTTCCTGGCTTTTGTTAGCTGTCACCTGTGCTGGGGTGGACATTAGTGATAAAGCTGTCTTTGAGTCATTACTGTTCCTGTAACTCCTCGCCCACTCTCTTATAAGTAACCCTAATAAAACTCACTGGTTCACCAAGTTGGATTTTTTTGTTTGTTTGTTTGTTTTTTGGGTTTTGTTTGTTTGTTTGTTTGTTTTTGGTTTTTTCGAGACAGGGTTTTTCTGTGTAGCCCTGGCTGTCCTGGAACTCACTCTGTAGACCAGGCTGGCCTCGAACTCAGAAATCCGCCTGCCTCTGCCTCCCAAGTGCTGGGATTAAAGGCGTGCACCACCACTGCCCGGCACCAAGTTGGATTTTGTTAGGTATCTATACTTTGGTCTATCCTAGGCTTCCTATCTGGTGTGAGTAGACATGTATGCTGTGCCCCCCCCTGCCCCCCAAAAGTCTTGTCACACAACAATAGGAAACTCAGAATCAGAGAAAACAAGTGATAGTGCTTATTCATAGTTGCTTTGTTGGTGTGTATGTGTGTGTGAAGAGGTCTAGTAGGCCTATGCACAGAAGGCATGGCTCTAGCAGGTTTTTCCCAACCCCCTTCTGCTTTGCAAAACTGTTACATGGCGTTCCTAAAGCTAGCCACCAAGGTCTATTCCTTATTTGGCCACTTCCTCACTCTGAAACTGTCCACCAAGGTCCAGCTATCAAAGTAATGTAGTTCAGCAATCAAAAGTCCCCTTTTGGCTGCCCTAATTAACAGTACAATCAAAACAAACCAACTCTTCCCAACAGTTTCCTTTCCTCCCTTTATCAACTGCTATTTGCCTGTGGGCCACATCTGTGGCTGAGATGGCTCAGTGGGTAGAACCCTTGCTGCCCAGGCACGAAGACCTGAGTCAGCAGCACACACACAGAGGCAGTTCTTTATCCCTTTCCCTTCCCCCCCCCCCTTGTTCTTCTTCCCTTCCCTCTTCATCTGCCTGACTTGCCTCTTACTCCCTGCCCTAATCTTTGTACTATGAATTTGGTCTTGGGGTGTCTTGTGCTGACTTCAAGGGGGTTGTTAGTTTGAAGAATTTTTTGGTTTGTTTTCAAATATTTATTTGAGGGAGGGAGAGAAAAGCAAGTGTGCAAACTCTCCTGTGTGTGCATGTACGTGTATATGTGCTCCATCTATAACGGTCTGAGAAAGGCTGGGGTGAACAATCCAAAGCATGGACAGCAAAATGCAATTTGAAAGTTTGAAACTGTCATCACTACCTTCTATTTGGAATAGCTACTACTTGGGTAGGAGGCACACATAGTAAATAGATCTGAACTTCAATCACAATGGAAATCTCTCTCCCCCTTTCTCTCTCCTCTCTCTCTCCCTCCCTCCTTCTCTTCTTCCTTCCAACTGAAAATTCAACTCTGGTTCTCATACTTGTAAGCATTAGCAATTGATCTGTCACCCCAGAACTTAATAGCCCTGGCTGTCTTGGACTTGCTTTGTAGAGCAGTAGCCTCAAACTCAAGAGATCGGCCTGCTCTACCTCAAGAGTGCTGGGATTAAAGATGTTTGCCACCACACATAGCCTTATTAATCTTAACATCTTAACAGGGGCTGGAGAAATGGCTCAGTGGTTAAGAGCAGGTATCATTCTTCCATAGCGCCTAGATTCAGTTTCTAGCAGCATGTCAAGAGTCTCACAACCTTCTGTGATTCCAGTTCCAGGGAACACAATGCCTCTGGCCTCCATGGGCACCTGCACACATGGGACATACACTCACACAGACACACACATACACACACACACACACACACACACACACTCACACACACGATTAAAAATAATACAACTCTTTCAAAACTTTTAGAGACATTTTAATATAGACTTGAGCAGAGGGAGAGGAGATACAAAGGTGCAGAAGAATTAAGACATCCATGTGTAGTACACCCTTCACAAGGAAGAGTTGCTACTGATACTTTTTAAGTTTTCTTAAATAAATTTATTTTATTCATTTATGTGTATGTGTGTGTAAACTGAGTGCAGCTGCCGGTGGAATCAGAAAAGGACACTGGATCCATGCTGAGGCAGCAACCATGTACTACACAGCAGGATGCCCTTGATACTGAGACTGATGGTATGTAATGCCACATCTGGATTCCCTCAATGATTGATGCCCTCTTCTGGCCTCTATGCACTTAACCTGACCACAGAGACGTACATGTGTATGCACGCGTGCGCACACAGACACACACACACACTAAACAAAATTTAAAAACCTACCCCTCAAGACAGTGTCTCCTATAACTATGGCTGGCTTTGAGTTTGTTGCAAAGGCAATTATGACCCTGAACTTGATCGTCCTATTACCACCTCCAAGCTGCCGGGATCAAACCCAGGCTTTCTTGCACGTTAGGGAACACTCTACCACCTGAGCTATATCCCTAACACCTCTTCCCCTCTCTCTCTCTCTCTCTCTTTCTTTCTTTCGAGGCAGAGTCTTGTGTATCCCAGACAAACCCTGAACTCGAGTTTTGCCTGATTTAGCTTTCTAACTGGGATTACATAGCTGTGTCTATAGCTGACGACGTATCGTAGGTCCATGTTTGCTAGGCAAGTACTTTACAACTGAGCCGTCTCCCCGGCCAATCTACTGCTGCTTTTTGAGACAAGGTCTCATGCAGCCCAGATTGGCCTAGACTTCTTCATGTCAATGAGGATGACCTTGAACTTCTGATTCTCTTGCTTCTACCTCCAGAGTGCTGAGACTACAGGTGTGTGCCAGCACACACTACTATGGTGTGCTAGGGATTGAATCCAGGGTTTCCTACATTCTAGGAAAAGCATTCTACCAATTGAATTACATCCTCAGCCTAAAATTGGGGTAAGCTTCTTCAGTCTTGCTTTCTTTCTTTTCTTTTCTTTTCTTTTCTTTTCTTTTCTTTTCTTTTCTAAGATTTATTTACTTTATGTATGAGTACACTGTAGCTGTCTTCAGACACACCAAGAGGGCATCGGATCCCATTACAGATGGTTGTGAGCCACCATGCGGTTGCTGGGAATTGAACTCAGGACTTCTGGAAGAGCAGTCAGTGCTCTTATCCTCTGAGCCATCTCTCCAGCCCCCCAGTCTTTCTTTCATGACTTTAATAATGTATTATTTTTTCCATAATTTACTATATAAATAATAGCTTTAGCTTGAAGTACAATTACAGTGTGTACATAGGGGTCAAATGACAACTTTTGAGAATCTGTTCTTTCCTTTCACCATGGCTTCCAGTGACTGAAATTAAGTAACCAGGATTGTACAGTAAGTATTGTTACTACCAACTGAGCCATCTCCTTGCCCTGTCCCCTTTAACACACTTTTAAAAATATTTTGTCTGTATGGGATTTTTCCTCTATGAGATCACATATACCGCGTGCATATGCTCCTGTACCTGTAAAGGCCAGAAGGTATTGGATTCCCTTAGAACTAGAGTTATAGATGGTTTGAGTCACTGACATGTTTTGCTGGTAACTGAACCTAGGTTCTTTGCTAGCCCCTTTAAAATGTATTTTATTATTTATTTTACTTCCTATTTTTTCATAACATAGGATCCCAAAAAGAGCAAGGCTTTTGTTTTGTTCTGCCTGGTTTTTTAAAGGGTCAACAAGAGAAGGATTGCAAAGGGAAACAAAAGAGATGAGGCTGTAGCTCAGTTGATAAGAGCACTTGCCTAGCATGCAGGATATAATCCCTCAAGGATGCTGTCCACCTCGTATTTTGAGACAGGGACTCTCAATGGCCTGAAGCTCACCAATAGGCGAGGCTAGATGGCCCGTATACCCCAGGGATCTATCAGGTTGGTTTCTGGAATTCACAGCGATCTGTCTGCCTCTGCCATTTGAGTGCTGGAATTAAAGTCATCCACTGTCATGCCTGGCTATGATCTATTTATTTCTATTCCACACAAAGGTACCATCCAACTAGGGAATCTTCTGAAGCATTTTCCTGTTACTTACTAGACGGGGGGCAGAGAAAGATAAGAAAAAAAGACAAGAGCTTACCCATGGAGTAGAGGTTGTCAAAGCTCTGGTGCATGCGGATAATTTCATAGTAAAGCTCATCATAGCTGCTGGGGGTTGGCAGGAAAGTGTCACCGTATGTGATAAACATATTAAATAGGTTCACAATCTGGAAGAGAAGCAATGGCCCACACCAGGCATCAAGCAGGGGGAACGGAGAAGCGCTCTATTGGTATGCTGCAGGCATCTCTATTGCTTTCCAGATATACACTATTTTGGGGACTTTATAAACTGGTTGTAAAACAATTATTAAAAATTCACTGATTCTAGCCAGGCAGTGGGGGTGCACGCCTTTAATCCCAGCACTTGGGAGGCAGAGGCAGGCGGATTTCTGAGTTCGAAGTCAGCCTGGTCTACAGAGTAAGTTCCAGGACAGCCAGGGCTACACAGAGAAACCGTCTCAAAAAACCAAAAAAAAAAAAAAAAAAAAAATTCACTGATTCTTACTTATTCTCTGCCTTCATTCTCATCTGTGCTCTGAAAACTGATTTATACATGTAGAGAGAGTACCACAGAATAGGGCCTGCCACACATCTCGACGTGACTTTGTTGTTATGCTGAGAGCTGAAAATTGACCATCTTGGGCATAGTTCTGCAATTAGCAGATACTACAAAATCAGGATGTTCATTCCCACCAAACACTTCACATTTACAGGCTGTATAGACAACTGAAAGGGTTTGTGCCTCCTTCTCCCCTGAATTACTAGCTAGGTAAGCATTTCTATGTACCCTTCAGAAGTCAAGTGCAATCAAGATAGAACCACTTATCTGTCCAGGAGGCCTCTAGAAAACTTACTATTCACCCACACAGAGAACGCAAGAGTACAGTACAGATTCTTAACCCAGTGTTCATAGAGATGTGACCTGTATCCATGCCTCCCGGGCCAAATCCATAAGGAAAATACAACTTAGATCCCAAACCTTGGCTCCTATTACAAACCAGCCCATTTCTGCCTTAGTATATTGGCTTTAGAAAAACAAATATTTATTATTAATACTCACCATAAGGGCCAATGTAAAAATGTTGTGTTTGGCCAAAAGTACGGTTTCATTTGACATAAGGAACTTCAGCAAGTTTATCAAGGCTTTAGAGAAAAAACAACAACAAATTATTCAAATCATAATCAATATAATCAATAAAGTAAGGGCTAGCATGACAGTGGATGGCTCAGTGGCGTCGCTGAGTATGATGACCACAGTGGCTCCAGGAGGCACATGGAAGGAGAGAACTGGCTCCCACAATGTGTCATCTAACCTCCACACGTGTATACACGGATGTGTCCACATACAAATCCACACAAATAAATGGAATGAGACATTAAATAAACAAAAGTAGAATAGCTCTATAGAAACCCATAGGTTGGAAGAGTCTCAGCAACCAAAGCTTTTCTTTATTATTAACACGTAATGCATGTGTGTATGTGTGTGCACGGGCATGCGTGTGCACAAGAGATGTGTATGACCTGAAAGTAGTAAGAGGCTATGAGGAGTGGAAGAGGAGTAATGGGGGGGGGGGGTGGGAAACAAGAGACACTAATGGAATACGTGTGACATGAAAGTAGAAGAAACTATTTAGTGGGGAGAAACCAGCAAGGGAGGAGAAATCCATTCTCTGGCATAGAAACTATATATAAAAAAAAAAAGATAGGAAAGAAACACATAATACTTAGACTAACTTATGGGTTATAGTGTGCTATTTCAATATATACAGAAAAAAATAGACCAAATCAGGATAATTAGTATTTCCTTTTCCTTGTTACTTATGTTTAGAGCCTTTGAGCTTTTGAGAGCTTCCAAGCTTTTAAAAGCTAAAAAAAAAAAATTTAAAGTTAAAAATTAACAAAAAGAACCCCCCTGTGTGTTTTTGTAAAATAAGTTGTTGTAAAACATAACCCTTCCACTGTGGTATGAGACACCAGCACCTAGTTTTTCTATCCAAGGGCCTTTCAGTGCCCATTGTCCAACGGTCCCTGCCCTGTCCTGATTACCAGGGTCTAAAGATCAAATTTTTTAAAAAAAACCCCATGTCTAAGAGAATATGGTATTTGTCTCTCTGTGTCTGGCTTATTCGCTGACATACGTCCTCTAATTCCACACCACTCTTCATTTGGCTACAGATGACAGGACTTATTCTTTCTTGGGCTGAGTAATATCCTACTCCTATGGACACAATTTTTTTGGTAGTAAGGGGGAGCTGTTGTGGTTGGAATGAGAATGGCTGCAAATAGGCTCATATATTGAAATGTTTGGTCTCAGCTGGTGGTACTGTTTGGGAAGGATTAGGAGATGTGGCCCTGTTGGAAGAGGTGTGTCATTGGGGGTGGGCTCTTAAGGTTTCAAAGTACTGGCACCATTCCTGGTGTGTCTCTATCTGCCTCCTGCGTTTGGATCAAGATGTGAGCTCGGCTGTTCCTGCTGGTAAGCATTTGCTCAGCCTTCATGGACTCTTACAGTGGCTAGTTTTATGCCCATTTGACATATGTTAGAGTTATCTGAGAGAAGAGACCCTCAATTGAGAAAATGTCTCTATAAGACTGGGCTGCAGGCAAGCCTGTAGGACATTTTCTTAATTAGTGATTAATGGGGGAGGGCACAGCCACTGTAGGTAGGGCTAAACCTGGGCTGGTGGTCCTGGGTTTGATAAGAAAGCAGGCCAAACAAACCATGAGGAACAATCCAGTAAACAGCACCCCTCCATGGCCCCTGCATCAGCTCCTGTCTCCAGATTCCTGCCCTGTTTGAGTTCCTTCTTGACTTCCTCTAAAGAACAGTGACGCAGAAGCTTAAGCTGAACAAACCCTTTCCTCCCCAAGTTGCTTTGGTCATGGTGTCTCCTCACAGCAGCAGTAATCCTAGGACAACTCTAAATTCTGAAATCACGGCCCAATAAAATAATGGCTGGTTAGGGTTCTGTCACAGTAATAGAATAAGACAGGAACAGAAGACAGTCTGGCTCATAGCCTAGGCTGACCTCAAATTCATGATCTTCCTGCCTCTGTCTCTGAGTGCTGGGGTTGCAGAAACATATTACCATGTCTACTGTACCATATAAATCTATGTGTGTATATATCGCAAACACATGTATGGGGGAGGGCAGGCTGGCCATGATGCTCGGTTTGGGTGAGCCCAGAGCCATGTAAATCCTACTATGTGTTCGATCACTGAGCCACACCTCCAGACCCCTGCCCGCTTTTAGCTGCACCTTCAGTCTGTTCCCCTATCCATTTGTAAAAGAGAATCTCATGTTGCCCAGATTAGCCTCAAACCTGTTTTACCGAGAGGCTGGTCTTAATTCTCGATCTTTCTGCCTCTACCTCCCAAATGTTAGAATTACCACATTTGAAGCTCTTGCTCACTTTTAAATTGTATGATTTTATTATGTTTTGAGTTATTTTGGGTATCAATCTTTTGTCAGAAGTCAGAGAGATGGATCAGCAGTTAAAAGTAATATACTGTTCTTGCAGAAGACTCAAATTTGCTTCCCAGCGCCTATAGGAAGTAGGGCTCTCACAACTTCCTATAACTCCAGCTCCAACAGAATCCAATCCTCTGGCCTCTACCACCATCTATACACATAATTTTTTTTTTTTAAATAAAATGTGTGTTTGTGTTTGTGTGTGTGTGAGTGTGTGTGTGTGTGTGTGTGTGTGTACATATACAGAGTCTCACTATGAAGCCCTGGCTGGCCTGGAGCTCACAAAGATCTTCTTGCCTCTGTTTCCCTAGTGCTGGGATTAAAGGCCTCTACCAACATACCCAACCCAAAAAAGAAATCTTTAACCTTTTGGTAGATGAATAGTTTGACAATCTCTCTCCCATTTTGTAGGTTGTCCACATTACTTCTATTTTTGCTATGTATAGTCTAATATAATCCTATTTATCTATTCTTTGCTATTATTGTATACATTCTTGGGGCCTTTCATTTATTTGCAATAGTGGAGATAGTACCTAGGGCTTTGTATCTGCTAAGTCAGTCTCTACTATATAGTCCTTTTTGTTTGGTTGTTTTTGCTTTTTGTTTTTTGAAACAGGATTTCTTTGTGTAATAGCCCTGGCTGTCCTGAAACTTACTTTGTAGACCAGGGTGGCCTCAAACTGACAGAGATCCTCCTGCCTCTGCCTCACAAGTGCTGGGATTAAAGGTGTGTACCACTACTGCTCAGCTACAGTTTATGTGTGCGCGTGCATGTGCGTGTGTGTGCGTGCACATGCCACACTTGCCAAGCTTTTACCTGGGCACTGGTGGTTCAAGCTTAGGTCCTCACACTTGCTCAGCAGTATCTTAGCCCTTGAAACACATGCCCAGCTCTTTATTTTTTATTTTGAAACAGGTCTAAGTTGCCTAAGTAGGCCCTGAACTTACTCAGTAAGATGGCTTTGACTTGACTGGATGAAACAACAGGCCTGTGCCACCAGGCCCAAGGTCCTTTAAAAGCAGACTGAAGACTGGATAATGTAGCTGAATGCTACACAGTTGGGCTAGTATAGACAAGGCCCTGGCTCTCCCTAGCACAGACTACCTGGTCCATTTTTAAAAAGTGGGCCACTGTGGAGGCACTCCATCTCATCACTTTGGTGGTAAGGACAGGAGTATGAGGGTACAAGGCCAACTTTAGCGATACTTTTGTGATAAGGTGGAAGTTTCTGGTTGGGTCATGTGCTATGCTTATGTGGTGCTTTGCTGAGGCGAGACCTGTGAGAAGGCTCGTGATGTTTGGAGAGAGTATGCATAGGACTCAGTGGACAGTGATGGTTCCTTGCATAGCCAGCTCCGCAACGCTTTCTTGTCTCGCATCTGTCTTCCCAGATCTTAATTTCGCTGCAGATTTGTGGTTTCCCGACAAATAGAGACTGGAATCACCCAGGGAACTACTTCCAAACAGGTCCACATCCCTTTGTCCTATTTATCATCTTTTCTCTCCTGCCTTTGGACTATGGGCTAGAAGGGGGACCAAAGCATTATTATTAAAAGTTGATTTTGAAAAATCTAAGCCTACAGGTGTCACCCAACGTGGCTAAGGCATAATGAGTAATTCTGCTTCTGATGTGGTAAAGGAAAGGTCCGGTTATGAGGGATCAACAATGCTCTTTAAGGAGGTTGGCGAACAGCAGCTACCATTGATGGGACCTCTTCTACCCTGTCCAGAGGGAGTTTTTTGGGTTTGTTTCCTGGTATTCATGTGTACTCTTTTGAAAAAGACTGGGGGGGGGGGAAGCTGACAAATCTCTTATGTCAGAGAAGACTGCAGAGTTGGCTAAGCACATAGAGTTTGCAAATAGAGGCAGAAGTGCTTGGGAAGCAAAAAGAGCAGTGGGAGGAGAACAACGGTGAAATCCAGCCTGTGCTAAATGACACCATGTTAAAAAAAGGAAAAAAACCAACCCACTAATCTTCCCAGGTGCACATCTTCTTATGTGCCCATTTAAGGTTTTAAACCCATCTACTTCTTTTCACCACTTCTTACAAGCAATTAAGCTCAAAGATGTGACTGCCGAGCTGACATCTCAGTGTTCCAAATCCACTCCCACTCGGTGATCTCTCCATCAAACTTTCTCAACATACAAGTAAAGTAAGGGCCCCTTCCACCCCGCACTACCAGCATCCACTGCCCACAAGTTTCAATCTCACGTCTGGTTCAGACATCAGTGCTGGTAGGGCCATGTAGATATTCTGAAAGCTTACTAGATGTGGCAGCCACACTGAAGAATCCATAACAGCACTACTACCCTGTGGGGAGACAGCTCATCAAAAGATGACAAAGTCCTGTCAGGTGAGCTGGCACATGCTTGTCATCCCAGCTACTTTGGAGGCTAGGGCAGAGGCAGGTTGATCCAAAGTTTAGGCCTACAGAGGAGACTTATTGTGACCCTGTATTTAAAGGGTTGGCCTTGGGAGGAGAGGCAGAAAAGACTGTTGTGAATTTTAGGCCATCTGGGCTATATAATGAGTTACAGACCAGCATAGGTTATTTCTCAAAAACAAAAACAAAAACAACCCCCCCAAGTCCTGGCAATATAGCTCAATTGTAGAACACTTAGCTAGTGTGCAGGCATGCTAGGTATGCTCAATACCTAGTACCAGAACAAGAAAAAAAATGCTTTCGTATTAAATTTTTTAAAGATTTTTTCATTGTGTATATGTGCACATGGGTGTCCATGCCCTCAGATCCCTGGTAGCTGAAGTTACAGGCAATCCTTAGCTGTCCAACGTGCATGCTGGGACCCAAATTCCAGTCCTCTGCAAGAGCAGCCACCATTCCTAACCAATAAACAACCTCCAGCTTCCTGCCACTTGGGGGGTGAGATGAGGTAGGATCTTAAGTTATTCTAGTTGTTCGAACCAAAGTGTAGCTTGCTCTGTCCGCTCACAGCAACATTTGCTGGAAAGAATTTTCTCTGCCTGACAGTCAGGAAAGTGATTGCCCAAACTAAGCAATCTTAACAAATATAAAGTACCGTCAAGTCCCTAGGATAGCTTTGCAAGTTGCCTTGCGCTCATTTACCTAGGACAGCGGCTCCACCCTTCCTAACACTGCTTCCTCACTACAGACCCTCGGGCTGCAGTGACTCCCAACCAAAAAGTCTATCATTGCTACTTCGTAACTGTAATTTTGCTCCTGTTATGAATCATGACATAAATACCTGTGTTTTCCAGTGGTCTTAGGCACACTCTGTGAAAGGGTCAGCTGACCCCTGAAGGAGTTTTGACCCACAGGTTGAAAACACTGACCTAGGACATTATCCATGAATTGGATCCAACTTCTGTGCCGATCCCGCCTTGCCCTGTACCTACTACCCTTCTTAGTGGTAAAGCCTACAGTTCTCTCTCAGAGCTGGGATTATAAGCACGTATTTGACACCTGGTGTGTGATGCTCCAAATGAATGTGCAGCAAGTTCTCTTAACTGTTAAGTGATTTCTCTAGTCTCTAATTTAATTAGTTAAGTTTTTGAGACAAGATTTCAAGGTAGCCCAGGACAAACTGGAACTCATAATCTTCCTGCCTCTGCTTCCCCACCAAGTACAGGGATTACAGGAGCACACCACCACACCTGGCTTCACTGATCTTCTAAAACTAGATCTTTTTTTGTTCAGCAATGAAGTCCATTCTCCCATGCTGCCTGTACGTTGTGTGAAGTTCACTGTTCTTAGAGAAGGGTTATGTGCTTTGATTTGGAACATCAGGGAAAGATGAGTGGAAGTGACTTTGCAAAGGCTGCCTGCCATACAACAGTCCTCACATGCAGCCCTCTAGAAGTCACTCAAACAGCAGACAAGGACAGTACCAGAGGCTGGCTGTGCCTACATTCTGTTCTAAAGGTTCGATATTCCTCTCAAATAGCAAGTAGATGGAGACGAAGAAGGCAGGCACCCTGATTCATGTACTCTACTCCTGTCTGGAGGAAAGTTCTGTAGGGTTTTGTGTTAGAAAGGCAAATGATAGGCAGCTTGCCTTTGTGATGGTGTCTGTTAACAAGTGACCTACTGGACTGGACTCAGGCAGGGGTCGAGGAAGCTCCACAGGTACCCACAGTAGATCACACACAGTCTTCTTAGCTCCTACTAGTAGCTCTGAGAATACAGGTCAGCTAGGTAAGAGCCACATAAAAATGACCAACCTCAGTCCAAACCTCTGGCCTTGCTGAAGCTCACCTTGCTCAGCTATTTGGAGCTGCCCATTGTAGAGTGCTGTGGTTGTGAGATTACAGCTGGCCTTGATCAGCATCCCAGAAAGAAGTGTCTGCTGGGAAAACCTATGTCCCAGGATAATCTGTCTCGTCTCAAACAAACAATTTCAGACAGGAGAGACTGCAGAACCACATAGCCCCTAGGGTTGCAGCAATTTCCTTGTTCCAAAGCCCTCACCCCACACTTATAAAGAGCTTTTCCTTGCCAGGCTCCTCAGTTTCCCAGAGGAGAGAGGTTAACACCCACTGTGTGTGCTAATAAACAGTCTCCTCTGAAGGTCAGACTCTGCTCTCTATTTGCCTTATGTCTCTTTAAACTGCCTCAGAAATCTAACAGCCTTCTCTCCCTCAATCCCTTCACTCACAAAAGTACTGTGAATGGGTGAACACCTAACAGACTTCATTAATTCACAGGAGACGAGAGAAAGAGAGGGTAGAACTGGAGTAGAGAAAGACACGGCTTCTAGACAGATCCAATCCAGAATAGCAGAGATGCAGCTTCAGCAGGGCCTGTGTGGTGATTAACAGGCATGACACCCAGAGGACAGGAACTGGGAACAATTTTGTTCCTGTGATGGACTACTGACAGTCATGATCCCTGGGAGTCAAAGTTAGGAATGACAAAGTAATAGTAATAAAAACAGAGTAATTCTAGCATGAACCAACAGGCAATTTGTGACAAATTGATGCAAACAACAGGTAGAGCAAAACAGTAGGGAAGATAGTCCAGCACTGGGTGCTCTAATGTGTACCAGATGCTTTGCGTGTAAGCACTGCAGAGACAAGTTTATCCCTGATGAGTCAGGTCACATGTCATTCTCCTGTCACGGAAAGGTCACTAGGAAGTGAAATAAGCCCCTAGAGCAGCAGTTCTCACCCTGCAGGCTGGAACCTCTTAGGGACTCTCTCACCGGGCTGCCTGGGACCATCAGAAAACACAGGTAATTATGTTATGATTCATCACAGTAGCAAAATTACAGTTATGAAGTTACAACAGTAATAAAATAACTTCATGGTTGGGTCCCCACACCATGAGGAACTGTATTAAAGGGCCGCAGCGTCAGGAAGGGGAGAACCATCGCCCTAGAGGGCAGTTCTTTTTGTTTGTTTGTTGAAATACTGGGAACTGAACCTGGTACTACTCACATACAAGGCAAGTGGCCAAGCTACTGAGCCTAGCTAGAGGGATTTTTCATGGGCATCTAAAATGAACAAAGCAACCTTAAACTGGGCTCTAAAAAGCCTAACATCACAATCCCTTGTGGTGGTTTGAATATGCTCGGCCCGGGGAGTTGCACAATTAGGTGTGGCCTTGTTGGAGGAAGTGAGTGACTGTGGATGTGGGCTTTGGAGGTGGATATAGAACTCTCAGCTGCCTGGAGGTCAGTCTCCTCCTGTCTGCCTTTGGATGAAGATGTAGAACTCTCAGTTCCTCCAGCCCCATGCCTGCCTGGATGCTGCCGTGCTCCCACCTTGATGCTAATGGACTGACCTCGGAATCTGTAAGCCAGCCCCAATTAAATGTTGTCTTTTATTAGAGTTGCCTTGGCTATGGTGTCCTAAGGGAAGGCATCTGACAGCTGTAAATGCTGCTTTCCCCTTCAGCATCTCACTAACTTCACACATCCTCTGTGCAGACAGCACCACATACATGTTATCTTCCCCCTCAGACTTTCCTCTCCTCATACTAAGGGTGAAAATAAAATTCCAGAATTTAGGATCTCAAGAGGTCATTTAATCCAACTTTTCATGTTTTAGAAAAGAAAAACCCATACCCATTTCCATTCCCACCCACTAATGGTTAAACAAATTAACAATGGTGAGTCAATTTCACTGGCTTTAGAATCACCATGGAAACACACCTCTCCGTGTGTCTTGTAAGGTGTTTCCAGAAAGGTATAGCTAAAGAGGGAAGACATATTCAGTGTGGGTGGCAGCATTAGGGGTGGAGTCCTGGACTGAAGTAAAGGAGCAACAGTACACCCCCCCCCCCCAGACACATGCTGAGACTAGCTACCACTGGCCTGCCGCCGAGCCTTCTCTGCCGTCATGGCCTCTGTCCCTAATGTAAACCTTCCTCCCTTAAGTTTCCACCCATCAGATATTTGGACACAGTGAAAAAAAAATAACATGTACACCAAATTAGGTAGTGATAAAACTTGGACTAGAAACTGGTCTCAAATTCAGTGTTGTCTGCATCGCCAAGACAGTGGATCAGGCCTGGAGTGAAGGAGCACAACCCATTTACCATAAACACTGGCAGGATTGTTGGCCACACTGATACCACACTTATTTAGATCCTTATTGATAACTTTCTTCACAAGATGCTCCTGGTATTTTTCTGGCTTTTCTGTCCCCATTTGCACTTGGTCCTTGTGCTAGTTAGTTGAATGTCTACTCGACACAAGCTAAAATCATCTAAGAGGAGGGAGCCTCAATCAAGGAAATGCCTCCATAGGACTGGACTACAGGAAAGTCCGCCGGGCATCTTCTTAACTAGTGACTGATGGGGAAGGGCCCAGCCCACTGGAGTGAGGCCAGCCTGGCCTGATATTTTGAGACAGAGACTCATGTAGCCAGTCCAAGTTGACTTCAAACTCACTACAAAAGGAGACTAGCCTTGAACTCCTGATCCTCCTCCCTCCAGTTCCCACATGCTAGGATTCCAGACCTACACCATTATACTTGGTACAGTGTCTGTCTCTCTCCCCACACCTCCTCTTCTTCCTTTCCTCGTCCCTCGCTCTTGTATACGTGTATGAGTGTATGTATGTGTGAAGGTATATGTGCACATGTGCATTCATAACTATGTGGAGATTCATGTGGGTGCTGGAAGACAGCCTCGGGTGTCTATCCTCAGGAGTTGTCTACCTCAGTTTTTGGAGGCATGGTCTCTCACTAGGATAGGGAGCTTGCTGATTAGGCAAGGCCTGGTGGTCAGTGACCTTAGGGATCCTTCTGTCTCTGCCTTCCGAGTGATCAGGTTGCAAATCTGCACCTTGACATTCAGCTTTTTACACAGGCAACCTGGATTCTCATTCTCAGCCAAAAAATATTTTACTGATAGACTCTTCTTTTTTAAAACATATAATTACCAAGTGAAATTGTTTCTAATTTCCTCACTCAGAGTTGGCTCTCAAAATTATGTCCTATACACAGAATATGATTGGATAATGGACTTTACAAGAACCCAGAGTAACCTTCATGCAAAATCAGAACCAACACAAATAAAAACTGAGCATAAACAATTAATAACTAAGTTGATTCCTATGCAATTAAGACACAGACCTTTGCCCAGAACTTACATAACAGGCCAAAGAAAAGAGTGACCTTATGTCTGGGGCAGTTTCAAGGACAAAAGAAACCATGCAGCCAAGCTCTCGATGCCAGCACGCAAACGGGGCAGAGGTGTACTGGCTGCTTTTGGCTCACTCTCTCCATACACATTCATTTTTAGAAAACTGCCCTTGATCTACTTGTCCGCTGGATGCCAACTGGGCACATGACCAGCCAAGCTATTCCTGGGATAGCCACAATAGTAACAGTACATGGAGGGGATAATTAAGATAACCATAAAAGTCAAGGAGTGATTGGGTAAGCAGCACTGTTAGTCATGTGTCTGTAAGCACTCGCTATCATGAACTGCACGCCGTAGCCACTGAGAAGATGTAAGAAGCATAGCACACTCTTCCTCCTCCTTAGTTTAACCCTTTAAATGATCACGTTTCTCACTGTTGAATAATTTTTAAGGAGGCAGGGATGGGGAGGAGTAAACACAAACACAAAGGCCCAGAACTTTTGATACCTGTTCTGAAAGGTTTTCAAAAAACAACCATATTATACAGGAACTTAAATACATTAAAGGTCTGGTCCAAGCCAGGGGTGGAGGTTCACCCTTTAGTTCCAGCTCAGGAGGCATAGACAGGCATGAATTCATGATTTGCTTGGTCTATGAAGCCATTTTTTGAATAGCCAGGGCTACAGAGAGAAACCTTGTCTCGAAAACAAATCAACAAACGAAAGAAGTTTGGTCCAATGAGTGAGAAATCATTGCTCATCTCTCAACAAAAAATGGTGTAGCTTGTTGTAGATAACATTTTGGGTAAGGGCAGCCTTGGTTATAGAGAGAATCTCTTAGGTATTATGTAGAAGCATCACCTGTCAATAAAAAGCCGATGGCCTATTAGCAAAAGGCAAGAAATAAGAGACGGGAGTTCCGGTAGAGAGATAGGAACTCTGTGAGTTAGTGAGAGGCGGGGAGATTCTCCACCAGACTCTGAGGTGACAGACATGAAACTGAGGAGAGGTAACCAGCCATGTGATACACAGGGAATAGATAACTGGATGACAGAAGTTACGGGCAAGTCAGGGAGCAAGCCCAGCCCTCACTAGCCGGTACATCTTCTTGGTTCCCCCGGGCATCCATCCTCTCCTAAGATATGTAAGGACCATTTGTTTCTGCAGGACATCAAGAGTTTTGCAGGCAAATGGATGGAACTAGAAAATATCCTGAGTGATGGAACCCAGACCCAGAAAGACATGTATGGTATGTACTCACTAATAAGTGGATATTAGCCAAAAAAGTACAGAATATCTAGGATACAATCCACAAAACTCAAGGTTAACAAGCTGAAGAGCCCAAGTGAGGATGCTTCAATCCCTCTTGGAAGGGATAAGAAAGCAATTATGGGGGTAAGGTGGGGAGGCAGAGGAAGGAAGGAACATGGGTGGGAGAAGGGAGGGAGAAGAAAAAAGGGGAAGATGATTAGGTACGGGTAGGGGGACAGGAGAGAAGCCCTGGGGGCCAGCAGGATGAATGGAAACAGGCAACCTCGGGAGTTGGGAGGATCCTCTAGAATGTACCAGAGACCTGGGAGGTGAGAGACTCTCAGGACTCAAAGGGAGGGAGGGACCTTAGGTGAAATGCCCAACAGTGGGGAGAGGGAACTCGTAGAGTCCACCTCCAGTAGAAAGACAGGGCATCAAGTGGAGGGATGGGGTTGCCATCCCACAGTCAAAAATTCTGACCCAGAATTGTTTCTGTCTAAAAGAACTACAGGGACAAAAATGGAGACGAGACCAAGGGAAAGGAGGTCCAGTGAGTGTCCCAACTTGGCACCCATCTCAAGGGGAGGCTCCAAGGCCTGACACTATTACTGATGCTATGGTGTGCTTACAGACAGGAACCTAGCTAGCATGGCTGGCTCTTAGAGGCCCAACAAGCAGCTGACTGAGATAGATGCAGATACTAGTATCCAACCATTGGACTGAAGCCGGAGACCCCTGTGGTTGAATTAGGGAAAGGCTTTTTTTTTTTTTTAAGATTTATTTGTTTATTTGTTTGTTTATTTATTATGTATACAGCATTCTGTCTGCATGTATGTCTGCAAGCCAGAAGACAGCACCAGTTTGAATTAGAGATGGTTAGAAGCCCCCATGTGGGTGCTGGGAATTGAACTCAAGACCTCTAGAGAAGCAGACAGTGCTCTCAATCTCTGAGCCACCTCTCCAGCCCCAATACCAGCTTTCTAAATGTAAATGCTTGTCCTTTCTCACCTGTCCAGAAGATGGATCATGTTAAAAAGCAAGCTGCTAAAGAGGAGGTCACATAACCCTCATCCCTGCCAAAGGGCAACCCAAAGAGATGGATGGGCGCTGTCCTGCTGCTGATTGGTTCAGATTAGAATGTGGCTTTCTGGAGAATAAAGAGCTGGTGGCTGAGCCCGGGCGAGACAGACTGACTGGCCAGGCAAGAGGAGACAGAAGCACAGAGGTAAAGAGTGGGGCAACATGCCAAGGGCTCGGTGGCAGGAGGTGAAGTGAGTGTAGCTGAGAGTCTGCCCCCCGGAAAAGGCCAACAACCTTATACTATACAAATGTCTCCGCATCTTTATCACCTCAGGAGGGATCCGCAAAAGCCCCACAATACAGTCTCTCCACTGCAGTTTACTGCATTGTGCTTTATTTTGACGCTAACTCAAATTTTTAAGGTTCAAACTTAACACAGGAACAATCTAAAGGAAATGCAGGGACAAAAAATGGAGCAGAGACTGAAGGAAAGACCATCCAGAGACCACCCCACTTTGGGATCCATCCCACGTGCAGACACCAAACCCCAGCACCATTGCTGATGCCAAAATGTGCTTGCAGACTGGAGCATGGCATGGCTGTCCTCCGAGAGGCTCTGTCAGCACCTGACTAAGACAGATGCTGATACTTACAGCCAACCATTGGACTGAGCCTGGGGACCCCAATGGAAGAGTTAGGGGAAGGACTGAAGGAGCTGAAGGGGATTGCACCCCATAGGAAGAACAGCAGAGCTCTTGGAGACTAAAGTACAAACCAAAGAGGCATACATGGTCCAGTCAGTGACCCCAGCTACATAGGTAGCAGAGGACTGACTGCCTTATCTGGCCTCAGTGGGAAGGAATATGCTTGATCCTGTGGAGGCTTGATGCTCCAGAGGTGAGGCGGGAGTGGGTGAGTGGGTGGGGGAAGCACCCTCTTAGAGGTGAAGGGGAGGAGGAATGGGGTGGAGAGGTTTGTGGAGGAGGGACCAGGAAGGGGGACAACATTTGAAATGTAAATAAATAAAATTAATTAAAAAAATTAACACAGATAATGCTATAAAATCCTAATCTTAGAAAAACTATTACCTTATTGTAAACTGTTAAAGATAATTAAGTGATGCAAGTTAGTAGTCAGTCACATTATAAATGATCAAATTCTTTAATGTATTCTGAACTATACTTGTAGCCATCCTAATTACTAAAGTAATTAATTAGAGGAATAAGCCTTATTTAGCTCCTGTATGCTTTCAAATTTTAGCCTAAAACAAGTAGCTAGAAACAAGCACAATTTGTTTAGTTTAGATATTGTTAATAGATAATGGTCCTCAAAACTTTTCAGAAATCTGCTGAATACAACATTTAAAATATTTAGTGGGAAAAGCTTACTATGACAGAGTCCCCAGATGCTAGCAGTGACCCCAAGATCTCCAAAGAAGATGATGGGGCACAGAAGAATTATCTGGAGATTGCTTTAAATGTGCCAAATCCAGCCACTTGGTGAAAAACTCGGCCACCGTACTTCACTTCATCGCTTCCAGGACCCTGTGCAAACTGGACAAGCAGGACACTGGGAGTTGATTGCTCCCCTGTTCCTAGATTAGGCAGGCCAGTCCCCAAGTTCCTGCTCCACAGAACAGTTTGTTGAATCTTCTGGGCCTGGTAGCAAAGACTAAGGATGCCCTGGGACCACTCTACATCATTTGCCTAGTGTAATTATCCAGGTAGCCAGTAAGTCTCTGTCATTTTTAATAAATTTGGAAGCTGCTTGGTCTGAACTTCCTGCTTCCTCAGATCTGATGGGGTTGACAATGAGGCTAGTGATAGTTTCTCAGTGTAACAGCAGCAGCCAAGCTTCAGCTGCCTCCTCAGTTCTCTTCATGTGTAAAATCAGGCCTCAGGCCTCACTTGCCTAGAACTACTGCTAGGTCTAGACACAGGTTAACTTTCTACTGGATTCTGAAAAGAGATCAATTCACAAAAAAATTCAATATAACTTATTATTATTTCTTTATTTAAAGATCCAGTGGAGCCGGGCAGTGGTGGCGCACGCCTTTAATCCCAGCACTTTGGAGGTAGAGGCAGGTGGATTTCTGAGTTCGAGGCCAGCCTGGTCTACAGAGTGAGTTCCAGGACAGCCAGGGCTACACAGAGAAACCCTGTTTCGAAAAACCAAAAAAATAAAAAAAATAAAGGTCCTGTGGAGGTTTGATGTCCCAGCATAGGGGGATGCTGGAGCCGTGGGGAGCGAAAGGGAGGGTGGGGAGGGTGGGGAGGGGAGCACCCTCATAGAGGCAAAGAGGAGGGGGAAAAGGACAGATGTGGGATGGGAGTTTTGAGGAGGGTTAACCAGGAAGTGGGATATCAGTTGAGATGTAACTGAATGGAATGATTAATAAGAAAGAAAGAAAGAAAGAAAGAAAGAAAGAAAGAAAGAAAGAAAGAAAGAAAGAAAGAAAGAGAAAGAAAGAAACTCACTTTACAATGACTGCTCTCTGTAATCAACCACCTGTGTCTGTTGGTAAATAAGTGGACAGGAAAAAGTGTAAAGTTTATGTATATGAGATATAAGAGCTTAAGTGAGTTATAAGGGGCTAAAAGTGTTTTAATATATGTAAATGCAAGTTTTAAAGGTCCAAGAAAGTGTCTTAAGGTGTTTAAATACAACGTGTAAAAGTATAAGAAAGTGATTTAAGCTATATGAAAAAATTTTTAAATATTTCAGATTTCTCTCCCTCACTATGCTATTGTTCTATAACACTTCAAAAGTTCAGAGTTTTAACATTCATCAATGGAGTTCTGATAAGCTATTAATCTAGCCCTGGTAAAGCACTGACTACTAACTATTGTCATAATCACAAGCTCAAGATTTCAAATTTCCTTTGGTTGTCTTCTAAGAATAAACTTTAAAAGTGCTTCTCATTGTGCTAAGAACATTTGTCTAATCTATATACACCCAATCTTCTGGATAGAGAAAAGTATTAATGCTTTTAACCAACATTTTTGGGTTCCCAACCTTTACTATAATTCAAAGGTGTCTTTTCTACAATGTGAATTTCAGTACAGATTACAAACAGTGGTAACGCTAACATATCTAAAACTTACCTCTTTTTGTGAACTTTAATTCTTGTAAGCTTCAAGGCTTGAATCCACTTCTCACAGGTCAAATGGACTTCAGATAAGTACTGTCAGTCAGCAACCTGTCTGCCCAGCTGCCTACTCTGCTTATCTCTGAGGGTGGGACACTCCTCCCCCTCTTCTCTGGTCTTCAGATTCCCCTCCCCGAAAATACCAGGACCATTGGCCTAAAATTTTCAAATGTACACCTAAGAAAAAAAACTCCCAGCCAGGCGGTTGTAGTACATGCCTTTAATCCCAGCACTCAGGAGACAGAGATGGGAGGATCTCTTATGAGTCTGAGGCCAGCCTGGTCTACAAAGCTAGTTCTAGAACAGTCAAGGGTACACAGCGAACCCTGACTCAACAAAACCAATAAATTTCCCCCTAAACTCTTTAACTTTACTTTCTGTCCCTAATTTATATTAGGGACAGAATATATATGCTTGTTGTGTGGTGTTGAACTCTGTGGCATTCCTTGCCTCCCCCAAACCCCTCCCTGATCCACTAAGGTACTCTTCCACCACAAACCATAGCAGGTGGAGAGATGGCGCAGCATTTAGGAGCGCAAGCCCGTACCCCAGCACTCAGGAGATAGAGGCAGAAGGATCGGAAGCTCGAGGATGGTCTCATCTACACAGTACATCCAAAGCTAGCCTAGGCTACATGAAACTCTGTTTCAAAAAGAAAGAAAGAAGAAAAATCAAGGTTGGAATCAAAGCTAACTATGCTCTTCAAATGCCAACAATACCCTATGTATCTTAAGGGACCCTGAGTTTGACGTCTGATCTAGCCTCTTATTTATTAGCAAGGCTCTAGATACCTGGCTCCAAGCACTAAAACCTGTCTGAATGAAAAAAGTCTTCCATCCTCCATAACCACACGCGCACAAGAACCAAGTATATATCCACAAATATACTTAAACTGAAGGTAAGTGGCTGCTTTGAATACACTTATTTGTTCATCAGAAAATTGTTTTCTTCAAGAGTCCTTGGAATCTTGATTTCTGGGCATTTGTCCAGAACCTGACACCAATTGCTGCCTCTTCTGACACTGCTGGAGGCAAGCAGCTGTCTCATTCGTAGCTTCAGCCTATGTTCCCTTCCAGTGAGGTGTGTACAGCACTGGTTAACAATGCACTAGCCCTGTCTAGAACAGACAGTGTCTAAGCTCTAGAAACCTGAGCCAAGACTAAGTATTATGGTAATTCTTTAAGTCCCGTGTCAATATTCAAAGAGAGCAGTAGCAATCTAATTGCCAAATAGAAGGTTCAGTAGCACCCACTTGAAAACTTTAGCACCTCCCATAGGCTCCCATCACAGGACAGAGAACAAGGCTCTGAACTCAATGAGCTGTTCTTAGTATTCATATGCTCTACACAATGAGGACTTCCCCAGATTTGGTTCTATCCTGCTTTTAAGTCAGGGGGAGGGAAAGAAGATAGCAGCAAATTGTGGTGCCATGTAGGAGTAGAATGAATAATGGATACAGGAACTTGTCCAGGACCAAAATCTGTCCCCCACATGGAGAGTAAACCAGGTGCAGAGAGAACAAGCCAGCCACAGAAGACACATTGAGTGGTGGCTCAGCCTTCTGCCTTAGAGAAGCAGAGAGGAGGCTTAATTGTAAAAACGAAATGAATACAATTTAAATAAAATTAAAAACAAGAAGGAGACAGACTCCAATTGAGCACAAATTGGTGTCTCTAAAGAAACAGGTCAGAGAGAGGCGCCCTTACAGCTTTTGAATAGAATGAAGAGGAAAAGATAGAATGGGAAGGCAAGACTGAGAGCCTGTTTTGTGGCATGGTATGGAGCTAGGATTGGGTGCCACTGAACCTAAATCGCAGCACAGGGAAATGCATAATTTCACAGTGACCAATAGACAGGGAGTATTAGCATCTCACCTGCTTAAGTGAGAAGCCAAGGAAAAGCTATAAATAGCACTGATATAACAAGCTAAAGCCACCAAAGCCCTGGAGGCCCCATAAATTCGAGGCAATTCCAGCATCCCCAGAGAAAAATCACCTATCACCCAGGGACAGCGGCAGTGAGTGATCAGCAGGCTCGCTGTCCATCAAGAATGGTGCAGAATAGCCGGGCAGTGGTGGCGCATGCCTTTAATCCCAGCACTTGGGAGGCAGAGACAGGCGGATTTCTGAGTTCGAGGCCAGCCTGGTCTACAGGTGAGTTCCAGGACAGCCAGGGCTACACAGAGAGACCCTGTCTCGAAAAACCAAAAAAAAAAAAAAAAAAAAAGAATGGTGCAGAAAAGAGTAGAAAATAAACACCTGCCAACTGAATCAATCTCTCTCTCTCTCTCTCTCTCTCTCTCTCTCTCTCTCCCTCTCCCTCTCTCTCTTTCCCCTATACTAGATGCCTTCTCAAATACAGGTATCTAATGCAATGCTCTGACACATGCCCTGTGCTCCCAACACTTGGGAGGTAAAAGAAGACATCAAGAGTTCAAGATCATTTTCGGGTATATAGCGCGTTCAAGCCTGTGCTAGCTATGTGAGACCTTGTTTCAAAACACAAAAGAAGAAAAAGAAAAGATATTTAATTAAAAAAACATTCAGCTACTTGTCTGTATATCTAAGCATCTCACCAACACAGCAGCAAAAGAATCCACTATAAAACGAAAGAGCTCCATGGCGTTTGCTTGTGCTCTGAGTCTCCAGGTGAACACAACACACAGGTCAGTAGAACAAATCTTTCTTTAAATAGAAGTCAGACTTCTCCATTTCCCTAGCTATGAATGTGTATCAGTCATTTCCCATCCCCTGTTTACTTGGGATGGATGCAACCTTCCAATTACCACCTACCGTCTTCTTTATCATAAAATGAACTTTTTAAAGTTCCTAGACTCAGCCTATATGTACCTCTATAATTCTAGCAGGGGGAAGCAGAGACAAGACAGTTGCTTACCACTGGAGGACAGCATGGGCCCAGGGTTAGCAAAACCCTGTCTCAAGTGACTAAAGTGGCTGGCTGACCTTTTATCCCAGCACTCAAGAAGTAGCGGCAGGGTTACCTTTGGGCTTGAAGCCAGTCTGGTCTACAGACCAATTTATAGGACAGCCAAGGCTACACAGGGAAATCCTGTCTCAGAAAAAGAGAGAGAAAGACGAGAGAGAGAGAGAGAGAGAGAGAGAGAGAGAGAGAGAGAGAGAGAGAGAGAGAGAGAAAGAAACAAGCTAAAGTAAGGCTAGAGAGAACACACAGCAGTTAAAAGAATGAGCTGCCAAGCTTCTCCTCCAGAGGAGATTTGGTTGGATTCTCAATACCCACATGGCAGCTAACAACCTTTCCTAGTACCCACTCCAGAGGATCTGATGCCCTCTTCTGGGCTCCACCAGTACTGTAACATGTGGTGTACAGACTTAACAAGCAGGTAAAACTCCCATACACAAGAAAATAATTAAAGAAAAAGTGCAAACCCTTTAAAAAAGAAAAAGAGGAGAGGGGGAAAAGGAGGGGAGAAGGAGAGAAGAGAGAGTGCCTAGAGCCTAAACCTGGGGAAACGTGGACCTCCGTGCAGCTTCCCGTCACGAAGCATGCTCAGGTACTACCATCAGTGCCTGCTTCTCTCCCCAACACTGTCCAACTGAGTAATAACAAAACGCACTCTATGAAATTTAGCACTCAATGAAATAGACCATGTCTGTACTCTATCTGCCATGGAGCTAAGAATTTTACTCTCTCCCAGACTACAGGAGCACCAATATCAAATCTATCTGCCCAGGCAAGAGATGTAGAAGGATAACACATTACAGAGCTCAACTCTGTCTCCCTTTAGAACCAGGAAACTAGTACAGCATAGCAGCAAGAGCAGCTGCTCCTTCCCTCACCCCATCCATCAACCTGACAAGACACGATTGGCCTGTAGAAGGCAACTCTTCTCTTGATATAAAGTAACTTTCGTATGCAAAGAAAGGAGAAAAATAATTGTTGGGCTCTTTTGGAGATTTACCCTTTATGTGAGAATCTTTTTTTTTTTTTTTTTTTTTTTTTATTTATTATATGTAAGTACACTGCAGCTGTCCTCAGACACCCCAGAAGAGGGCATCAGATCTCATCCTGGATGGTCGTGAGCCATCATGTGGTTGCTGGGATCTGAACTCACAACCTTCGGAAGAGCAGTCGGTGCTCTTAACTGCTGAGCCATCTCTCCAGCCCCCTATGTGAGAATCTTTTTCTAGTTTTCCCCCTCAAACAGGGTTTTCTCTGTCTAGTCCTGGGCGTCCTACAATTACCTCTGTAGACCAGGCTGGCCTGCCTCTGCCTCCTAAGAGCTGGGAGGCCTGCCTTCTCCTAGATTCTTTTATCTTTGGCTTCTGCCAAGTTTCTGAGAGAATGAATGAGGATTCAAAATAGTTTTAGGTTTAGCCAAATGTAATGATCTAACAAAGAAAAACGTTCCCTGGTAGTCTTTTCCAGGCCTTGAGCTTCCTACACTACCATACAGGCTATTCACAACTAAATAATAGAAAATGAGAGGTGATATCTAACACAATTGCATACACACTAAGTTTAAGAACTTGGGTCTCCATGGAAGAAAGTCTGTCTTTTACACATGGAAACTAAAGCAGTCTTGAAGGCACAGGAGGCTTTATATTCTGTGATATGCTCCCCTAAATCAGAGAAAACATTCAAAATAAAGTGTGGGCAATGGTTTTATTTGTTTTTCTCTATCACTGGTAGCTAGCTTGCTAAGAGCAAATAGTTCATAAATCTCCCCTATCTTATAAACTTTATGCAAAGGAATGCAAATCTTTGCATGTCCACCACCATGTGAACCTTCTAAGAAATCTTTAACCTCCCTGCCTCTCGAGGACTTGATGGCCTGGAACAGCTGAACCCTTCCTTGCCCCTTTCCTTTATTTCTGTTGCTCAGATGCTTTTAAAATGAACTCTTCCTTCCAACACAGTTGTCTACTTATTTATTTACCTATTTGTTACTGAGTGTAGAGGTCAAAGAACAACTTTTTTTGAAAGTCAATTCTCTCCTTGGCAGCAAGGGCTACCTGCTCAACCATCACACAGCTAACCCTCAATCTTCAATGTCTAAACTTCCTGCCTCCTCCTGCCTCTGAGGCCCTGGAATTCTGTCCCTCCCGTCTCCGCTTCCTGAGTGCTGGGATTAGATAATTTTCACAAGCATGCTATATTCTTTCCCACCTGCATAACCTCTTCAAGACTAAGAGGGGTCCGCAGCTGCCCGAGTGCTCCCTTAGAGGAGGCTGGAGAAAGGAGTTCTTTTACTATCTTTGCAACGTCCTGTAAGTCTATAGTCACATCAAATTACAGTTTAAAAAACAAACTAAACCAAAAGAAGCAGACAACTAAATGTTCACAGATAAGAAACTGCACATTGGGAAGGACCAAACTGCCACAGCCATATCTACAGCAGAATTGCCAGATAATAATAGACATCAAACAAATCAGTTTTTCTCTTGAAAAAAATTCAGCCCTGAGCCGGGCAATGGTGGCGCACGCCTTTAATCCCAGCACTCGGGAGGCAGAGGCAGGCGGATTTCTGAGTTTGAGGCCAGCCTGGTCTACAGAGTGAGTTCCAGGACAGCCAGGGCTATACAGAGAAACCCTGTCTTGAAAAACCAAAAAATAAAAAAATAAAAAATCAGTTCTCTGTAACACCCACAACAACATAGCTTCCAACAACAGGCTCTCAATTCCCAGCCTCAAATTGTTCCTAACCATGAAGGCACAGGTTGTGCCAGTGATGAGAGCCAGCTGGATCCGGAAAACTGTGACACTCTCTGGGTGTTCCATGGTTCCCAGTAGGTATCTAAAAGGTCAGACCATGTACAATTTCCCTTTTGCAAAGCTAAATGCTTGAGATGCTATCTAGCACAGCGAAGCTTAGCAGATTGTTTTGGGGTTTGGGGCCTCCCTTCCTGCAGGGAGGCAAATGTTGCCTAGTGATCTACATCTTAGCATAGAAGTCAGGAACTCTCAGTTCCAAGCATGCCTGCTTGGTATCTGGCTCCATCATCCTTTGTAAGTTACTTGACCCTTCTGTATCTCTGCTCTCGTCCCCCAAGAATAGGGAATTAAGTAATGGCTGGCTTCTCACCCTGACACATGGCATACTGAAGGGGTAAGAACTTTGATCAACAGACAAACACTAAATAAAAAATCCCAGCATAAATCTGCCTTTGAACCATATTTTCAGACTGTGCAAACCACACATTTAGATGCAAGCTGCTTTCCCAATGCTCCTGCCCACTGGGGAAGTAAATACGCTGTCTCTAGGAGGCTCTGCTCAAGGGGCCCCCCTTCCAACTGCAAGCTTCTCGTCAAACACTCCGCCTGTTCTTTGGTTAATGGCTTAGAAGTCATCCGAGTTTCCATTTTTTACTTGGTTAAAAGTAATCCATTCATTTGTATATACGGAAGAAACACACAATGGAAAGAAAGTATGTTCTACTTCCTTTGCATCTCGATATTCAAATAAACCCTAGTCAGATGATCCTATCCAGGGAGCAGCCTCACGTCAGCATTACGACACTCACACTGCAGGGCTCTACTACTGTTGCTGTTGTTTTAGCTGACTGTTAATTCATTATTCATGAAATGTCTACACTATCATTTGTGAATTTATTTATTCATTCAAATGTTTTCTAAGTCCCTATTAAAAGCTGTGCAGTCAGGGATGGAGAGCTAGCTCAGTGCTTCAGAGTGCTTGCTCCTCTTCCAGAGGACACAGGTTCAGATAGAACCCACACAGAGCTACGAGAGACTCTACGTACACACACACACACACACACACACACAGAGAGAGAGAGAGAGAGAGAGAGAGAGAGAGAGAGAGAGAGAGAGAGAGAGAGAGAGAGAGAGAGAGAGACTCTGCCCAAAGTGCCATAGGGACAAACAAGAAATTAAGACACAATAAAGAAAATTATCTATAGTCTCAGAAAGTTCAGAGAGAAGCTGGCTATGGTAGCGCATGCCTTAACTGCAGCACTCAGAAAGCAAAGGCAGGTGGATCTCTGTGAGTCTGAGACCAGCACAATCTACATAGTGCATTCCAGGCCAGCCAGGTGATACAGTACGACCCTTTCTCAAAAAAAAAAGTTCAGAGAGAAGATGGTGCTAAAAGTCCACACAGGTAGGACCAGCATGATGGCTTAGAGAAAAAAAGCTTACCTGGACACTAGGATATCAGTGAGAAACGAATTCACTGGGAAGCCAGGGGACACAAAGTCAGGGCAGTCATCTTTTTTCCATTTGAGATCATGGCTGAGTTCCACGGGGTTCAGGGCCTCCCTGAACTACATGTAGCACATGAATATACAGACAGACATTGTCTGGATACACAGAGTCCTGCTTTCATTCTGGTTTCAAAGATAAAAAACTGTCATCTGAATCCCAAACCGCATTTTCTGTCTTCATCAGAGATAAGCTTCAGGTAAGATTCTGCTGGGAGACTGGCATTTAAAGACCATAAGAGGGTTCCCAAACGTTCTACATCTTGGGGAAAACAATGGTTCGTAAAAAGAAGGGCAAAAGCCGGGCAGTGGTGGCGCAGGCCTTTAATCCCAGCACTTGGGAGGCAGAGGCAGGTGGATTTCTGAGTTCGAGGCCAGCCTGGTCTACAGAGTGAGTTCCAGGATAGCCAAGGCTACACAGAGAAACCCTGTCTCGAAAAACCAAAAAAAAAAAAAAAAAAAAAAAAGAAGGGCAAAGCAGACGTACAAGACTTCCTTCTTCCATATTCCAACTGAAATGAGCACAGATGTCCTCCTACACACTCAGACACCATGGCAACAGCCACTGTACAAAGAAGTGCAGCAGGGAGTGGGTCAGGGCTTGTGTATGTGCAGCCAACTGCAGGGAGAAATGTAAAGCAGGCCTGAGCCCCTGGCTAATGCAGCTGGCATTTTCTTCTCCCAATCTACTTCTTTGGAAATTCATTTCAGGAATTTTGGATACCTCTGGCAATTCTCCCCCAAACAAAGAGCAACCACAGAAATAAAAATTAACATTCAAGAAATAGAGTGACACCGACCACCCACATTCCAAACAGAGGCATCTGGACCCTAACTGAGTATCTTCTATAAGCTCAAAGGCTTCTGGCTGTTCAATCTAACCTTATATGCCTTACACGCTTATTTATAAATAAAATTCATTTATAATTCACAACCCATACATGGGCAAGCATTTATCACCATTGGTTTATTTGCCATGATGAGTTTCACACACCTCCCTCAAATCTATAACTCTAGAGGCAAGAGAGAATGAAAACATGGGCATTCCAACATACGAGGGTAGTGCCAGCCAAGGAGTGGGTGGATCCAACATAGCCACACTGTACTCTCTGGATGCAATATTACACATTATTATGGGCTCTGACTGCACTGGGTAGAGCGGTGTATTTGGTAGCTTTCCTTAACACCTGCTGCTCTGCATCTCACAGCATACTCCATGTATGAACACACAGAATCGGGGCTACAGGAGAGCGCACTCCGGCACTGTAAGTGAAGAAGGGCTCAGAAGGACACAGTACCTGCCACCAAGCCTGGCAACTTGAGTTTTATCCCTGGCCTCCAAATGGCAGAAGGTGATAAATGACTCTACTAAGTTGTTCTTTTATCTTTACAAGCATGGGTAACGTGCACACATAATTAATCAATAAATAAACGTGATTTTTACAAAAGGAAGAAGAGAAACTAACCTCACAAGGCACAAACATCTATGCCTTAGGAACAAGCAGTCACTCATGGTTCTCCTATGTATCTCCCTTTAATACACCAAGGACTGCTGAACACTAATCAAGACAGCAAGTGATCACCGAGCGGAATACAACAAAGTTCTCAAAGACATCAAGTCAACCAATCAACACAGGATAAAGAATTGTTTTTTTCGTTATAGATGACTAACTAAACTGACAAAATGCTAGGCTAGGCGTCCTCCAGTTACAGTTACACCTATGGGCAATCCCAGCACTTGGGAGGCAGAGGCAGGGGGTGAGAGCCTCCTCCATCCTAAGAATAGAAGCCATCTTGTTACAAGGTAAAGTCATTCCTGTTTTCTGTAAATCCCACTTTCTCGCATGTTCAATGCTGTTCTTTCAAACCTTGCTCTAAGGAAACAGCCCTGTGTGACAGAGATAAAGTTTGCTCACTTCTAGTAAAAGAATTTGGGAATAGTCTTTACTCTCTTTCAGTGGGATTAACAGCAGATCTCTGAGTTCAAGGCTAGCCTGGTCTACAGAGCAAAACACAGAGAAACCATGGCTATACAGAGAAACCCTGTCTCAAATAAACAAACAAACAAAGAAACAAATGAAAAGAAAATTGTGATAGGAACTATGCAACGGAAGCAGACAATCGCAAGTCCGGAAGACCTGAGGCAAACACGGCAGGGCAGGGTAGAGAGCCGTGAGTAGCGCACAGGGAGGCGGAGAGTAGAGGACAGGGAATGGGGGGGAGGGACCAGCTAGCCAGTCTACAGGGGCCAGGGCAAAAATGACCAAAAAAAATAGAGGATAAAACTAGATGAGAACAGGAAGCAGTAGACAACTGCCGCCACCCCAGAACTGCTAAACACTACCGTGACACCATCTCACAACGGACTCACAAGCTCCTACAACTGCCTCCGTACACACATCTGTACCATCCTCGTTTTCTTTTATATTCTAGACTCTCAGAGCTCTACAAATACTATTATCTATATGCAGGTGGCACATGCCTATAATTCCAGCATTTGGGAGGCTGAGACAGGAAGGTTGCCTTGAGTTCAGAGCTACAGAGTGAGGCAAAGTTTCAAACCACACACACACACACACACACACAATCTCCTTCAATATCCCTTCTAACATGCCCTCGATTTCAAACCCTCATGACTATATTCTTTTCTCCTAAAATTGCCGCTGTTGCCCCATTAGTGTGACTCTCCTGCCCTCCCTTTTACCGTCATACACAGTGACTGCTGAAAAATGTGCTAATCCATTAATTAAAGATCTCTACTTCCCATTATGGAGGACTAAATTTAGAAAGGCAAATTAAGCTGGGAGGAAAGCATGTGTCACAACAAGGGAGATGAATGCCACAGAAGGGGCCGGGCTCCTGGGTTGCTGTCTTACAAAGCCCCTGACACTAACACACTCCCTTCTGCTCAGCAAACAGAGAAACAGCCCACCCCATGAGGGCCGCTGCTCATCACTGTAATCATCTGGAGAAAACTATTATCCCATCAGGTCACAAAAGCCACAGGACATCAGCAAGCAACTGCCTCAGAGGACAATCTTTGCTTTCCCAAACCTCCAATTTAGTCACACAAAAGAATGGGTGGCAAGCTACCATTAACTGTGCCCTTAGAGAAGAGCCACTTCCCGCCTGCAGAGGTGGCAGTGACTTTACTGGGTTACCAAATGGATATAAAGACAAAAGTAAACATTGTAATTTTCTGTTTTGTCTCTGGCACAGGGGGAGTGGTACCATCTACAGAGTCTGTAAACAGTAATAATGCCAGATGTAACAAAAGAACAGGGGTCCCCCCATCTCTCTGCCCCTCCCCACCCGCCTAATGCCATTCCTTCTGAGATTACTCATCTTAAGGAAACACACAGAAGCTTCCCTATAGCCCATATGCTGCCACCAAATGGAAGTGGGTGAGAATCCAAGTTTGCACTGATTCCTCCTTGCTGTTACACAAAGCCAGAATATTTGAGATTCAAGACATTTTTGTTTGGTTGGTTTTGTTTTTTAAGACAGGGTATCACTACATGGCACCAGATTGCCTGGAATTCACTGTGTATCCCAGGCTGGCCTAGAACTCACAGAGATCCACTTGCCTTTCCCCCCAGTGCTGGGAATTCGGGTTCGTGCCATTATGCCTGGCTAACAAATTATAACCCTTCTTGAAATTTTTTTTTCTTTTTCCTTTTTTTTTACTGCTAGGGATCAAACTCAGCTAATTGTTTAGCCCTAGAACCCAAGAAACCATCAATTGTTTCTAAAGGCTGACAGACAAACAGACAGGAGTACAGGGAAGGAGAAGGAACAGGAAAGCAAGTGTGGATCACATAGCATGCTGAAATCTAGACTCAAACAAGACCGAGATGTGAAAAATACATAGTATAAGTGAAAACAGAATCACGCTAACACACCGGAGGCTGAAAGGGCTACTAACAGTCTGAGCCTGCGCCTAGGAACTCATCAAAAGCACAGAGGAAGAGGACAAACTCAAGAAGGAACATTACCTGACCAGAGTTCCCGCCAGGTATAATGCAGGCGAACCCTACACTTCTTCTGGTAACACAGGAGCTTATGCACTACCTGGACACACCGCCTGCAATAAGAAAGAAAACCGGTAAGCTTCAGAATCCAGCACAGCTCACCTGTACTCTTCCTATAGGGAGGCAGCTTGGCTGGGGCCACTAAGATAGGGGTTAAAAAAAAAGAAAAAGAAAATGCTGGCGGATTTCCTCTGTCAGTCTCTCTCAGTCTCTCTCCCTCTCTCCCTCTCTCCCTCCCTCTCTCTCTCTCTCTCTCTCTCTCTCTCTCTCTCTCTCTCTCTCTCTCTCACACACACACACACACACACACACACACACACACACACACACACACACTGACTCCCCAATCCCCCTACCCCACCACCACACTTTGTCCTACCCATGGGGCTACAACCACTTAGAGGCCTGTACTGAGGTGCCACCGAAAGGGCTATCAGTGCTTCTTCCAGAAGACCTGGGTCTAATTCCTAGCATCCACATGGCAGCTCACTACTGTCTGTAACTCTGGTTCCAGGGGATCCAACATCTGCTGGCTTCTCTGCATGCCAGGCATATATGTGCTATGCAAGAGTAAATGCAGACAAAACACCTATACATATAAAACATTTTTAATGAAAAAAAAATTTAAGAGAGAGGAATGGATTGGATATGAAAATTAAAGACATTAAGACTCTAGATCAATCAGTTTTAAGAGATGGCTCAGCAGGTACCAGGCTCTTCCAAAGGCTTTCAACAGAGTCCCAGCACCCCAGCTCCAGGACCTGACACTTTCTGGCCTCTAAAGGCACCTGCACAGCAAGTGCCAGGCCAACATGGGCTAGGTAAGACTCTGCCTCAATTAAATAAATAAGCTGGGTTGTAGTGCACACCTTTTGTCCTAGCACTCAGGAAGCAGAGGAAGGTGGATCTCTGTGAGTTCAAGGCTCTGTGAGGTCTACAGAGCGAGTTCCAGGATAGCCAGAGCTACTCAGAGAATCCCTTTCTCAAAAAAGAAAACAAAAAACAAACAAACCAAAATAGATATATAATGAATGGAAATAAAGATCAGCCTAGGGATGGATGCAAGGAGCCCACGAAAATCCAGTTCCTTAGCTGCACAACCCAAGGACTTAGTTGCGAGCGCTGCAGCTACAGAGGCCGACAGTCCAGGCACTGGACCATTCAGTTATAACATCACAACAACACAATGTTTTGTTTGCTGTCTTGAGACAGGATCTCATGCAGCACACGTTGGCCTCCAACTCACTATTAGAGCCAAGGTTGACCCTGAACTCTTAATCTTCCTGGCGCCACTTCCCACGCACTGGTATTACAGAGTTTTTTGGGGGTGCTGGAGAACAAATCCAGAGCTTCATGCATGCTAGGCAACTATTCTACCAAATGAACTATATCCCCAGCCTGTTTTGTTTTCTTGAAACAGGGTCTCATGTAGACGAGACTAGCCTTGAACTTGGTATGTAGCCAGGGCTAATAAGGCAGGGGAAATATAGGGAATAAATTACAAGGACACGGAAAGGCCTTCCCTCCTGGTTGATTCTAGTTGAAGACTCACCCCGGCTGAGAAGCAAGAGGTTACAGACAATTCTAAAACAACAATGAGCCAGGATCAAGGCCTGAATGTGTATGAGCCTGGGTGGGACCACACTCCACCCCAGATGTTTCTGGGATCTCAAGATTAATTTGTTTCCGTGGAGACCTCCTAACTTTCTGAACTACATCCCTGTGGTCCAGAGGTGACCCATTCGCCTAGCATCTCATTAGATGCTTAAAAACCCTTTGAAGAAAACTGTTTCCAAAGCTACCACATAGTCCAGCTGTCTTCTGGGGACGCCCACACTCAGGTTTTCAAGTCTTTCTTACCTTCTTGCCCAATACTTTCTCTTACATTTTGGGCTTAATATCTATTTTATAAAAAATATTTCCAGAGGCTGGGGCTGAACCACCTAGCTTGCCTAACCTGAGTGCAGTCTAGGTTCAATCCTAGGCACTGTACACACTAGACACACCGGCAAGTGTCGGCGATCCCTGTGTAGGAGGAGCACCATGTAGGCAAAGCAGAAGGATGACAGTAATGACCTTTAGCTTACATAGTGAGTAAGCAAACACTCATCATTGTGTTTGTATTGCTGTGTGATTAGGCACTTAATTCCTCTAGCTCAGTGGTTCTCCACCTTTCAAACACTTCGACCCTTTGATTCAGTTCCTCATGGTATGGTGACCTCCAATCATAAAATGATAGTCATTACTCTTTGTATCTGTAGTTTTCCTACTGTTTGAATTGTTATGTAAATGTCTGTGTTTTCTGATGGCTTCAGCAACCCCAGTGAAAGGGTCATTCAACTCTTAAAGGAGTCATCACAACCCACAGGTTGGGAGCTGCTGCTCTAGCTGGTCGCCGGGCTCTTACCTCTCAGAGCACAGTTAGCACTGGTTATTTCTGTTTCTTGACTTTTTTCTCTGTGAGACAGGGTCTCACTATGTAGTGTTGGCTGCCCTGGAACTCATTATGTAGACTTTCAAACTCACAGAGATCCTCCTGCCTCTGCCTCTCAAGTGCCTGGATTAAAGGTATGCACTACCATGCCAGGTCCTTTTTTTCCTGCTTATTTCCCTTTTGCAAAGAAGTCCAAGAAATGACCCCAAAGTGAGTCTGGACCAACCTAGGATACATGAGATCCTGCCTCAAAACAAAACATTATCTGATTGTTGTGGCAGGGTTTGCTCAATAGCCCAGGCTGACCGCCATCTTCCCTAAAGCTGAGATTATTAAGTACAGGCCACTATCCCAGCTCAGGACAATGCTTTGTATTCATTCATTCACCACACTCTGGTTGAACTGGTACTTAAATCTTACTGTATTTAAGTCTAAGGTTCTTAGCAAATTGGTGCCAGGTGACCTAACAGTTTCAAGAAAATTAAAAGGTTCCTTTCTGTGAAAACTGTTCCAACATGAAAGAATAAGGGAGAGAAAGTGAAAGCGGGAGAACCAAATAAGCAAGGTGAGAGCCTTGCAGGAAGTGGTAAGCAAGGTGAGAGCCTTGCAGGAAGTGGTAAGCAAGGTGAGAGCCTTGCAGGAAGTGGTAAGCAAGGTGAGAGCCTTGCAGGAAGTGGTAAGCAAGGTGAGAGCCTTGCAGGAAGTGGCTCT
>CM052703.1:14328850-14394382 GCA_028551405.1 Uromys caudimaculatus | reverse complement strand
CAACTGAATGGCAGCTTCAAGTAGAGGTAGAGCTGAGACTCTCAGATTCTGTGTCCTTAATATAAGGCAAGGATGTCTGAAACACTACTTGCATTCCTCTATAGGTTCCAATCTGGCTGCTGAATAAGCAACATTAAGGGGAGCTATTCTTTGGGGCTCCTATCAAAGGTGAAAAGAAACAGAAAGAACACTATCTTCCCTCTAAGAGGTAAGAGCCAGAGACAGGCTAAAGAAATTAAGGTGTCAAAAAGTGTGTAGGTGAAACAGAAGGAAGCACTAAAGTGTGTTTGCTCATTCAATATGTAAACTGACATTCTAAATTTAAGCCAGATGTGGTGGCATATGCCAGTAATTCCAGCCTGGGATTGACAAGAAAACAAGACTAGCCTGGACTACATAGAAAACTCTAAGCATGGGGCTAAAGAGATGTTTCAGCAATTAAGAGCACTGGATGTTCTTCCAGAGGATTCAGGTTCAAATCCCAGCACCCACATGGCAGCTAACAACCATTTATAACTCTAGTTCCAAGAGGTCCAATGCCCTCTTCTGGGCTTCTTGGGCAGTACATGCACATACATGCAGGGGAAACACACATAGACATAAAATAAAATGTTTTAAAAAGAAAATAGGGGGGCTGGAGAGATGGCTCAGCGGTTAAGAGCACTGACTGCTCTTCCAGAGGTCCTGAGTTCAATTCCCAGCAACCACATGGTGGCTCACAACCATCTGTAATAGGATCTGACGCCCTCTTCTGGTGTGTCTAAAGACAGCAATGTACTCACATAAAATAAATAAATAAATAAATAAATCTTTAAAAAAAAAAAAAAGAAAATAGTAAGCCGTCCAAAGCTATACCGCAAGACTTCTGTCTCAAAACAACAAAATATCAGGCCAGTGAGATGGCTCAGCAGGTAAGAGCACATCCTACACAGGCATGGCAACCTGAGCTCCATCCCTGGAGCCAGGAAAGAAACCCTGGATGCAAGGGCACACATGAATAGCAAGCTGCTATGAGGTGAAGACAGAATTATCCAGAACCTGGTGAGCCAGTAAGCCTCAAGTATGCAGTACAATAGAAACAAGAGACATTCTGCCTCAACAAGGCAGGAAAGCTCTTTAAATTGATGGCAAATTTTCATAAGTTCACCATAACACATACATACCAACATAAAATATTTAGCAATCATTCAAAACTATAAAGTAATACATAAATTAATATACACATCAACAAATTTTAAATAATTTTTTTACCCTCAAGAAAAAAATCTAACCTGTACTGAAACTGCCCTACCAAGTGATACAAATGTCAAATAAACCATCCTTCCAGTTTCCAAGTCATTTCCTTGTTTTTGAGATGGTGGCATGATCTCATTTGGTGTAGTTGCCATCTGCTAAATGATATTCTCATTTGAGTCAATCTTAAAAAAAAAAAAAAAAAATTAATCTTAAAATTTACCCAACCTATAAAAGCTTCTTTTAAGTTCTCCATAAAACTTAGAGTGATTAGGTCCCAGCTGCTAAAGCTGTGTTGCAGCCACCAAGGATGGCTGGATGAAGCCTGTCTGTGACCACCCGTGTGGGCTGATCCTTGGCAAACATGCCTTAGCTGCTGTAGCAGTGACAGCGCCCGTGTCCCTGCTGCTCTCTGCCTTACTTACAGGGTACGCGTGTCACTGCAGCACTGCTCCTAGGCTCTGTCACTGTCTCCAGCCACCAAAGGTGCTCTGTCAGCCTTGTGCTCACAAGGACTCACACAATTTACCAAGCATAATGGTATTTTCTAGTTAGTAGCAGGTACCAAGGGAGGTAAAGCACATTATGATCCCAGCACTCAGAAAGCTGAGGCAGGAAGCTGGACAGTTTGAGGCCAGCCTGGGTAACATTACAAGACTGTCTAAAAAAGAAAAGAAACAAAAACAAATTTAACAACTGTTACATTCTTTAAAATACATACTGGCAGAATGAATCCAGATTTACTGCTTCTTGGGGTAGCTCTCTCATGCACACAGTAGTTTCCTATTCTAAGAAAAGACAACCCTGCCTTTTCCTGACTTTCCCTTTCTTCTGCATCTTTTGTAGACCCTGTCTCAAAAAAGAAGTGGGGTGGGCTTGAGTTTTCCATGTAAGAGTCATTTTGAAGAGTTTATTTTCCTCCCTCTCAAACGCTGAGGCAGTATAGGAATGGCAATAAGAATCCAGCAGACCAAGAGTGGGGATTGGTTGGTTAGCTTGGGGTTTTCTTCTACCACTTCCTGCTCAGAGCGAGACCTTTCCCCTTGGACAAGCACCTTTCCTCATCACTCAGTACCTACAGCACTCACACAGGCTTGCCCACTTCTGACCCAGACTCTGGCTCTGGGTGTCAGTCTTTCTGTACTCCATATTTCTTCACACTTCACCATGAGGATTATAAGCTTATCTAAAATGGTAAGAATTTATTTTGCTTTCAGTTCCTCCTTGTGCCGCATGGTGCTGAGAGGCCATACATAATGAGGAGTTGAGAGCAGCAGCCTGGCCTGCTGCCCAGCTGGGAGAAGATAAGTTCACCTAAAAAGGACTTGATGCTCCAAATACCAAACTGAAAAAGGAAATGGAAGAGGGGAGGGAACCTGGAACATGTCCATGGGTACGGGCCTGGAGAAAGTAAAGCCATATGAGGGTGGATTTACTGCTGCCCAACCGTCTGCTCATCTCCACCATCCATAGCCTCAGACATTCAAGGAGGAATTAAGTGCAGAAAAGGCAAACTGCCAAGAAAGCAAAGCACTGGAAGAGACTTCCTGGGACGAGGTCAGGAAGCACAGGTTAGGGATGTGGAGTCAGGAACACCCACTGTAAGAAGGCCGGGTGGGCGGGTGCACATGGTACCTCTACAGTTGTGAACACAGTCCTGCGGAGCACTCTGCCACTGTCCACGTTCTCTCAGGCAAGCCTTCCCTCTAGTCTCACCCTTGCTCCCTAACTCTGCAGAGCTGTATACTCCTCCAAACACAGCGCACTGTGAAGCTGCTGCACTCCTGAGGTGTGGTGCTGATCCGCTACCTGGGATGCCCTTCTCCTACTCATCCACAGGAAAACTTCCAAGGTTCCCCATGGACTAGGTCAAATGGAAGGGCCTATTCTAAGGCCCTACCTCCATGGACACTCTATGTATCTTTCCGTTGTTCCTTATCACAAAAGGATGCTGAGAGTACAATCTAAGATCAGGGGAAATGAATTTGAATCTTTCTTACACAACTTACGAGCCATGCAACTGAGGTACCAGTTTGTAATATGATTTCTGGCAATCCTAGCCCTCCTAGAACTAACATCCTTTGTCTCAAATAAAATAATTTATAAGGAAATGTGTTCCTTGTAGAGTCCAGTGACAAAGGGCTAGCATCTAAGAAGGGGGAGTCTACACACCACTCACAGAGGAAGGTGGAAGAAACAAGGACAAAAAGCTTGCACAGAGATGCACAAAGGGCTGGGGACATGGAGGGAAGGAGGAAGAGAGGGTGCAAGCGACTGAGGTCCCAGTCTCTAGCCCTGTTTAGCTGACACTAATCCACTCATGAGAGTGGTGTCTTCGTGATCTAAATGCCTCTCATTAGAGCCCACACCCACACTGTGCCCTGGAGATTCATTTCCAACGTATGATTGGGAAGAGACACAATCAAACAATAGCACCCACGCATAATCTTTCCCACATTATATCCATGTGACCAAAAGGAGTGCAGAACACTTTGTATTCAGTTACAACAGATACTGCATCTTCCATCTTGGGCTCTACACTCCTTTCTCTACTGGATTACTTGCTCTGAGGAAAGCTAACTGCCATATCAAACAACCTATAAAGAGACTCAGGTGAAGAACTGAGGTTTGTAACAGCAAGATGGCTCAGCAAGTAAAAATGCCTGCTACCAAGCCTGAGATACTAAGTTTAATGCCCCAGGATCCATATGGTGCAAAAAACTGAATGCTGCAAACTGTCCTCTGACCTACACATGTACACACCTACCTACCTATGTACCTACCTACCTACCTACCTACACACACACACACACACACACACACACACACACACACACACACACACACCCCTACACAGGCACAAAAAACATAATAAAAAAAAAAAAACAAGGCTTACCAACAACTATTAAGTGATCATGAAAGCAAGTCCTCCAACCCCAGAATGCCACTGTTCTTCAGCCCCAACTGACACTTTTTTCCCACAGCGTCTGAGCCCAATACACCTGTGGCAAACTGACACACCTAAGCTATACAGCAGGTTCCAGCCCAGGGCAGCTTCAGTTGGTAGAGTGCCTACCTACAAGCACAAAGACCTGGGTTCATCCCTAGCACTACATAAAACCAAGCCTGGTAGCATATATAATCCCAGCATTTTGTAAATGGAAGCAAAAGGATCAGAAGCTCAGGGTCATCCTCAGTTTCATTGCAAATGCCAGCCTGTGATACATGAGAATCAGCCTAAAATAAATAAATTATAGACCCATGAGAGGTCTTATGTTAAAAATATCCAGTTAAGGGCTAGAGAGATGGCTCAGCGGTTAAAAGCACTGACTGCTCTTCCAGAGGTCCTGAGTTCAATTCCCAGCAACCACATGGTGGCTCACAACCATCTGTAATGGAATCTGATGCCCTCTTCTGGTGTGTCTGAAGACAGCGACAGTGTACTCATCATATATATAAAATAATTACATAAATAAAATCTTTTTTAAAAATGTCCAGTTGAACTTTTCAGAGATTGCTACACCACAGAAAACATAAAATTATGAAGATTCATCTTAAACTAGCAGGTTCTAGAGTACTTTGGTACACTAACAGATAATACATTTGTGAAGGAGAGTGACAGATCAACAATTACAGGAAAAAGTTTAGAGCTAGGTCTGTGGCATACACCTTCAGTCCTAGCACTCGGGAGGCAGAGACAGATGCATCTCTGAGTTTGAGCTTAGCCTGGTCTACAAAGGGAGTTCCAGGACAGCCTGGGCTATACAAACCAAAACCAAAACCAAAACCAAAACCAAAACCAAAACCAAAACCAAAACCAAAACCAAAACAAAACAAGAGATTTGGTCTAGCATGATGGAGAACTACTGTAATCGAAGCACTTGAGAGATAGAAGCAGAAGGATAAAAAAATTAAAACCATTCTTATTTACATAGGGAGTTCAAGGCCATCCTGGCTTAGAACCCATTTTAAAAACAAACAAACAAACAAAAAGAGAGGGAGGAAAAACTGGATTCATGCACCACCATACCTAGCTTACAAATAGCATATTTTAAAATTAGAATGTACATAACAGGGTGGTGATACACATCTGTAATCCTAGTACTTAAAGGCTGAAGCAGAAGGATCATGAGTTAGAAGGTAGCCTGCTTCACATAGCAAGTTCCAGGTTAGCTTGAGCTAAACAGCGAAACTCTGTCTCAAAACAACAGCACAAATTAATAATAATTAAAAAAAATATATATGGTAGGGGCTGGAAAGATGGCTCAGAGGAGAAAGTCATTTGCCACCAAGCCTGACAACTGAGTTCAATCCCAGGGGCCTACATGGTAGAAAATCATGCACATAAAAAATAATAATATACAGAGTTGGGCAGTGGTAGTCCATGCCTTTAATCCCAGCACTTGGGAGGCAGAGGCAGGTAGATCTGTGTGTGTTCAAAGCCAGCCTGGTCTACATAGTGAGTCCGAGGACAGCCAACACTACATAGTAAAACCCTGTCTTAAGAAAGAAAGAAACAAAGAAAGAAACAAAGAAGGAAGCAAAGAAAGGAAGGAAGAAAATTTTAAAACAATGAAGGAGAAATGAAAAGAAGAAAAGGAAGTCAGAAAGTCTATACCAAAAATATATTTAATCCCTAAGGTACTGGTTGGTGTTCACAGGCTCCATCTAAAATAAGCCCAAATTCATCTGCTAAGTTTTATAAAAAGTCGTTTCATTGGCCTTCGAGTTAAAATCAAGCATCAGACTTCTAAACCCAAAAAGTATGGCAAACTATACCTTACTAATCCAAAAGTAAAATTTAATTTTATTACACTAGACCCAGGAAACCAAGACATATTCAGTCTGTAAGCACTCTGAAATCAAAGTCCTGGACACATCTGCATCCTTGACACTGGATAAAGTATGCCAAGTTAGCACACCAATGGTACAGCACTCTCAGAGGGAGACACAAAGGCATTAATTCTGCTGTCAGACTCTGTGTGTGTGTGTGTGTGTGTGTGTGTGTGTGTGTGTGTGTGTGTGTGTGTGTGTTTGTGTGAACAAGTCTCAAATAACTCAGCTTCACTGCAAAATTGCCATGAACCTAAGAATGACCTTGAACTTCTAATCGTCCTGCCTCCATCTCCCAGGTGCTAGGATTACAGGCCTGTTCCAATATGCCCATCCTGAGCTGCTTCTGAAGAAAGAAAAATATACACATCTAGAATGACACTAATGTGGTACAGCTGTTCAAGAGTGTTGAAAGGAAGAATGGAAAAGCAGCAGGGAGTATAGGAAATTAAATGGCCTACCTGAACCCCATGAAAATATGACGACTTTCAGTAGCCTCTCCTGTCCTCATGTAAACAACTGTGATGGATAATCACATCTCAGAAATAAGCATGGCCACTGGAGACATAAGCCTACCTAATAAGGGTGTGGGATATCAAGACAGTACAGGCTAAGAACAGATCAAAAAGTCTTTCTTGACCTCTACCTACCCTCTAAATATTAGTGACTGCTTTGGTGCTAGCACAGAGAAAATGAGAAGATATGTGTGTCTTATTATCTTTAGAATGCAAAAGCCTTCTGTGAGCTGCTTCAAGGCATCTACCCAGATCTCCATGCAGTAAGCTTAAAAGTGATAATGAAGAGATACATAAAACCCAAACTGTGGCTTGTACTTTCTCCCTTCCAAAACAAAACAAAACAATGAACATATTTCTTGGTATTTCTTCACACATAAATGCTTCTTTCCTTTTTTAAAGAATCTTGATTTTCTTTCCTAAAGATATATTTTTACTAATGTGTATTTATGTGGGTATATGCACATGAGTGTGGGTTCCCACAAAGGCTAGAGGTGTCAGACACCCTGGAACTAGATGTACAGGCTATTGTGAACCGCATGGCGTGGGTGCTGGAAACTGAACTCTCAGGTTCTCTGAAGGCAGTATGCACTCTTAACCACCGAACCATCTCTCCAACCAATGAGTTTTTCTTGAAGTAAACACAGAGCACACATTTTCTATCACTTGATTCTTTGCAATAAATCTGCACATATAAAATGAACCATAGTACTTACACATAGAGATCCATAGGGAATTCCTTCATCATGTGTGTTACAATGAACTCCACCATCAGGTCTAAAAGGAGAAAGGAGAAAAATTATGTTGATCACACTAAAATTCACTCCTTATCTTTGAGTTGGGGGAAAAAAGCTCCTCAGCTGTGTGCCTTGTACTCACATGGAGTGACATCCCCTGCTAACATCTATGTGCTTGAACTTAACTTATTTTCTATGCCACTTTTTAAATACTTGCCACTTGGAAATTAACAAGCAAAATGCTTCAGGCACTATTAAGTTTCAGTAAAATAGTTCACTCTCTTGCAAGTTAATGAGATAAAGATCTTACTCTCCTATGGACCTGCCAATAAATTTAGAATCAAGGGAGGGGCTGGAGAGATGGCTCTGAGAACTGAGGACCCCAGTTCAATTTCCAGCACCCACCTGGCAGCTCACAACTGTCTGTAAGTCTACTTCCATAGGATCTGCCAACATCGCCCAGACATACATGCAGGCAAAACACCAAAGCACATGAAATAAAAATAAATCATTTAAAAAGAAAAAATGAAGATACAAGGGAAATTCATTATACACAAATCTCATACCACACATAACACAACTACAAAATGTGTAAGGGAAATCTGATATTAGATGAATGAAGAAGCAGAGACGAAAGTATTTGGAACCCATTCACATAAGCAGAGCCTCAGCTCTAAAGCTGTCAGTCTATCCCAGTTCACTATCATGCCCACTGACATAAACTGACTGATTGGGCTGGGAGCTTTGGGTCAATAGAGGCTTATTATATACATAGCCGTAATTACAGTGTCTAAGATCAGGCAGATTCAGGAACTGAGGTGGACCACCCAGTGAAAGTGGTTCAAGAGCTTCTCTAATGTCAGGCAGTGATGGCGCATGCCTTTAGTTCCAGTACTCGGAAGGCGAGGCAGGCGGATCTCTTAAGAATTTGAGCCCATCCTAGTCTACAGGGCAAGTTCCAGGACAACCAAAGCTACAGAGAAGAAAAAAAAAAAAAAAAAAAGCCACCAACTCCTCTGAGGAAAATGCAGATTTCTGGACAAAGAATGACAAGTAAGACATATTCACTTTTGCCCTATTCTGGGGAAGTTGATTTTTTGTTTGTTTTTTGGTTTTGTTTTTTTTGTTGTTGTTGTTGTTGTTTTGGTTTTTCGAGACAGGGTTTCTCTGTATAGCCCTGGCTGTCCTAGAACTCACTCTGTAGACCAGGCTGGCCTCGAACTCATAAATCCGCCTGCCTCTGCCTCCCAAGTGCTGGGATTAAAGGCGTGCACCACCACTGCCTGGCCCTGTATTTTGGTTTTGTTTTTGAGCAACAGAACCCTTTCCTGAGCACTCTAGTCAGTGGGGTGATTTGCAGAACACGACAAGAAACAAAGCTTCTTCCAGAACAATGCTAAGGAAAACGCACATCAACCAGAATCTTCATCATGAAAATCACCAGTGCTTCACAAACATGCCCTTCTGACTGTGCTCACTCACCCAGGACTGCACACACCAGGGGACGGCAGGGAAGATTCTTGTCAGCTGCCTTCTTCCTGTGTCTCATGGGCTTTAAAAACACACACGCAGAAAAGAGGGAATTAGCACACACTTCAACTGGAATCCAATGGCGTATAGTGTTTCTCATGCAAATAAAACCTCTACTACAGAGATTTACTCTAAGGCATCTACCTTGTCTTTTTCTTTCTAGTGGGGGGACAGGAGGGGGGAAACAGGGCAAGCACAGGGAAATGCTTCTACGCTACCAATGAAGGTGTGTGACAAAAACACAATTTATAGCAAGACCCAAAGGACACACTACAAAAGGACAAATGTTGTTACTTTCATTTATCTATGCTGTGCACGTGGCATTGTTAACAACAAAAAGTACACTGGTACTTTTCTATAATAATAAAAATAATTAAGAAAAAGGAAGAGGAGTGGCTGGAGAGATGTTTCAGTTGGTAGAGGCAAGCACAAGCTCAAGCCCCAGCAGCCATACAAAGCCATTCACGTGTAACCCCAGTGCTAGGTTGGGAGAGCCTGGCAGATTACTAGGATTCTCCAGCCAGCTCCAGACCAATCAGAGACCCTGTCTCAAAAAGAAGTGGACGGTGCATTCGGAACAACACCTAACTACCATATGCACCTGCTCAGACACATAAAAGAAGACAGGGCCTGGAAAGATGGCTCAGCAATTAAAAGCACAGGCTGCTCCTGCAGAGGACCTGGGATTAATTACGAGCACCCACATGACAGCTCACAACTGTCTATAACTCCAGTTCCTAGGGCTCTGATATGCTTTTTCTGACTTCGTCAGGCACCAGGCACTTAAGTGGTACAGAGACATACATGTAAGCAAAACAACCATACACATAAGATTAAAAAAAATAAATTTAAAAAGTAAAAAATAAATAAAAAGAGAAGGATGGGGTGGTGGCAACTATACAGTCGGCACTGCAGCCGTTGGGGGAGAAAGCTAAGTTTCAAATCTAAGCCATGTTGTGATACTTTAACACACCTCTGGCCTAATCTTCATCTTCCATCTTCCATTTTCTCCACATTCCACCTCTCAGGTGAATAAACCAAAGTAGACCGTAGTCTTGAATGATAAAACCATACTATGTAGCTGGGTGTGGTGGTGGTGGACACTGTACTTCTAGCATGAAGAAGCTGGAAGCAAGAGACTCAGGAATTCAAGGCCAGCGTTTGCTATGTGGTTGAGGCCAGAGTAGGCTACAGAGAACTAACTCAGTGTCTAGGGGGGGGACAGGGCTTAAGAAGATGAATCAGCAGTTTAAGGCACTTGCCACCAAGCCTGACAACCTAAATTCAAGTTCTGGGACCCATGTGATAGAGGGAGAGGACTCAGGCCACTCCTCTGATCTCCATGCTCACACTGTGCCACATTCACATGAGACCTTTTTGAAATCGTGTTCTTCTACTGTCCAGTATTACTATAATCGCTATTTGGTTGTAGGTATTTCAGGTGAGCAAGGAAACAGCTCTATGACGAACAAAAACACCCTAAAGGGAAGATAGAGCTGTTGAAAAATCAATCATGCCCTGAGTGCTTTAAGCACAATTATCCAGCTACATTTGTTCTTAAAGAATCATTCCAGCCGGGCAGTGGTGGCGCACGCCTTTAATCCCAGCACTTGGGAGGCAGAGACAGGTGGATTTCTGAGTTCGAAGTCAGCCTGGTCTACAGAGTGAGTTCCAGGACAGCCAGGGCTACACAGAGAAACCCTGTGGTTTTTGGTTTTTTGAAAAATGAAAAAAAAAAAAAGAATCATCCTAACTCATCCAACACACAAACATATAACTATTAAAAACAAGAAGTAAATGTAAAGTCCCACCTACCATTCTATGTAAGTTTACTCGAAAATTCATGTTGTCATCATGTAAAAATGCATTGGCATACTGGTCCTGATAAAAAAGAAAAGGCAGGATGTGGTGACCGCATTCAAGAAACTCACTGCGAACGACAGCGCATGCCCAGTCTTCAGTATTTGGGAGGCAGAGACAGGAGAATCAGGAATTTGGGGTCATCCTGAACTATACAGCCAATTTAATCCAAATGTAGGCTATATGAGACTCTGAGGAAAGACAGAAATACAATAAAAATTAAAAACAGAAAGACCAAGAAAGACAGCACGGATGAAAGGGGCTGGTGAGATGCTCACTTGGGGTAGACACTCACCACCACGCTTTATGAACAAATTGAGTTTGATCCTGCGACCCACGTCACTGCAATCCAGAGCTGTTCTCTGACCTCCATGTGCAAGCCAAGACACAGAGGTACACATGCATGTCTTCATACACACAAACACACACATAAATAAATACGTATTAAGAGACAGGAAGAAAGATGGGATGGGTGGGGGGAAGGACAAAGGAAGGTAAGAACATTTAATGAGGGTGGGGTTTGGTTTTTTGTTTTGTTTTGTTTGATTTTTGGTTGGTTTTGGTTTTTTGAAACAGGGTTTCACTGTGTAGCCCTGGCCGTCCTGGAACTCACTGCATAGACCAGGCTGGCCTCAAGCTCACAGAGATCCACCTGCCTCTGCCTCCTAAGTGTCCTGCACTACCCAACCGAAAGACAGGAAGAAAGGAAGGCAGGCAAGGAGGCGCATTTGTAATAATACATCCTACAAATCCTTCCTCTCCTTTCACAAACAAGGTCTCCAGACTAGGCTGGCCTCAACACCCCAGGAAGCTAAGAACAGCTTTGACCTTGTGACCCTCCTGCCTTCACCTCCACCCTAGTGCTGGGGGTGTGGGCGCACCTGTTCATGCGGAGGCAGAGGGTGAACCAAGTCCTTGGTCAACTGAAAGGACCTCAGTCCGAGCCCTTGGAACTTCCTGAGCCACTCTCGGGGTCAGCTGGCGAGAAAGTGATAAAGCCTAGAGCCTTCCTCCCTCCCCGTGCCTAAGCCATGAAAGTGAGTACAGTTTCCCAGTGTGCCTTTAACTGGTCAAAGGCCTCTGAGAAAATTAAACACAATAAAGATTAAGATCCAGGGATTTGAGACAAATGCTGAGAGGAATCTGTTTTCCTACCCTCTCTTCCTTTCCATCTGCCCAAGGAGTCGGCTGTGTTTGTGACAGCTGGGGGCTCTCACAGGGGCAAGACAGTGCATGCGCAGGGGCCACCCGAGGCTTCTTTGGAGTAAGGCAGCCTGCGCTCTGCTGGGAACGAGCTCAGCACAGGAGGAAACAACTGCCACACTGGCAGCACGGAAGCAGGCAAGACCCCATCTCTCCCTGGCTTTCAAAGACTGATGGAAAAATCAAACCTTCCCACGGGAGATTGGAAGTAAGCATCCCTTGGCCCTTTCCCAACACCACCCTGAGATCTGACATGCCTACAGACTCCAATTACCAGGAACTGTTACAATTTGTGAAAACTACTCCTTCAAAGATTTTCTTTGAAAGATTTTTGAAAAGCAATTATACAAGGCCCACTGTTAATAAGCAGCACTTCCAGATCTGGCCACCCCTAGCCTTGTGAAAAGAGCTCATCTTCCCACAGAGAATACAAAAAGGGAGCCTGTGAGAGACCACTACACCCTGTGGATTACCTTGACTATTGTCTTAACAAAACAAAGACAAGGACAGGGAATCTGAAAGCAGAGGCTATAACTTTATCTATAACTTTAGCTCTAGCTAAAAGAAGAAGCTGGCAGTGGTGGCGCACGCCTTTAATCCCAGCACTCGGGAGGCAGAGGCAGGTGGATTTCTGAGTTCAAGGCGAGCCTGGTCTACAGAGTGAGTTCCAGGACAGCCAGGGCTACACAGAGAAACACTGTCTCAAAAAACAAAAACAAAACAACAACAACAAAAACTTTAGCTCTAACCTAGCTCAAGTCCCATCATGCTTGGGTGTCACCATGAACAACAAATTTGAGTCTAGTTAGTCCAGCCTTCTCTCAGGGAAGCAACAGCTTTCCATAGTTAATCTTCACTGACAATCTGACTAGTTTTCAAATCACTGCTAAGACATCCTCCACGCATGTCTATGAGGGTGTCTTCCAAGAGATTAAATTAGGGAATTAAAGACCCATCCTAAATGTGTCTGGGACTACTCTATGAGCTAAGGACTCAAAATAAAGAAAAAGAGAAAGGGGAGAAAGCCCATGTAGCCAGACGTTGGCTACTTTGTGGGTTCTTTTTTCTTCTACTCTTTCAACCCCCTAACACTAGACAGGAAAGAAAAAAGGGTGGAGGGGAAAGGGTGGAAGGGGGCGTCATTGTCCTTAGACCTCCTGCTGATTACCACATCCTTGAGGCAAGTTTGATCTTCGCCATCAGGAGATCTAATTTCTTTTTTTTTTTTTTTTTTTTTTTTTTTTTTTTTTTTTGGTTTTTTCGAGACAGGGTTTCTCTGTGTAGCCCTGGCTGTCCTGGAACTCACTCTGTAGACCAGGCTGGTCTCGAACTCATAAATCCGCCTGCCTCTGCCTCCCGAGTGCTGGGATTAAAGGCGTGCGCCACCACTGCCCGGCTGGAGATCTAATTTCTTCTTGTTGTTTCTTTGCAAACAACTACTTAACAAACCACAACCTACAGCAACCTACCCCCGACCAACAACCCACATGCCTCATGGGGCCCAAGCATTTATACACCCTCTGAGGAGTCCCGGAATTCAAACATCAGACACTTGCAGAAACTATCTGCAGCTGTCAATATCACGCCTCTGCTAGCACAGAGAGGAAAATCACAGTCAGCTGCTGTAGACAATCTGAAACAGCCCCAAATCCCACACCTAAAATTAAAATAAAAACATATGCTTATAATATTTCTGTGTTTTTAAAGAAACCAAAATTCTCACTACATCTAATTGATAAACACCAGCATTCATCTCTCTGCTTTCTGACTACAGCTACACTGTGAAAAAGATACCTCAGGCTGCCACAGTCATGTCCCACAGCCATGTTTTCCCCTCTGTAACAGACTACATCACCTCAAACTGAGTCAAAAGAAATCCTCTTTGAAGTCCCTTTTTAAAAAAAATTATAGGAGCTGGAGAGATGGCTCAGTGGTTAAGAGCACTGACTGCTCTTTCAAAGGTCCTGAGTTCAATTCCCAGCAACCACATGGTGGCTCACAACCATCTGTAATGGGATCTGATGCCCTCTTCTGGGGTGTCTGAAGACAGCTACAGTGTACTCATATAAATAAAATAAATTTTTCTTTTTTAAATTATACTATTATGTGTGTGCACCACAAGCATACATGTGGAGGTCACAGAACAGCTTGCAAGAGCCAGTCAGTTCTCTCCTTCCATCATGTGGGTCCCAGGATCAAACTCAAGTCGTCAGACTTGGTAGCAAATGCCTCTAGCAGGGGAACTATGTCTCCCACATGTAAACTGCTACTTATTTGAAATTTGGTTAAAGAAATGTAACACATCTGCACCTCTTCTTCCTTCTGGTCTCCCTTACCACCAAAACACAACATTTTCCTGTTTCTCTTCTACTCCTCTACCCCCAAGATACCTTAGCTCTTTTTTAATTCACTAAATACAAGACACAACATGGGCAGCTCCAAGGGGGAATGATTGGTTTTTAGAAAATTTGAAACCTTTTGGTTAGAAGTGTTAAAGGCTGGAATACAGATGGGGATGTAGCTCGGTTGGAACTGTCTTGTCTAGCATGCATACAGCAATCCCAGCACCACATAAAACATGTTTGGTGTTTGCTGTGTACCTGTAATTCCAACACCAAGGGGGTAGAGACAAAAAGATCAGAAGTTAAGGTCATCCGCAGTCACATAGGAAGCTCAAGGGCAGCTTAGACTATAACAGACCTCTGTCTTTAAAAAAAGGTGATGAATGGAGTACCAGCCAGAACCACCCAGCCTGTTCTCAACTACCATAGTTACTGTACCAGTTGTGTTTTATTTTAAATGGAATCTCATGTATTCCAGGTTTGCCACAAACTCACTCTTACAGCAAGGAAAGCCTTGAAATTCTAATCTTCCTGCCTCCACCTCCAGAGGGCTGAGATTATAGGCCTATAACATGCCAGGCTTTTTAGATGGTACTGGGATTCAAAGCCAGGGCTTTGTGAATGGAAGCTACATTTCCAGCACCTCAGGTTCACCACTAACTCCTCTAATGAATGCTAACCGAGTCTATAGTGTGTGTCAGATAAGGAAAGCAGAGCAGTGCTGAAGGCAAAGGCCCCGTTACCTAAGCTCACGTTCTAGAGGAAGAAGAAACACAAAAAGCCTTCAAGTCCTGAACCAGAAGTGGGTGGGCAGAAAGAGCTCTCTGGAAGACATCAGCTCACACCCAAGACTCACAGTAAGACCTACCTCTGCAATGCATGTGAGGATAATCAGACACAGCTTGCCACTGTGAAGCCTGTGTTCATCTGTAAAGACAAGAAAACAAAAACAAAACTCTCCTTTGTACATAATCCAAACCACATGTCAAGAGAGAACAGAGCACACATCATAAACAGGAGCAGTCATAGTTCTCGTTCGCAAAGCCATCAGTGAAGGGCTAGGAAGACAGTTCAGTCAGAGAAGTGCTTGCTTTGCAAGCATCTGGATTTCAATTCAATTTTATGTAAAACACCTGTAATACATACTTGTACCCCAGCTCTGTGAAGACAGAAACAGGATCCCTGATAAACACTAGCTAGCCAGCCTTACCTATTTGGTGAGCTTTAAGCTGGAAAGAAACCTATCTCAAAAAAGGAAAAAATAGAAAAAGAAAAAGAAAAAAAAAAAGGTAGATGGTGCCTGAGGAAACACACACACACACACACACACACACATACACACACACACTCTCATATACAGGCACGTACCGGTATACAGTTAAAACACATACACACATGAATCAAAACCAAGATGGTACTGAAGTCTTACTTCCCTCCTAGGCAAAGGAATTACCAGGAAGATGTTTTTAATCCTGGGAGCTTGTAAACATATCTGCTAGGATGTAACCCTTGTGCCCATTCCTATGATCATGCCCCTGCCTTTTCTTCCAGGGCTGGGGGTTGACCCCAGAGCATTGCAAGAGCTCCATGACTGAACTGCACTCCCCAACCGTAATGCCTATTTTAAAGATTAAGCAGATTTCTCTTTAAGGTAACAACACTAAAGACACAAACTACCAAGGACTTTTAAAGGCCTTAAAAGCAGAATGAAAACATAAAATTCCAGAGAATGAATAGAAAGGAATGACTCAGGAGACGGCTTCAGCAATATAATAAAGTCTGCTTTTAAAAACTGAGTAGCAGAGGGCTGGAGAGATGGCTCAGCGGTTAAGAGCACTGAGTGCTCTTCCAGAGGTCCTGAGTTCAATTCCCAGCAACCACATGGTGGCTCACAACCATCTGTAATGGGATCTGATGCCCTCTTCTGGGGTGTCTGAAGAAAGTGACAGCGTACTCACATACATAAATCTTAAACAAAACAAAACAAAAAACTAAGTAGGAGGCTCACATTTATTTTATTACTATACTATTTATTATACTTCATAACATACAAACCAACTAGAAGCATTTTACAAGGTGCTGCAAAGACGGGTCACCGGTTAAGAGTGTTTTTTCAGAGGACTGAAGTTCAGTTCCCAACAAAAATGTAAGACAGCTCACACAGTCTGTAACTCTACCTCCAGGGGATATGATAACCTCTTCTGGCACCCATGTACACACACACACATACACACACACACACAAGAATAAATAAATATAAAGGAAAGTATTTTATAGATGTCAACTGATACATATGTTTTTTTAAAAAGGTATCTTAGAGCCAGGCATGGTAATAAACACCTTTACTCCCAGCACTTGGATAGCAAAGGCAGATGGATCTCTGTGAGCTCAAGGCCAGCCTGGACTACATAGTGAGTTCCAGACCAGTCATCTATAAGGTGAGAAACTTTCTCTAACAAAAACAAACAAAAGAAAAAGATCGGGGCTGGAGAGATGGCTCAGTGGTTAAGAGCACTGACTGCTCTTCCAAAGGTCCTGAGTTCAAATCCCAGCAACCACATGATGGCTCACAACCATCCGTAATGAGATCTGATGCCCTCTTCTGGTGTGTCTGAACACAGCTACAGTGTACTTACACGTAATAAATAATAAATAAATCTTAAAAAAAAAAAAAAAAAAAAAGAAAAAGATTTCTTTTTTGGGACAAAGAAATTGTTAGTTCTACTCTCCTAAGATCATGATGTGAGACCAGGGTTGTGGTTTAGTGGTAGGGCATTTGGTTTCATGGGGAAGGCCATCCCCAGAACCACGGAAAAAAAGGTATAAGAGTTATAATAATAGTGACAATGATAATGCAATCAATCCGATAGCCAGGGCATGTTACAGCATGTCTTGAGCTAAAACACGGAGACAAAAGCCACAAAACAACCATTTTTGAAATTAACTATTGATCATACCTAACCTTGTCCTTAGCCATATTTAAACTGCTTATTGGCAAAAATGTACTGCATTCTACAGACACTGTGGCTACCTATACCGGCTATTAATTAGTCTTTAACCTGGGCTTGTATTTATGAACATGAAGTGACCAGGCTAGAGGCTTATAAAACTGTTAAGAGCTAAAAATACATTCTAAGAGCCTCAATTTGCTGTGTTATGTCAAGCAAAGTAAAAGTTCATTTTTCTGGGTCATATCCAAGCAATTTCCTTCTTCTGTGGTTGCTGCAGTATTTGCAGAGAAAGGAAGAAGCTACATTTCCATAAAGAAGCAATAGCCTCAGGAAACTCAGATACACAGGAGTCTTGTTATCCTTGCCTGCCAGATCTCACATGGCCAAGTCTCAAAGAGCCAACCACATCAGCAGCTCCCAACGGACTGTTAAGATTTGGTAACATGGAGTATCTGCATGTAGTTAACCGCTGTGTGTAGCTCTTATTCTTAAAAGAACATCAGAAGATACAAGAGGAAAAAGTCCATTTTCAAGGCAGAAATCTCCAATAGCAAACGCAATATCTGAACACAGCACAGCTTACCCCTCCCCCCTCCCCCCCTCCCCCGCTCCTTTTAGCTCTGGTAGCTCTCCATTTCCCATACTGACCTTTTACCTTCCTAATCTCTGTCTACCAGTCTTTTCTTCTCTCTCCAGAGTCCCTGAACCTGCTCTTTCCTTCATTTCTAGAACTCTTGAAAACCCTCATAACAGAAACCTGCTCACTTGGCAAACAAAAGCCTCCTAAAGTACAAACCATGCTGAAGGGAGCTTCAGACTACCTCAGAGGCAACAATATATAGTTTTTTCACAAAAAGTAAGGCAGCAAAACAATCAATTTTAATAATTTTTGATTCTATAATAAAGTAGGCTTTTATATCTAGGACTATGGGGTTACTTATGGACACATGTGGGCATGGTAGTACACATGCATAATTCCAGCACTGTAAACAGACAGGAGGATCAAGAGGTCAAGGCTGGCCTCGACAACAGAACACGTTTGAGGCAGCCTGGAATACTTGAATACCCAGAAAGAAAAGAAAGGGATAGGGAGAAGGAGAAGGGGAGAGAGGGAGAGGGGAAGAAGAAAAGAGGAGAAGAGGGAAGGGGAGGGGAGGGAAGGGGAGGGGAGGGGAGGGGAGGGGAGAGGAAAGGTGAAAATCACTCGTGTTTATTATACCTACCCATAGACTAAATTAAATCTAGCCTTTATCAGAGAAGCTTCTTATCTCAACAGCCCAGGATATGGTGGCCTGAATGAAAATGGGCCCCACAGGCCCACAGGGAGTAGCACTAATAGGAGGTGTGGCCTTGATGGACAAAGTGTGTCACTAGGAGTGGGCTTTGAGGTTTCAGACGGTCAAACCAGACACATTCTGTCTCTCTCTCTCTTTCTCTCCCCCTCCCTCCATCCCTCTCTCCCTCCCTCCCTCCCTGCTGCCTGAGATCTGGATTAGAAGTCCTTTTCTAGAACTACGTCACCTACATGTTGCCACGCTTCCTGCCACAACGATATACGGACTGACTCTCTGAACTGTAAGCCAGCCCCAATTAAATGTTGTTCTTTATAAGAGCTGCCATGGTCACACTGTCTCTTTATAGCAATAGAAACCCTAATGAAGACACCATGGTTAATGCAGAAACCCATAACTGACAAAAATGTCAAAAATAAGTAATGGCAGAGTACTTTAAACAACACAGCTATAACACCCACTGCACGGCTCAGGAAACATCAGGGAAGAGGGAACAGAAAAACTGTAAGAGCCAGAAGCTAAGGAGATATGCAGCAAAGGCTCATCTTCTGGATATGACATGCAAGTACATTCATGAACTCACTATACTGTGGTAGAGCACGGGACCTACACCAGATTGGACATCGACATTTCATCATGGGTATGGAAGGAAGGATGAGGCCCCATCCTTCCCTCTGGAGCTACTGACAATTAGCAGCTGTTGGGATTGCTCTTACTCTAGAAAATAACCTCCCATCCACACTTGAGCAAGAAATTTCAAATTAAACGGGGGTGGAGCCTTCAGATCACATGGTTCCATTTCCAGCACATACCAGAGCGCTCACAACTGTCTGTAACCCCAATTCCAGGAGCTCCAACATTCTCTTCTGACCTGCATAGCCTCCTGCACAACAGCACAACATGTGGTTGGGACACAAACATGATCTAAGGCAGACACACACACACACACACACACACACACACACACACACACACACACACATACACCGAGAGAGAGAGAGAGAGAGAGAGAGAGAGAGAGAAAATCAAACAAAAAAATCACACATAAAATCAAATACACAGAGGAAGACATGAAGGACGTGGGGGACAGGGGCACGGAGGTATGCTGAGACAACTCAGCAATTGAAGGCACCGCCCACTCTTCCAGAGGGCCTGAATTCAATCTCTAGCACCCTGTGGTGGCTCCCAGCCATCTATAACTGTAGTCCCTTGGGATCTGATGTCCTCTTCTGGTGTGCGCACGTGGAGGCAAAACACTCCTATCCATAAATAAACAAATCTTGAAAAGAAGAAAGCAACATGGGGACTTGTTGGAAAGAGGCCTTCAGTGGGAGGAGAAAGACCAAAGATCAGGACCAGACATGCTTCTGCACGCTTTAATCCCATGACAAAGGAGGCAGAAGTAGGTAGATTTTATGAGTTCAAGGCCAGAGCTATCTACATAGTGAGCACCAGGCCACAAAGGGTATACAGTGAGTCCCTAACTCAAAATTCAAATACAAAGAAAGAAAATTTAAATCTGACCAGAAAACTACTCAAATTCATCAAATAAATGTATGAAACTGTCAATTTTATAAAAAGAAAAAGACTTGAGGGATAACTGAAGAAACTTAAATATAAACTGAATTTTATATGCTATTAGAGAGCCATTGTTGATTTCTTTTTAGATGTAATAATGACATTTTAGATATCTAGAAAAATATTTTCAATTTTTAAAGATGCACACCAAAGTACTTGAATGTAGAGTGTTGTTTGTGATTTCCTTTAAAGGAATACAGCCAAAACAACAGTAAAATACAAAAAGGAATTTAAAGGCAAAGAAAATACAGAAAAATATCAGTGGGATGCGGGTGTGGCTTTCAGAGTTTGGCCCAGAAGGGAATCCCATGCCTGTTAATCCACCCACCCAACTTCTCCCACAGAAGAGCCTGCATCCACTCACCACAGCATGCTAAGAAGACTTAGTAAGTTTTGTGGAGATCAACTTTTTTCCTTTTCTATTTTTAAGCACTTTCCTCCAATTCCAGGTTTTCCCACCACCACCTAGTTATCACCCAGAAGTGAGAAACCACTGTTTTCCAGAAACCAGGTCCATCACCTGTACAGGCGGTCCCAAAGATTCACCTGTCAAAGCCCCAAATATGGCCACTGCTCTTTGATGTGAGCCGCCTGCCACACCTCCCAAGGCAAGCCTTACCTTTCGTGTCCTGCATGACAATGGAGCTGTACTTTAAGAAGGTTATCAGTAGATTACTGGTCTGTACATCTGCATCCAGTGAGAGTTCTACAGAACTTATAACTGGAATAGAACAAATAAAACACTTAGCCCATAACAGATTCCACCTAACACTTCTACCCACATAGCCAATTTGCCAGCAGGCAAGAAAATGACTAAGTAAGCCTTTCCCACAACAGAAGGAGGACCCAGTACTTTCCATAAAACTTTTAGCTACTCCTCCTAGGCCTCTGGAGCCCCTCTACCCCACACTCCACCAAAGCCTGTCGGTTTTCTTTCTCACCTAGTATAGACAGTTGTTCTCCTAACATCCGAGAAAAGGATGCTGATTCCATTCTGGCCCCAAGGCATCAACAGTTCAAGGTCCTCTTAGAGATACTGCCATTTCTAACTAAAGGAATAAGTTATACTGAACATAAATGAGTTTTACTTTGATGAGTCTCTCACTTAAAATAAAGAGTTCTTCCAAATAAAGAGAAATTTTGCTCAATCTTGAGAACAAGCCTGAAATATCCAAGATGAAAGGAGCCCAGGCTGAGGAAGAACTAGGTTCAAACTCTGACCCTTTAGACCGTCCCCTAGGAGGGAACCTAAAACGCAGTATCCGACAGACAACAGGTAGACATCATTAACTAGCACACTAGAATTGGAATTTACATGTCCAGCCTCTGTTTGCAAGAGAAGATCCTTTTGCTTACTCTCCCACCCTCTCTGAGTTATGGCCCCAGAGAACAACAGGAAATCAGGCCAGAACTGACCCAACTACAACAGCTTTAATGTAGAGCTCCCAAAACTCAAAGACTTTAAAGTAAAATTAGTCAGCTTGTTAAGTGTTTTAAATGTCTAAAACGGAATACATATACAAAAAGAGCCTCAAGATGCCACAGGGATGTTTGACAATCTATAGCTTTCTGCTATATTTTAAACTATAAACACACACTAGGTTTAGGGTATTAGTTATAATATGTGCTCGTAACCATCATGGATCCCTCTGGAATTATTACAATGCATGCAGAGGACATTTATTAACAATGAGAAACACTGTACATTATGGCTCCACAATATACAGCAAAAAACCCTATGAAAAGAAATTAGCATGTCCAACTCTTGGCTTGTTTCCCATAATTTGGCCACAAAGAACAAATATAAGATAAATGTATTTTTGTATTGAAATATTAAAATATTTCCTAGCCAGACTGAGCTGCAGAGTGAGACCCTGTCTCAAAAACAAACCAACCAACCTAAAAGGTTTTAATTCATGTTATAGTTTAATAGCACAGGTTATCATCTCAAACCATGGCCATTTAACTCAGAACCCATAATCATTCCTTTGTTATCTAACTAGTAAGTGGAAGTTTTACCCTACTCACACACAGTGATAACTAGAAAACTCTCTTACATAATATAGTAGAAATATAGAATCTATGTATTTTTAGTTTACCAGAAAGTCCTCTCATGCCAAGGCGGAGTTGTCAAATGTCACGTCTGAGCTGCGAACAAATGTTACAGCTAACTGCTGGCTTTTAAAAATAATAGCACCAGTGACATACCTTTAAATATAACTGGGCTACAGAGCAGTACTATAATTAAAAACCAAAAATTGAAAATAAGGCTATAATTCTTAGGACCCCTACAGAGAGTAAGTTAGGGGAGAATAAGAAAAGGACAAATAAAATAAAGACAGAATTAAACCCCTCACAAATTAAAATCTCCATCCTAAGCAAGCTTCATTCCTTAACCGTTGGCTTCATAATTCTTCCCAGTAGCTTTCTTCAAGAGAGACAGTCATCTGAAAGCAGGCTGATCTTCCCACTAGAACACTAAAGGCTGAGTGGTTGTAGGTAAGCACAAATCCTGCCATTGCATAATCAAGTGTGTGGGTGAAGTGTTCACAATCAACAGTTTGAAAGGCAGTGCTCTGAAGCATCCAAACCCCAACATCACATGGAACCGAGATATATATACACTCACACTCACAATCACACATATATGGCTTTGGATATCCATGGTAACTAGGCAAGCTTCATCCTTAAAGAAGAAGTACAGTGTTTCCATTGGCTTATCCAGTGACCTGAATAAACAGACGGGTAGGCAGTCCTCACTACGCTTCCTCTCATTAAGATATTTGGATTTGGCTTTCAGTTCTAAACAGATCCAATTTGCTGTCATAGATCTGGGTATCAATGACACCTCCGTGCTGTACTTCTCGGCTACGTGTATATATACTGCCTTAAAATGCAAATGTACAAGGACCATATAAAAATGTAGGGGCTAAGCTGGACAGTGGTGGTGCTCGCCTTTAATCTCAGCACTCTGGAGGCAGAGGCCAGTGGATCTGTGAGTTCCAGGCCAGCCTGGTCTACAGAGCAAGTTCCAAGACAGCCAGGGCTACACAGAGAAACCCTGTCTTGGGGTGTACGGGGAGCTGGAGTGGAAAAAAAAACTTGATAATTATGTGCAAAGCACTAGTTAAGACTGGGAAAAAAAAAAAAACTTCAAAGAAACAAAGAGGGCCATTGTCCTTATGAACCAGACACATAAAGGATCAAAGTTGGATTTAACATTTTTAAACCATTATCAGTGCTGCTGCTGCTGCTGCTGTTGATGCTGATGTGGCTGTCGTTGAGCTCATGTGTCATGGCATGCGTATGAAGGTGAGGGGACGCCTCCTCTCTCTACCTTTGTGTCGATAGCTGGGCTCTACTTCAGGTTCTCAGGCTTGTAGAGCAAGCACTTTAACTCACTTCCTATCTTCCCTATTCCAAAGTTGGATATTTCTTATACTCATTACACAAAACAAGTTCAACATCTGAAGAATAACACCAAGTATTAGTGTGTGTGTGTGTGTGTGTGTGTGTGTGTGTATTTTTAACTGTTTCAGACAGGGTCTCATAAAGCCCAGGTTGGTCTCAAACTCACTATAGAGCTGAAGATGATCTTGAACTTCTGATCCTCCTGCCTCCACATCCATCACCATGTGCCACCATGCTGACTTTTATAAGGCGCTGGCAATCAAGCACTCTACCACTGAGCAACAGCCTCAGCCATATATTTATATAATAAAATAATTTCTCCCCTGAGCCTCTTGAGCAACCCAAGAGTCCCTGCAGGATGGGCATTAGCAGTGGGGCAGTCACCTCCAGCTCTTTCAGAATTCTAAGACTACCTAAGGAGGACAAAACAGCCTTCTACTGTTTCTTGGGTTGTGTTTGATTGATTGGGGTATTTTAAGATAAGAACTCTCTATGTATACCTGGCTGTCCTGGCACTCTTTATAGACCAGGCTGGCCTCAAACTCACAGATTTCTACCTGCCTCTGCCTCCCAAGAGCTGGGATTAAAGGCGTGCCACTACCACAACCCTGGCTAGTGATTTTTTGAGGTGTTTCATGCAGCCAAGGCTGGCCTTGAACTGATCCTCTGCTCCTCCAGCTGGGATTACAGTATACACTACCACTCATAGCTTTAAATGGTTCCTTTCTTTTTCTTTTAAGATTTAGTTTTAGTCAGGTGGTGGTGGTGCAGAACTACACAGAGAAACCTATCTCAAAAAAAAAAGGACAGGAAAAAATTTTTTTAGGATTTTTAAGCAAGTGTGTGTGTGTGTGTGTGTGTGTGTGTTCGCACTACCCATCTAAAGGGCTGAAGTGTCACATTCTCTGGTAAATTACAAACAGTTGAGAGAGAGCTGCCTGATATGGGTGATGGGAACTGAACTCAGGTCCTCTTTAACAAGTGTGTGCTCTTAGCCACTGAGCCACCTCTGCAGCCCCACATGTTTCTTACACACAGAAGAAACACTCCATTCAACTATCTTTCCAAATTTTTCTCTGGAACTTCAGAGCCTAAGGCATATCATCACATACTTTTCTTTTCTTTTCTTTTCTTTTCTTTTCTTTTCTTTTCTTTTCTTTTGTTTTCTTTTCTTTCTTTCTTTCTTTCTTTCTTTCTTTTTTTTTTTTTTTGAGGAGAGGCACATTGGTGACTAGTGTTTCTTTTTAATTAATTTATTAATTTACATCCCAAATGCTGCCCCTCCACCTTCCCCTCAGAGTCTCTCACTCACTCGTCTCCATGCCTCTAAGAGGGTGGGGCCTCTGTGGGTATCCCCCAACCCTGGGGCATCAAGTCTCTGTAGGGTTAGGCATATCCTCTCCCACTGAGGCCAGTCAAGGCAGCCCTCTGCTACATATGGGGGGGTGAGGGGAGCTTGGTCCAGCCCACATATGATGCCCTTTGGTTAGAGACAGTCTTCTATGTCACCTGAGCTGGTCTCAAGTCCTTGTGCTGAAGTGGTCCTTCCATCCCAGACTCCCAAATGCTGGGAATATTGGACATATGACACAGCTCCCAACACAAACTTTTTTTTTTTTTTTTTTTTTTTTGGTTTTTTGAGACAGGGTTTCTGTGTGTAGCCCTGGCTGTCCTGGAACTCACTCTGTAGACCAGGCTGGCCTCGAACTCAGAAATCCACCTGCCTCTGCCTCCCAAGTGCTGGGATTTAAGGTGTGTGCCACCACTGCCCGGCTTCCTTTTTCTTTTTCTTTCTCGTTCCTGTTTTTCTTTTCCTCTATCTTGGGGATTAAACCTAGGGCTCCTGCTTGATGGGCAAGCACTCTACTGTTATGGATAGCCCTGGGGCTGTATATATTTTGATGCTAATTCTGTCCTCCTGGGAGGAGCTTCAGACAAGGAGTGCGTTACATGCTCATGTGACTTCTAGTGAACCAATCCCCTAATGAATAAAGGAGCCAATCACTGCGTAGGAGGGACTGCTGGGTTGGAGGCAGGAAGAGAGGAGCAGGAGAAAGAGGGGGCCTTTTGGAATCGGGGACAGCATAAGGGGTAAGATGTAGCTTCTAGAGTTTCCTGGTATAATGGCGGATCCACAAGGGTTAACCTAATCCTAACCCTGATTTAGATTTAATTAGGCTTATAAGATTAGGATTTTAGTTGATGCATCCAGAGATTGAGTTACCATTGTTTCTGAACTAAGTTTGTGTGGTGGTTTCCTTCACACAGCAGCTCACCTGGATTCAACAGAGAAAGGTATGGAAGCAAAGTGTAGGTTTGCCTGATGCGCACCACTAAGGCCACGCGGGATTTGAAGCATGGGGCTGGTATGGTAGCGAACCACAGTGGGGACCTAGCGAGCTATGTGAAGAGATCATGGAGCTCTGAGTCAGAGCTCCACAAGATAAACGCAGGCCATTGCTCACCAATTCACAGTCAGCCAGGCTGCAGGGGCTGAGAGAACTAGAGTGCATCTCGAGAACTTGCCCGTTTCTTTCTTTTTAATATTTCCCGCAACACTCTACCACTAAATTATACCCCCATCTCTTTTTAAATTTTAAGTTGACTACTAGGTAAACCAAGCAGGCCTTGAATTTGTAATCCTTCTACTTCAGCCTCCTAGTAGCTCAGATTACAGATGTGTACCAACACTAATTACCCACTTATACAAATTAAAAGAACAATTAAAAGAATTAATAAGTGTATTCTTTGCTCTACACAGCTGCATTTAACCCTGAAAGGTCTAGAATCAGTCAGGCAGTGGTGTCACACGCCTTTAAGCCCAGCACTCAGGAAGCAGAGGCAGGCAGATCTCTGATTTTGAAGCTAGTCTGGTCTATATATAGTAAGTTCCAGGACAGCCAGGGCTACACTAAGAAACCCTGTCTCAAAAAACGAAGGAACTAAAGAGAGAGAGGGAAAGATCTAAAATCATATTAATCAAGAACACAATAATAAATGTGGTGGCCTCACCGTCAGAGGAGGGCGGTGTAGTCCCAAGCGGTGTGACTGGGGTTGTAGGAGTAGGGCTGACAGGGGTTGTCACCAACCCCATTTCTGGATGGCTCTGAAAGAGGACACAGATGGGTAAGAAAACAGAACATCTACTTCTCAGTAAGTCTCCTCTACTAAACATGGATTTCCACAATCAAAATAAGACTGGCAGCTACTGTGGACCTGTATCTAGTACTCCTGAATACAAGATTACTATTAGTGCCTGCTGAGCTAACAAGAAGCACTGTGTGTTAATTTTCATTATGAAATTTGGGTTCCATTACAAATGTTTCTGTTGAGCCATATAAATTAAAAAATAAACCAAATTATTCAGAAGTATGGACTATTTTCATGACCACAGAACTGACAAATAGACATAAGTAAACCAAGGAAATGCTAGGAACCATAAAAAGTGCTGTTCTGATTGCAACCTTGTTCCTCCACAAGAAACAAAAAACAAAACAAAAACAAACAAATAAAAACCCAAGAGCATGTGAGCCAGCAAGATGGCTCCAAGGGGAAAGGCACTTGTTGCCAAGCTAATGACCTGAATTTGGCCCCCAGGACCCATATAATAGAACAGAACCAATCCACAAACATTATCCTCTGACCTCTGCATGCGCCACACTTAACCCCCCAACACACTCATATAAACAAAATCAATAAATGTAAAAAAAATCATGCAAGAATGTGTAAAGTGTCAAGGCAGAGGCAAAAAAAGACATCTAGTGTGGACAACACAGATGGCCACTGTGTCCTTGGTCTTCCTGGCCACCTTAACGGAGAGAAGGAAGCTCAGAAGCAGCTCTTTATCTTTCTCATGTCTTCTAAAGTCATTTATGGAATCCGATAGATAAGAAACTTGGCAAGAATAGTAAACTTTCTTACATTATCTTATAAAACTAGTAAGAGTCCAAAGCACACCCCAAAACAGCATATTGTTTTCAAAGTATAGCTTTATTTTTTGGTTAAAATTCTACTAGTAGATTACTTTAAAAGAAATATACACACCAGGCATGGGTGGCATATGCTTTTAATCCCAGAGTTCAGGAGGCAGAAACAGGTGGATCTCTGATTTCAAGAACAGCCAGTCAGGCCTACACCATGAGATCTGGTCTTACCAAAAAAAGGGGGGGGTGGGGAGGATAAATGAAGAAACCTATTTTAAACAGTGTGCCATTAATATAAAAACACTTCTGTCTTTAAGATAGCTTCTATGGGCTACAGTCCTAGCTTTGGTTTAGTCCCTTCCTGTGCCAACTACTGAGGATACCCGCTAGGCATATGAGCAAGTGTCTTATGTCTTCTTAGTTTCAATGCGTACACACTATTTTGTCTGTTAACAGCTAACACTTTCTGGTTAGAAAGCTTTTTGACTTTTGTTCTCTGGAAACTGGTAAGAAAATGGCATAAGTGACTTTGCCTATAGTATTCCCAGTTGTAATTCCATAAAGACTTAGAAAAAAGACAAACTAAGAGAAAACTCCAAAAACTACATAGAGCAAACAATCCCAGCAGACCCTGATAGGTGAAATGCAGTAATCTCAACTCTTTCAAAGGGTAAGAGAATCAGCAAACTAGTCCAGCCATTAACTCTGCATGCACCAGCTGAACACACTCAGGGACAGCACAAAACACAGGCAACTGACGCAACACTCTGTTACTGCCACTGATTAACGCAAAGCAGAGTTAGACAGACACAGCCAGATGGGCTTTTTAACGGAATGAACCTGTGTGAAATTCAAGGGGAGGGCTGAGGATACAGCTCAGAGAAAGCATTTGCCTAATGTGTTCAAGGTTCTGGATTTGATCCCACAACATCACAAAAACTAAAGATAAATAAATAAAATTTGAAGGAGAAAGGGATGGGGGGTGTCTCACTTTGTAACCCTGGCTATCCTGAACTCAGACCAGACTGTCCTAGAACTCAGAGATCTACCTGCCTCTCTCTCCCCAGTGCCAGTATTAAGGGTGCAGGCCACCACACCCAGCCAGGATAGGGGTCACCAACCTGAGCTAAAACTGTGATGAAGTTTCGATTTAAATGGACAGCTTCATAAAGTGCCAGAAGAATGGCCTCATTGGTTCTAAAGAAAAAGAGAACAAATCAGATTCCTTTTTAAAGAGTAGGTAGCATGGAACACACTATAGCCATCAAGAGCTCCTCATTGTCAGCCCTCCATTTACCCTTTGGACTTACACAAATGCACACAGGTTAAGAACCTGAAACCCTAGGACCAGTTCTTCCCACCCCTACCCAACTAACCCTGTAAGAGGTGGATACCCAGCCCTTAGTCATTTCATTCCAGAGACAAAGCTAGTAATAGTGATCTTTAACGTTCAAGAGACAGAAGCAGGAGGATTGCTACAAGTTTGAGGCCAGGAAGATTCATACAGAGAGTTCAAGGGCAGCCGGGAATACACATAGCAAGATCATGTCTCAAAAACTTTTTTTTAAGATAGGGTCTCATGCTGCCCAGACTGGCCTGAAGCTCACTACATAGCAGAGGGTGCTTATGAGCTCCTGCTCCTCCCACCTCCACCTCAGGAGTACTGGGATAACAGGCATACGCCAATCACACTCCGTTTATTTAATGTGAATGGTCAAGCTGAGGGCTTCATGCATGCTAAGCAAGCATTCTAGCAAACCTCACCTCTAAAACAAAGATCTCTAAAAACCCATTGTTGCTTAAAACTTAAGAAACACTTCACAAATCATAACAAACTTTTAATCCGCAAAATGTTGACAAGAGGTTTCGTCTTTCTGCTCTCATATTCAGCAAGAGGGCCCACACTAAAGTCCAAGTACTTACTGTACTGAGATTTTCTCATGGGCGTCTGCTATGAACATGCTGCCCACCTGTGGAAGAAAAGAGGAATAGCAGATTTTATACAGGAGGACAGGAAGGAGCTCAGTCCCTAAGAATTGAATCCATGAAAAAACAATGTTTCTAGTAGCAAAGAACTAGGAACTCTGGACCATCAGTCATACTTTGAAAACTGTGAAAGACTCACAAATAGTAAGTATAAAAATGAGATCCTACTAAATCCTCTAGCCATTCAATGTGTAAGTTTATAACAGTGTCAAGGTACCTGTCAACCTAAGTATTCTAATCGCTGTATGTTTCCTAGGAGCTGTTTATTTGCAGTGAGAAACTAACTCACAAAGAACTTCAAGCTTGTCCTGAAACCTACAGCTCTAATCTGAAACTCAGATGCTCAAGATCAGTTGGCTACATAGGGAGTGGGAGCCAACCTGAGCTATAGTATCAAAACCTGTCTCAAATGGAAATTAAAAAAATAATTATTTAAACTTCAGAGCAAGTAGGCTGATACCAACTATGAAAAAAACGTTTTCCTTTCAGAACACAGAATTTTAACTTACACACGATCAGGGAAAGCAAATAAATAACTGACACAGGCTGCCTCTAATACACATGATTTCAGAAGTCAGACGTGGTGGTGTACGCTGCAAACTAAGCACTGGAGAAGAGGAGGATCAAGGTCATCCTCAGCTATATAGTAAGTTCAAGGCCAGCCTGGATTTCATGAGACTAGGCCTAAAAAATTGAAAATGTCTGAGAACAATATAATTATATCTAATTCACATAATCAAGTATTAACATAAAATTCACATTTCATTGATTTATGTCTTAGAGTTAAAGCATTTATAAGACTCTTTGGAAATCAGGCTCTTAAGAAAAGGGCAAGGATGCACAGGCACCAGAAGCAAGCCTGCCTGAGGAAGGGGCAGCTGTTTTATGTAATAAACTCAGGAAACTGTCTAAGCTCTAGGGCACCTGTACACTATTGCCCCACAAAATGGGTGCCAAATCTGTCTACACTTCAGGACCCACTAGGTTTATTTATCTCCCCCTCTTTCCCCCCCTTTTTACACTTCTAAATTTTTTTATCTTTTTTAAGATTAATTTTATTGTCAAGTAGTGGTGGCACACACCTTTAATCCCAGCACTCAGGAGACAGAGGCAGGCAGATCTCTGTGAGTTCAAGGCTGGTCTACAGAGTGAATTCCAGGACAGTCAGGGCTATAGAAATTTCAAAACCCTGTCGCAAAAATTTTAAAAATATATTTGTTTTATTTTATTTTATGTGTATGGGTATTTTGCCTGTGTGTTTGTCTGTGTGCCACATGTGTGCAGTGCTCACTGAGGCCAAAAGATGAAGTGAGAGCCCATGGAAATAGAGTAATGGAAAGTTAATTGACAGTTGTGAACTGCCATGTGGGTGCTGGGAATTGAACCTGGGTCCTCAGCAAGAGCAGCCAGTGCTCTTAACTGCTGAGCCACCTCTGCAGCCCTCTCTTTTGTACTTTTGAGACAGGGACTCAGGATGTCCTTTGCCTCTGCCTCTCAATTGCTGGGATTACAGGTATTTGTCCCATTCCAGATTTCTGCCTCAAAGATCAATCTCATTGGCTGGGGACAGCCCTGATGGTTCAGTGCTCGCCTGGCATTTCCAAAGCTCAGGTTCGGTCCTCAGCACCACATAAACAGAGCGTGGTAGTGCTGTGCCTCATCCAGCTACCAGGGATCAGCACCAGGGAGGACTCACATCTACACACTCCTACCTGTGTTCCACAGAGTCAATGGAGCCAACTTATTCTCAAAGCAGAGTCAATCTTGACCATATACTCAAGGTGGTCTTAAATATGAAGACCTAGGTAAGCCCCATCTCAACAAGAAGCCCGGACTGCAAGACAATTTTTTTATTGGTGGTGGGCTTTGTTTTTTGTTTTTTTGTTTTTGTTTGAGAAAAGAGTCTCTCTACTTAGCTTTGACTAGCCTAGAGCTCAGTGTACTCACTAGGCCGGCTTCAAATTCATAGCGATCTGCCTGCTCAGCCTGAGTCTACGTTAATGTGTACTCTTTCTTTCTTTCTTTCTTTCTTTCTTTCTTTCTTTCTTTCTTTCTTTCTTTCCTTCTTTCCTTCTTTCCTTCTTTCCTTCTTCCTTCTTCCTTCCTCCTCTTTCTTTCGTTTGTTTGTTTTGGGCTGTTGTTGTTGTTTTTGAAACAGAGTCTCATCATGTAACCCTGGCAAGCCTGGAACTCACAGAGATTCTCCGTACTCTGCCTCCCAAGGTTGGAATTAAAGCTGTACACCACCATGCCTGCTTCTTTCTTTCTCTTTGAAACCAGATGTCTTTATAGGACCCTAGCTATTCTCAAATTCCTACTTTTCTGCCTCAGTCTTCCCAATGATGGAATTAAGCAGCCACTAAGTCCAGTCGTACCTTTTCTTTACTAATTAATCAGGAAAAAAAATCAGTCCTAGAAAAATCAAAGCTGCCCTGTACCCTATTTACCCAGGTTTTGGAACTTACTAAAAATGCTGCGGTTCTGGCAAGGGCATGGCAGCCACAGCTGAACCTCAGTCACAGACTGAAAGGCTAGGGCAGGGCCGTCATGAGTTCCGAGCAAGCCAGAATCTCAATCTGTAACTAAAATTATTATTCTTTTTTTTTTTTTTTTTCCCCCGAGACAGGGTTTCTGTGTGGCCCTGGCTGTCCTGGAACTCCCTCTGTAGACCAGGCCGGCCTCAAACTCAGAAATCCACCTGCCTCTGCCTCCCGAGTACTGGGATTAAAGGTGTGCGCCACCACTGCCTGGCTACAACCAGTGCTCTTAAGTAAGGAAATACAGGTCGAAATAAAACCTAATCTGTTCTTTCCTCCTGAACTCCTGAGCCCAGATATGCCCACCCCTGAAGTCCTCCTGTACTTCCCAACAGGAAGGAAAAACACAAGTAGAACTTACCATATTTGTTAAAGCAGAAAAAAAACCACTCTGATGTTCTTCTTCCTTGTCTTTATACTGCCTAAAAAGAAACTAAATTAAACTTGATAATTTTTTTTATCACATATATATTCGACCCTGACATTCTAGGGAATCAGGGCAGAGTACTCTTAGAATGCCTGACTCCAGAAATCTAAAGCACGATGACGCTCTAGCCATGGCAGCTCCCCCGCAAGCTGAGAGGAACCCATCTGCTCTTGAGGTACTGTGTACCAAAATGCCTGGCTACTTTGGGAGAGACTTCGAAAGCAAGCTGCACAAGTGTGAAACTCTCTAGCAGATGGCTGATCCAGTTATTTCCCAAACAGATGATTACTTGAAAAGTATGGCAGTGAAAATTCTTTCAGGCTGTGACAGTGAAAACCTTGTTTGTGTTTGAAGAAGGAAGAAAGCTGAATGGCCACGACATCTGAGGGGATGGGACACACTTGAAGTTTAAGACCCAAATGTATGTTAGGGATATGCAGAGAAACAAGCAAGATGCCGCTGGCCTGGCAGGACTTAGTATTTCAGGGAGCCCCAGATCCTTCCCTATCTACGGGACAAAACCAAGCATCAATTTATGAGACCCTGAGACTAAGCACAGATGCTAGAAAGTTGAGTCACTAATGAAAAAGAAACATTTGGTTCAGGAGTGTAATTCAGTAATGGGGGTTGTTCTTAGCTCGCATAAGGGCCTGGGTTTGACTCCCAGAGGAGGGAAGAAGAGAGTAAAGCAAATTTTGCGCATCTGTCAAGTGAGACTTAACTCAATGCACCTTCTCTTTTTATTCTTTTAAAAATTTGGGGGGGGAAGGGAGAAGAAAGATAGCTCATCAGTTAAGAGCACTGGTTGCTCTTCCTGAGGACCTAAGTTACACACCCAGTACCCATATGGCAGCTCACAACTATCTGACACCATCATACAAACATACATTCAGATGAAACACCAATGCACATAAAATACGAATATATAAATCATTAAAAGAAGAATAATTTTAGCTGGGCAGTAGTGGCACACACCTTTAATCCCTGAACTTAGGAGGTAAAGGCAGCAGGATCTCTGGGTTCAAGGCCAGTCTGGTCTACAGAGGGAGTTCCAGGACAGCCAGGGTTACACAGAGAAACCCTGTCTCAAAAAACCAAAAATAATCAAAGAATTTTAAAGTGATAATGGCATTTATGTGACACACTGGGTAAAAGGGTAAAGTCTGCTTTGTATCTATAAAGCTAGTGAAATGTTCTAAAACAAAATACCAAGGCTATAAAAGAACGTACCTAATTGCTAAACTAAAGGTGGACACTAACTTGATGTGCGTTTTTCCCTGGTGTTAGCAAAAGGTCTTTGGATACATCAAGCGGAACCCGAGCAGACACACCTGCATGTGGCTACACCTTTAACCACTCTTTTGACATAGGTTAGGGATTGTTCCCTAAGAATCCTAACAAACCTCTTCCCTACTCACACCATTCAACTGAAAATTCACCTTTTTCCCTCTGGAAAAACACTTACCTGTTGTACTCAGATAAAGCCTGAGTGATCACAAGACCCATTCCCTGGAAGAAAAAATACGACACTCTGAAATAAGCAAGGAGTCTTGAGGCATTGGTCACATAGCTATAGCTCAGCGAAAACATTGAACCCTACAGTCTGTACCCAGGATGTCCTGCCTGAGAGCTGACATGAAGAACAGAAATCCTTAGTAGAATTTTGTTCAAGCAACAAAACTCCAAAACCAAGGGGGGTTGGGGAACATCCTCTTTGGAAAGACTGTTTATCGAATTATTTTGTTTAATATTCCCACAAACCATTTAAAATTGAGTAACAAGAGACAAATCAGGCCAGTGTAGGTTATTGACAGTTCACTGGCATCCTTTCCTCGTCTGAAAAGGCAAGTGAGAAGACTCAAACAAAAAGAACTCAAAGATTGCAAACAGTCACAACAAGGTGATAGTGAGTCCCCAGTTAAATTATGATGAATATAGGAAAGCCACACTCTCTTCCTCTTTCCTAAGGAAACAGGACAGGGAGCTGGTGAGACGGCTCAGTGGGTATAGGATATTGCTATGAAGCCCGAGGGCCTGAGTTCAATCCCCAGGACCCACAGAATAGAAGAAAAAACTGACTCCTGCAAGTTATCCTTTGATGTGTGTGTGTGTGTGTGTGTGTGTGTGTGTGTGTGTGTGTGTGTGTGTGTGTGCGCGCTCATACATGTGTCTATATACATACATACTTATCATGTGTGTGACATGTGTTTGTCAGATATAAGACATATGTCACATACATACACACGCACCCGGGGCACGCACGCACGCGAACACACACACACACACACACACAAACACTCACAGTCTAAAGAAAAAGTAAATTTCTTTGAGACAGGGTCTCATTATAAAACTAGTCTTGGCTATCCTATGTAGACTAGGCTGGCCATGAACTCAAAGAGATCTGCCTTTGCCTTTCAAGTGCTGGGATTAAAGGTATGTGGCACCACAGCCAGCATAATTTTTAAAATGTAAAGAAAACAAGGAGTGAAAGGAAAGAAGCATGGAATAAATATTAGAATGCCCAGCCCTGTTTTCTCCAGAATCCGTAAAGGACATCACAAAGATCTATTAAGGTCACAAGGACATCATGAAGATCTATTAAGGCCACAAGAATAAGTCGCACACTGAAGTCAGCTATCTGGGAAATTTTTCCTCCCTGCATCCAGAAAGCAGGTGTTATTTTGCAAAATTTTAAGGACACACATAGCATGCATATCTATCCATACCCACATCCATACATGTGCACATACACGCCATCCTTCATGTCCCAGTTGCCTACAGTCAGGCTAAATTGTACCAAGCTAGTTCTTTAAGAAGGGCCTTCAGTGCTGGAGAGGCAGCATGGCTGTGAATGGCCCTTGCTGCTCTTCCAAAAGACCCAGGTTTAGTTCCCAGCACCCACACGGAGGCTCACAACCATCTTTAATTCCAGTTCTGGGAATCTGGCACCTTCTTCTGGTCTATTCAGGCACCAGGCAACACATATGGCTGTCCACGGCACACACTGGTAATCCCACACTGAAGCAAGGGGACCAGGAGTTTAAGGCCAGCTAGGGCTACACAGTGGGACTGCCTCAAAAAACAAACTCAGAATAAAGCACTTGCTTTCTGGGATTCATTTTGCATTTGTTTGTTGTAGCATCGAAACTGAACCCAAAACTAGTAAGTTCTAGCCCCAACCCTTTTTCTTTTCCTTTGAAGTAGGTCACATTATCTCACAGGACGCCTTAACCTGCACTTTTCCTACCAGCTCCCATTACCAGCACCACTAAATCAGCTTCTCTCTTCCTAATCTCCATTGGAAACAAGGCCTCTGCATGCAAGTAAGACAACAGCAAAACATCTAGAATCTAGATACTCACATTCAGGGTAGCCTCATCATCCACAATAGACAGCTTCACAATGTAAGGGTTCACAGACTAATAAGAGAAAAGAGTGAAGGTAAGTGTGACCAAGTTAGAGGAACTGCTGGCTAATTAAGAAAGTATGACACAAATGCTTCTGTAAGCCCTCTTTCCATGATGTTCCCAAGACCCAAACCCAAAGCATCTGCCTGCTGACAGCCCCCATTGCCAGTGAATATCTCAGCTCACCCAGGTACTGGTCAGGTGCACATGTATGCAAGGACACACATACACACAAATGTCAGTGCTGGTCTACCTGCATTTCCCTCTGAGTTGAATTAGCTCATGTTTATATTCGTCTACCTCTCCTATTTTTTCTTCTTTCTTGCTTCTAAAAAGTAAATACTCTGAAAACTCAATCTGTCCTGTCCTACTGAGTCCTTAGGGATAGCTGTCCTCTGGGAAAAATAACATCTTCTTTCCCTTAAGACAAGTACTTGTAAGCTGCTAACTTACACTCTCCTCCCAAAGGCGATCTAACCATTTCAGAACTACATGCAAGAACTGATTCACCCACCGGGAAAACAAAGCCACCTCAGGGGTGGGAAGTGGCAGCTGCTTAACAGCCAGAGAGACCATTTATGGAGATCTGATCCCCAAATTACACGGCGGGGGGCACTGAAGGAAGGATGTTATTACCCAGGCAACAATCTGGTCAGGACACTGGGGATTATGACTGTCCCATCACTTCAGCACTGGAGGTTTGAGTTTCCCAGACCCAGTCTCGGCTGTGCACATATTCAAACTCATTAAAGATATGACTACTTCTTAAAAGTGGAATGAGAGCCAATGACCTGCTCACCTTAAAAACATCCCCCACCCACAGGATATAAGGAAAGTTCTCTTAAGGACCAAACACCAATTCCAGCCCAAGGAGGGCGAGTAATGAAAGTGTTGAGATTGGCGATTTTTACAGCTACCATGAAAATTCATGGGCTGGAGAGATGGCTCAGCGGTTAAGAGCACTTACTGCTCTTCCAAAGGTCCTGAGTTCAAATCTCAGCAACCAATGGTGGCTCACAACCATCCATAATGGGATCTGATGCCCTCTTCTGATGTGTCAGAAGACAGCTACAGTGTACTTATATATAATAAATAAATAAATCTTAAAAAAAAAAAAAGCAAGAAAATTCATTACTAAGGAAACTAAAACCAAAACTGAAAACCTAATCACCCACAGAGATCTCATTTAATCAAGTTTCAAAGCACATCTTTCACATGTAAACTGGAAAAAGAAAAAGATTTGACTTCCTTAACAACACAAATGTTTATTGTGTTTTACATGACACTACAGACTGTCGTGCAAGATCCAATGATGGTGGATCCTTGGAAAAGAAAAACCAGCAGTTGGCTGACCTACAGATCTCATCACATTGACAGCAACATTAGAAAAAGCAAAGCTTCTTGCTTTTCAAGACAGGGCCTCACTGTGTAGCCTTAGTTTCCCTGACTCTTCTCTTCTGTACTGCCCAGCTGGCCTTTAGCTCTCAGAGACGCCTGTTGGCTCTGGCCTCTGCGTCCCCCCTGAGAGTGGGAATTAAAGGCGTGCTGGCTGTCCAGCTACAGCCCATTTTCTTGACACTATTTGTGCAAGCGCTAGTCCCTCGCCTTCCCGAAAGAGCACTATAAGGTGACAGTAAGGATTCGGGAAGTACCAAGGCTAGCAGTGTGTGAGTAGCAGCTGACGAACAGGGAAGGTTTGTGCTCTAATTCCCCTTACTAATTATGACATGCTACACAAACTACCTACCTTAGTCTTCAGTCTCCTCTCCCCTGGTGCTCTGAGGCTTAGTTAAGACACTAAACCCTTAGCAGAGCATCTGACACACTGCAAGCCCTTTTACTTCATTCTACGATGTTACCATAGTCAGAGGAAGTTCTTCATTTTTATTAATTGTCGTGTGTGTGTGTGTGTGTGTGTGTGTGTGTGTGTGTGTGTGTGTGTGTGTCTGTGTGTGCGTGCACGCGCACACTCTTGTCTCCTCCTCCTCCTCTCTAGCTGGGATTACACATGCACGACACCACCCTGTTCTGAGAGTGCTGTGGACTGCAATCACAGCCGGCATCTTTATTCATGCTTTATCAACAGGGCCATTTCACCGACCCAGGAAAGTTCTTTATGAAAAAGAGGAAAAAGAAAGAAAAGAAAGAGTGAAAGAGAAGGTGGGAGGGAGGAGGGTTAGGGGAACAGGGACGGAAGGAGGGAGGGAGGGAAGGAAAAGCTCACAAATAGATACAATTTAATTTAATTTAATTTTTTTTTAATTTAAGAAAACAGGCTCCGGGCAGTAGATGGGTTTTCAGTCAATTCAAAAGGCCGGGCCAGCCTGGAAGCTAGGATCTTAACCGTGTAAGAATCCCTTTCTCGGAAACGCCGGTTAAGGCTAACACTACACACCCAAAACAATTGTCTTCTTGAATCAGGAAGTGATCTCTTTTCACCCACAAGAGAGAATTAGAAAAACTCAGCCAGAAGTCTACTACTGACTATACTCGCAGTTCCTTCTTTGTTAATTTTTTTTTTTAATTTTGGGGACCTAGATTTCCGAGTTTTCCCCATCAGTTCTCATTGTCTCTAAAACAGAATACATTATTAAAATGAGGAATAATTGTACATTATATTCCTAATTTCCTAATTTCTTTTTGTTTTCCTTTGATTTGGTTTGGTTTTGGGGGGACAGGCTCTCTCTGTATTAGCCCTCGCTATTGTCCTGAAACTTGCTCTTGTAGACCAGGTTAGAACTCAGAAATCCACCTGCCTCTTCCTCTCAAGTGGTAGGATTTAGGTGTGCACTAGCGTACCCAGCTCTTTCCTTATTTCTTTTTTTTTTTTTTTTTTTTTAAGATTTATTTATTCTTATTTGAGTATATTGTAGCTGTCTTCAGACACCAGAAGAGTGCATTGGATCCCATTACAGATGGTTATGAGCCACCATGTGGCTGGCTGGGAATTGAACTCAGGACAGTACTCTTAACCATTGAGTCATCTCTCCAGCCCTCCTTATTTCTTTTTTTTTTTTTCCTTTTTTTTTTTTTTTTTTTTTTTGGTTTTTCGAGACAGGGTTTCTCTGTGTAGCCCTGGCTGTCCTGGAACTCACTCTGTAGACCAGGCTGGCCTCGAACTCAGAAATCCGCCTGCCTCTGCCTCCCAAGTGCTGGGATTAAAGGCGTGCGCCACCACCGCCCGGCTCCTCCTTATTTCTTATACCTAACACATATCTGCCTTCTCTGCTTTTAGTTGGATAACTAGTCTCTGATATCTTTACCTCTTTCTAGAAAGTATTACAACTTGCTTTACTGGTCACGGACTTGACTACTATGGTAGCTAAAATATTCTTCCTAGTACACCTTCTCCTACTGGTTTGCATAACATTTCACTGGCCTTTAACTTTGTTATGTTCATCTGGAATTTCTGGTACTCTTTTCAAAATCTTCCTGTTCTACTGTAATTGGATTTCTTTAATAGCATCTGGTAAGTGATATATTCAAAACTGCAAATCCCAGAGATACGATGTCCACCAGCCTTGCCCTGGCCGGGTATATTCATTCTTCTGGAGTTTCTGACACAGCAAAGATATAGAAATACGGTTTTCTCCAGCTATTGCCTGGTTTCAGCTGACATTCCAGGGCCCCACTGGGCTGAGCCAGGGTTCAGACTGCACTTAGAAAAGCCAAGGCACTGCCTCAGAGTGGCTGCACCCGCTAACATGCTGTGCAGCACTCAACACTGACTACAGTACGTCCTGTCACACAGAACACGGCTTCTTAACTTTCCTCGGCTGTTTTCCTTGCTGTTGTAAGGGTCCATGAGTTCAGGGTATCATTCTTTGGCGAATCATGGACCCTTCTACTATTCTAATAAGGTCCCCAGAAGCTTTTCTATGTGACAGCAACCATAATGGCCACCTCCCCAGCCCTTCCAGATTGTCAGTAAAGACAGGCATTGGTGATGAACTACTTACTGGTAGATCTACACTTCATAATCAGTCCTTCCAAGAGAATAAAAGTGTCTGGCTCTCGGGAGCTCTAGCTCATCAACATTGTTCCACACACCCCAGTCTCTCCTAAGCGCCTCCTTCTCATAGCCCCTCCTTACAATGAGCTACCCATCTCTCAGTCTATCTGAATTATATCAGTGATGCAGGCATGGTGGCACAAGTCTGTGGGCTAGGAGGCTGAGGCAGGAAGATTCCTGAAAGATGGAAGCCAGCTTAGGCTACAAAACCAGGTACGAGGACAGCAGGCACGTGGCGTAAACAACAAAGTCCTGTCCCAAAAACCAGGGGGAAATCCTCAAGAGACAAAAGCTCAAAACAAACAAACAAACAAACAAACCCTTAAGTATGGTGGCACACCTATAATCCTAACACTTGGGACACTGAGGCATAGCTCACCACGAATCTGAGGCCAGCCTGGGCTGTAGAGTGAAATTCTGTATTGAACTGAAGAAGAGAAGGGAGGGAGGGAGGAAAGGAAGGAGGGAAAGCAGGGAAGGGATGGAGAGGGGGGGAGGGAGGGAGGGGAGGGAGGGAGGGGGAGGGGAGGAAGGGAGGAAAGGGAGGGAGGGAAAGAGAAGGAGAGAGAGAGAGAGAGAGAGAGAGAGAGAGAGAGAGAGAGAGTGTATGTGTGTGTGTGTGTGTGTGTGTGTGTGTGTGTGTGTGTGTATCACAGTGATATACTGGGGAGCTGAAAGCAGGAGCACAAGGTGTTCAAATCCAACCTGGGCTGCATGAGATCCTGTCTTCAAATTAAAATTATAGCCAGGTGTGATGGCATACACTTGTAACTCAAGCAGTGAGTAGGCCTTCAAGCAGGATTGCCAAAACGTTGAGGTCAGTGGGAATGGGTGTAACTTCCAGACTTATTGTTATAGATATAGAAATATCTTCAATTAAAATCTTCATTAAATCAGAAAGAGTTCTCAGACCAGCAGTGAGGCTCACACAGTGACTATTTTAAGGTAGTAAGACAGAAAACCCAGTTTTTCCAGAAATTCTGACAGGGGCCTACAAACCACAGAATTGAGTCAGGATGGGGAGAGAGGATTTGCAGAGACAGGAGGATCACCCTTGAGGTCCAGACCAGGCTGCTCTACATACTGAGTTCTACGCTAGTTCTACGCTAGTCAGGGCTATATAGTAAGACTCTGTTTTTAAAAAAATATTGGGGGGCAGGGGCTGGAGGGCTCAGCAGTTAAGAGCACTGACTTCTCTTCCAGAGGATGTGGATTCCGTCCCAGCACCCACACCACTCCTATCACAATTATGTATAACTCCAATTCAGGGGCTCTGATGCCCTCTTCTGGCCTGCATGGGCACCAGGCACATACACAGTGCACAGGCATACATGCAGGCAAAATACCCATACACATAAAATAAGAATAATTAAAACTTTTTAAGTGAAAAGAGAAAAATATAGTTTGCCAAGAACATGTATCCCACATTAAGCAATCTTTTAGAAATGGCTGAGTCTAGCAAAACAATTATGGAAAATAGTAACTGTACACTAGGGGCCCACCTACCTCATATTTTCTGTAATTTACCAGCAAAGCCAAGAGGACAACAGCATCATACCCATGTTCTCTACGATTTGGGGGATGGGACAGTATCTGGAAACAAGAGGCAGAGGGTATAACTAAGTCCTGGTTCCTGGGAAGCAGACGAAAAATTCTAAGTGATAGACTATCTAAAAGAGGAAGTTGACCTACCTGTAAAATTGCTTCAAATATACTGTTGATCATTACATATTCCAGGATAGTGTTCTGACTGATATTATCTGTAACCTGAATACAATAAAAAGCTTTTGAAGGTCTGTAAAAGGCACACAACATCACATATGTATCTCCTACCTTAGCATCTAAGTGAAGCAAATGTTCAAGAGCAAACCAAAGTATTCCAAGCAGCACCCGGGAGGCAGAGGCAGGCGGATTTCTGAGTTTGAGGCCAGCCTGATCTACAGAGTGAGTTCCAGGACAGCCAGAGCTACACAGAGAAACCCTGTCTCGGAAAAAAAAAAAAAAATTCCAAGAATCAGAATCCCAAGAACCATTTCAAGTGAGACACAGTGAAAAAGGAAAAAAAATCAGACAATCTAAAGATGGCAGTTCTCCTAGAACAGTCCTTCTAACATGGCATGTATCAGCTGGGGAGACAGTTCTATGGGTCAAGGCACTTGCTACCAAGTCTAATAACCTTAGTTCCATCCCAGGACCCACAGGGTAGAAGGAAAAAAACAACCCCTGAAAATTGTGACCAACATAACTATATGTGCAGGAAAGGGGATACACAAAATAAAAGTAATTTTTAATTTTTTTTTTTTTTTTTTTTTTGGTTTTTTGAGACAGGGTTTCTCTGTGTAGCTCTGGCTGTCCTGGAACTCACTCTGTAGACCAGGCTGGCCTCGAACTCAATTTTTTAAATTTTTAAGTAAAAGAAAAAATAAAGTGGTAAGTATCATACAGCCTGCAGGCTAAAAATTGCAGCAGCTACTCCAAAGATTAATTTCCAAAAAGCAAAACTATATGCAACTAACTTCCTTCTACATGTTCCGACCAAGAGGAATGATATAATACCCAAGGAGAGAATCCCTCTGTCCGTTTTGGGAGAAAGTGATGACTAGGACTGACTCAGCTGTAATTAATGCCCTTGACAAACATACAGGTGGTCACTTACAGTCACCAAGCAAAGAAGAAGTTTCAGACATAAACTCTTCAGACTTTCAGAACCTTCGGCACAAAGTAATGAATCCAAACTCTCCATCAAGTTCTGGGGAAAAAAACATTAAACATTAAAGCAAACCAAGTAACACATACGCCCCCCTTACCCAGTACTGTATTATGTTACAAAGGATAATGTGAGTAACGGGATCAACTGTAACATTTCCATAGTCCAAGCCTTGGAAGATCAAAGAAAAGACGTTAAAGTCTAACTACCTGGGGGAATGGTTTAGAACAACTGCAGAGAACACTAAGGAATTGACTCTTGTACTACATGAATGCTTGAAGCTTTATACACAGGGAAACTTTAAGATCAGAACAATGAAGTAATTTGAAAAACAGAAACCGGCCAGGCAGTGGTGGCACACGCCTTTATACCCAGCACTTGGGAGGCAGAGGCAGGTGGATTTCTGAGTTCGAGACCAACCTGGTCTATAGAGTGAGTTCCAGGACAGCCAGGGCTACACAGAGAAACCCTGTCTCAAAAAAAAAAAAGAAAAGAAAAGAAAAGAAAAACAGAAACCTAATGATTTAATAACTATACATGAACTTCCTTACTTGTTAAAGAAAGTGCAAGGTGCAGGCACACGAAACAGGTGACAGGCACAGTAGCAATTCATCACAGAGCACCAGTGACCATCTGAGCACCAGTGGCCGCCTGAGCACCAGTGACCATCTGCGCATCAGTGACCATCTGAGCACCAGTGACCATCTGAGCACCAGTGGCCATCTGAGCACCAGTGGCCATCTGAGCACTCCCACAAAGCTAACTGGGTTCATCAGGACCAACTCCATTTGACAATGTGACTGGAATGTGATGCTTGCGCTAAAAAATAGTCTTTAGACATAAACTAATCGAAAGGTGAAACCTTCATACTATGATAGAGGCAGGAAGGAAAAAATATTATATAAAGGAAACGATAGAGAAATGGCTTGGTGGTTAAGAGCACTTGCTATTCCAGAAAATCTGGGTTTTTGGATCCCAGTAACCACATGATAGTTCAAAGCCAGGTATAACTTCAGTTCCAAGGGATATAACACCCTCTCTGGACTCTAAGGGTATGTATATGGTGTGCATACATGCATGCAGGCAAAAATAAAACAAAAACAAAACTCATATCATTTTTTTTAAGAATAAAATTAAGGATTCAGCATGTTGGAATTTCAACATAAAATGTTTCAACTGGATGTGGTGATGCACACCTTTAATCCCAGCCCTGGGAGGCAGAGGCAGGAAAAGCTCTGTCTAAAATACACAGCAAGTCACTGAGTTCTAGGACAGCCAGGACTAACTGTCTCAAAAATAAAATAAGATTTTTCAGTTAAACTGAACATGTGAGCATCTACCCTATACTTTCAAAGTAAGACCTGGAAATTTACTTTCAACAGGTTTTTAGTTTAAAGGGAAAGACAAAAGAAAGCAATTTCAAGCATAGTGGTTGGATACCAGAAATTCCAGCACTAGGAAGACAAAGACAGGAAGGTCCTGGGGTGTGGGAACCAACTAGTCTAGCCAAATTGGCAAGTTTCAAGGTTCTGTGAAAAATTTTGTCTCAAAAAAATACAATGGAATTTGATAGAAGACACTCATTGGTGACCTTTGGCTTGTACATGCACCCACACACAAACACACAAACACATACACAGGCATCTCTCATTCTCTCTGTCCTCTCTGTCTCTCTCTGTCTCTCTCTGTCCTCTCCATCTGTCTGTCTGTCTGTCTGTCTGTCTGTCTCTCTCTCTCTCACACACACACACACACACACACACACACACACACACACACACACACACACACACACACGCTGTCCAAAGGTACATGAGGAGAGGCTAGAAATGTGCTACTTGATAGAATGCTTGCCTAGCTTTCACAAGGCCCTGGGTCAATCCTGAATATAAAACAGACATATGTCTATAATCCCAGCAGTCAGAAGGAATGTTAATTTGGGGTGGGGGGCAATTAAAACTGGTTTTAAAATTTATAGTAGTAATACTTGTTCAATTTAAGGATCAACTACATGATATGTGAATTATGAAAGTGTTAGTATAAAAAGATAGTGTCTTAGTGTTAAAGCCCTGTCTATCATGCGCCATGAATAAAACCTTAGGTTCAATCCCCAGTTGGGGGTAAGGGGAGAAGCAAAAGAAAAACTAAAATAGTTTCAAACAGTGGATATAAAAATTCAAGTCAGGTGGTTATAGCTAACACCTTTAATCCCAGCACTTGGGAGACAAAGACAGGTAGATCTCTGAGTTCCAGACCAGCCTGGTCTACATAGTAAGTTCCACGACAGCCAGGGCTACACAGAGAAACCCTGTCTTGAAAAAGAAAAAATAAATAAATAAATCAAAGGGCAAAGACTGGAGAAGCGGCTCAGAGGCTAAGAGCACTGGAGGCTCTTGCAGAGGACCCAGGTTGGATTCCTAGCACTGTCGTGACAGCTCACAACCATCCTTACCTCCAGATCCACCTTCGTTGACTTACAAGGGCATCAACCATACACATATGCAGGCAAAACACTCACACACTGCATAAAAAATAAATCTAATAAAAACATTTTCAAAGGTTAGCAAGTGAATAAAAGCACTTGCCTAACAACTAAAGTTCAATATGCAAGACCCACACAGTGGAAGGACAGAACTGGCTTCTCAACTATTCTGCATGTTTGCAAGTGTGCAAATAAATAAATACATCAGCATAATTCTAAAAAATTAATTCAAGGGACTGGAGAGATGGCTCAGCAGTTAAGAGCACTGGCTGCTCTTCCAGGGTCCTGAGTTCAATTCCCAGCAACCACTTGGTGGCTCACAACCATCTGTAATGAGATCAGATGCCCTCTTCTGACATGTAGATATACATACAAATAGAGTAAGCACTCATATACATTAAGTAAATAAATAAATAAATCTTTTCCAAAAATTTAATTCAAGCCTAGCATGGTCATACATGCTAATAGTCTGAGCCTACTTATCTGAAGCAGGAAGAATTATTTGAACTCATAGGTTCAAGACCAGTCTAGGCAACATAACTACCCTATCTCAAAAGGAAAACTGGTGTGGTCATGGAGGTGTATGCCTGTGAGCCCAACAGCTGGAAGATGGAAGGAAAAATAATCAAGACTTTAATGTTCTGTTCTCTCAAGAGGCAAGAAAGGACACAAAGTCTGAAACATGGCAAAAGACATAGTCAACAAACTCCTAATACCAAAAGGAGCTCCTGGGTCTCATCAGACTCAGCAAAAATGAAGAAACTTATGTGAACATGAGAAATGACCAAGGGCTCCATGCAGACTATCACATATGACCAACATCAGAAGAAACTGGGACTACATCAGAAACTGATGAAGAGATGCATAAACCACAAACAGAATACACCAAGGTTCTTTGCCCAGATGGTATCATTTTGGTTGCCTCATTGAGAGTTTGCTTAAACAATAACTTATCCTGTATACAAACTTGGGGACTTTGTATAATTAATTGCCTCTTCAAATGTACAAGGCATACAAAGAAAGGTAATTGTATCCATTTTGATAAATAACAAAAGATCTGCAGAAGGCAGCAAGATGGCTCAGCAGATAAAGATGCTTCCACGCAAGCCCCAATGTCCTGAGTCAAACTCTGGACATGTGCACATGTGCGCCACGGCAGGGGTGTGCTCACAAACATTATACACACAGGCACTCTGGCCTGCACACGTGCACCACCGCAGGGGTGTGCTCACAAACATCATGTATACAGGCACACGACAATTTTTCCAATGGCCAGGGGATCATCCACTCTGAAATGAATTCATTTGTAAGTAACTCACAACGTGCCAAGCTCAGGCACCTTTTCCTGACCCAGCCCTCCAGTAAGGAACAATCACTAAGGTGCTTTTTCAGGAGCTGGTTTCCCCTCTGTTTGCACAGTTGTCTCTGATTGTTTTTCTTTAAATTAAACTTAATGTTTTTTTTAAAACTTGAGACAGGCAGACAGACAGACAGACAGACAGGCTGAGCAGATGACTCGATGCTTGAAAACATTGTTATTGCAGAGGATCCACGACCGATTCCCAGCACTCCCCGCAGACCCACAACCATTCATAAAGCAACTCCAAAGGGTCCGATACTCTCTTCAGACCTTTCAGGTACCAAGCACACATGAAGTACACAGACTTACATGCAGGCAAAACACCCATACACATAAAATAAATAAGCCTAAAACAATATAAAAAATATTTTTTTTAAAAAGTTCTGCCTCTGTAATGTAAGTCTGAAGCCAGCTTCAGCTCCATAAGACTCTGTATCAAATAACCAAAAGCAGACAAGGATTGATTCTGAGTAACAGAGCACTTGCCTCCCATGCAGAACACCACGGACTCATCTCCAGCACCAAAAAACAGCTGACCTTCTACCTTTCCATGTTTTATCAAAGTTCACAAATGTCCTACAAAGCTGGGCATGGTGGTCACACCTTTAAACCCAGAACTCAAGAGATAGGGGCAGGTGGATCTCTGTTAAGTTTGAATTAGCCTAGGCTGCAAGGGCTATGTAGAGAGACTCTGTCTCAAAAAAAAAAAAAAAGAAAAAGAAAAAGAGCTGGGCAGTGGTGGCGCACGCCTTTAATCCCAACACTCGGGAGGCAGAGGCAGGTGGATTTCTGAGTTCGAGGCCAGCCTGGTCTACAGAGTGAGTTGCAGGACAGCCAGGGCTACACACAGAAACCTTGTCTCGAAAAACCAAAAAAAAGAAAAGAAAAGAAAAGAAAAGAAAAGAAAAGAAAAGAAAAGAAAAGAAAAGAAAAGAAAAGAAAAGAAAAGAAAAAGAAAAAGGAAAGAAAGAAAAAATATGAATATAAATCTACTAGTGTGTCTGTCTGGACGCAAGGAGTACTCACAATCAGTGGTCAGACAGCTGCTCACAACCATGCCCACATCCCGTGCCTCACCTTCATGCACAGCTCCGCCTTGTCAAAGCCCATCAGCATATTGATGATGTCAAATCCAGACGTAGATTTATTCTTCTGGTGGACTCCTCGAATAAGTGCACACAAGGTCTGCAGAGGTGAGAAAAAGAATTCTTCCTAGAGAAGTCTCCACACTAGGGGTACACTAAATCTGCAGCCTCCCACGGCAACTACAGAACTGTCTTGACAAGCCAGATCTTCCATTTCTATTACTCTGAATTTGAAAACAGCTTGAGGGTTAACATATAAAAAACCCAAAATTAATAAACAGCAGCACACCTGTAATCCCAGCACTGAGAAGATGAAGGCAGAAGAATCAGAAGTTCAAGGTGAGGGTCAGAGAGCTAGCTGAGCAGATATAGGTACTTGCTGCCGAGTCTGACAAAAGAACCAACTCCCGCAAGTTGTTCTCTGACTCCACAGGTGCCTGTGGCATGAACACGCATACACATATACACACAAATACACGTGCATGAGTGTACACACACACAAGAGGATTGCCTGGGCTTTCTGGCCACCAACCTAACTAAAAAATGGTGAGCTGTAGCTCAGTGACCCGATCTCCGGGGAATACGGCAGACAGTAATAGACACACCACTTCCATCTCTGGAGGAAAAAAAGTGAGGAGCTGGAGAGATGGCTCAGATGGCAAAGTGCTTGCCCTACAAGCCTGGTGACCTGCGTGACTGATACCTGGAACCAGGTACCAGTGAAAGCAGAGAAGCAGGGTCACACAGTTGTCCTTTAGTCTCTGGGAGCACTATGGCATGAACACTCCCCATACACATTCTACACAGTAAATACAGTTTTTGTCATTTTGCTTTTGCTTACTTTGAGACAGGATCTCACTACATAGATGTGGCTGGCCTGAAACTCCCTATATAGATCAACCTAGCTTCCAACTCACAAAAATCTATCTGCCTCTGCCTCCCAAGTACTGGGATTAAAGGTGTACCCACAATAAAAATTTTTTTAGAGATTTATCTTTTAGCTTATGTGTATGGATGTTTTGACTGCATGTGTGTCTATGAAACCACTATGTAAGAAGAAAAGGGTGTTGAATCCTCTGGAATTGGAGTTACAAACAGTTGTCAGCAGCCATGTAACTGCTGGGAACTGAACCCAGGTCCTCTGCAAGAGCAACAAGTGTTATTAATTGCTAAGCCATCTCTCCAGCCCCCTCCCCAGTAAGTTTTTTTTAATTAAAAAATAAAAATAACAAGGTACAAAGTAATTGTGGAAGATCCCCAGTGTTCGCCTCCAGCCTCCACACATACAAACACACACATACACCACACGCATAAAAAATAATAGTAATAACCATTTAACTGGGACTGGAGAGATGGGTTAGTGGCTAAGAGCATATGCTGCCCTTTCAGAAGACCTAATGTTGATTCACAGCACCCATGTTGGGTGACTTACAACCAGTTGTCATTACAGCACCAAAGGAGTCTATATCCTCTTCTGGTTTACAGAGAGATACCTGTACTCGTGTGACACAAAGACACATAATTTAAAATAACAGTAATAAATGCTTTAATTATTTTTTATTTATTTTTACGTGTATGGAGGTTTTACCTGAACACATGTCTGTGTGCCACATACATGTCATGTGTCCACAGAGGCCAGAAGGGGGCACTGGATCCCCTAAGATTAGAGTTACAGACAGTTCTAAACTGCCATGTGGGTGCTGGGAATCAAGCCCTGGTTGTCTGAAAGAGCAGTCAGTGCCCTTAACCAATAAGCTATCTTTCCAGCCATAATAAATGTTTTTTAAAACTAAATATAACAAGAAGATGGCTAACATGACAGATGTTTTATTTTAAAAAAATTAGCACTAAGAAGAAAGAAACCCAAACCAAATCTGACACCTAAAGGCAACTCCAGGTTCCTCAGCTTCTAGCAGATGAGCTGCAACCCATTCTCCTGCTAATAAACAAGACTCCCCACCCCCAGCCTGTACCTGCAAGGCATTGACAACTCGGATGGGATGCTCCTCCCCCAGAGCCTGGATACAGTGTTGGAATAAACAATTAATGTTGTCCTTGATCTTCATTAACTCCTCGCCATCCAGAGACTCCAGTTTTCCTTCCAGATACTCTAAATTCACCTGCCAGAAAGACAGTAGGCCTGAGCAGACTTCCAGAGCAGCACTCAGAACACATAAGAAGACACTCTACCCTACCAGAGAACTTCAACATGCCACCCACTCTTACCTTCATGAGGAAGAGCTCCTCCCAAAACCGAGGACTACACTTACTGGGGTCCTCCGTCTGAAATCAAAAAATAAACATGTTCAACTTTATTGCAAAATTAAAAAGCATGAAAAATACTGTCAGTTTTACTTGTCGTATTTAACTTTGAAAATGTTTTCCTATCTTAAAATTACAAAAGAGAAAGAGAACACTGTTTTCTGTACACACTGTGTATGGATATATATCCTCTACACGGAAAGCAGTTTTTTTTTAAACTTCTCTTTTAACTAAATAAATAAAGTCGGGCAGTGGTGGCGCACACCTTTAATCCCAGCACTTGGGAGGCAGAGGCAGGTGGATTTCTGAGTTCGAGGCCAGCCTGGTCTACAGAGTGAGTTCCAGGACAGCCAGGGCTACACAGAGAAACCCTGTCTCGAGAAAACAAACAAACAAACAAAAAAGAAACTAAATAAATAAAAATAAAAAGTTAGGCCAACAGACATAGTAGTCCATGCCTTTAAGCCAGCACTTGGGAGGCAGAGGCAGGTGGATCTCTTAGGAGTTCAAGGCCAGCACGGTTTACATATCAAGTTCCAGAACAGCAAGGAATACATAGAAAGATCTTGTCTCAATCAATCAATCAATCAATCAATCAATAAATATGGGCTGGAAAGAACTCGGGCTATTCTTCCAGGAGACCTGGGTTCAATTCTCAGCATCCACACATCAGCTCACAAAAGTCTATAATTCCAGTTCCAGGAAATCCAAACTCCCTCTTCTGGCCTCAGGCACTATATACACATGGTACACATACATGCAGAAAAACGCCCTCACACATAAAACAAAAATAAATCTTTAAAATAAAAGTACGCACACAAACACACACCCTCCATCACCCTTAGCTACATTAATAAGGCCAGCCTGTGATACATGAGGCTGTCTCAAAGTAAGAAATTGTCCTATTAAGATTCTACTATCTACTTCTTTTTATCTTCTCTGTATAGCCACTCTGTATTTGTTTTCAATAAACCAGACATAGTGCACAGAACTGTAATCTGAGTATTTAGGGTGCTGAGACAGGACTACCACTAAGTCCCAGGCCAGACTAACAAGATCCTGTCTCAAAATGAAAAAAAGGGCCGGGCGGTGGTGGCGCACGCCTTTAATCCCAGCACTTGGGAGGCAGAGGCAGGCGGATTTCTGAGTTCGAGGCCAGCCTGGTCTACAGAGTGAGTTCCAGGATAGCCAGGGCTACACAGAGAAACCCTGTCTCGAAAAACCAAAAAAAAAAAAAAAAAAAAAAAAAAATGAAAAAAAGAAAAACAAATTCTGATTTTAAGGCTTGCCAATAATTAGAAGTGTTTCATCTGAGTGCACCATCTATTTTGAATGTGGAAAAGCTAAAGGAATAAAGCCTCTGAGTTAGTTACAAGTCAAGCTGGCATCTCTCCATTCTGAGACAAACTACTTCATCTATGAAATGACAGTATTGTGGCCAGCAACATGGCTCAGCAGGTAAAGACCCTGCCACCAAGCCTGATGCCTGAGTCTGATCCCTAAGAACCACATGAAAGGAGAAAACAGCTGCCCTCGGACACCTCCGCTCACCCAACCACACAAAAGTAAAAAAATAAATAAACGTCTAAACTTTTTGTTTTGGTTTTGGTTTTTTTGATACAGGATCTCACTACATAGCCCTAAATGGCCTGGAACTCTACATATTCAGGTTGTTGGCCAACTCTAACAGAGCCCACCTGCCTCTGCCTCCAAGTGCTGGATTCAAGGTGTGCACCAATACACCTGGCCTTCAAGACTGTTTTTAATGAGGATATTATCAGCACCAATACAGATTTCTTGTCAGGATTAGAACTAATGTGTTTACTAACACAGCAGTTTAGCAATGCTGCCAGGCACACAACAGAAACAGAAATATATGCTCTGTATAAGTATTATTCTAATTTACATTTGAAGGCTGAAATAAATCTCCAATCCAATTCATAATAATTCTGTAGTCATCCCATATAACTAGAGAATGAGACTGTCTAATTACTTATGCTATCTACCAACAACTTGAGATAGAATGTAACAATGCATCTTTTTTAAAATATCTGAAATTGAAACTGCAGAATTCAAAGTACAAAAGAAAATCCATAGGACATTTACCATTTTAATAAAGGGGGCCTGTAGGTAAGAAAAAGAAAAGAACAAAGGAAGGAAGGAAGAAAGAAAGAACATAAAAAATGAGTCATGAGACTGAAAAAAAAATGGCTCAGTAGTTAAACCACTTGCTGCTCTTGAAGAGGACCAAGGTTTCATTCCAAGTGCCAACATCAGGTGGCAACTACATGTAACTCCAGCTCCAAGGTATCTGATTCTGATTCCCTCTTCTGACCTTTGTAAATACACACACACACACACACACACACACACACACACACACACAAAACCTTTTTTTTTTTTGTCTTATCAATACAGGCTTTCTCTGTGTAGCCCTGGCTGTCCTGAAACTCACTGTGTAGACCAACCAGGATGGCCTAAAACTCTTAGAAATCTGAGCTTGCCTCTGCCTCCTGAGTGCTGGGATTAAAGGCATGCACCACCACCACCACCTAGCTGACAAATCTTTTAAAAAAACAAAAAGTTGGGCCAGTAGGATAGCTCAGACAGTAAAGGTGAATGGCTCAAAAACCTGGTGATCTGAGTTCAAACCGTGGGACCCACATAAAGGTGAAAAGACAGAACATGCTTCCACAACCTTGTCCTCTGACCTCCACGCATACTCCATGGAAATTATAAATAAATAATATTTCTTAAAGATATTTGGGGAGCTGAAAAGAGATTAATAGCAATTTTTTACTCTTGCAGAGAACACCCCGGTTTGGTTCTCAGCACCCTTATGGCAGCTCACAATCATTGCCCCCCTAGCAAAGCTGTAGCCATTTTGTTCCATACCTTCCATTGACACAGAAAAATAGCTTGACTCAGAGCAAGGTCAAGCCGCCCACATACCCTGTTATATTCTGAGGCTTATTATTATTAGTTTTCTTGGAAATTCCCCAACCGAAGACTTCTCTCAGGGCCAAGCAAGATAGAGGTCAGCTTGAACTGTTATGTCTAAACTGCTAAAGAAGCTTGGAAGAAGGCTGACCATCCTGCAGCCCCTACATCTGCTTATGAGCTCATTAGGGCTTTTCCCTATATAAACTGACCCTGGACAGTGCTGCTGTCACAGCTCCTGAGTCTGAAACTGCTTCCCTGATCCATCAGTCTTAAGGTATGCATTCAATAAACTACCCCTGTCTGACTGAGATCGGTCTTCGTGTAGTTTGAGGGGCGACTCCTGAACCTCAACAACTATCTACAACTCCAGCTACAAGGGATCTAATGAAATCTTCTTACATCCATGAGCATCAAACACAAATGTGGAACACGCACACACACGTAGGTAAAACTCTCATATACACAAAATTTTAAAAATATAAAATATATAAAGATGGATGGATAGACAGACAGATGGATGGACAGATGGAAAGAAATTCCCAACCAGGCAGTAGTGGTATGCACCTTTAATCCCAGCACTCAGAGGCAGAGGCAAGTGGATCTCTGAGTTCAAGGCCAGCCAGGTCTACAGAGTGAATTTCTAGACAGCATGAGCTACACAGAGAAACCCTGTCTTAAAAAACCAAAGAAGACCACAAAGAAAAGGAGGAGAAGGAAGAGGAGGAGGAGGAAGAGGAGAAGAAGAGGAAGAAGAGGAAGAGGAGAAAGGGGGAGGAGGAGGAAGAGAAGAAGGAGAAGAAGGAGAAGGAGGAGGAGGAAGAGGAGAAGAAGAAATAATTCCCATCCTCCTTCCTTCGTTCCAATTATTTTACCTACATCCTGGCAACAATGCACAAGATCTCAGCATCTGGAAGATGGAAGCAGAAAGATCAGGAGTTCAAGGCCATCACTAACTACATTATAAGTTTGATGCCAGCCTGGGTTATATGAGGTCATCTCAAAAAAATAATAACCTTTAGTAATCAATACTTGATCATAAAGAGTAGAGACTCTTCAGCTCTCCTTTGGACTTACTATGCAGCAGGGTAGTCTTGCACTTCTAATCCTTCTACCTCCCATGTGGGAGTTCAAGTGTGCACTACCATGTCCACTTCTACAGGGTACTAGGTATCAAACCCAGACAAGACGAGCACATCTATAACCCATACTTGACCCCCCCTGCCCCGCCCCCAGCAGGGTCCTGTTCTGTAGCCTACAAAGAACTATAACTTACTATGTAGCCCAGGTTGGACTCAAACTTATAATGATCCTCTTGCCTCAGCCTCTTTTTTTTTTAATTTTCTTTTTAAATTTTATTTGAGTCCTACGAATGTTTTTTCTATATGTGTAGGTGTGTGTCTGATGCCCACGGAGACCAGAAGATGTCAGACTCCCTGGTACTGGGGTTACATATGATTGTGAGGTGCCATTTAGGTGCTGGGAATCAAAACTGAATCCTCTGGAAGAACAGCCAGTGCTCTTAACCACTGGGCCACCTCTCCAGCTCTTGGCTTAGGCTCTTGAGAACTGTTGAAAATGGCAAATAGATGCCAGGCAGTGGTGGCACACGCATTTAATCCCAGCACTTGGGAGGCAGAGGCAGGTGGATTTCTGAGTTCGAGGCCAGCCTGGTCTACAGAGTGAGTTCCAGGACAGCCAGGGCTACACAGAGAAACCCTGTCTCGAAACACCAAAAAAAAAAAAAAAGAAGAAGAAGAAGAAGAAGAAGAAGAAGAAGAAGAAGAAGAAGAAGAAGAAGAAGAAGAAGAAGAAGAAGAAGAAGAAGAAGAAGAAGAAGAAAAAAACAAAGGTTTTGAGGACATTATTTGTTGGGGGGTGGACATCTGTATGTATATTATGTGCATACATGTAAGCATATTCACATGTACAGGGCCATACAAGTTTTCTAGCATGCATGTGTAAATGTGCCTGTGGAAATCAAAGGCAGATGTCAGGGTCTTCTTCTATCAGTCTCTACTTTATTACTAAGCAGGGTCTTTAGCTGGGAGGTCACTGCTTTGGTAGTCCAGCTAGCCATTTTGCCCAGGATATCCTGTTTCTTTCTATGAGAACTGGGATAACAGGTGAGCTGTTGGACCCATCCAGGGTTTTAAATGGTTGCCAGGGATTCGAACCCTGGTCCTCGTAAGTACACAACAAGCAGTGTATCCACTGAGCCATCTCTCCAGTCCCAGTAAGACTGTTTCTGATTGAGATTATTTAGAAGGCTGAGAGATGACTCAGCAGTTAAGAACACTGGCTGCTCTTCCAGAAGACCAGGTTCATTTCCCAACACCCACATGGCAGTTCACAACTGTCTGTAACTTCAGTTCCAAGGGATCTGACACCCTCACACGGACACACATGTAATGTAAGGAAAGCATCAATGCACATAAAATTAAATAAATTAGATTTTTTAAAAAAGAGTATTTGGACTAAAGAACTGAAGAGTCAAGGTTAGGTGTGGTGGTTTAATGCCTATAATTGCAGCACTCAAGACTATGTGGCTGAAAAACCACTGAGTGTGATAACAACTTGATCTACATAGTGAGTTCCAGGCCTGAACTACCCAGCAAGACTCTTGCTAAACACAAAAGACCAGCCAGATGACCCAGTGAGGAAAAGAACCAAGCCTGACGATCTGAGTTCAACCTCAGAACCTATTTTATTATTTATTTTTATTTTTATTTTTATTTTTATTTTTTGGTTTTTCGAGACAGGGTTTCTCTGTATAGCCCTGGCTGTCCTGGAACTCACTCTGTAGACCAGGCTGGCCTCGAACTCAGAAATCCGCCTGCCTCTGCCTCCCAAGTGCTGGGATTAAAGGCGTGCACCACCACTGCCTGGCGAGATCTCTTCAACCTCAGAACCTAATACTGGGAGGCCCGTTGCAAGTTGTTAACACACGCACCATGGCTTGTGTTCTCCTGCGCTTGCTCAAACATATATATGTGTATATACATACAGATAAATAAACACAACTTTAATTTTTGTCAGTCTAGCTGTGCAGGATAGCAGGACTCCAGGCCTTACCGTGAAAATCTCATCATACATCAGCACCACTTTTTCCTTTAGTGGTTTTTTTGAGGCTGAAGATTTCCGGAGCAAGCCTCCCCGTTTCTCTACTTGTGCCATGGCTAGAGAACCTGCAGGGTAGGGCAAAACACATTTTAGGATAGTGTAAATAGAATACCATAATAGAAGAAATATGTCAGGATGTATTTGCTCAAACCCACAGAACACCCAGCCGAGAATATACCTAATGCAAACATGGACTCCAGGTGGGAATGATGTGTAAGTCAACGTAGATTCGTAACTAATACATAACGGGACAAGCTGTGGATGTGTAAAATCACAGAATTTATGGACTACCACCACCTTTCTCTCAATTATGGACTACCACCACCTTTCTCTCAATTTTGCTAACAACCAAAAATGCCTGTATTAAAAAAAAAAAAAAAAAAAAAAAAAAAAAAAAAAAAAAAACAACCCTCATTTGAAAAACAAGTCAGAGCATTGGTAGGTCACGCCTGTAATCCGGGAGGTGGGGGAAAGTCAAGATGATTAAATGTTCAAGGTCATCCTTAGCTATACAGAGTTCAAAGCCAGCCTGAGCTACAGGAAAGAGCTGTAGAGATGGAGTCTTAAGGAGTCTTTAGGGCTGGAGAGATGGCTCAGTGGTTAAGAGCACTGACTGCTCTTCCAGAGGTCCAGAGTTCAATTCCCAGCAACCACATGGTGGCTCACAACCATCTGTAATGGGATCCGATGCCCTCTTCTGGTGTGTCTGAAGACAGTGTACCCACATACATGAGATAAATAAATAAATCTTTAAAAAAGAGAGAGAGAGTCTTTAAACAATCTTAAAGAGCTGGAGAGATGGCCATGAGTTCAATTCTCAGCAACCACATGGTGGCTCACAGCCATCTGTAATGGGGTCTGATGCCCTCTTCTGGCATGCAGGTGTACATGTGCATGGAATACTCAAATACATAAAATAATAAATCTTAAAAGAAAAAAAACAAAAAACGGAAGGAGAGAAGGGAGAGAGGGAAGGAGGGTGAAGAGGCAGACAGGCAGGGCCATGGTCAGAACACTTTAGGATACTACAGAATCTACTGGAAATTTTCTTAGGAAGAAGAAATGATAAATAGCGACTATAGATCTTATTCATTAGGCCCCTCCCCAGACCAGGTAATATCAAGACTTAAAATATTAATTGCCCTATAGCACAATACATTTTAAATCCATAAAAAGTGCCAGTGGCTAAAGCTTAAAGCTGAGCTAAAAGCAAACAGGGAAGTCTGTTAAGAAGCCGGCCACAAAGAAGGAAGGGTGTGGAGCACGAGCTGCCTATAGAATGCTGCTGAAGTTAAATATTGATCGAGCTAAGGACCATTAGGGCAGGAAGTACAGTACAGACTGATGTGCTCCATCGATTTCCCCCAAGTAAGCAAGTCCTCATACTGCAAAGCACTTGCCCTTCACTGCCTCATAAATCACCTGCACTGGACTGTCTTCAGAAATTCCTCTGGAGATTATAGGCAGAAAACAGAAGTTAAGAAGCCAAAACAAATCTGATCTCAAAATAATAATAATAATAATAATAATAATAATAATAATAATAATATACTACTTTCAAACTTAATTGTGTAGATCAAACTTATTTTTTGGTTCTATAGAAAAGCAGTTTAGAGTCTTTACATCTTCAAGGAACTCTCAGTTTTTTTCTACTGAGACTTAAAATCCCATGGGTCACCAGTGTAGATCTACATACATTCCCTCAGCTCCCTCCTTTGTGGTTTTTGTTTTGGTTTGGTTTTTCGAGACAGGGTTCCTCTGTGTAGCCCTGGCTATCCTAGAACTCACTCTGTAGACCAGGCTGGCCTCGAACTCAGAAATCCACCTGCCTCTGCCTCCCAAGTGCTGGGATTAAAGGCGTGCACCACCACTGCCCAGCATTTGTTTTCTTATTAGCCAAGTTCCATCTCTCTTAAATCCTGAGCTCTGTGTATGAAATCTAGGCCCATACAAGACAACCAGGAGAATACTAGGGAAAGGCCTGATTTTACTTCTACATAAACTCAAAGACATTGAACTCATTTTGTAAAATGAATTTTGAAAATATACACTACCTCTCAAATCAAAACCAAAATTTTACTTAAATAAGAGATGCACCCAATAGTACAAAAGATTCTTAGATATCATCTTGTCCTAATACATAGAGCCAAAAAGAGAGATTCCCACCTCTGACCATGTACCAAGCACAAATAACTTCTCCAAGCAGGTATTAAACACCTTTATTGTAAAACTACATCATATACTTCCCTTAGAAACATTTGGTTCGTGGGAAATGCCCAGCAGAGGTTGTTTACCAATTCTGAAATGAGAAGGAATACTTCTCAAAAGTCTTAAGTGTGTTCAGACATGGCGGTGCATACTTGTAATCCAGTTTAGCCTGGGATACACAGGAAGTTCCGGGATAGCCTCAACTACATAGGGAAATTCTGTATCAAATTGTTGCCAGATGAGCAGAGGACATGGCTCAGTGGGTAAAGGCACTTGCTACCAAATCTGAAGACCTTATTTCATCTCAGGAACCCACAAGGTACAAGGAAAGAACTAACTCCCCGGTTGTCCTCTGACTTCTACATGTATGCCATGGGTCACACGCACCCACAGAAAGACATAATTGTAATAAAACTATTTACACTTTGACCAGATGTGATGGCTTGCATCTCTAATCCTACCTCTTAAAAGATGAGGCAGAGTCAACTGGCCCGACGCCCCCCACCCCCACCCCTGTCCTCCTGGAAGCTGGACCACCAACCAAAGAATACACATAGAGAGACCCATGGCTCGGACCACATATGTGGCAGAGGAGGGCCTTGTTGGCCATCAGGGGGAGGAGAGGCCCTTGGGCCTGAGACTGTTAGAGGCCCCAGTAAAGGGGAATGTCAAGGTGGGAATACGGGAGTAGGTGGGCGGGTGGGTAGGATGTGGAATACCCTCATATAGGCGGGGGAGGGGGAGGGGATGGGGGGTTCCAAAGAGGATACCTAGAAAGGGGGAAACATTTGAAATGTAAATAAAGTATCAAAAAACAAAAATTAAAAAAAAAAAAAAAAGATGAGGCAGGAGGACCATTAAGAGCTCAAGGCTGCCAGGCAGTGGTGGCGCACGCCTTTAATCCCAGCACTCGGGAGGCAGAGGGAGGTAGATTTCTGAGGCCAGCCTGGTCTACAGAGTGAGTTCCAGGACAGCCAGGGCTACACAGAGAAACCCTGTCTCGAAAAACCAAAAAAAAAAAAAAAAAAAAGAGTTCAAGGCTAGGGTTGGAGAGATGGCACAGTTAAGAGCACTGGCTATTCTTCCAGAGGGCCCAGGGTTTGATTCCTAGCACACACATGGCAGCTCATAAGCATCTGTAACTCTAGTTTTAGGGAATCTAACAGCATCTTCTGGCCTCTGTGGGCACCAAGCACAGACTTGGTGCATAGCCATACATTCAGACAAAGCACCAATACACATAAAATAAAAATGAATGCTGAAAATAAAAGTCAAAGCCAGCTTAGACTGCAGAGTGAGACTCTGTCTCAACAAACAAAATAAAACAAAACCCCAAGCACAGAGATACACACTTTGGGATTCCAACACTAGGGACACAGAGATAGGAAAATCAAGAAGTCATGGTCACTCTCAGTAACACAACAAGGTAAAGCCAGCCTGGCATATGCAGGGTCTGAGTTTAACAGTACCAACAACAATAAAAAGTCCTAGGTCACACCTAAAATTTTAGTTAAGACCTATTTCTATTATTTTACCAAGTTTTCAATTTCTATTATAATCTAGAGAAAACTGAGAAGAAAATCAAAACAGAAGACTCAGACAGTTTCCATGATATTGATCACGGCTTTGTCTTAAAAGCATGAGATACAGTTCCTGCTTAAAAAAAAAAAAAACAGTCCTGTGTGATGTACACAGGTTGTCAAGAGGAGGGCATCGTCTTCTTGGGAAAATAAATCGGAAGACAAGAGACTCCAGTTAAATAAGTCACAAACAACGTACTTCTACTTGCAGTGGACACAGAACTCGTGTGTGCTCAGCTCCCGTGAGCTGATTAGCAGGAACATCAAGGACCACAAGTTGCTAAGATATAAAAACCACATGTTGACAAACATCTCCCTGTGAGGATCTATACTTGGATTACAGCTAATCAATGTCCACTCCAAATCTAATAAACCCTTTATTTTAGGATCAATACTTTCTAATAAGCAAAAGGGAAGAGGAAGGGAAAAATAATTCTGATCCAAACTACCAAATTTTCAAATAAATTATTTTCATCATTCTCCTTGCATGTGAAACAAGAATAAATGCAGTTAATGGCCTCAGCTCCCTAGTCTGTCATCACCGAAGAGCCTGCTGGGATCTGCCACCCTAACTGCCTGGAAAGCAGCTTGAAACGGAGGCCATAGAGCCTCCTCCCACCAGCACTCCCACCCATGGAAGTCAGCAAATTAGGGTTTCTGGGGTGGGAGACATAAGAAATATAAAATTCTCACAAGGTTTTCTTTGGGTCTCAGAAATTAAAATTGAAATTAAACTTGAAATAATGTATCTTGCAGCTGAAGAGATGGCTCAGTTAGGAGCACTGGCTGTTCTTCCAGAAGATCCAAGTTCAATCCCCAGCACCCACATGGCACTCACAACTATCTGTAACTCCAGTCTCAAAGGATCCTATACCCTCTTTTGGACTCCTTAGGTACCAGGCACATACATGGTTCAAAGACAGACAGACAGACAGACAGACAGACATTTTTAATTTAAAAAAAAGTATCTTGGGGCCAGAGACAGAACTTAGTTGGTAGAAGGCATCAGTTCCAAGTGACCTTGAGGCCGATCCAGACTACATGAAACCATGATTAAACCCCAATCCTACCACCAACCCCAAGAAAAAAAATTTTATCTGAGGGAAAACAAAAACCAAAAAAACCCTGCTATAACCAACTGTGAAAGAAAGTGCCCTAAAACAATTCAATCATATAACGGAAAAGTTAAAGTGAAATCTTTTAAAGTGAGGGAGTAGAGCGGTGACTGAATGGCAGATACTTGCCTTGCCTGGCATGTGTGAGGCCCTGGGTTCCATCCATAGCACCACAAGCTAAATAAAAGTAAATAAATAGGAAAGAAGGAAAAGCAATAAAAGCAAATATTGAGAAAAGTTTAGAAAGTAAAATACAAGCCCAGAGTAGTCAGTCATGTATTCATTCAACAAATATATAGTGAGCATTCTTTAGGTGTCAGGCACCAGGATGCAGCAAAATACAGAATAAAAAATATACCTACGGATAGCATTTCCATCCCAAGAGAAGAAACAATGAAGCTGAGACAACTAACTCCAGGTGCCTGGAAGACAAACTGCCTAAGGGGACTACTATTTTAGGAGATTAGAGAAGCCCTCAGTGAGAACGTGACACTAGTGTGGTGGTTTGAATACGTCTGGCCCCAGAGATTCAAGGGTTTGACTGGTTGACTGCAGGGAGTGGCACTAGTTGGAAGTGTGGCCTGACTGGAGTAGAGGTGGCCTCGTTGGAGGAAGTGTGTCTATGTTAGGTGAGCTTTGAGGTCTCCTATGCTCAGGCTCTGCCCCTCCTGGGTGCCTGCAGAAGACAGTCTCTTCCTGGCAGCCACTGGGTCAAGATGTAGAATTCTTGGCTCCCCCAGCATTATGTGTGCCTGAACCTCTGAAACTGTAAGTCAGCCCCTATTAAATGTTTTCCTTTGTAAGAGTTGCCTTGGTCATGGAGTCTGTTCACAGCAATAAGACCCTAAGAAAAAACTAAGACACTAGGCTTAATTAACAGGAAGAAACCAGCTTCCTGAACCTCCTGGGGAAAAGTGTTAAAGATGGAGAGAATGTCAGGTACACTAGACCCAAAGATCAGAACACATCAACATGTTCAGACAGAAACACCAGATGCCTAGATTAAAGTGAACCCTTTTTGAAAAGTTTCTGTAAAGTTTCTTGAGGGGTTATTTTATATTTCTAAGCTTTGTTTGGGTTTGGTTTGGTTTGTGGAGTGCCTTTCACATTACAGACAAGTGCTCTACCACTGAGTGATATCCCTAGCCCCTGCTTATCGAATATAGAGAGAACTCAAGAGATGGCAAGGTGTCTCAGTAGGAAAAGGTACATTCTGGGATCACAGGAACAGATTCTACAAGCTGTTCTCTGATCTCCACATGTGCACCTCAGCATACATAAATAAACACACACACACACACACACACACACACACACACACACACACACACAGAGCCTGGTCTACAGAGTGAGTTCCAGAACAGCCAGCGCGAAACAGAGAAACCCTGTCTCGAAAAACCAAAAAAAACAAAAAAACAAAAAAAAGTATCTCAGCAAAATGGAAAAATTATAGAAAGTCATACAATACATATAAAAATTTAAAAGAAGACATTAATAATACATGAAACATGGGGGTTAGAGAGATGGGCAATGGTCTTCTAGAGGACCCTGGTACAATTCCTAGCAACCACGTGGCAGCTCACAACTGTCTGTAACTCCAGTTCCAGGAGATCCACACCCTTACACAGACACACATACATCCAAGCACAACACCAATGCATATAAAATAAAAACAAATAAATCAGCCAGGGTTGGGGGAAATGATGTCACAGGTCTTTAATCCCAGGACTGGAGAGCAGAGACAGAGACAAGCAGATCTCTGAAGCCAGCCTGGGCTCACTACAGAGTGAGTTCCAGGACAACCTGGGCTATACAGAGAAACCCTGTCTCGAAAAAAACAAAAACAAAACAAAACAAAAAAAAAACAAGTAAATAAATGATACATGAAACAGCAGTTAACCTTCACAGAAAACGCTAAATACAAGAGTACAGCCTGTTGGTTCCATTTCTGTAAGATCAAAAGACAAAACTAATCTACAATGAGAGAGTTGGGACAGCAGCAGGGAGACGTGTGGCAAGGAAGCTTAAGAAAACCTTTTGAGGCACCAGGAATGCATCACTCTGGTGTCAGTAAGGGTTAAGCACATGTTTTTTAATGACTTATCTTTATTTTATGTGCACTGATGGTTTTTGCCTGTATGTACGTCTGGGTGAGGTTGTCGGATCCCCGGAACAGGAGTTACAGACAGACAGCTGTGAGCCACCATATGGGTGCTGGGAACTGACCCCAGGTCCTCTGGAAGAACAGCCAGTGCTCTTTTTAACTCCCGAGCTCTCTCTCTAGCCCCTAAGCAAATCTTTTGTCTCATTTTGTTTTAATTCACTGACTTAAGGCAGGTGTGGTGACTCACACTTGCAATCCTAGCAGAGGATGGCTATCTTCCTGCCTAGCAAAGGCAAATTTTATATACATATATATTTCCCTTAACGAACAAACTCTAGATTGTCCAGACTTGGGGAAAAAGGGTTATAGTACTGGTGACTGAACCCAAAGCATCATGCATACTAGCAAGTGCTCCACCACTGAGCTAAATTCTTACTACATTATAGTATGGTTTAAAAAAATATTTCAAATTTTGTGGTTTGGTTAGCTGGTTTGTGTAGTCCTGGCTGTCCTAGAACTCACTCTATAGACCAGTCTGGCCTCAAATTCAGAGATCCATCTGCCTCTGCCTCCTAAATACTGAGATTAAAGGCATGCATCACCACCACCCAGCTATTTAAATGTATTAGATTTATTGATTTTATTTTTATGTATAAGAGTGTTTTGCCTGCATGTATAAATGTGTACTACTGCATGCTTGGTCCTGAAGAGATCAGAAGAGGTTATCAAATCCCCTGGAATTAGTTATGGATGGTTGTGAACCACCATGTAGATGCTAGGAATTAAACCCAGATTCTCTGGAAGAGCAACAAGTACTCTTAACCACTGAGCCATCTCTCCAGCCCCTTGTAAACACTACTTAAAAGGTTACATAACGGCCAGGCAGTGGTGGCGCATGCCTTTAATCCCAGCACTTGGAAGGCAGAGGCAAGTGTATTTCTGAGTTCAAGGTCAGCCTGGTCTAGAGTGAGTTCTAGGACAGCCAGGGCTACACAGAGAAACCCTGTCTCAAAAAAAAAGGTTATATAACACTAACTTATTTTTTAAGACAGGATCTCTTGTAGCCCAGGGCTAACTCAAACTGTAACTATGAACTGTTAATCCTCCTGCTTCCACTACCAAAGTGCTGAGATGACAAGCATGTACCACTATGTCCAATTTTATACACGTTTTAGTTTGCCCTCTGTTGCTGTGAAAAAGACTATGACCAAAAGCATCTTGGGAAGGAAAGAGTTTATGTCAGCTTACAGCTTATAGCTCATCATTTAGTCAGGGCACAAACTCAAGGCAGGCACCTGGAGGCAGGGATCATGGAAGAACAACACTCATTAACTGGCTCCCATGGTTTGCTCAGCCTGCTTTGTTATACCACCTAGGACATCTGCCCAGGGTAGTACAGCCCACAGTGGACTGGGCCTTTCCACACCAATCATCAATCAAGAAAATGCCCCGTAGACTTGCCTACAGGCCAATCTGAAGGAAGCAGTCTATCAATTGAAGTCCCTTCTTCTCAGATGACCCTAGCTTGTGTCAAGTTGAAAACAAACAAACAAATTTAGTCCTCTGGCCATAATTATCCACCAAAACTTGATTATAAATGGAAAGACATTGTTTTGGGGTTACTCTCACTGTGATGAAACACCGTGGCCAAAAGCAACTTGGAGAGGAAAGGGTTTATTTGGCTTATACTTAACACTTCACAGTCCATCATTAAGGAAGTCAGGACAGGAACTCAAGCAGGACAGAAACCTGGAGGCAGGAGCTACTGCAGAGGTCATGGCGGGAACCTGTTTACTAGCGTGCGTCACGCGGCTGGCTCAGCCTGCTTCCTTATAAAACAGCTGAAGAGGGAGCCCTACATTTTTAACAATCACTCCACATCGCTGGATCCTAACTGCCCCCGAGGACACTTGTCAATGTCTAAAGACATTCTGGTTGCCTAACCAGGAGAAATACCAATGGAATCCACTGGATAGAGACCAGGGGTATTGCTAAGCATCCTACAATGCACAGGAAACCCTCTCCAACAAGGAAGTACTCACCCCATTATGCCAACAGTGAATGACAAGGTTACCAACCCTATTCCAGAAATTCTATAAAGCTTGAGAAGGGCTCATCTAAACTGGGTTCCTGGCACATGCTTGTAATCCCAGCATTAATGTGGTGGCAAGGAAATCAAGTGTTCGAGGTCATCCTCAGCTACATAATGAGTTCGAGCACTTATACTCCCAACACTGAGAACTGAACCACCTCACAGTCACATTCAGTGAGACCTGTATCGATAAAACTGTCAATGTCAGGTATCCACACCTGATTCTCAGGCATCAGATGTTACATGGTGTGTCTGTAATTGCGACATTCAAGAGGCTGAAGTAGGAGGCTGACTGCCAAATCAAGACCAGCCTGAGCTACGTGTCAAGAGTCTGTCTCAAAATACAAACAAAATGGGGTTGGACAGATGGCTCAGCAGTTAAAAGCTCTTCCAGAGGTCCTGAGTTCAATTCCCAGCAACCACATGGTAGTTCACAACCATCTGTAATGGGATCCGATGACCTCTTCTCTTCTGGTGTGTCTGAAGAGAACAACAGTGTACTCACATAAAATAAATACATCTTTTTTAAAAAGTCAACTTTTCATGGTCATTTTTAACAACCATTCCAAGTCAGTGGTTCTCAGAGGAGACAATTTTGCCCTGACCTATTCACCCAACACCCAAAAGAGACAACACATTTATAAACCTGGCTCTCCTAAAAGTGTCCTGGTTACTACAGATAAAAGAGTTTTTTTTT